>CM028133.1:344282500-344882500 GCA_016271365.2 Neoceratodus forsteri | reverse complement strand
GAGACTGAGGAAGAAATTTCAGCTCCTGGAAATGTTCGTGTTCAAGGTCAACCAGGAGTACCTGTTCATTTGAAAAATAGTCTTCCATAAGGAGGAAGAGACCAGGGTGGGAATGGATCCTGGTCATCATGAAACTTCTTAGGTGAAAGAGTAGGATATCTTGGAAGGTCGCCCTGCCCCTTGGGATCAGAGGGCTGGGAGTGCCGTATGGCATGCAAGACGTGCCGTACTACAGTGGAGACGTCAAGCTCCTTCTGAGAAGGGGGGGGAGTGTTTGAGATACAAGGGGGTGATGGAGGGGAGTGGATGTGTAACCTGAGCAGGTCTAGCCCCTGGGTGGTAATGTCCAGAGTTCCGATCTCTGTCTGCCTAACCCCTGTGATTGTCCACCTAAGAGGGTGGAGGGGAAGAAACATGGCATAAGTCATTGGTTTTTTATGAAGCTCCATTTACTAAGAAAGAATATGAGGGTGCGCTGTCGACGGAGGGACACCTGGAGCAGTGGCCATCGACGAGGCGTGAAGTACAGAGGTTGAGGAGGATCTCTCCCTCTCTGTGACTCTAATGGAACCCAGAAAGGGTTATTTATGTACTGCCTTTTTATAGTGCTGGAAGCATTGTTGACAAGGGACTGACAAAAAGTCCAGTGAATGAGTAAGCAGAATAATGATGCACCGTCAATGGGGGACAGCCGTTGAAGAGAAATAGGGATGCATCATTGACAGGGATGTCTGTCAATGAGAATATGAATGCATCATCAATGGGTATGACCGTTGATGAGAATATGGATGCATCATTGACATTGGTGGCTGTCAATAATAATAGAGGTGCATCGTCGACAGTGGTAGCCGTCGATGAGAACATTGACGGTTATGGCCATCATTGACACTATAGATGCATCATCGACAGTAGTAGCCGTCGATAAGAACATTGACGGTAATGACCATCAATGAGAACATAGATGCATCGTTGACGGTGGTAGCCGTCGATGAGGACATTGACGGGTATGGCCATCAATGAAAACACAGATGCATCATTGACGGTGGTAGCCGTCGATGAGAACACTGACGGTTATGGCCGTCAAAGAGAGTATAGATGCATCATCGACAGTGGTAGCCATCGATGAGTATGTTGACGGTTATGGGCCGTCAATGAGAATATAGATGCATTGTCGATGGTGGTAGTAGTCGATGAGGATGTTGACGGTTATGGGCCGTCAATAAAATTATAGATGCATTGTCGATGCTTTGGTGGCCGTCGATGAGTAAGAAAAACATAGAGGGTGAGGAGGGGTACTCCTGCTCTATGTGTGTTTAGAAATATAGATCAGTAGATGGGGGAGCTCTTGTTGAGTGAGCCCCCTTGTTCGTAGAATCTTCAATGTTGTTTCTCGTCGATGACTGCTGTTTTCAGAAGTTGTTCTAGCTGCTGCATGCAAGCTGAAGATGGCAAAAAAAGGAACTGAGGATACCAGGGACCGCCCACACTTATACAGAAAATGAGAAGATGATGTCAGTGTGGAGGCCCTGGTAAAAGACTGCTAGAAGAGCTGCCGTGCATCACAGCAACCTCTGCTGGATACCCAGAAGTATTACCTACTGCAAGAGACCACTCCATGGAAAATCTATGGTTACAGATGAGTAATCTTTTCTTCTAGAGGCATGGATATGGTACACTATCCACACTCTGGCAGACTCCAAGCAGTTCTCTGGTAGATGGGGGCAAGGCGCACAGCCCTACTTGATGAACAGAGACTGGCTAACAGAGGTTCAGAGACCAGAACTCATGAGTCGTGTGGTCCCCCAGGTGTGCTCCTCACCCTACCAGAGATGCGTCCATCGTCAGTGTGATGGTTGGCTCTGGGCAGATGAACAGGACTCCTTTCTTAAGATGTTCTGGGACCGGCCACCATTGGATGCCATCCACATTGGCTGAGTCACTGTGATCAGCTGATCCAGATGACCTAGGCACTGGGACCACTGATGACCCAGCTCCCTTTGGAGGGGGTGCATCCGACATTTAGCCCAATGGACCATGCTGGTACAGGATGCCATGTACCACAGTAGTCACAGGAAATCCTGGGCAGGGCACAAGATCCCAATCTGAAATAATCAAGCAATGGGAGGTCAGATCCTGTGTCTGGTCTGCTAAGAGGCAGGCCTTGGCCCGCAGGGAATCTAGTTCTACCCGAATGAACTTGACTGCCTGCTTCTGTACCAGTTCTGGTTTGTCAGGGTTGACAAAGAGGCCCAAGTCTCTACAGCTCTGGTGCGTCAGGGATGTGGCTCTCACCACATTCTCTTTGGATGGACCGGCAAACAGCCAGTCATCCAGGTAGGGGTAAACTCTGACCCAGAGGTGCTGAAGGTGGGCTGTCACCACTGCCATGCACTTGGTGAAGACCCTAGGAGCTGAGGAGAGGCTGAATGGCATGACCTGGAACTGATACACAACTTGCGCTTCCTTATGTACTGTTTGAGATCCTGAAGATCCAGTATGGAGTGCCAGTCCCTCATCTGTTTTTGGACCAGGAAGTACCTGGACACATAACCCTGACTGGCCTGGGTGGCTGGGACACCAGCTATGGCTCCTTTCACAAGCAGTTGAGCAATGTCCTCCCTGAGGGGTGGACGGTGTGTCCTGAGACACCCCAGACTCTCGAGGTGCATGGCGGTGGTAGGACGGGAGAGCAACAAAAATCGAGGGATAGTCCTCTGCCCACTATGTCCAAAACCCACTTGTCCACCATAATAGTGGACCAACATGGCAAGCAGAGATGTAGCCTGCCTCCGATGGGAACAGCGGTCAGGGACAGGGCAGATGGAGGGATTACACCCCCCAACCTGCCACTGGTTTGGCTTTGCAAGGGTACCAGCAGCTGCTGCTGGAGGGGCATCACTACCCTGCCCTCCTTTTTTAGACTATGGCCCCCTGACTTCTTGGGACACCAAATCTGAACTGCCCCTGCTGGGGCTGATGCTGGGGAGGCAGTGACTGAGAGGACTGGCACTGAAAAGTCAGTTTCTTCAGCTTTTTCTTTGGGTCCCTCTGGGCCGAAGTCACTGAATCTAGAGTGGCACTTGACGTCTCGATCGTTGTGAGATGTCCTACAAACTCAAGGCTGAAGAGGTTGCTGCCCATGTAGGGAACATCTGCTAACCTCTGTTGGGTGTCTGCCATGAAGGTGGACAAATTGCAGCAAGGCCCTGCAATACATGGAGACAGCCACTGCCACTGCATGGGCACAGGAATCGGCCATGTCCGAAGCTGGTGTTTAACCAGCAACTGACTGTGGTCTCAGATGAGCTGCACTGCCACCTGCTGTTCTGGGTGGAGTTGGAGGAGGATAATATTAAATATACTCATGATGGAATGGCCATAACTGGTCATCATAATGGCACAGCTAGCTTTCCTGAGACCCAAGGTATCCACAGCGCACACCTTTTTAGCAGTATGGTCAATCTTACAGGACTCCTTGTCCGGGGGGGGTTGCCCCCATTCCCCTGGTGTCCTGACTTATGGAATCCCAAGTCTGTGACCAGCCCTTCCATGGAAGGATGGTCTGAGAAGCCAGAGAGGGAGCTAGTAGGGACTGTGTACTAGATGCTGCCAAAGGGTGGCCTCGGCCATGGGGAATGCAATCCCTGGGAATGCATCCCAGTCCAAGATGTCCATAAGAGGTACACAGCCCTATTCTGGACAGGCTCTAACTGGGTGCCCATGGATTTGGAAATGAGGTGAAGCAACACCCTGAACAACACTGACCCCTGTTTGGTGGAAGGCTTGTCGAATGCATATCGGTCGAAGAGCAGAGCCCCAGAGGAAACAATGGACTCTTGGTCAGAGTCGAACGAGGACTCCTAAAAGATGGTTTCAGTAGTAAATTACTATGGACCTCCCAGGATTCCCCACTGACAACCGGCCTGGCAAGCCAGGAGCTGAATGGCCAGTCTCCCTGGACAGAGTGCCAGTTGGTAGCTGTAGGAGAGGTGGCTCCACCATGATTGGTGGAAAAGCAGGCGTTGGCAGCACCTGTGGGGCCTGGGCCAGTGGGATAACCACTGGCAGGTGCAAGGGGAGCATGGGACTTTAGCGTAGAGCCCTACCCTCCCCTCCCCCTCGATGGCCAACTGCTGCCAGAGGAACTCCTCATAGCACCTGTGTATTTGCAGTGGTGCCTCTCCTCACAGGAGGATGAAGAGAACAAGAAGCACTGACAGCAACACCTCCCAGTTGAGCCAGATCGAGAGTGTGAATACCTCAACCATGATCACTGACCACTCAGTTGACAGCTGACAGGGTCATTCTGTGGCTGACCGTAAATCACGCACCAGCTCACATTCAACAGTATGGGCATGGAAGACCCAGCCACAACAGTAGGCTTGTCCTAAACAGGGTCGACGAGGAACACCTCCTGGGTAATGACCAGGAGCGCCAAGATTTGTTAGAGTGATTCCTTGGCCTCATCCTACAATGGATCAACCAGGTTGGGAAAAATCTCAGCCAGCTGGTCGACCAGAATTGAAGTCAACTGACTCATCTTCAGGGCTGAAGAGGCCCTGACCTGCTCCTCAATCAAGGGGAGCCTGACCTCTGCCGAGCGGTCAGATGAGTTGAGAGACTAGGAGGACTGAGCTCTCTCCCCATGCCATGACCAGCAACAGTGTTGAGAAGACTTCTTGAACTTTGTCTTCGAATGAGTGCTATGGAGGGCAGGACTTTCTCCCATGGTCTGAAGGGACTGGCACAATTCATGGAACTGGTCCATGAAAGCCCCCACTATGCTGGAGCCAGCGGGGAACAGCGCCGAGGCGGTGCCCGCCTGCTTCTAGAGCCATAAGCTGAGCTGAAGATTCAGCAGTAGCCAAGGCCTTTTTGCTGCCCTTAGAGCAGTCTTTTGGATCCTGTTCTGAAGGCTGGCCCAGCATGAGCCTGAGCTTTCTGTCCTTGTGGGACCCAGGGAGCACGGAGAGACAAAGGCTATCCCTAGCCAAGTCTTGTTGCCCACCCATGCAATACATGCACATCTCATGCGGATCGACGGTCAACATTTTCTGGCAACACCAAATGCAAAACTTAAATCCTGGCTTCTTGTGAGTCATTGTGGAGATGAGATGGAGTTGAGGAAACCCTAAATGCATTAAAGACTTTGAAAATGTTGAAATAACGATTCACCAATGGCACAGAGAAAATCCTAAATGGAGCGTGAAGGAGGTGACCAGTTCTTCCAGTGGAAAGAAATATCTGATGTCACAGGGCAGATTCGAGGGTTATATCTGCCTGGGTGGCGGGAGAAACTTAGCTTGCACATGTTCTGGCCAATCATCGCCCTTCTAGCAGAACTGCAAGAGTGTGGCTAATGTAACATATCCCCACTACATCTAAGAGAGTTTGTAAAGCTAACTGAAGGTAAATGTGCTACTTTTTTGTGGGGGGCACCGGATCCCCATTGTCTCAGCTCCCACTCCCCCAGTCCCCCATTCACCCCCCCAGAACTTACCTCGGGTGATGATCCTCCCAGGCTTGTCCCCAGGGCACAACCCCGATGGAGCCTGAACTCGGTTCCCAGTAGACCTCCCAACTACTGATATTCCTCCCTGGCTTGCCCCCTAGGGCAGTGCTGCAGGATTAGGCCAGTCCAAATGGAAAACTGTAAGCTTGGTCACCAGATGAGTGTGGCAGGTGGGTGTAGGGGGATCGGAGTAGCAGGGTTTCATTCTTGGGGACGGCATTTTGCTTGTTTTTCCCATGGGAGGTGTGGCATACAATGACGTAGGGTGCCAAAGTGTTGATATCCAGCACAGCTCCCCACAACTCAGGCTCCGGCAGCTGCTACACCTGGCCTCCACCACAGGTCAGTCATATGTTGAATGCTCACCCGGCCTCCCCTCCGAAGGACAAGAGCGGTCTATGGGAAATTTAATCCTCCTCCAACTGGCCTTCCAACTGCTCGGGTCCATTCCCGAACCTACGGCGAGGACGTGGCAAGTGGAAACCCTACCTCTGCACCGGTGGGATGGCAAAATGTGGTATTTCACAACTTGCCGCAACTTGTTTTGTTGCATTCTAAGTAAGCAGACAGGCATACTGTGGAGTCTAAAGGGTGCTGACACATCATGTTGTAATATGCTAATGCAGCTGTCGGGCACAAAGAGACTTCAAGAACCAAAAAAAAGGAGACCCCCCAGGCTAGTTACAGGGGCTGGTGTGAACAGCGAAAACAGACTAAAGCAAACACATGTATCCCCAACAGCCTCCCAAAAAGAGTTGTCTGTTGACAAAGGAACAAATAACATTTACAGATATGAAGGTGTACTACTCCTTTAATTTGATGGGTTATAATGTCAGAGGTTCGAATCCTATCTAATGAAAACACACAGATTTACTCCAACTGCCACTACCTCGGTGTAAAAACACCAGGAGATACTGTGCTGTGGAGAGTGCCACAAACCCAAGCCCCCTCCTGCTTTCTTGTCATTATCATTAGTAATCTGATGGCACTTGTTATAGGATACCGGGGTCTTTAACAAGACTGTACTGGTTAAAGTTTGCCACTGAAAATTCACTAACCAATCCTACCACATGATGACAGCCTCTTTGTAAAAACAATAAAGATGTTCAACAATGCTATCTTTAAAAAACAACAGTACATGAATACATTTAGTTTATTCTGGAGGAGGAGGGGAAGGGGGATGAAGTCCCTGTTAGAATAAAAAAAACACTTTATTGGCTATTCTTTACTGATCTTGCATTCATTCATACCATCTTATATCTAACTTCCCATATGGTTGGGAGCAAGTTAGGAAGATGTCCAGAAATTTCTCAGCTCTTACCTTTCCCACTACTGTTCGAAACAACTGTAGGAGACATTTTCCCTATTCACTATTCCAGCAAACATATTAATTTATTTATTGAGAAATCAGAATTACAACCTTTGAGCTAAGGGCTCGTTTAAAAAGGATCCTTGTCAACGCTTTAGAGAGATGCATTTTTTTGCACCAGCAGAATAACAGCAGACAGTTTTGACAAAGTAGTTATACAAACTATCATAGTGTTTACATAGGAAAGGGCAGTAAATACAAGTTACAGATTTCACATGTCAAAACATACATGCAGCAGCTGAAGACATTGTCAATTTCCCAGCAGTGGCTCACAATGAGCAGCCAACTGAGAAGTTAAGTGCCGAGAGCCAAGTTGAGATTTGGGCAAGTGCAGGTTGGTGGAGGGGGGGTGGAAGAGGAAAGTGGTAGAGGGACCAGGGCAAGAGGCAGTGTGGGGTGTACTGGACAAAAGAGGGCAAGTGGAGGGCAGAAGTAGGGAGAGGAGGAAGCGGTGGGGGGGGGAGAGGGTAACGGGTGCAACCAGGTCAGAGTATGGAGGCAGTTAAGTGGTATGCCAGTATGCTGGGGTTACACTTGACGCAAGCAGCGGACTGGTGGAGATATGGATTTCCGGAGTTCGGATTTGAAGTGCCCTAGGCATTGTAGGCTGGTGATCGTATTTGGGAGCTCATTTAGCCAGGTGTGTGCCCTTATGGCGAAGGCATGCCTCCTCAGGGCAGTTCTCCTGAAGGGTACAGCTAAGGCACGTCTGGTGACAATTCTTGTGGCATGCTCACCTGGGGCAGTTCTGAATAACGCCTGCAGGGAGACAGATGCAAATCCTAGAAGGACCTTCTTCCCTAGTAGGCAGATCTGGAGTCTGATTCTATCTAGGAGGGGGGAGTCACTTTGTCCTTATGTAGAGCTTGCAAATACGTGCGAGGCGATCAGCATCCAGGACAAATTTGCAGGCTTTGAGGGTCAAGTGGACTTTGTGAAGGCTGATGTCCATAGTTGCACCATACACCACGTTTCCATAATCCAAGATTGGCAGGGTTGTGCCACTGACCGCCTGGAGCCTGGTTTCAGGGGTGAGGCATAAGTGTAGTCTGTAGAGTGTTTTCAGCTTCCTGTTCGTGGCCTTAGTGATATTACTTATATGTTCATCGAAGGAAAGTGACTCATCGATTGTGACCCCCAGATACCAGAATGAGTAGACCTGTTTGAGGTGGAAGTCCGGGTTGAGTGCTATTATAAAAGGAGTGGTGGATTTACTTTTCTGGCAGCCGACAAAGAGCACTGTCTTTGTCTTTTTGCTACTGAGTACTAGGAGGCTGGTGTTAAACCATTCCTGCAGCAGGTCAAAGTTGTGCTGCAGGTTCCTGGTCAGCGCGTCTTGGCAGGAGCCTCGAAGGAATAATACTGTGTCATCTGCATAGAGCAGAACTTTGGCAGAGGGGGCACGCGATGTACTCCAAATGGATGCAGTACATATGAAAAGGTTACTTGCCTGTAACTGCATTTCTTCTAGAAGTACTATATTGATCTACAGCCACATACTCAGCATCATTCCAGCTCCTGAAGCTAGAACTGTCCAACTGAATTCAAACTGCCAACATGTGACTGTCTCCACATATCACGCCCTAATGCTGAAATCTTTTTGGCTAAAGGAAGGAGCACCTGCAAGTAGATTACATTAGTACAATAATGGTACACCACATCTAAATAGCCTGGAGAGGGAAGGATAGGTTAGGGTATGTGGCTATATCTCTAAAAGAAACACAGCTACCAGTGAGTGACATTTTCTTCTAACAGTGAGGATTCATTCATAGCCACACACTTAGCAGTACCACTGGGAGAAGGAAAGCATTGGAACCATCTGAAAAGTAATCTCTTCAGTAAAGCACAGCCAAAGTCTTCATCCCTACTGGACTTGGGTATCAATTCCTTATGTAACCCCCCTACAAATGGGGGTTCCTGAAAAGTCTTCCTTGAGCTTGCCTAAATGCTCACAGCCAGGCTGGTGTTCTGTGTTTTAGCAGTTTAAATGTATTGCCAGAGAGTGCCTGTATAGCCTCTGTGTACTGTCTCTTTATGAGCTGCCTGGATTGCAGTCATAATTAATCTGAGAGGGATCTCTGTTAGAAGATGTACTTGTTTGCTGATCATTTGTTAGAGTAGTAACAATATTGCAGTTTGTTCTAACCTGCCTTCTCTGCAGTATGCACAGTTCTGTTTGTTTCCATCATCTTGGTCCTGGACTGCAGAATGGGCCAATCAGTACATTTGGGACTCTAAAATGGAGCCTGCCTACAGGGGCTTGGTGGGGCCAAAACTTGTAGGAATTGTAGTTTTGGGCTTTTGGCACCTACAATAATCTGGAGGGGGAGCCCTTGTTGTGACTGACAGACAGATCAGACAACCAAACCTTTTGGATCTTGGGGAAAGTCCCACACTGCTTGTAGTTTCAGTTAGATCTCAGTTGGGAAGTGAAGAAGTAACAGCTCGAGATAGTTCAAGCAGCAATCCATAATGGATTCGTGTGGGAGAACTGTGGAAAGGCTTGACTTTGGCCTGCATGCCTGCCTGCTGTTCCTGAGAGGGAACGTGTGTTTTTTTTTTTTTCGGCCTGAATCCAAATTTGGAGAGTGAATTAAGCCACTGAATTGTGACCAGGCTTTAACCTGAAGACGACTGAAGATTTGCTGAATGCGATCGGCCTGTCAGGACTTCCAGCTACCTCTGAACTCCCAGATTGTGCAGAGACTCTGTAATTGCGACGAGAGAGCCATTTGCCTGGTACGGTGGAATTTCCTCACATGTGAATGCGCTGTGTGATTATAGTGGGTGGTGATTTGGTTCCCCACTGTGTGTCTGAACTGTGTTTTGCTTGCTGGAGGCTGTATCCAGCTCCATGGACTGAATCCGTATATACTTCCATTTGTCTGGACCCTGCTACACTGGCCAGCCAGAATACCTGCTACGCAGAGAAAGTCATTGATGAGAGACTGGCCTCGGGATCAGCCCCCTGCTCAATGCCTTGAACAGGAACGGCGCCTCAGTGATTTGTGTGGGCCCTGCTTCTCTGGGAACTCCAGCTCAACAGCATGCAGTCTCGATTTCATCCTGCCTGTGTCCAGTATTTGGTATCGTGAGTAAACATCAGGGTAGCTCCCTGCAACAACAGCTAAATCTAAAAGTGTTGTCATCTGATTGTCTTGTTGCCTTTTCTTTCACGAACTGAGCCCTCCGGCTCCGGATTACAAATAGTGCGTGTTGTGCATATTGCTTTCTTCCATCACAGGGCTCCAACCAGCTGCAATGTTCCTGGCTAGCCCACCGTTTTCCTACCTGGGTGCCCAGAGTGTGTGACTGTGTAGGGACTCTGAACTGCATGCATAACTGATTAATATAGCTTTTAAGCAAATCAACCTCATTACGCCCCTCCCTTGTTCAAGTCCCCTGAATAAATCAGATTTAACTTTGTTTGCATTTAACCTGACAGTGGTTCCAGTTTGTGCTAAAATTACTGTACTGTTGCCATTTGCTGTACTTAACCTTGTTTTACAGGGGGTCCCCAGGGTCAAGCTAGAGGAACCAGCCCTGGTGGTAAGTGCAAACAGTGTGGGTAACTGCCTGGTGACTAAGGGTCAGTGTGAAAGTAATTACTGTACATTGTTTAGGCCACTAGAAGGGAAAGAGAGGGGTTACAGAGTCCTGGAGGGCTGTGCCCAGGTTAGCTTGACCACTAATAACCCTGACCTCTGGATGGAGGCACCCGTTTCACTACCCAGGCCCCTTAACCTGCTACTAACCAAGCAGGCAGGGGTAGTAGCCCTTGGGCTAACGCCACCTAAGGGTTACACTTACAACGGTGGGAAGTGAAGTGTAGATGGAAACCCAGGTGGCCACCCTGTAAAGTTCTGCAAATGGGGCTGACGTAGGGGCTGCCACACAAGTGGCTATACCACTAGTAGAGTGCCTAAAAAACAGTAAATTACCAATACAGTTTAATATTATACACAAAGTATATCATACACTTGCAAGACAACATTAATAACGTTTTCACCAATAACTACCCCTGCTGTTATAATGAAAAATAAGCCCTATTACATGTTTGTGACTTGTCAAGTTTTAAAAAAACTTCTAGGATGAGATAGTCTCCACATTAGTACAAATGTTAGGACTGAACTTTTCTTTTTATTCACGTATTATTCTGTTAGGCATAACTCCAAGTGTGTTTAATATTCAAGGTGGAGCAGGAATGGTACTAAATTTGACATTGATAAACACCAGGAAAAGGAAAGAATAATTACCTACCATAACATCAGATCTTTGAGAGGATCTCCTCCACTGAGTCACATCATGAAACTGTATGCCATCGGCATTAGAACCACCTGGCAATTTTCACTGGCTGGGGCCATCCACGTTGACATGCCTCATCGGCCCCTATATAATGTTGGTATCCCCAGAATGCCTCAGTTCCCCACTGGAGATAAGCTTGGAGGATCATCGGACTGGCAGGGACTGATGTAACCAAGACCAAACCTGGCACACAGGAGAAAATACAGAAACCTGATTACAAATGTGGAAGAAGGCATCAGAGAAGAACCAGCTTGCAAAAGCAGGCAGGGTATTCACCCAACGGGGAAGGAGGGAGGGAGGGAGAGCTGTGGCTCAATGGAGGAGACTCTCTCAAAGGCCTATTGTTACGGTAGGTAATTAGTCTATCTTTCGCTAAAGTAAAAGTCATGCCACTCACCTCCTATTCAATAAGAAGGGAGTCCACTCCAAAATGAACTTGAATAATTTCCCTTTTATTACCGGTGCAGATAAAAATTATACCACAGCACAGAGGGACTAACACACCTGATGTTTCACCTGTATGAGGCTTTATCCATCTTCTTTTATAACCTGTAAGACACCAAGAGCCCCTGGGATTGGGTGCCATTTATAAATAAAATGTTACTACTTTGAGGATATCTCCCTCCACTGAGCGATATCATGGAACAATTCCCAAGCAGTATCATGACAGAGGGAGGATGGCAGGATCTAATGATTCTGAGTAAGGAGGTCTTGCAGAACACTGAGGCCAAAGCTGGCACACCTACAAGAGATGATGTCCAGACTGTAGTGTTTAGTAAATGTATAAACAGTAAGTACTTCAAGAGGCAGACATACGTACATCAGCAGCAGACACATTTTGGAAATGCCACTCCACCAGGGCGGGGGGGGGAGGGGGCACTGACAGGACCAGGAAGCTGCCTACCATGCTTCTGGTAACAAAATGTAATACAACCATACAGTCATTTGGACAGGCCCTGTTTTGAAATTGATGAGCCCACCATTCTGGGGGTGAAAGCTACAAACAGTTGTGAGGATTTTCTACAATTCGTTGTATGCTCCAAGTACCAATGCAGTGACTTCCAGATATCCAACATACGTAAATGACATTTCCACTATCCCTGGGTGAAGAAAAATAAACAGGAAAGTCAATAGTCCAATTCAGTGTTCTTTCAGACACAATCTTGGGAAGGCAACAAGGATTACTGTATAACATAACCCCATCCTTGTGAAACATAAAAGCAGGGTCTTCAACCTCAGCCCATAATTCTGTAATGCATCTAGTAGATGCCATAGCCACTAAGAAAAGTGTCTTCCAAGAGAGGAAGTGTAGCTCCCCAGTAGCAGGCTGAAAGGGAGGTGCAGTCAGGGTCTCTAGGACCAAACTAAAGTCCCACATCAGAACTGGATGTTGAATTGGGGGGGTGCAATAGTAGAATAACTCTTAGGAATCTACAGGAATCCTGCATCTAGGCCACTGTTTTGCCCTCTGTGAGGGCATGAAAATCCAACACAGTGGCTAGGTGGACCTTAACAGAATAATACCCCAGTCCTGACTCCTTAAGGGACATGTCTGAGGTAGTACAGCACTTTAAGAATGGAACATGCAAAGGGATCCAGGGCATGCTGAGTACACCAAACAATAAAACATTTTCATTTTTACGAGTAGGTGTATCATGTAGATCACTTTCTATCCGCCAGTAGAACATCAGCAACCAGTGGGAAACCCTGAAGTGGGGAAAGCGCTATATTCTCAGGAGCCAGGCATGCAGGTGCAAAGATTGAAAATCTGGGTGCATGACAGCACTCTGCTCCCACTCTGCATCCCACCCGCAGGAGGAGCAGAAGTTTCCACTGCCAGTTTCTGGAGCAGAAGAAACCAAATTTTTCTGGCCCAGTAAGGGGTCAAGGTGACTGTCTCAGCTTGTAGCTTAACCAGAACCCTTTGTATTAGAGGGAACAAGGGAAAAGCATACAGAAACCTCCCTTTCCAGGAGAGGGACAATGTGCGTCTTGCCAGAAAACTCCAGCCGCTGGAGCGAGCAAGCAGAAATGCAGCAGTTTTGCACTGTACGGAGACGCAAACAGGTCTATGTCTGCTTGACCCCTTTTCAAGGAGGTCGTTCATGATGGAGTTTGGGAGTCCTCATTTGTGGCAGAGCACATGGAACTGACTGAGGGAATCCACCAATGCATTCAGGGAACTGGGGAGGAACACTGCTGAAAGAAATATGCCCTGTTCCACTGCCCAATATCAAACTCTCATCACTTCTCTGCAGAGACTGTACGAATGTACTCCGCCTTGTCAACAGACATAGTACATCACCGAAATAGTGTCTGTACAGAGCAGTAGCTGGTTCCCTGGAGGAAGGCAGCAAAAGCCTGTAGGCCAAATGGAAACAGCCCTCATCGCCAGAGTACTGCTGTACAGAACCATATCCAGAGAGGCCAAATGGCCCTGAGTTCTGAAGAGGCCCAGATAAGCATCTTATTCTGAACCTGAGGTGTCTGTGGTCATCACCAGAGGGGAGGGGTTGGCTGTAGGAATGGGGACCCCATCTCTAGGTTGGAGTAGTCTAACCACCAGAGCAGGGAGAGACTGAGTGGAGGAGTCATTTTTGTTAGACACTCCAGCTCATTGGAATGCTGCGTCCACTGCACCCTGAGGAACCACTGAAGTATCCTCATGTGGAGGGGCGCTAGCGGGACAGTTAGCACTGCAGCAACCAACAAGCCTAGTAGTCTTAGAAGGCATCTGGGTTGAGGCACTGGATGCCATACCTTGTGCCATGCCAGCGACCCAGGTTCAGGAACAACCTCAGGTCACCGGGGAACCAGCTGGGGGTTGAAGGGCTGGAGCAAGATTTCCCCTCCAGGGGTGGATTCCCGCTCCTCCATAGTCCCGCACCCATTGGGTGGAGGCCTGATGGGCATATAGGTGGTAGGAGCGGCTACATAAGTCAGGGGTGGGGTGGAAGGGGTCACCGGATGCTGGCGTGCGCCTCGACACCCACATATGCATGAGTACACCATGATCCTGGGAATGGGGAAGAAAAATGAAAAAAGTACATATGAGAGAGAAAAAAAAAAAGAAGGCATCTGGCCAAGACAGAGTTGCTAGATGATACCAGATGTACTTAGGCCACTAGTGCCACAGCACAGTCAGAGGGCAGAAATGCTCATCCCAGACATGTTTCCAGAACTGCCCCTATGCATTACAGCCTCTGGCAAGGGATAAGGATTGACTTTGGTTTGTTGATCAGCAACCCAATTGGTCCAGCAACTGTTGGCTCCAAAACAGTGTTATAGACAATGGCTTCCCAAGATGGGGCATTCAACAGTGAGTCATCTATATAGGGGAAGACATAAAGACCTTCTCTGTAGAGGATGCTGCCACTGTGGCAAAAAATTTGGTAAAGACACACAGTGCGTAGCACAGACCAAAAGGCAAGACCCAAAATTGGCAGTGTGAGCCCAGGAGCAAGAAACACAGGCATTTTCTGTGTGGCTTGTAGATCTTTATCTTTACATGAAAGTATGCATCCTTCATCTCCTGATCAACCATCCAATCCCTTTTAAGTAAGAGGGGAGGAGTGACTGCAGAAAGACCATTCAAACTTTTTGTATTCAATGACTAGATTCTGACCTTGAAGGTCTAGTATGGGCCTCAGATCCTCAGTCCATTTAGGGACCAGAAAGTACCAGGAGTAAGACCTGACTCTGTTCTAAAAGTTGGGACAAGTCCTACAGCCCTCTTGCGGAGGAGGATTTAAACCTCCTTCAGTAGAAGGGTAAGATGTCCCAGAGGATATATGTTGGGTAATGGGGGGGTCACTGGAGGAACAGTAAGGAGCTTTAGGGCATGTCCTGCTGAGCCACCTCAGGACCCATGCATCTGTAGTGATCTCCCTCCATTTTATGTAGGAAGAAGGAGATTCAGTCTCCTACTATGACTTTCTGAGTAGCTGTCCCACCTGTGCAGTGGTAGTGTTGCAACTTGTGACGCTGACGACCCATGTTTGGGAATGAGCACAGAGCATCAGAGGGTTGGCTGGGGAGTGGTGGAGAGGTAGGATGAGCATCCCATGGACAGTTCTCCTCCTCTGAGGCAAGGAAGGGCTGTGGTTTCCTGGCATGTGAGTAACACCCAGTGGACACTGGGTGAACACTGGCCAGCAGCACATGCAGCTGGGATGAGGTGACAGCAGACATCTGCGGGATGTGTGCAGGAATGCGCACATCCTGCGCTGATGTACTGCATATCTGTACGTCCAGGAGAAAACCAATGAAGTAAAATCCCTGGGGCTGGCAGCACAGTGAGGCCCCTGGACCAACACCTGACTGATGCCCCAGGTGTAAGCCTCAGTTGGGGCCTCAGGTTAAGTTTGGACTCTCCCCTTCAGGAAGTCCCACTGCAGAGGGCAAGTTGCAGGCCTTCCAGATTTTGCTGCCCGAGGGGATGTGGTGTGGCAGGTACAGCCACAAACAGAGGAAGTACACCCCTGACCAAGCTAGAGTGGCATAAAGAAAGTAAAAAAAAAAAAAAAGATTTTCTGAGGCAATGAGGCCGGAGGAAGGGGAGTTAGAAAGTGCCAGGGTGTGCCAGTAATGGTCTCACCTTACGTAACGTCTGGCATGGGCACGAGGGGGCAGATTTGCAACCTGGGAAGTGGAAGGCTGAGGTCTCTGTGACTCACATCCTGGGCCTCTTGAACAGCCACAGCCTGGACAGGCATAGCGCATGCAGAAAGAACCTCGATCCCTTTCCTGGGTTTAGGGTTCAAAGTATATAGAGATCTCAAAGTCATTTTTTGAGGACTGTACATCCCTCGATGCATTTTCTTCGTTGTTGCCAATCAATTGTTTTCCTCTGAATGGAGCATTCATTACAGATTCTTGCACATGTGAGACAAAACCAGCCACACTTTGCCAAGAGCGGTGGCAAAGAAGATCCCAGCGGCAGCAGCAGCATCAGAGGCATCATAGGCAGTCCACAGTAGGTGCTCACCAGCCTCCCGGCCATTAGCAATAGTCTGCTGTGCCAATACTTTGTCCTGGCTCACTGGCAATGTTTCAGTCTGGGTGGCACTCGACTTCCACGGGCAATTTTGATATTTGATTCTATAGGCCCGATAGTTGCCAATCCTTAAGTCCAAGGAAACCGAAGAAAAAGTTCTCTTCCCCATCACATCCACCTTCTTTGACTCCTTATCAAGGCAGAGAGAACGTGTGTGTTTGGGAGACTTTGATCTGTCATGAGCAGTCATAATCACCACTGAGTCTGTTTCAGGCTATGATGAATAATAGGGCTTAGCAGAAAGGGCTGGGTTTTATCTATAAGACTTTCGTGGAATTGCTGGCAATTATAACAACAATAATAAATGTTATTTCAGATAAGCGCCTTTCAGGCCATCAAGGTGCTTTACAAAAGATAAAAACAATCATATTAAAACAGTGAGCATAATAGAAAATAGATAGCATAATAATTGAGCCAGCCTATGTTAAGCAGCCAAAGTGGCATCCTCAAGTGCAGAATGCACAGGAGGAATAGTGGCTGTAGAGGAGGCAGAAACCTCCAAGAACTCATAGAGATTGTTCTTGAAGGAAACCTCCACCATTGCTTGAAACCCCAATTTAGCCTGTACCTGCTTCAGAAAGGCCTGCAATGAGGCATCCTCAAGTGGAGACCCTGGAGTGTTTTACACAGTCTCCTCTGAGCAAGAGGACAGAGTGGAGCTTGAGCCCACAGCATCTACTGCCTCATCTTCATCCTCCCTGGCCTCCTTCTTCTCTTCCACATACTCTGGATTATAGTCCAGTTCATCCACTGATGTTGACCATCATCGGCTGAGGGTCAGTGGGACAAGGAAACAAGTGAGGAGGAGCCGTCGATGGGGAGCCTGTCAAAGGAGGTTGTTCAGGGCCTAGGACTATAGCTAGGACCAAGAACTGAAATGTCGATGGCAAGGTCAACAATGGTCCAGTGGCAACAGACATTGTCTAGTAAAAGAGCCATGTGTTGACAGGCCCCAAAGGGGCTGACGATAGTTGAACCGTTGATAGGACTGTGCCCGACGGAGGTACTGGATGCAAATCACCTGGTGGGGGAGCAGAACCAGCACTAGATCCCGACCTTAGTATTCAAGAGACAACTTGGGGAGAAGACCCATGGCCAGGACAGAGGATCCGTCTTTTTCAGTACACTTATCTCTTCTTAGAGGCGAATGGGAACGGTCTGAGAAGTGGCCTTGTCCTTGAGCAGCTTCTCCTTCTCAGAGTGGCTGTGTTTTTCTGCAGACTTAGGACTTATCCCTTTTCTTCTAAGAGTCAGCGATGGACTCCATTGACCACAGAGAAAGACTGGCTGATAGTGTACTGGGAACAGAAGTGGTTGATGATGGCGAAGCTGCCTTTGCCACAACCTATTTCGCAATTTCTTTAAGATTTAGATGTACTTCCAAAGCTTTCTTGCAATGTCTCCTGGTTGCCTGGTGAAAGCTCTGGCAAACTGAGCAGACTTTAACACTGTGGTCTGTACCAAGGCAAGGGGTACAAATGGAGTGGGCATCATCTTTTTTAAATTTTAACACTGCCACAACAGCAAAAGGGGAAAAATGGTTACTTTTCAGCTGGTGGTGGCATAAAAGTAAACATAATATAGCATACAAAGTACTGTAAGTAGCAACAACAAAACTTTCCAAGTTCAACGGCGTTCCTCAGCAGCAGTGAACCAATAAGTGGCTGACGCCGGTAGAAAGAACTGAGGCATGCTGGGGATGCCCATGTTATATAGGCATCAATGTGGGTAGCCCAAGCCAACAAAAATTTCCAGGTGGTCCCGATGCCGATGGCTTACAGTTCCATGATGTGTTCCTTAGAATATCTGGACTTCATTGTATAACCATGGCCTGGGTTATCTTTGGTTAAGTTAGGAGGAAAATAAGTATTTATTCATTTAAACATTAAATTTAGACTTTTAGATGCATTTGTCCAAAATGATCTTAAAAAAAAAACATGAAAACATTTCTAACAACAAAAAAAATAAAACAAACACATTCTTGGGAGTCTTGTCTTATACTAATGTGAAAAATCCTAGTCTGAGACATGCTTTTACCAAAATAAGTATCGAGTCTGGGTATACTGTAGTTTTAACTGGAAGATATGAGAATGCTGATAAGGAATTAAGAATTTGCCCTTGCAGCAGTGGAGACACTGAAATAATTAAGCACTACATTCTAACATTTTCTCTTTTTATAATTACTGGTGACCCCTTTATCAATCTGTTTTCAAGGGTCTCCAAAACCCCGTAATAACCCGAAAATGAGTTATTACGGTGTTCACAAAACTTTCTTTCACCTCCAGGGTCCTTCTGCTGTCACTCCAGTGTACCACGCCACTTCATTGGCTCATGCTCTGCTTGTGGGTGGGCTGAACAGTATTCAAAACATGGCAGCGGCTTTCTGCCTTCTGATGAGCAGCTTTCCTTTACTACTGTCCTCATGTTTATTTATTTATTTTTTTTAATCTGGTCGATCCTGCCTTTGAAATATAAAAAAAAAGAACTAGTTGATACTGCAGTATCTCTGGATCAAGACACTCTGAGTCGCCGACTCCGAATACGATGGACCCTGGTAAGAGCCGTGGCTGTTACAGTTTAAAAGAAAAACAAGGAAAAACTCAGAGAGAGAGAGAGAGAGAGAGAGAGACAGAAAGGGAAAGCGTGTGTGTGTTTTGATAGCAAGAGAGAGAGAGAGAGAAAGTGAGCATCTGTAGGTAGGGAAGACACTGTCTTGCACCAGTAATTATAAAAAATAAAGGATATGCAAGTGGGTTCTTATGAATTTTTTTTTTTTTTTTTTTTACACACCATCGGTGTGTGATGACTTAATAAACCTCTCGAGCTTCACTCTCGAGGTTTATGGGTCATCATATACCTTGGGTGTGTAAAAATAAAATCCATAACACACACTTGCATATCCATTATTCTCTATATAACGTATGGTAGAATGTTGTTATGAATCGATTTCAATGCACCTAAAAATGTTGTTCTGCTGCAGTAGTGATGTCCGCAGTGCAGCACAACGACTTTCATTCTGCTGCACTACAGACGTCACATAGCACAGATCCCCCATCATGCTCCACCTCATCAAACCAAAAATTAAACTCACTCCTCATCTGATGCACTCTCAGGCACTGAAAATTTCCTTCGCACAGCTGCTGAAAAAAAAAAAAAAAATTCTTCACGAATGAAAGGCTTACCCACTCCTTGAGTAGCTCCATTCTGTCAGGCGATGGTCCAATCAACAGTGTATCACCCAGTGCCAGAACTCAGTCCTATGGACCTGGCACCCGTGCTAAGGACTCTTCTTAGCCCACTCCCTCCATTTTTTTTTTTTTTTTTTTTTAAACACAAAACTAATAGCCTGCAGCACATCAAGTTGCAGTGGTGAAAATGTCAAATTAATCATCAGCACTGTCGGTGAGTGCGACCACGGTGGTGAGAACAATGTCTCAGAGGCAGCATGAGTCAGGAGTAGAGCAACATGCAACACGGCTCACCTGACATCTGCTCCTCTTCTCCTGTCACTGGCTGTTTGAAAACAAATGAAACAAAAAAAACATATACTGTAAAAAATAATGGGTGGGCGACCATCCATAAACAAGGCCCTGTTTCATCTTGAGAAGTAAAACCATGAAAAAGACCTCTCCAGCTTTGCTCTCAAGGTCTCCTTTATAGTTTCACTTCTCTTGATGAAAAACAGCCTTGTTATGGATGGTCACCCATCCATTTAAGCAATAAGGCACAACAGGGTGTGGGTTATTGGGGATTTACCTGCGCCTTGTTTGGTATGTCACGAGGTGTAGTCGAGTGACAACCACACAAGAAGTGGGTAAATCACCCAATAACTCGCACCCTGGAGTGCCTTATTGTGATTATACAATGGACCCATGTGTAAAATAAAATGTGTTTAAGTATGTTTTTTATAATGCCATTCCTCAGCTGTGGGTTATGCAGGATTTACCCACGGTCAAGTGACATGTTTTGACCAATGAGGTTACAGGATTTTCACACACTATTGTATAACATTCTATATAAAATGACATTAGAACAACTACCATTGCTCTGATTTTGGCTGATCTCTGTCTTGAACCAATTTTGACTTTATTTTATGTTTTTGGATTCTCTGAATGCTTAAGTAATGGAATATGTTGCTTTATTTGCATATAAAGCTAGCTTACTCAGGACAAGAGTCACACCAAACAATCCAGATATGCAAGTAGGAAGAATTCACTATTAGATAACATCAAATGCCCTGTTAATTGACTCTTAACTATAATGACATTGTTAATTTACTAACAGTTCATCCTAGTACAATACTAATACTTTCTTTGACTGTTTACTAACTTATTTTAACGAACCTCTGATATCATCTGCCACGAAAATGCCAGGGGTAGTACAAAACTCAGCACCCGAGTTAGACTTGGATTTAGAATCTCAATTAGTAGTGTCCCACTGAGAAACGAGTGCAGGTATCAACAAAAGGCTGACCAGGAGGTCCTACATGAGTGGACAGAACCTGGTAGGTTCCTAGAAGTAGTCTTACTGGAGGCACTGGTAAGGCCGGTCAGTGAGGGAAAAGAGCTGCAAGGAGTGCTGGATTTTTCTGCCCTCCCATGGCTAACTACATCAATAGTGGCAGGTTTATCCTTTGTAGGCTTTAGGAAATGAGAACAGGAATCAAACTGGGGGAAAACCAAAACAAACTCGGAAATCATATCTATATGCTCAACTTCTTCCACACCAGGAGAAACACCCTATGCTGTGGTGGAAGTGCATAGGGACAGACAGAGGCAATTCCCAGAGAGTGACCTGAACTGGCTCTTCTTGCGCAGTGACTCCAGGAGGGATTACAGTGTATAACCAAGCTTACATCATTGACACTATGCTATTGTGAACCAAGTAAAAGGGCCCAGTGCTGGGACCTGGAGTTAGGCACTGTATCCAATGACCACCCAGCATTTACTACCACGAAATAAAGGAACTGGAGCCGGTACAGCATACAGTTTCAGAATTGGATGTGTCCTGGCAACAGGGCCACTCCTCAGAACAGATCTATGGTGCTTCCACACAATCCGTCTGAGTGAACCTGGTCTTTGGTGGACTGTTATCAGTGTTTAGTTGATGGATACAAACTTGATCAGTCCCCCCTCCTCCCCAGGTTTGCGACTAGAACTGAGAGGGATGGACTGGACTGAACTTAGATTCTTCTATTTTAGCCAGCCTCTTATCAGAACAACAAAAGAACCCCAGAGCAAATGCAATGGGGCAAGGGTTATCCTGGAGGATATTGGCCATACAGCCAAATTTTGAAGAAAACACAAATTGCACATACCCCAATAATGCAAAGCATCATGGGAAGCATGTGCAAATGCCCATTAATTAATTTGGACTGGCTCAACTTTAAGCAGAATTGTATGGTGCCAGTAGGCCTCACAATATAATCAGCAAAGGCTGAGAACAGCAGACACAGACACGTGTTTCATTCTCATTTGGACTCATCAGTGTGCCATATCTGAACCTCAACCCACGGAGTGATAGCCAGCCACCCTATAGGGGATCTTATTGGTTTTGGTCACAGGCAGTCCAAAGTAGAGAGAGAAGAGAACAACAAAAGAACCCCCAGAGCAAATGTACTGGGGCAAGGGTTATCCCGGAGGATATTGGTCATATAGGCCAAATTTTGAAGAAAACACAAATTGCACATATCCCAAATAATGCAAAGCATCATGGGAGGCATATGCAAATGCACATGAATTAATTTGGACTGGCTCAACTTATTAGGCCTTATTAACCTCTTATTAGGTTTCTTTTATATCTTCAAGCAGTTTTGTCTTTCAGGAAACATTTTAGTGCGGTCTCGATCCATACACATAAGATGCTCACTGAGGCCAGCAGCAGAAGGCAAGGGTTTGTTGCACTTAATGCACTTTTTAAACCCACCCAAAGGGTTTGCCTCTGGGGAGGTCATGACCACTGAAGAGAAACATCTGAAATCAAATACTGTAGGTGAAAATCTAACAAACAAAAAAAACCACTACTCTTCAGTGTGGATGCAGTGCCAGAAGTAAAATGGAACAAAAATGGCTCCAAAATTGAAACGGCGTCATAAACAGATCCAAAAAACACAGATATATGGAGCATATCTGGTTGTGAATGATCTCATTAGTGGTAAAAGTTCTGAATGTCAAGGGGAACCATGTGTGAAAGATTGAGGCAGTGATGAAGTAGCACTTTTCCAATCTGATTGAGCAGTTCTGGGTTCCAATAAGGACCGCAAGGCTCATCCAGTCTGCATATTTCTTTTTCTACCTTATGAATGTGCCATTGGCCTTTGCTCTGTCAATGGCCTATCTATTCATACTCATCTGTATTGCTCCCTTATGCCTATCCCATGCCTGTTTGAAGCCCTGCACTGTATTCATATCCACCACTTCATGAGGTAGGCCATTCCATGCATCAACCATCCTTTCTGTGAAAAATAACTTCCTCACATTACCCCTTAATTGGCCTCCCTCTAATCTCATGCTGTGTCCTCTTGTCCTGCTATTTTATTTATATTGAAACATGTTAGACTCTTTCACCTTGTTAATGTCCTTAAGGTGTTTGACTGTTTCGATCATATCACCTCTCTCCCTCCTTTGCTCTAGGGTATACATATTGAGCTCCGTTAATCTGTCCTCATGTGTTTTCTGATGCAGTCCCTGCACCATTTTGGTTGCCCTTCTCTGGACTGCCTCAATTTGGTTAATGTCCTTGTGAAGGACTTTGAGTCAGAATAATGCTCAGTGTGTGGCTACAGATGAATCCTTAATGCTAGAAGTGAACACGGTATGTGCCCTGAAAAGGCTATGCATTAACCTTCAGCGGAAGTATAACTGACTTTCTCATCTTTCAAAATATGTCTCCCAGTGCGGCAATTACTTTCGACAATTAATCACAACTTCACAGTTAACATGGATATTCCCATTACATTTGGAGCCTTTTCTAAACAAAACAAATTCTGGAGTCTGTGCTTACAAATAAATAGTGTTTGACATGTTGACGTTAGTATAAAAACATATTTGCTGGCCCTCAAAGATTTACAGAACATGTCTAGAATCCTGATAACAGATGGTGGCTGTCTTATGTTGCTCGGCAGAACAATAATTGGCTCTCTGCAAAGCAAAGCACTTTATGTTAAATCTGTTTGGTCTGTACACTCCTTGGCAGTGTGCACTTACATAGAATGGGAAGGCAGAAAAAGGCATACTTGCCCATCCAGTCTGCCCAACCCTACCTATTACTTGTGCCATGGCCCTGGTGACCACTGACTTCCTTTTTTCCCCTCCCCTTTACACCACCTCCTCCAAAAACGGTGGTGGAATTCAAAAATGCGTGGGACAGACACAAGAGAATCCTAGTAACAGGGTAGACTGGGAAAGCCACAGATAAGCTATAGTCTGCAGCATAAGTAAAACGTAGGAAAAATAGGCAGACTAGATGGGCCAGGTGGTCCTTATCTGCTGACAAATTCTATGTATCTATGTAGCCCTTAGCAGGCTCTTGTGCCATTTCCACCCATGTTTGAAGCCACTCGCAGTTTTGGCACAGACCACCTCCTCCAGCAGTTCATTCCACTCGTCCACTACTTTTTCTGTAAAACAGCACTAGCGGACATCCCTCCAGAATCTATCCCTTGCCAGCTTTAGTGGTTTCCTCCTTGTGTTTCAACTTAGGGTGAAGAATTCATTGCATTTTACTTTCTTAATCTCATGGTGATATATTTGCATCCCTACCATGCCCCCCTCCTTTCAGGATGCACATCTTATGGGCCCGCAGTCTTTCCTCATGTAAAAAAGACCCTCCTACAGTACAAGGCAGGATTGTTACTAGGAGTGCCAATCAGAGCATCGGTTGTCTTGGCACCATCACTTTGTCCTTATTGTGAGAGGATGGGGGCTACAGACAGGAATAAAAGGAGTTTAGGCAAGAAGCTTAGTGAGTTCAAGAGACTAGATCAGTGGGAGTTAGACTTCGGGTAGAATCGGGAAGGGGGGATCTCCCCCTCATTGGGTGTCAGAGTGGTGGTTGGCCGGAGAGTGCTTGTCGGGCTTGGGGTGATGGTAGGGCCTCAAGCCCACGGTGGCACTAGTGCTCCCCAAGCCAGATCCCCGGAGGATATGGGTTCAGAAAATTAACATTGTGTCTCAACCAGAGTGGGTTTCAGGGAGTGGCTATCAGCAGGGGAGCGCAGATCCCATGTTACAGATAGGGAGATGGGTTGACTCTGTGCCATATATTAAAGATGTTGAGTGTGGTATTTCCAAGCAGGCATCCCCAACTTAAGTGCTGGGTGCAAGGGGAGCTGGGTGTGCCAGAGGGGTGGACACAAGATGCATTTTGTTGACTAACTGGCTGTAGGACTTGGGCCTAGATAGCATGACTTTCTGTTGCAAGAATCTCACCTGAGGGTCACTTATTGGGATTCCCGAGGAGTGGGTGTACAAGGGGACAAGTATTCATGGGGATACATTTAGAGGGTGGTATAAAAGGATCGTTGGGAGGGAGTAGGAATACCAGTTAGCCATCCCACGAAGGAGTGTTCACTGATGGTTTTTGGGCCTGAAGGGGTTCCACAAAAACGGAGACCAGAAGACACAGTCAAAGAAAAGCAAGCTGGAGGTAAAGCACTATCAAAATATTCAAAGTATAAGTAAAAAGTGTAATTTGGGGAAAAATGTTTCAGTTCCTGGTATATGGTGCTGGGCTGGCTACAACGTCCGGCTGGGTGACAGATCCCAGGGCAGTCTGCAGAGTCTGGTGCCTCAATCTACTGGAACTGGTGGATGCTTCCCCACAAAGAAGTTCAGTAGTGTCGGGATCACTAGGGCACCAGCGAATAGCTAGGAAGACCAGGTTGGTGATTCATTTACTGACCATTAGTATGCCTTACTGGTTTACCAATTTCACCTCAGTTTTAATGCTCAGCAGAATCCGGGTTTATAGAAACATAGAAACACAGACTGTTTTGGGCAGAAAAGGACCGTTAGGCTAATCTAGTCTACCCATTTCCTCGGCATACTACTATATCTTGGACTCTTTTTGAACACAGGTGTCCCTCTCTCATCTCTTGCCTCTATTTATTATACCCATGTGCCTATCCCACACATGTTTGAAGCTCTGCAGTGTCTTTGCCCCACCACCTCTTCTAGAAGGCTGTTCCAGGCACCCACCACCCTTTCTGTGAAGAAGAATTTCCTCACATCGCTGTTAGCTCCCCCCAAGCTTCACAGAACGCTCCTGTGTTAGTGCTCCTCCCTCTGTGAAAGAGACATGCTCAAGCTGTATTCAGTAACAGCCTGTAGTGCTCAGGGGATGATATCCACTGGCTATAGTTCTCAGCTAAAAAGAAGCAGAGACTGGAAGTCTACAGTGTTGATAGCAGGTAAGGATTGCTAGGTGGCAGGGAGAAGTTTTTGGAATAAGCATAAGAATATGGAGCATGATTCACAGTGAAATGAGAAAATAGCACTGAAATAACTGAAGTGCACAGAGTGGATTGAAAATCCGGTGTGAAGCATGGCAGTTGAATTCTGTGTCCAATACTTGAATCAAATTAAGTTAGGAGTTTATCTTCTTTCATATTATGAATATGTTACGATCAATTTATGTGATCAATTCCCTGGGTGAGATTTTTAAAGACTTGCGACTGTTTTTCAGATGTGAATGTGGGATTCCGCCCGAGAAATTGGACCACATAAAGTTGGTCTAACCCCCAGGATGGAATTCTGCAGCTGCATCTGAAAAATGGACGCGAGTCCCGCAGTTGTGGCAGAAATTCCTATCAACTGCGAGAAATGTCGCAAATGCGTCCAGATGTCTGTGAACAGGATGCAGATATCTGACCATATCTACTTGAATGCAGCATTACCTGTAGGTTTTTGGGACCCGGAACTGTGATGACTAGAATAAGACTCAGAGCAGGACACTTAGCTAGACTCCCACTTTGTTTCCAAGAACTGGGAACTGAATTTACTAGCAGTAGCAGCTCTAGCCACAAATGTTTACCAGGGCACAGCTGGGGCACATCAGATGGCAGCCAGGGCACTGATATATTGTTAATATGGGTGAAGCTCAGCACCATATGGGGCACAGCATTTTTTTTACCAGGGCAAGTGCCCTTATGTGGCCCTGTAGAGCCGCCACTGTTTACTAGGGCTCAAAGTTATGGCTGTCTTGCCTGGTATCAACCCTCCTACCAGTACGGAAGGCCGAGGATGAAAATGTAGGACAGGACCTCAATCCAAAGTTAAAAAGATTTGTAACAGAAAGCACTGGTGGTACTCTGGTGGACAAAACCTAGTTTTGTGTGGCGAACATAAATTGTTTTGCTCATGGGTGCTAAGTACAAGGCGAAGCTAGTAAATTATGGATGCTAATGCTCATCTAATAGCAAAGTCAAGGGAAAGTAAGAGCAGAATTTCAGCACTTTATGCACTCCCTGGGCCAGATATCGAGTACAGTTTATTAGCTGTTTTTTTGAGAGGTAAGTAATTATATTATTTCAATACCCAGATGAATCACCATGCAATAATGACTGGTTTAGTACAAATAAAACACTAAAAAACAAGAATATTTTGTAACATGTCAGTGTGTGTTACAACTAGTGTAGCATAGCTGCCTCCACTCCCAAGTTACAGTACAGTAACCACAGTGCCATTGCAGAACTCATTTCCACAACATACAACCTTTTTGGTTTCAAAACTAATAATTATAGCAACATAATTAAAGGCAGAGGATTTTTTTGTTTATTTTTGTTACACACCCTTTGTGTGTTTTGCTTTACAAACCACTTGAGCTTCACTCTGACGTTTTTTTCCCCCATCTTCCCATACCCCCAACTCCCGACTCCTTCAGGTGGCTCAGTGCTCCTGCTGCCAACCAGTCTCGCTCCCCGGACAGCTCCTGCCATTTGGTTTCCCATGCTGACCTGGGTCTTGAAAGGTTCCAGCTTTTCCCTGCCGGAGGGACCCCAAGGGGGGAAGCAAGGAAGGGGATTAATGGGCTCTGAGTCCTTTGAGGTGACAGGTGTGGGAGGAATAGGAGTGGTGCACTTTGGGGACTGCAGTGTAGTGGGAAGATGTGGCCATCGCCATCCAGCTGGGTGAGATGGCATTTCTTACATTTTTAGGGCCCCCCCCACCTCCCACATGTGTGTGGCTGCAGCGACATCCTGTGGCAGGGACGTTTGACACTCTGTTGACACGCACACTGCCAAGAATACCTCTGCTAAGCCACCATCAGGAGCCACTACAGGAGCAGCTCGCAAATGACCCTCTCCCTGGGAGGGAAGTGTCCATGGGATGCCTGTGACTCTCTCCCTGCCGGCCTCCGCTCCAGACATCTGGACTCGTGGCACAAGCCCAGATCGTCAACATGCCAGAGCAATGCCCCGTTACTCAATGCCATGGAGCTGGCTACTCTCATTGTTTACTGATGATGGCTGTGTATTATACTGATCTAACTGCACACCAGGGATGTAGTGAGGTTCAACGTCACAGGCAGTGTCTTTAGCTCCAGTAAGTGCAGTTAGATCAATATAATACGCACCCCAAAGTGTCTTATTGCATTTCTAAAATGATTAAACTGAGAAAATTTAGAAAAAAAAGTCAATTTTTTTAAATTAAAAACAAGAGTTTTCTTTTGGTTAAAGTAACTGATAAAAGTAGTTCCTTGCTAGCTGTCACGCTTCTATCAAAACACTCAAAAGATGAAATATGTGTTCATGATGGGATGCAGGAATTCAAACTTCTGCATAATTCTAGTGGCTGGATGTTCACTTCTCTCCACATATACACACATAACAGAAGGCCTCATTAAATGCAGGGCTTCAATTTTACCTGGGGCAGGACAAGCAGCAAAGATTTCTTTGGTAGGTAGGTAGGTAAGGATAGAGGTGGGTCCATGGCCAGTATAAGTATGATGCAGTATAAAGCAGTGGTTTTAGGCTCTGAGCTGCAAATCTGGAGACCTGGGTTTGAATCCCACAGCCTCCACTTGCATACTCTGTGACCCTGAGCAAGTCACTTAATTTCCCTGTGCTCCCAGGATGCACCTGTAAACAAACTTTCAGCTTAGTGTGTCTCACCTGGTTAAATAATTGGAAACAATTGGAAAGAAGCTCCAAAAGTAAAACTGTGAGTACTTTTTCATTGTAACTTATGTATCTGTGCAAGGAACAGAATAATAAGGGGGAAAAACAGTTTGTTTGTCCTTTTTATTTTGAGGGCCCAGATGATTTTTTTAAGTGAATAAAGGAGGAAGCCACGTCTGTAACAGCAAACAGGAATTAAAAAAAAAACCGCACTGATCTTATTAATGTGCTGTGTCCTAACTGCTACCACGTTTTTAGCAATGTGTTGTGCTCCCTCAATGCACAGGTCCTAGCCAATCAGAACACAGTATTTTTATCTATGTGTACTTATTTGTGTCATATGATGTATATGTTGATGTTAACAGAAAAAAAACTGTGCTGTAAAATAGAACTGAACATTTGAAGGAAAAAGATTTGGGAACCAATATTCCAAACATTCATACATACTGCTTAGTTGCAAATGCAATATTAAAGACATTTTATAATGTCAAGGGTTATTACCAGAATTTATCACTATTTCAAATTCAGGAATTTACTTAGAAAGGCTTTGTTTCAAAATTTGCATAAACAGTTAAACAGCATGTGTAAATGTTATCAATAGTGGGCTTCTGATTGATAGACTGAGTCGAGTACACAGGGTCAACTTGAAATAAAATGTTCAGTTGGGGAGGGGTTGGTCTAGTATGTAAGAGTGCAGGGCTGTGAATCTGGAGACCCAAGTTTGAATCCCACAACTGCTACTTACTCAGATGCTCTGAGCAAGTAATTTAGCCTCCCTGTGCTTGACCTCTCTGCAGTCTCCCTGTCTGCTCTTTGACTATTCTTGTGCACTGAAAGCAGCAACAATATTCTCTGCCTCTCCTGGATTTTAAAGCTCTTAGGGATACAGTCGGTATGAAACGTGCACTATAAAACCAAATTCTGAGCCTTCTTTCCTTCCTAGCCTCCTGTGAATGTGTGGATGTGTTATATACTAGCAGGGTAGGGCTGTGGAAGAATGCTATTACAATGCTGGAGAGGTGTTTTGTGTCATATCTTAAGTTGCTGGGTGTGTGTAACCATAATGAAGTAGCAGGAACCATATGCATTACAGTAGTTTATAGCAAGAGCATACCGAAGTACTCATTTCTATCAGACTGCAAGGCAACAGCTTAACTGCTAGTATCAAAGGTGTCCACTCAAGATCATGTCACCAGATACTTAGTACAGTATATGATGAAAGGAGTCCCACAGACAGTAGGTACATGTTTGTTTATATGTGCACTCTCTATAAGCCTCTCCAAGTTCTACTTTTCACATTTAAAATCAAGGCCACTTTTAGCACCTGACTAGTGAGAACCCCACCCCCGGCCCCCACAAACGCAGCTATGCAAGATCTTGAAAATTTTACATTCCATTTATGCAACAGACCAATTGTCATAGACTGAGTATAAAGGGAGTCCGACAGCAAGTGATACATTCGAAACTGAGAAAAAAATAAGTTGAGTGCTGTATGAGCCAGTAACCAGAATATTTTATGCGTTCATTTTTTTTTTCGTCTTACATATGCATGGTCCTTTAATATATTTTAAACTATTAAATGCTTGCTTAACGGACAGTCTACATTTGTGTGGTAATGCAGAGACACAGAATCTGATGGCAGAAAAGGGCTCAACAGCCCATCCAGTCTGGCTACCCAGCAACAAGAATATACTACTGGTAATGTTGCAGACAACTGCATCTCATGGAAAAATGTTCATACTTCTACACTTCCTTTGGTAAGAAAATTTAAACATCTGTATTACAATAACACAATATTATTTAGTGCACAGATTGTAAAGAAAGAGCAAAGCTACAAAGGAAAGTCACATCTGAAGGAGGACGTTTTCTTAAATGTAATATATAGGGTCATTCTAGTCTTCTGCTCTTCCTTGCTTTGCATTCTGTTGTATTGGAATATTAGGTTCAATCAGAAGTGCTGCTCCCTCTCATTGGCAAACATAAAATAATTTCCCACACCAGAATGAAGCAGTAGACGAGTTCAGGCCTGCATCAGTTCCAGAGACACTGCCTTTTTGTCATATCCGGAAGTATGTTAATCCACCTTCAAAAGAGAAAACTAGCAGCAACCACCCAGGTCTGGGTTTGATGCCACCTGCATGCTTAGCGTCCAAACAGATTTTTTCCTGGTGTCATTTTGCAACTACAAAAAAATACACAGATTTCATCAGGCACTACAAGAAACAATTATGAATAATATTTTTACTTGTTCTGTAGCTGGATTCTCCTCCACAGTGGTTATAATGGAGAACAAGCTAAACCAAGTAAACCTTATGTTTCATCTGGTCTTTATGTACCCCCAAACTGTGGGTGTCTTACTTGACTCTACGGGGAAGAGCTGAACTGCTGCCACCACTGGCCCCAAGGACTCTAATCTGCTAAGGTGGACTTGCAGGAGGGTTACAGGGTGCTTTGTTTCTTTGGCATTTCCTGCGCCTGCATAAACCATGGCCTCTGAATGCACATCAAAGACACTGCTTGTAAATGGACAGCATGATCAGTGTTCATGACAGGACTGGGGATTCCCTGGTCCAATCCCAACTAGAACTGGACAGCAAGCGTGAGGTGCACAAACACAATGGGAACAGAAACTGTTTTCACAGCAGGAAACCTTTTGAAATAAATGCTTGGGTACAAAGATCCTTCACTGCATGGCCACAGTTATTCTGGAAACTTCTAACCTCGCCTGTCAGCCAGTCGGGGACAGGAAAATGCTGCAGAGCTGCAGAGGTCTCTGGGACGCAGGAAGACTGGTGATTTTGGCACCCTTTTGTTGGCAAATGGACTGTTGAGAGATGGATCCCCAGGGCTGCCTGGAGATGACTGACAGCTGCAAAGACCGATTGTGAGGTGACATTTTGCAGTGAACGGACTGAGTTAGTCTGCAAGTGACTGGGGTAATTAGCAGATCTGCTGCAGGAGCTGTGCAGTAACAGTTTCCAGTGAGAAAAAGTGGCATTTGTACGTTAGCCATCATGGAAGAAAGTCCAAGGGCATTGCAGTGCACATGAGAGAGAGAGAGAGGAGAATAAGCTAGAGCAAGGCTGCTGCTGGGTTCATTAGCAGGCACTACAGCTAGGTGCTGTGTCAAGAGATCTGACAGCTTCTCTCCCTTTTTCTGCTCTATCAGTGTCAGAGTCATCAAAACATGCTCACTCTTCTCTGCATTCCCAAAACATAACTTTCAGTGCAGAAAGATACAACAGAGTTAAGGTAAGACGAGGCATCTTTATTTATAAAGCGCACTATCCCTGGGGCTTAGACCACTGTACCTAGTATAAAAAAATATATACACATGCAAAACAATTTAACAGACAAAGGCATCAAAAAGACAATAAATTCAAGACAACTTATTTCCAGATTGCACATATTAGGCATTCAGAAAGCAGGTAAACAATCAAGAATGATCATCCACACAACACCCGCTGGAAAATATGAAATTTCACAACCTTTTTAAATGCCTCCAGCAAGGGGGGAACTGATTGGTAAGAAGCAGGCCAGCCTGGTGGTAGCACTGCCATCTGCTACTACATTGACTGGAGTTCAGGAGCAGACTTGGGTTGCTGAGCTTTGGACTGGGAAGGAGAGGATCGAGCATCCCACAGACTGCTCTCCTCTCGCGGGGAGGTGGTCTGGCCGCACCGCTCATACCCGGCCACCAAATGGATTACTGTCAGTACAGTGAGAGTGACTAAAGAGGAAGGCTACCACCAGATGCGAAGCAAGTGAGTGTCTTCACATGCACCTTTGCCTATGTCACTGAATGACAGGCAGCACGGGGAGGAAAAGCATGGTGGGAAACTTCTGACCATGCAGGATGGTGGCTCAGTCCATTGCAGAAGCTGCACCACCAACTAGGCACGTCCTCCAGAGCAGTCTGGATTGTGCTCTAGGGGGGCCTGACCAGCCCCAACATGAGGAGGAATTTGTGGGGGACACCCGAGAGAGAGGTAAGTCCTAGAGATGGTGGGTAATGAAGCTGGGTAGACCAAGCCTGAATGAGCCACTCTGGGGACAAGGGTTATCAAACATTCTTACAGAAAAAAAAAAGATTGACGGGAATACATTCTGAATTGTAGGAGAAGCCACCGACAAAACCCTATCCCCAGACTGCTTAAGGTGAGATCTGGGGATAGCCAACAGATTAGCCTCAGTGGATCAGCAGGAGTGCTAAACTTCCAGGGCCAGCCCTCGCAGACACTTAGCCAGTCTCGACTTTTTTCCTCATCCAGTCAGGTGAAGTTCTGCACCATCTTTGTGACTGCTTCATGCCACGACTCAAAGTCCTCCTCCCCAGTGGAGTGGGCCTGATTCCTCAAAACTCTCTCTCTGCCTTCAATACTCTTTGTACTCTCTTTGTGGTTTTTGGGCCTACTCTATCAAGGATCCCAGTGTATGGATTACTGATTCAGCAAATGTCACTGCACTGCCAACAGGTTCCACAAATGCTTGCACGTTTTGTGCTGTCATTCCCTTGCTAGCAAGCAAGTCTTTTATTTTTGACACCTAGTCCTCCATGTGACACTTGTCTGAGGTGCTTTCTAGTGCGCTCCCCCAGCTGATTAGGTGCCACATGTCTTTAGTACCCACAGGGTTTAACGTGGTATGTAACTTCAAAGGATCTATATCCTTATTACTCTCTACTGTTGCCATTACGTTTGGAGGTGGGGTCGTAGTTCAGACACTGAGCCTTCAACTTCTCAGTTCCTTCAGACTTTTAACAAAACTCCCGTGATGACATCCCTACTGAGTCCTTTGAGGCTATCTGTGCCCAGTAGTACCTTTCCTTCATCCTTCAACATCCTGGAAGCTCATCTTAACTTTATACATTGGGGGACTCAAACTATTCCCCACTTGCACTGGGTCCATCTGGGATGTCTAACTGGTAAGCGGAGACCCCAGAAGTGCCTGCAGAATATGCACTGGGTCTCCCATAGATGACAGCATAGTACCACTGCCTTATGGGGTCAGATATGGTTGATGAACCTAGGTTGATAACTACTGTGGGGATTCATTACCCAAAGATTATTAGTTTGAATTGTGCAATGTCTCCACCCAGGAAAAAGTTAAATGCGCTATTTAATAAGCTAGTTCTACCCCCCCGAGAAGAAATATTAATCCACTATGGTCCCCACTGGTACAAAACAATTGCTTCCCACATCATGCAAGCAAGTTTACTTACAATAAAAAAATTAGCACTACAATAATATGCTCATGACTAGGATTGCTCAGATACAGAACCATGGATTCACTGGATTCCAACATGAATTTTTAAAATTAGGATTTTCTGAACTGCAGTAAGAAAATCCTAATTCTTAATTGAAGACTAAAACATGGTTTTACTCGTACATAGCAATTTAGGATTTAGGAATTAGGATTCCAAATCTGAATCCAATTCTAATTCTGAGGCCCTTTTACGAACTGGAGAAGAATCAGAAATGGTGGAATTCCTAAACAGTCCAATCAGATCGGAATGGGACAATTCCAAACATCTCTACTCATGGCACAGAATGCAAGCAAAAGAACAAGAAGGTTTGCGGGGGGGGGGGTCATGATCAGACCCTGGGGCATGGAAGAAAGTTAGTGTAACAAAAAATAACAGCAGCAGTAGCAACAGGCTATCTGGCTTAACTGCCCACCTCCAACTAGCATAGTGCCATCCCGACTATAACATCGGACGCTACCCAACTGGTGCTCATTACATAGAAACATAGAAACATAGAAGTTGACGGCAGATAAGGACCGCAAGGCCCATCCAGTCTGCCCATTTCTTTTTCTACCTTATAAATGTGCCATCGGCCTTTGCTCTGTCAGTGACCTATCTATTCATAGTCATTTGTATTGCTCCCTTATGCCTATCCCATGCCTGTTTGAAGCCCTGCACTGTATTCACAGCCACCACTTCTTGTGGTAAGCTATTCCATGCATCTACCACCCTTTCTGTGAAAAGAATTTCTCACATTCCCCTTAATCGGCCTCCCTCTAATCTCATGCTGTGTCCTCTTGTCCTGCTATTTTCTTATATTTAAACATGTTAGACTCTTTCACCTTGTTTATGCCCTTTAGGTGTTTAAATGTCTCGATCATATCACCTCTCTCCCTCCTTTGCTCAAGGATATACATATTGAGTCCGTTAATCTGTCCTCATATGTCTTCTGATGCAGTCCCTGCACCATTTTGGTCGCCCTTCTCTGGACTGCCTCAATTTGGTTAATGTCATTGTGAAGGTGTGGCTCCAATACTGCACGCAGTACTCAGATGGGGCCTAACCAATGTCTTGTACAGAGGGATTATTACCTCCCTCTTACGACTTGTGATACCCCTACTAATACACCCTAACACCCCCTAGCCTTACCTACTGCTTTAGAGGTCTGCTTGATGATTTTAGGTCATCAGTGATGATGATGCCCAAGTCTCTTTCTTTCTTTGTGACTGCTAGCAACTCCTCCCAGCCTATAAGTGGCTTCAGGGTTTCTCTTCCCATGTGCATGATTTTGCACTTTTGCATTAAATCCCAGTTGCCACTCTTCTGACCATTTTGCTAGTTTATCCAGATCTCTTCTCATTCTGCCCACCCCATCTGGATCATCTACTCTGTTGCAGATCTTGGTGTCATCTGCAAACAGACAAGCCTTACCTCTAGTCCATCTGGAGGTCACTAATGAAGATGTTGAATAGGACTGGTCCCAGGACTGATCCCTGAGGTACCCCACTTGTGACTTGCATCTCTTCTGACTGTATACCATTTACCACCACTCTCTGTTTTCTGCCAGTCAACCAGTTTGCCACCCAGTTGACCAACTTCTGACCCACCCCGAGCCTACCTAGCTTATTTATCAATCTTCTATGTGGAACAGTGTCAAAAGCTTTGCTGAAGTCAAGGTAGGCGACATCAACTGCTCCCCCTTGGTCCACCACTCTGGTTACCCAGTCAAAGAAATCTATGAGATTAGTTTGACAGGACCTTCCTTTTGTAAACCCATGCTGTCTTGGATCCTGTGCCCCTATGGATTCCAGGTGTTGCACTATCCTTTCCTTAAGGAGTGCCTCCATAATCTTGCCCACTACTGAGGTAAGACTGACTGGTCTGTAGTTCCTCGCCTCCTCCCTGCTACCACTCTTGTGGAGCGGGATCACATGAGCCCTTCTCCAGTCTTCTGGGACCTCTCCTGTGCTCAGAGACTCACTAAACAATTCTGCTAATGGCTCTGCTAGTTCCTCCTTTAGCTCCTTAGGTACCCTGGGATGTATGCCATCAGGTCCCATTGCCTTATCCACCCTGAGCTTAGCAAGCTCTTGTAGGACCCTTCTTTGTGAAGGAGTAGTGCTCACCTCCCTCCCCTGTGTCCATGATGCTGAGCTGTGGCCCTGCCCTATCTTCTCTTCAGTAAATACTGAGCAAAAAGTATCTATTTAGGATAGATGCCTTTACAGGGTCCTCCTCCTCACATGCTCCTTTTCTCCATTAAGCTTAGCAATACCCCTCTGGACTTTCTCCTTTCACTAATGTATCTATAGAACGCCTTGTCACCTTCTTTACTGTTCGTGCTAGTGTTTCCTCAGTTTGGGACTTTGCCTGCCTTACCTGCTTCCCTTAGGGCAGTTTGGTATGCCTCCCTATCTTCATCCCGCTGTGTTCCTTATATTTCCTGAAGGCCAGCCTTTTGGCTCTGACCTTTCTGCTACTGTATTTGAGAACCAAAGTGGTTTCTTCTTCTTTGCACTTCCTTTTCTGTCTAACACAATGGGATGTTGCTTCAAGTATTGTATCCTTAATGCTTGCCCACTTTGCCTGTACCTCCTCACCTGTGTTTCTTTTGCCAGGGCTAGCTTAACTCTGTTGGCCATCTTATCAAAGTCAGCTCCTCTGAAGTCCCATATTTTTGCCTTGAATGGGATGATTTAGATGTAGTAGCCAAATTGAACCATACCATGTGATGGTCACTGGCCCCAGGTGACCTTCTACCTGGAGATCTGTGATCCTTCTTTGTTAGTCAGTACTAGATCTAGGATAGCCCTGTCTCTTGTGGGTTGATGTACCAGTTGTTTGAGGCCCTCCCCCTGCAGGGAATCCACTATGTGTCTAGTTCTGGCAGATGTTCCTGCTGGTTGACCAATCTGTATCTGGCATGTTGAAGTCTCCCATTATCAGAACCTCCCCTTTAGCTGTCATGTTTTGTATATCTTCTAACAGTAATGTGTCTATGTCCTCCTCTGGTCTGGGGGTCTGTAGACAACCCCAGTTCTTATGGCTGTCCCATTTCCTGTTTCCAGGGTGACCCACAGTTCTTCTGGCTTATGTGTATTCTGAATTTCTGTAGCTTTGATATTTTCATTAACATACAGGGCCACTCCTCCCTTTTGCACCTCGGTCTCTTCTGAACAATGCATAGCCAGGTACTGAAGTCTCCCATGTGGTTACTGGTAAACCACGCCTCACTAATTGCTACTATGTCCAGTTTAGCCTCTGACATTATTGCCTGCAGGTCTGGGATCTTATTTCCCAGGCTGTGAGCATTTGTGTACATGATTTTCCATTGGCCAGATTTTGGTGTGTTGGTTGTTGGGTGAAGTTTGGCATTACCCCTGTGCATGTATGGGGAGACAAACCTCTTTTCTTACCTGGTGATGCAAATGAACGGCAAACACGCTGAATTCCTGTTTGACCACTAGCTGAGGGGGGAGGGGTGTTCTTCCCATTCGACGTATGGGGTGCTGCACCCCTCTCCCCATTTGCTAGTTTAAATATTCTGCAAAGACGTCAAACTTCTGCCCCAATGCACTGACTCTCTCTGATCCACTGATTACCTCTCATGTTCTTTCAGAGCTCCCAGTACCTCCTAGGTAACCAGCTGTGAAACTGTGGCAGGCCAGCTGCTCACATTGCATGTGGTTGGCCAGCGTTCGACTACTCTGAAACAATAAACGATCACAGTCAAACCAAAGAATTTGTCATCTTGCCCAGATGGCCTAGTTCATTAGAGTTAGGAGCCCCACAACTCTCTCAATCAAACAGAACAGATAAAGGCTGTAGCATTCCTGCTCCCAAAGGTGCAGCTGTACAACTGAACTTGAGGCACAAAATAAAATAATGCACACACCAAATACACAAGGCTGTAAATGGGGCAGTGTCAGGATACCAGGATCAACTACCCTACATATCACCATGCTCTGTGGCTTCCTCAGGGGTGGGGTTAGATTATGAGCAAGTGAGTTAAACAGTGTCAACAACTAATTAATGAATCAATAAACTATGAGGTGAAAATATGTAGAAATGTGAACTCGTGCTCACATGAAGGAATGTGCTAGCCATCAATCACTAAAGCATTTACAATAAATCCTGTGAGAAACACTGAAAAACTCAATGAAAAGCATTGATTGATTGACTGACTAACCGCTGACGCTATTTAACTCACTTGCTCACAATCCAGCCCTACTTCTGAGGAAGCCACAGAGTGCTGTGATACGTACGGTGGTTGGCTGTGGTATCCCGATACTGCACTAATAAATTTACAGCCTTATTTATTTGGTGTGTGCACTATTTCATTTTGTACCTCTATCAATCTAACAAATGAAAGGACAGTTGCAGGGCTCATAGGCTTTACCCTCATAATGAAGTCCTAGCTGGGTTTACCAGCTCTGTCTGCAGTCCTCTGGCACACCTCTAATGGTTCCCTCAGCTCTCCTTTGCCACATGCTTTCTCTGGCACCTCCCACAGTCATATCAGCTGGGCTCTCTCTCTCTGTTGGTCTCTTAGGGTGGTAAGATGACTCACTTGGTTGGCAAGCCCACCTCAAACAATGCATTCGCAAGGCAATCCCTGCACTGGTTGGGAGGCGCTGAGGGGGCTCAGCTGCAGGGCAGTTTACCCTTACAGGCTGATTCCCTCCAGCTGTTAAATCAGTGGCTCCTTTTTCCTACGATTAGCAGTCTCATCCTTCTTGGCTGCAGAAGCATAAGTCTTCCTCCAAAAGCATCTGTGTGGCAGTTCTCATATACTGATGGTATATCTGCTTTCTACCTTTGTCTCCGAAAGGCTGACAACATGCCAGAAAGTTCCTCGGTATAAGCACAGGTGGACAGCCCTCCCACTGACCAGGCTCAGATGGACTGCCACTTATTGGCTGGTTGCTTGTCCGAGGCCTGGGAGAAATAATGAGGTGCTCTAATGTCCCTAAAACCTTTGTGACTCCTAAGCAAGCTTCTGAAGCCTGACTGGTGGGTTAACTGCGCTTTAACCCTGTTGTTATGTCCTATGTGGTCATAGGCATTTAAAATGGTGGTGGTCATGATTGCGAAGGGGCTCCTGCCTCCATAGGATATTTTTTAGAGGGTTTCTTGCACTTAAAAAATTCTTCACCTGCCTTTGTGGGCCTGCACAAGGCTCTCGCTGGTGTCTGGTTAGGTTCAGGCATCAGTCAGGGAGTGTTCTTAATTCCTGTGAATGTCTTTCTTTCTTAATGTTTACTTTTCATAAATTTTTTTTAACTTTGTATTTATTAATTTTATGTAAACAAATATATATATATATACCATCAGGCAAGCATATCGTATATACATACTTGTTAAAAAAACAAGCACTACATTTTTACAGTAAGAAATCTGAAGCACCCTTGAACATTGTTACAACACTTTTTTTTTGGGGGGGGGTGTATCATTTACATCAAGTAATATATCTAATAAACAGATCTGGTGTAATAACCTAGATCCAACAATAAAGTATAAACTTTCCAAAAGAGGATGTAGTAGCCATGAGCAGGGACTAACGTAATGACCATACACAACGTGCACCCTATCAAAGGGTTAATTGTCCCACACCATAAACTTCAGGGTGAAGGAATCTTTAAGTAGCCACCTTGTGCCTTTCGTCAGACCCCGTGCTTAGTGACCCCCAGCCCCATCAGCCACTCCCCCAGCTGTCTAGTCAGCGGGGATCTACACAGAGCGGAACCCCGGGAGTGCCAAGGGCCATCATGCTTGGCAGCGGGGGACATAGGTTTTTTCCCTGGTTTTTTGCCCTAACTCCCTGGAGCCATGGCAAGGTGTGGTCACACATGCGCCAGAACCTGTGGCTCTACTCCACCCACCTGCCTATCGCCACCCCCTCTCGATCCCGACGCTGCCACCGGACCTCCAGCCAGTGGCAGCAAAGGGCCAGGGAAGCCCACCTCCCAATCCTGAGAGAGGAGCTTGCCTTACGGCCGCTCAGTCCTGCTCCCACCCTCCCCCCACCGACCCCTGGTGTCCAGAACTCATTCCTGAACCCGGATTGCCAGCACAGGACTGGTAAGGTGCCTAAGTGCCTCAGCCCTCTGTGCAACCGGGCCGTTCTAACTTAATGTTTATTAAGACAGCATAACATAACAGAACAGCCATTGATATCACATTTTTCTCTGGGATAAACAAGCAGATTGCATTTCATAATTCACAATTCATAACTCTGCCAAATCATTCCACAGTATTAACTACATTAAGTTAAGAGTCCATGGTCTTTGTATGGGTCCATTCTGCGGTCATTTCTGAACTTCATGTGGACATCCTTCCTCGCTATGCTGCCAATCAGTTACCTCTGATCCATAATCCTTCATATGCTAATTAAGGGGAAAAAATAGAGGAAAAAAAAGGAGAACTCTAGAGGGAAATCCCTCTGTTTATACTGAACTATGGCAACAGAGCAAAACAGTAAACAGTATTTGGAACATTGTACGTCATGCCTCTTAACCCGAGAGTGACTGCTCACCCCTATAAACTTAGACTCCTGTTTAAATATGGAGGGACAATCAATTTGAATTACAATGCATCTCCCAGTTTCCCTACTTATTAATATATTTTTCTCTGCTTATTCCAAAATCAGTGGTGATTCTCTTCATCTCTTCTAACTGTTGTACCTTGGTTTTCCATTAAGCTAGTGTTGGTATTTTGGGAGAGAGCCAGTAGCAAGAAATAGCTTTCACTGCCATAAGGCTAATGGCATGCATGTCACACCTCTCTGCATCTCTGTTTTTTTTAAACTGGGGGGGTGGTGTTCTAGCACCAATATCTCATACTGGAAGGGAACAGTGAGCCCCAGAACACTTCCCAGGTCTTTATGAGCTTCTCTCCAGTACGTCTGAAGATGGGGACATCCCTAGAACATATAGTAATGTGTTATGGTAATGTGTGCCCTTTTTTGAACAGCCTCTTCAACACCTATCAGTGTTATTATTACCAAAGTATGCTGTAACTGTGGGAGTGTGAAAAAAACACAGCAAAATCTTCCATCTATATTCTCGCCAGCTAGGGGAAGTGGTGATCTTCTAGTCTCTGCTCCATATTTGGGCCCAGTTCATATCTGATATCGGAATGCCAGCCTCCTCCTCCTAGCTATTTCTTATTTTGTCAATGTTATGCACATCTGTTCCTTGAAGTGTATGATTACATGCTGGAAATGGACCACCCAGTACCTTTGAGTTTAACAGTCCAATAGAACCAATCTTCTAGCTTTGGTAACCCACATGACAGTGATCTCTTATTGTCTCCTGTAAGAATGTAGTGCCTAACTTCTATAAATCTGTGGAGGATCCCCTAACATATTAGTGCACTTAGGCACTAATGACATAAAGGGAAATAATGTGGAGGAGATAAAGGCAAGGTTTCGGGAGCTAGCCAGGGTGTGTCATGCAGTAGGGTGCATGGTCTCTTTCTTGGAGGACCTCCCTGTACCTAAAGCTAGTTTGGGAAACAAGCAGGAAATCATGGAGGTTAATGATTGGCTCAGAGCATGGTGTATGGCTATGGGGTATGGTCTGGTGGGGGACTGGGGTGTGACTTGGGAAGACAAGGGGCTGTATGCTAGGAATAGGCTTCACTTAAGTCTGAGGGGGTTGAAACTAAAATTGTCTGAATTCACTGAAGCTAGGTGGGGTTCAAACTTGTGAGGGGAGGCTGGGGCTTGAGGCTGCTATTGGCAGCCACATTAGGGGAGAACTTGGCCTTCACCCCCCAGTGGGGGGGTGCTTAACTAGGGCACCTGACAGTGCGTGATGGAGTGGGAGCTTGCAGGTTACTGAGGGACCTCGGATTGGGGGGATGGCCGAGGGCAAGGGGCAGGGACGGAGGGCGGGCCTGATTAATGCCAGGAGCATGAGAAACAAGTAGCCTGAGCTTCAGCCAATGCTAACTGAAGAGGATGTGGATGTGGTGGCGGTCACTGAAACTTAGGCCACTCCCCGGCACGACTGGGACCTAAACCTGATGGGGTACACTGTGTTCAGGAAGGACAGGGCTGTGGGTAGGGGTGGTGGGGTGGCACTCATCATTAGGAATGGCATCAATATATGCAGGGTGGAGGGGGCAGAGGGAAACATAGAGGCATTATGGGTTACCTTGCAGATGCATGGGGGAAAGAGGGTCAACCTGGGGGTGGTCTATAGGCCGCCTGCGCAGGCTGAAGTACTCAAGGAAGGCCTGGTAGCGAACCTCAGGGATCACTGTGGTCAGGGGGAAGCTAGAACTGTGGTTCTGGGAGACCTTAACATGCCTGGGGTTGACTGGGACAGACACTCTGGCATCTACATCAACTAGGGAGCAGCGCTTGCTGGATGTCTTCCAGGATGCTTTCCTAGCACAACTGGTACTGATGGCTGACCTGATGAGGGATGGTCGCATCTTGGACATGGTTCCTGTCAGACTGTGATCTGGTTAGGAATCTAACTGTAGGGGACCCACTGGCAGGGAGTGATCATGCCATGGTCTGATTTTCCCTTGACCTGGAGGAGGGGTAAATCACACTAAAATGGTGATGGTTGACTTCAGGGGAGTGGACTTTAAGGGTATGGAGGGGATCCTCAAGGGGCACTTGGAGAAGATCACACCAGAAATGGACACAGAGAGCAGGTGGAAAATTATTAAAAGGGGACTCCTGGAAGCCACCAAGGCCTGCACGAAGGTCCGGCACAAGTTTGGTAGGGCCAGAAAACTAAGCTGGTGTACCAGGGAGGTCCAGGAGGTGGTGAGGGGAAAAAGAGCTGCTTATAGAAGATATGAGAGCTCATGAAGGGATGTGGACAAGGGGGAGTATGATAGGATATCCAAAAAGGTGACCAGGGTGGTGAGATCAGCCAAGGCGAAGACTGAGGAGAAGTTGGTCACAGGGGATTAGAAATGGGGAAAAAGGGTTCTTTAGGTATATCAGGGAAAGGAGGAAAGTAAAGGGGCAGTTTAGCAGATTGAGGTCAGGGAGTGAGTGGGCTGAGGAGGCCAAAGAGCAGGCGGAGGTACTTAACGAATACTTTGCCTCAGTATTCACAAGAGATGATGGAGGAGAAGTACTTTTAACGATGGGGGGGACTAGAATGGAAGAAGGTGAAGCACTCCCTGCCATGGAAATCCCTGTTGGTAGGGTGCGGGAGGCCTTTAATAGTTCCTGAAAACGGATAAGGCACCGGGTCCGGATGGTCTTCATCCCAGGGTCCTGAAGGAGATGGCGGAGGTCCTTGCTGCACATATGGCAGACATTTTTAACTCCTCCCTTCAGATGGATTGGGAGCCCCAGGATTGGAGGATGGCTTGTGTCTTGCCTATCCATAAAAGCAGCTCATGGAAGGAGCCGGGTAACTACAGGCCTGTCAGTCTGATGTCTGTGGTTGATAAGATGTTGGAGGCCATCCTGAAAGAGAGCCTGGAGGTGTTTCTGGGGTCACAGGGCCACCTAGATGGCCAACAACATGGCTTTGTTCAGGGCAGATCGTATCAGACTAACTTTGTGGAATACTATGATTGGGTGATAAAGGCACTGTACTAGGCAAGGCCAGTGGATGTCCTCTTTCTAGACTTCAGCAAGGCGTTTGACATGGTGCCACACTCAGGGCTGCTGGACAAGTTGGGGGAAATGGGGTTGGGGGAAAAGGATAGTGAGGTGGACAGGGAACTGGCTAACTGGACAGTTTCAGAGGGTGGTGGTCGGGGGGACACATCATTCCGTAGGAGGGTCATTAGCAGGGACCCACAGGGGTCGGTGTTGGGCCCACTCCTGTTTAATGCTCACATCTCGGACATCAGGGATGGTATCAGGAACGAGATGAGCCTCTTTGTGGATGACTCAAAGTGGGGAAGGTGGTGGATGGGGAGGAGGGCAGAAGAGCCCTACAGGGGGACCTGGAGACTCTGGAGAGGTAGTCACACACTTGAAAACTGAAGTTTAATGCCAAGAAGTGCAGTGTTCTCCACCTGGGGCTTAGAAATCCTAATCATGAGTACTTTTTGGGCAGGGAGAAATTGAAGGTTTTGGTGGGGGGGGGGGACCTTGGGGTGGTCATTGATGCCAAAATGAATAACTCTGAACAGTGTAGGAGGGCAGCGGCTAAGACAAACAAAATGTTTGGATGCATTGCCAGGGGGATCACCTTGAGGAGGCGGGAGGTGAGTCTCCCACTGTATAACTGCCTACTTAGACTGCACCTAAAGTACTGCGTGCAGTTTTGGTTCCCGTACTGGAAAAAGGACAATGCATTTCTGGAAAGGGTCCAGAGGTGGGCAAACAGGATGATACAGGGCCTGGGGGAAAGATCCTATGAGGAGAGGCTTGAGGAGCTGAACTTGTACTCGCTGGAGGAAAGGAGAGACAAAGGGGACATGATCGAAGTCTTCAAATATCTAAAAGGATTGAACAAGATCAGCCCACACAGGGTGTTTTAGCAGAGGGAAGAAGGGGCCACCAGGGGGCATTCCATGAGGCTAGTTGGTGGGAGGCTTGGGGGGGAGACTAGGGGACGCTACTTTTATGAGAGGGTAGTGGACCCCTGGAATGCACTACCTGTGGAGTCGGTGTCTGTTGGTACAGTGGAGGGTTCAAGAGAGGCTACCTCAGGTACAAGGGTAAGGTAAAGCTGAAAGATGCCGATTATGGAGGTGTAACTATGATGGGGAGGGGGTTGGGGTTTTTATGGGGGGGGAGGCAAGGAAGGCAGCAGCGGTGTCCTGACCGGGTGCTGATTTTCGAGCAGCCTTGATAGACCATTAGGCCTACTCTGCTGGTGTCTATGTATGTATGTATGTAAATTTATAATGATCACGGTTTGGTAAATGAAACTTCCCTAAGTCTGCAAAGGATAAGTAGCCCCCCCCCCAACAAGAGTTGGGAGAAGGAGGTGAGCCCCCATTGGTTATACCCCAGAACCCAGGGTCCTTCTTTCCCTGTGGGAAGTCTGGATTCCTTATGATTACCATTAGTGGACACACTCCATCTGTCTGTGTAAGTTCATATAACTGCAGTAATATATTCGCCAAAGTTTTGGTCCAGGGCTTATCCAAACTCTACCTGCTGAGGGATACAGTGCATAAATTGTAGGATATATAGTGGTACTGGCAAGGCTTTGCTATTCTCTAGTATGTACCAACCTGTTTCCAGTTTTTGCTTTGCCATCAATACTAATTGGGCCAACTGGGCTGCTAAGTAATACCATTCGAAATTAGGAAGCCCTAGACCCCACTGATCTCTAGGTAAAGATGGCGTTTGCATCCCTATGCAAATGCAGTGTCCTTGTCATAAGAACTTAAGTGTGAGCCCCTTAAGCCTATTCCAAAAGGACTTTGGGAGTGTTATGAGTAGTGCCTAAAAAAGAAATAGAAGCCTGGGTAATGCATTCATTTTACTGCGCTGCCCCCAAAGAGACAGCAGAAGCAAAGTGCATGTATTTAAACCTTCCACAATCTCCTGTAGGAGGTGGAGATGATAAATATTAATTCATTACGGTGCTAATATATATTCATTTTCAACTGAAAGTACTCTTAGCAAACTCAAAGCAACTTAAAATAGCATCATATGATTTGTTTTGGTTTTGCCCAGGCAGACCCATCATTGTGTACTGTACAAAACTTTTGGATGTCTACCGCTTGCTGAATCTTTTTCTTATGATGCACTTGTACTTATTCATAAGGTTCAATTAGAATTAGTGCCTGATAGTGTTTAATCTTTGCTTTCATAAAAAACAAAATAAAAAAAAAATAAAAAACTCCATTGCTCAAACAAGAACCCAAGGTAGAACACGTTTTAAGGTTCCTTTTTTCCACTCTACCTTCTCACACAATTCTATCAAATATGCTATAGTCAAACTATACAGTGATTTTCCGGACACCCTCATTGAGTGTACTAAGTTGATAGTATTTAAGAGAATGCTTAAAACATTTTTTTAGAAATAACTGTAATTGTTATGACTGATTTTTTGTTCACTGAATGATATGTTTGACATGTACATAAGTGTTTGAATTTTATATTTTTGTATTATTTATAACTGGATGCCTATGAAAATGGGCATTGTGCCCACAGGCCTTTTCAGTATACAATAAACATGAAATTAAATGAAATATGGTAAAGTCTAGAGAGTTGTGGAGTAACTAGCACTCCCAGGTAATGAATGGTGTTATGAGGCGCCCATTTGAACAGAAAAGAATCATTGAAACCAATGGGGTGGTGCCCTGAAACTAGTATCACCTCTGATTTGTAGTAATTTATTTTGTATCCTGAAAGCATACCAAAGGCTTCTAGTTCTCTGCAAAAGGCAAGGGTTTAAGTTACCGGGTCCCTTAGGAAAAAAATTGTGTCATCTGCATATAGGCCTATATTTTATCTCTACTCCACCTACATGAATTCCCCCACAAGTCTGGGTTCTGTCTCACTGTGAATGCTAGGGGCTCGAATAAGAGGATGAAGAAGAGAAGGAGGAAGACAGAGGGCACCCTTGCCATGTACCACACTGTAACTGGAACCTGGAGGAGATAGTTCTATTTTTTTCACCTTAACTGTCACTTTTGGGGATTCATACAAGGTATCAATAACACCTGAGAAATACTAGTCCAAATCCCACTGCTGGATGCCGGCCTGGTGGCGCTGAGGCACTGGATGCCACACCTCACGCCATGCCAGTGACCCGTGTTCGGGAACGAGCACAGACCGGGTAGGAGGAGAAGGACTGAGCACCCAGGGACTGCTCTCCTTCTCTCGAGGAGTGGGTGCCAGTGGTCAGCGATGACTGGCCCCTAGTGGAGGCTGGGGGGATGGCATGCTGTTAATGTGGACGGAGATGGGGAAGACACCTGGAGGAGCATATACAGGAGCATGCGCACTGCCACCGCCGGCATCACTGCACGCTCCATCTAGGGAAGGGAAGAAAACAGAGAAATGGTTGCTGTGGAGCATGACGGAGGGCTCCTTGCAGGTCCCGCTCCCGGCTAGCCACAGCGCTGGCCACACTGGATCTGGTCTTCGGTGGGGGGCAGAGCAGCTCCACCAAAGGAGGGTAAGCCCTGGGGGTAAGGGTCTGTGCCGGCTGGTGGATGCCGGGGGATGGGGCTGGAGGCTCCCTCCTGAGGTAGGGGGCTGAAGCAACAGGGGAGGATAAAAATGAATCAAAAAATAAAAATCCCACTGCTGCAAAAGTATGCCAGAGGAAGACCCAGTCCACTCGGTCAAAAACCTTTTCGGCGTTCATTGAGATGGCTAATTGAAACTATGGGTTTCCTTTTTGTGATGAAAAAATATTGAGAAGACGTCAGATATTATCATGTAGGTTGCGTCCTTTGATAAATCCAGTTTGGTCCGGATGAACTAGGCCTCCTACCACTCCCTGTAGTCTGTTCGCTAAAATGGAGGTGAACATCTTAAGGTCTACTAGAAGCAATGATATGGGAAGATAGGATTCACAGATCGTGTTATCCTCATTAGCTTTCAACAGCACAGACATCTGGGCTCTCCTCCAGGTCCTCAGTGCTTCCACCCCCTACATCACTTTCTGAAACAACTTATGTAGTATAGGCGTCAGAGTCTCCCATAAGGTTTTGTAAAATTCCCTTGTATGCCAGTCCATTGGCAAAGAGGCAAGGCGTCCATCTGCAGCGCCAACATCCTGGGTTCAGGAACGGACACAGGAGTCGGAGGGCCGGCCGGGGGGGGAGAATGATCGAATGTCCCACTGACTGCTCTCCTTCTCTGGGGGGAGGGGGCCTGAGTAGTCCGGTGCACTACGGACACCTGGTAGAGGCCGGGGGTTTCCACTGCAACCAACACCATTACGTTCAGGGGGCTGGGAGGATGCTGGTCGTCATTGCACCTCCCCACCCCCAGGGGGTTTACTTACTAACAAAAATCCAGCCCTGCATATGACATTACGCTGCCACTGTAACCTACTAGGCCACCACTGTCCGCCAGAGGGGTCTCGCTCCCATGGCCCCAACCCAGGGGGTAAGCAGAGTCTCATCACCATTGTCCGACAGGAGGGGGTGCCCATCCAGTGGACCCATTTGGGGGTAAGCCCGAACATGGGGGGGGGGGTGATGGCAGGGTAGTGCTGGCAGAGGTTTCGGGGGTACCGTAAGAAAAAAAAAATTTCCCTTGTATATCCATCCCCTCCTAGGGACTTCTCATTTTAAAGATTTTTAATCGCCTCTTCAACCTCTGTTATCCTAACTGGGGTTTCCAGAGTCTCCTGGGATCATTGTGACAATTTAGGTAATGCAGTCCCAGTTAAGTACACCTGAATTCAGGTCTCATGGTCAGGGAGCCTCTCCTCCCTGGTGTATAACTGTGTGTCTTAGTGAACAAAGGCTGCTGCTATTTGTCCTGAGTGACTTACTATTCATTGTTTCCCCCCTTCCCAAATTTTTAAAACTGCTTGATTGCTTGCTATTTTTTATCATTGTGCTTTCTGTCAGGCAGCGAAAGCTGCATGGCTGTTCAGCAGTGAAGCCACAAAATGAAGCTGGCACTGAAGCACTTCTTTTCACTCACTCGCTCACTCACTGCAGCAGTCCAATCCCTGATCAAAGGAAAGGAAGCAAGCTGGGGTTCCTGGGAGCCTAAGCATAAGCCACTATCTTGGGGGAGAGAGATGCATATTATTCCAGGTGAGGTCTGTCCAGGGCCTTGCAATGAGAAATGATTACCTCCCATACCCTAGGTTTGACTCCCCCCTTTGATGCACCCTAGTATTCTTCTTTCCCCATAACACTGGCTACACACTGCTATGTTTCAGTCCCATGTCGCCATGTCCTTTTCCTCCTTCATTTTAGCCAGAGGAGCCACCCACAGTGTGTAGGTCCTATTTTTCCTCAAGTTCAGCATCCTGCTACACTGAATCTCAGACTTCAGAAATCCAACCAATCTGGCAGCTTGTTTGAGTCTTCCTGAAGTCTGTCCCCATACTCAAGGGCGTCCACTATCTTGGCCAGTTGAGTGTCATCAGCAACTTTAAGCAGATACTTGAGAATCCAGTCTGGTTATCTCCAGACCAAAGAGAAACAGAGATCAGCACTGAAGGACTGCAAAACTGGAACTGCTGAAGCCAAGAAGGGTCTGGAGGTCAGGATAGCAGTGGAAAATGTGAACACCACCAAAGCCTACCTTCAGCACATAAACTGAAGGAGGAAGGTGAAAGAGAATGGATGGCGCTTACTGAGAGGGCCCATGGCATTAGCGGCAGTCATGATGCAGCCTGCAGACACCACAACCATTCTGGTAACTGACCACTTGGTGAGGATCAAGCCAGGTAAGTCCCAAGGAGTGGACAGGGCAAACCAAAGAATCACAGTGGAGACGACAATTGCCAGGCTCTAGCAGTAATCCTTCATGAGTCTGTCCAAGCAGGTCTGGTACCCGAGGACTGGAAAGTGGTCAGCATGGTCCCCATCTTCAAGAAGGGGTAAGGCCAGACCCAGGCAGCTACAGAGGTCAGTTATAAAAGCAGACTATGTTGGCAGACAAAGACCCAGTGCTCCACCAAGTCTTCCCATTTCCCTGTCTAGATCCATGCTTGGCCTAAGGTATTTAACTGAACTGTTCACTGCTCCTATGTATGCTGTGTTTAGCTGACCTCAGGCTAGTTTCCTGTACTATGACGCTTGTGTTTATTGTTCATACTGTTGTATCCACCCAGGCTGTACCTGAAAATAGGTATTTACTTGCCTAGTGCACTCTAACCAACAAACAAAAACTAAATAAATAAATCAATAATACTAATAATAAAAAAGATCGGACAGCTCTAGTGACATCATCACCCTCTTTATTAGGTATCTCTTCCCCACTTCTGCCTGTAAGTTCCATTATTCCCTTTTATCTGCCTCACTCAAGTTTAACCCAAGTTGTAACGTATGTTACTTTTAAGTACAGTATATTCTTTATTATGAAGTCTGGGTTGTCACTGAAAATGGGATCTTTTTATTCCAGTGGACTTATCTGATTAACAAACTAAACTAAACCATGTCAGTCTTGGCTTCAACCACCTCTCTGGGCAGCACATACAATGTGACCACTACAAGCTCCATTAAAAAAAAACTTCTTCACAACCCTCCCAAATCTATCCCACCAGCATCCACCTATGTACTCCAGTCACTGTGCCCTTGGTTCCCTGTGAACAGGGCCTCACAGTTTACCAATTTTATTCCCAATAAGAATTTGTACATTTTAATCAAGAATGCATGGGACTGAAGGTAGACCACATGGGGTGGTTCACCTAGGTACAAATGACCTAGCTAGATGCAAAGCAGTACCAGCTCAAGCAAGGTTTAGAGTAGTCGGGTGGCTAGGCAGATGGCTATCTTAGAAGTGCTGCTGGCACCTACAGAAAGCACAGCTAGGAAACACAGACTAGAGGAATTTAATGGCTTGCTGAGGGAATGGTGTAGAGATGAGGAATATGGATGTGTAGGGAATGGGGGTGAGGAGGACCTGGAATAACAAAATGCTGATAGCTTGCACCTAAGCAGGATGGAAACCCGGCTGTTAGGGGATTGGTTTGGGGGAATATAAAAACAAGTATCTAGATTTAAACTTTGCAGGTGTCACCAAACTCTGTGGAAGGGTGGACTAGGACAAAGGAGTGCCAGATCTAAAGGAGGATCTGACAAGCTTGAAGAGGTGGTCAGGAGACTGGCAGCTGAGGTCTAATGCAAAGAAGTGCAAGGTCATACATACTAGAAGGAAGAACCTGAGGAAAGAGTACAGTCTAGGGGGTTCAAGGTCACTGAATCAAAGGAGGAGAAGCACTTGGGGATAGCCATCACCAGCGACTTTAAGCAGGCTATATAGTGTAGGAAGGCAATGGCCAATGCAAACAGAATGCTAGGCTGCATTGCTAGATGGTTCACAATCAGAAGGGAGGAGTTTTTAATGCCAGTGTACAGATCCTTGGTGCAATCCCACCTGGAGTAAAGTGTGCAATACTGGATCCCCTACTTGAAAAAAGGTCATCAGCTCAAGGCAGTTCAGAAGGGGATGAAAAAGATGATTTAGGGACAGCAAGGCAAGGCATATGAGGACAAGTTAGGAGAACTCAACATATATGCACTAGATGAAAGGAGGGAGAGAGGGGGACATGATTGAAACCCTCAATTATGAAGTGGTTCAGTGCAGTAGGTGTGGAGCAGCAGTCTTCCAGGACACATTCTGGAGAGTGATGTGCAGCCCCATATACACGTATTTCTTTGATCCAAGGTTGCTGCACTCCAAGCCAATTTGGCAAGGATCCAGAGGCCCTCTTGCACCTCACAGTGACCACTGAGTAAACTGCCTTTACCTCAAAAGAAGCCTAGATAGAGGAGGGAAGGTTGGACCTTGCTGGATTCTGGGACAGTGGGAGTGGCAGGTGTGTACACAGTTCTAAGCCTCTGCCACTATGAAATTCTTCTGCCATACTGACAGGACAGCCGAGAGGAAGCACCTGAAGTGATGGATCCTTGAAGGGGAGGTCCCAGGATGGGTGGAATAGGCCTCCAGCAGAAAAGGATCCAGCTGCTGGTGGGGCACCTGATCGTGAACTTGAGGCATTAATTCACAGGGACCATTCTGCACTGACTGCCATCACAGAGACTTGGCGAAAAGAAAATGATACCTGGAACAGTAGCCGGGATGATACAACTGTAATAGAAGGGATCGGCTCCATAACAACAGTTGGGGTGTGGCCTTATTAATATCACAGGGCATTACTACTCAGGAAATAGACAAAATAAAAAAAATAAAAAATAAGAAAGAATCCATATGGCTTAAAATGAGTCTGGCACAGGAGGAATAATTAATGGGAGTAATTCATAGACCACCTGACACTAGCCAGAATTCAAATCACTGCATACTGCAAGAAGTAAATACTGCCCAGTGAACTGGGGATGTGTTAATCCTTGGAGACTTTAATTTTCCAGAAATAAACTGGAATCACATAGCAAACACAAATGGGTGAGCAGAGTGGGAATGCTGTGCATTACTTATAGTAACAGTTAGTTATATATTAAATATAATACGTAGAAAAAGCTCCAGGAGGTTTGACCACACTTGACTTAGTATTTTCGTCCCAGGGTATTAGAATCACAAACTGTATTATAAAATATTCCATCGGTAGTAGTGGCCACAACACAGTGTATTTCACAATTAACAATAAACCAGTTAGTGTAAAAACAGGGGCAACAGAATTTTATAATTATAATCAAGCAGACTGGGAAGGTTATCAAAAAAGAATTCAGTTCATGGAATTATCATGAAGTATTGTGCACAACGGATACAAATTCATCTTGGGAAACTTATATAAATTATTGTCTCTTATGGAAAAGTATGTCCCATATAGAAATAAATATAGCAGAAAGAGGATGACATCATTATGACTGAACAAAAGGTTACAGAGCAATAAGATGGAAAACAAGATTATATAAAACAAAATCAGCAAAGTCAAAACCATATAGATCAGATAAGATACAAGGATGCAGTAAAAGATTGCAAGAGGATAATTACGAAGGAAAAAAAGAAATTAGAAAATAAACTAGTTAACAGAGGCAACAAAAAGGAGTTTTACAAATCTAGCAACTCACAAAAGGGGGATGAACACCATATTGGTCCGTTATGGTGAACAATAAAGGGATTACTGATGAAAAACAGCTAGCGGAAGCATTCAACATCTACTTTGCTTCAGTGTATAAGGACATGTCTTAGCTAACTGTCCAAGATACAGGCCAGGGTGGTGTTACTAGTCCACGTGAATTATTAATCATGGAGAATGAGTTAAAAGAAAATATTTGATTATTATATATTAAAAGAGAAATGGGCCCTTACCAGATAGCTGCCATATTTTTAAAAATTTCTGTGAATGTAATACTCCGTCCATTACTCATTATCCTTAAAGACAGGTTACAGCAACAAATTATGAAGGTGGTTACAGATACTAACGTGGTTTTCACAAGGGGAGATCCTGCATTACAAATTGACTGACTTTCTATGAAAATACCAGATCTTTGGACACAGGAACGCCTATGGACATAGTTTTGTTAGATTTCAGGAAAGCCTTAGACATTGCTCCACATATTAGCATTATTAGCAAACTTCACTCAGTTGGAATAAATAATATAGTCATAAACTGGGTTATGTCTTGGCTATTATTAGAACACAAACAGTGTATATTAAAGGGTACAATTCATAAGAACTAAAGGTGATAAGTGAGGTGCCCCAGGGCTCTGTACTTGTCCCTGTCCTGTTCCAAATCTGTGCGTCTGACACTTAAGAGGGTATAGAAAGCAGGTGCACAGGCTATGCAGATGATATGAAACTTGGAAACATAGCATTTGTAAATATAAGAAGACTGCAGGCGTATATATACGCCCAAAATCTATATACGTTCAAACATATTCAGTTCTCAAAGAGTTTATTACAAAAGGACCTGGACACACTGCTGCTATTGTCACAAACGTGGGGTCTGGAGTTCAATGTCAGAAAGTGTACTGTTATTCATATGCATCAGAATAATCCTAGCATTGATTACTATCTTGGTATGCAGAAGATAAAAACAGTGAATGAGTTCTGAGAATCATTTTAAACACAGCTGAATATGAAGGCACAGTGCAATAACATCATAAGGATGTTCAATTACATAACAAATAAAAAAGCAATAAAATCTAGGAATAGAAAGATATAGGAAGGGATCTTCAGAACTTACATTCGCCCCGATTTAGATTATGGGTCCCTTATAAGAAAGGCGACATAACATACTAAGACTTGAAAAAATTCAAAGATTTACAAAGACCATTTCTGGGCTAAAAGACATAACATATAGGGACAGTCTAAAACATCTGAATCTGTGAAGTCTAGCGGATAGGAGGAAAAAGGGAGACATACTGTTTCTGTACAACCTAATACAGTATGAACCACTCCTAAATACATTAGGAATAACAATGAACAGGGTCACTCATAATCTGAGGGGACATGACAAACAAAGGGCGCAAACTATTTATTCCCAATAATTAACAGCTGGAATGCCGTACCCCACCTGACTGCAAACAATTGAGAATTTTAGAATCAAACTGGATACCCAGATGGGCCTACAACGAACAACAAATGCCACAGAGAAGTGTGTGTGTGTGTGTGTGTGGGGAGTAGTCATGATGGGTCTCAAGGCTTAATACTACCCCTACAGACATTAGTATTGATATTAGTATTGACACGACCTGAAGCTCAGAGCAGGTCAATTCATGGTTAATGTCAGAATGCATTTTTGCTAGAGTGTGGTGAACCTAATGGGCTCACGTGTTAACAGAACACAGAGAAGACAAAATGGAAGCATGAAGAACTCTATAAATGATTGTGGCATTTCATAATAAGAAAATTTCCCATTAATATTCACTGAAAGTAATCTCTACAGATAGAAGCATAGAATTTGTTGGCAGAAAAAGATAGTAGACTCATATAGTCTTTCCTTTTTTTCCTGCCTATTACTATGCCCTGAACCTTACTTGATCACGTGTCCCTATCTCCTCCCTTTCTTCAGCCTATTATGCCCATGTGCCTATCTGACTGTCTTCACCACCTCTTCTGAAAGGCTGTTCCAGGCATCCAGCACCCTTTCTGTGAAGAAGTATTTCTTCATATCCTTCTTAAACTTCTCCCTCAAGTGTCATGGCATGCCCTGTATTCTGGTGCACTTCCTCCTCTGCAACAGACTCCCCTCTTGTACTTTGTTCACACCCATGAGGTACTTGTATGTCTTATTCATGTCCCCTCTTGATCTCCTCTCCTTCATGGAGTACAAGTTGGCTCCCACAGCCTCTCTCCATATGGTTTCTCGTACAATCCCCGCACCATTTTGGCATCCCTGCTCTGGACTGCTTCCACAGTGTCAATGTCCCTGTGGAGGTGCAGCCTTCAGAACTGGACACAGTACTCAAGGTGGGGTCTCACTAGTGAGTGATACAGTGGCACCACCACCTCCCTTCTCCCACTAGAGATCCTCTCCCTATGTACCCCAGCATCCTGCTAGCCTTGTCTACTGCCTTGTTGCACTGCCCTGCAGCTTGAGATAATCAGATATAATTACCACAAGGTTCTTCTCTTGCTTGGTGACTGTCAAATATCTCACTCCTATTTTATATACAGCCGCCAGGTTTCCCCACCCCAAGTGCATGACTTTGCACTTTCTGACACTGAAACCCAGCTGCCACACCCTAGACCAGTCCAGTAGTTTCCCCCGATCCCTTTGCATTCTCTCCGCACCTTCCCAAATGTCCACCTGGTTGCAGATTTTTGTGTCATCTGCAAAAAGAAACACCTTCCCCTACAGCTTATTCAGGACAATCAGGTAGCTCAGGTGGTGTTGCAGGAGCTGTCACATACCTTCGGACTGCAGTAATACAAGTTTGACTCAATAGCTAGACGTATCTGATAACTGAAGCTCAGTCGTATGATGAAAACTAAACAGATCTTAATCATAAGATTTTACACAACAGTGTACTACCCACATTAGCCAGTCAAACGTTCACACTGTGTACTTTATCAAGGTTGAATGAGTACCATATGTGGGCATATTTTATACCCTTCCTCATTAGAGTGTTAATTAAAATCACCTGACATCAATATAAATAGGGTCTCCTGCCCAAGCATACAATTTCATGAATACATTCAAAGTACAGGCACTGAAATGAGTGAACATTTCATAGACATAAACTATGCCAGTGCTACTGTGCAAACAACAAAATATATGATTGTTCATAAATCTCCCTCCTACCTAATTATAATTTAATAATTAAACAAACAGATAAGGTTATACCTTCCTGTCATGAAAATAGCCAAAATGATGTACAAGTAGTAATAAGATCTGGATGAACCAAAACCATCCTAAATATACATGTTAAACCCAACACCCATTCCTAACAGAAAACATTTCTGGTACGATGCAGTTAGATACTATATGCTATAACATGCAATTAAAAATACTGAAGGGGTCTGTGTGCTGGGGGGTGTAGGGCAGATTATAAGGTATTTTTAGTTACTCTGTTGGGGGCTGGAAACTTGGAAAGTATTTGTATATTTTTACAATAATTAAAACTTGCAGCATTAAGATATGCTGTTAAAAAGGGGCTGAGCACCTAATAACAACAACATCATTTTAAGGTGGTGCTTTTGTATAATATATTAAAACATATTCTGAATGACATACAAAAGTGCCCAACCAGTAGCAATGCTTTTATTTATATGATATAATATACTCCACCGATATATTTTCTTAGTTTATTTATTTATTTTTTTGTAGTATTTATGCTCAAGCCCTGCAGCCCTCTCGCTCTGGGGGAACCCAACCCCTGTCACTCTGGCATCTACCAGCCAGCACAGCATCACTCCCAGAGGCTCACCCCACCCCCGGTTCGGGTCAGAGAGAGGGCCCCCCGAACAGGATCCACTGTGCTGTGCTATGGCTAGCCGGGTGCAAGGCCTGCGAGTTTCCCAGTCATCAACTGCAGGATATTTTTGGCTGTGTTCTCCCTTTGTGGGATCGCGGCAAGCAATGCCACCAGTGACTGGGATTGCGCACACTCCCCTGTGTGACCCCCATCAAGTAGCTGCTGTGTCCACGCTCCCTCCGTTATGTGGCTCTGTGCCATCGAGCCCCAGCCTCCGCTTGGGGTCGGGCAAGCACCGGTCACTGAATCTCCCCCTCCCTGGAGATGGAGGACAGTCCATTGGACGCTCAATCCATCTCCTTCCTGCCGACCCCCGGCAACCCATGCTTGTTTCCAAACACAGGTTGCCAGCATGGTACAAGTTCTGGCATCCAGTGCCTCAATCCTCAGTGCCACCGGGCCAGCTGCTTTTTAGTTGATTTTTAACACAGTATGTCATTCTTGTTTGCACTAAGACACTGTTCCTGGGTTCTTATTTATTAAGCTACAAATGTATTTTTTATTATTTTATAACATAATTACTTAGTCAAAGTTAATCCCCTGTTTTTAAAACAAAATCAGTACAATTAATTTATACATATTTAAGTATAATGACTCATATATATTATTCTGTTATCACAGCAGCTACCTCCACAACACTCTAATACAGCTAAAAGAGCAGAAACCGGTTATCTGTTCAAAAATGGTGGCAGTTGTAAGCTTTCATTTAGATCTTTTCCTTGATATGCTTTAAACTAATACGGCCAAAACACTCCCCTTTGGTGGAGTAATCAATCTGCCTTGATCACCTCCTCTTGGCCCCAAAATTGACTTCTTTCAAGCCCACAGATTTAAGTTTGGGACTCACATCATTCTCCACAACGTGTGTGTCAAGGGTACTTTCCGTATCTTTTCTCAGGATCACGCATTCATGTTCCTGAATACGGTCCTTGAATGTGCTTATAGTTTTTCTTACATAAAAAGCTAGACATGTGCACAATGCCATGTAAATCATGGCACCTGTGTTACAATTACATGCCTAGTATGAGCCGACTCCACTGACTTGGTCCCTAGCCCTTCTCAGAGTCTTGACGCACTTAAAAAATATCTCCTCTCCTCTTGCTACTACCAGTCTTCACACCCTTACCCTTTTCACATCTGCCTTTCCTCCCTCCCATTCTACCTTTCCTCCCTTTAATGCAAAGCCCTCTACTTACATTATTGCTCTATCCTCCACCCCCTAACCCCCCCACTCCCTCTTGCCTAAATTTGATCTCTCCCACTAGTCTCCTCCTCCTCCTCTAAGCCCTCCACCTCCTGGATTGAGCCTATCCTCTAGGCTGCTACCCCCTCGATGAAGCCTACCCACCAGGCTGCCTTGCACTTGTTTTTCGAAACTGAATGCTGTGTTTTACTATACCAGTTGAACAATAAAGTGAACATCTATTAACTTTACTCACTGTGTCAGGGGTACTCTGAACTTGGGTATCTGCTATAAATCAACTACTTAATGGCCTGAACATTGCCATGGTTGAATTATCCCTTACTTGCTATATGTCAAGTTATTAGCAACTGTACATGGTGTTGCCTGAATTATTCTCTTACCTTTGTAAAATGTACTTCCTTCAATTTTTTTTGTGAACTAAAGTTCTTATATGTACGTATAAATGTATGTATGTATGTATGTATTGTACTGTTTAATACTGATGTGAAACCTTTGAAAACGAGCACTTTGCTCAAAGGTTATTTTCGAACCATGAAATAAAAAAATTAAAAAAATTAATAAAACTTTTTTGTTGGTACTCTCTACCCGAGTTGAATGACCACAAACTTAGTTCTTGTTAACATGTCCTGACAGCATTTACAAAATCCACAGCTAAAAGTATCCATTTTCTGTGGTGTGATGTTGAGATGGCTTGTTCATGAATGTAAACTATGAGCCAGTTTACTGGCTAAATTAGGCCCCCTCCTATATATCACACATGGCTTCCCTCTTGTACATTCATCCAGTTTGGGCTTGGTTTCTAAGATATGCCAATTATCTTTGATGATTTTTTTTGTACTGCAAAGGACTGGGAACTGTATGTAGTCACAAACATGGGTGTATTGCTGTTCATTCTATGTCATCACAAACACGTTCATTCCTGCCCATCTCCTATCTTCCTTGACAGTCTCTCTCTAAGTATGGCACCTACTACTTCCTTGACTTCCCCCTACACAGATTGATTTACATACTCTGTTTAGGAAGCATTCTTTCAAAACCTCAGCCCCTGACAAGTACGTTTCATCTGTACTACAATTTTGTTTCAGCCTAATCAGCTACTCTTGGGGATACTTATCACAGTATGTCTTGGGTGTTTACTTGTAAAATGTAAGACAAAATTTATATCTGTCTCTATTCTATGTAACTCTGTCCTCAAATCACATTCTCCATCTTTTGTTATTTTTACATCGAAGAATGTGATTGTGTTTTTATCCTAAAACAGGGTACATATCAGATTGGGACTGGTTTGTTTTAAGTATGCCACAAATCTTGAACTGACCCCTGCCATACCAATTCAGATCGTCTATAAATCTCCTGAACATACTGACATTAGACAGATTTCTTGGTGACAACATATATTCATTGTCCCACATTCCTAGGTAGATGTCTGCATAACTGGGGCAAATGCTGCCCCCATTGTTGTGCCTTAATTGGATGGTAACATCTACCAATGAATGTGAATGCATTGCTTTTTCTGTGAGGGTTACCAGAAACTCTATAAACCCTTGTGACTAAACAGATTTTTCATACAGACCTTCATGTACTGTACTGCTAATAGTCCCTCCGCATGGGGATACCAGGGTACAACAATTGTACATCTAATGTAGTCAAAATGGTATCAGACCCTACATGCACATCTTGCAAAGCCCTCACAATGTCACCAGTGTATTTCACATAATTTGAAAATTAGTTCACAGTGCCCTTTACATGTAGGTCCAAAAATTCAGCCAGTGGCTCCATTAAGGACCCACTATTGGCCACAACTGGTCCACCTGGTGGAACCCGTAAATTCTTCTGGACCTTAGGGAGACAACAGATAGTCATTCAAACAGGATTTTAAACAGTCAGACACTCATACATCACTTCTGAAATGATGTTAGTCATAAAAGCTTCATGTAAAAAAATGTCTCTCAAATTTGTCTGTAGGTTCATAAGTCAAGGCTTTATAAAAACTGACATCAGACAGCTGCCTTAACACCTCTCATTCATATTTGACTTTATCCATGAGGACAGCCCTGCCCTTGTCCGCAGCTTTTATTACTAGCTCTTGATTTTCTTCCAAGGACATAATTGCTCATTTCTCCTCCTTTGTCAGATTGTGAAATCTTGGCCTGGGCTTGAATTTAAACATTTCAAACAGCTGTCTCTCACAAGTTCAATGACAGTTGGGCTTGGTGGCATAAAAGTTGATTAAAGTGTCAAATAATTTTCATCAAATTTTGGGAGTCATTTTCATTAACACTTGTTTGTGGCCCCACTACATTATTATTGTAATTGTTTCCAATCACACTCAAAGAATCTCCCACCATATCTGACTCTGTCTTGAAAAGGCTTTTCAGTTTAACTTTATTGTGAACCTTCTAAAGTCCATGATGGTTCCAAATTCTTCAATTGAGTTCATGGGTCCAAATGTCATCCCTTTGCTATGGGTGCTCATCTCAGCTCCTGTACGTATATTTATTTATGATTTTGTTAACTGGGTAGGTGCACTGATCCCAGGGACTGTTTTCAGGCACGACCTGGACCACTTAAGGTGGCAGAGAGTAGAAACATCAAAATAACAAGAGCAGGTAATACATAGTGAAACGTTACAGTTATTACATTTGGCAATACATGGTTGCAGTAGTTGAGGGACAACAAATAAAGCAAAGTAAGGCTCATGCTGGTACAGTTTCAGTAAATAAGAGAACCTATTTGGCCCAACCCCTGGAACCTATGGGGGGGGGGTTAGTTCTTAAAGCAGTGGCAGATGGATGCCAACAGGAGCCAGTCTTTAAGGCAAGTCTTGAACAGGCGGTGAGTGTTTATCGTGCGCAGTTCAGTGGGCAGCTTGTTTCATAGTGTGGGGGCTGCTACAGACAGGGCTCTAGCACCTATGTCCATGGCTACCCTGGGGATTTTCAGGGAGGGGATACTGGAGGAGCGTAGGCAGCAGTGTGAGGTTTGGGCGGTGAGACAGGGAGCAAGAGGGGATTTCTGGCCAATACAGATGGCAGAATTAATAAAACTATACAGTGCAAGGTCAAAGCAGGTTTGTAGTGGGAGCCACCCCAGTTGTAGTGTAGAGTGTACAGTGGTGCGTGGAGAAAGGGGCCAGCAGGGAGAAGCAGCAGGCACTGTTGTATGCTATTGATAGTTTTGCCATGGTGGATGCAGAGGTCCTGGAGTAAATGGGAGAGCAGTAGTCCAGGATAGCTAGCAGATTTCCCTGGATGATGGCATGGCGGGTCTTAGGGGAGAGGTATTGCCGATATCTGTAGGCAGCCCCTAGTTTTTGGTGAAATCTTAGAACCAGGGAGTTTATATGCTCTGTAAAGGAAAGGGAGGGGTCAAGCACAACTCCTAGATATTTGAAGTGTTTGACATCCTCTAGGCTAGGACATGGCCATCAGAGGACGTGATGATTAGGGGTGGGTCAGATGTACATTTAGTTAGGAAGGGCTTAGATCCGAACAATATTGTTTTGGTTTTTTTGCATTTATTTATTTAATAAATAATATCAGTCCCGGATGTAGGACCCCTGTCGGTTGTACCACTGATTCTGTCTGCCCTGCCGGTATCCCCATCTATAGTCCCTCCTGTTGCTTTTCTGGCCCCTGCCCTGTGTTCCTCTTCTCACTGGTCTTCTTGAAAGCAGGCTCTGTGAGGGCTGCGGCAAGTGAGCCAAACTTGTTTCCCCTCCAGCTCCTCAGCTATGTCACTTATGAAGACACTGAAAAGAACAGGTCCCAGTACTGACCCCCTGTGGTACTCCACTGGTCACTTTCCCATCCCCTGAGTGACTGCCGTTTACCACAATCCTGTGTCTCCTATCCTTCAACCAGTTTGATACCCAGCTTATCACCTCCTGTCCAACCCCCAGGTTGCTAATTTTCTTAATTAGACTCCTCTGCCGTACAGTGTCTTTTAATTTTTTTATCTAATTCTAGGATTACAAAGACCTTTGAGCCAAGGCTCTCTCACAAAGGTTCCACGTCAGAGGCATTACGAACATGGATGAAATGACACAAAATAGGAGAACAATAGTCATGGTACAACAACATTAGATAGTTAGAGAACAGGAACTTATAACAGTCAGGTGAGGAGCCAAGTAGGAGACAAGTGGAGTAACAGTGGGCCTAGGTATAGAGGCAGCTGGCACAAGAGAACATTTGGGGAAAACGAAGGAGGGGGACATAAAGATGCAGCCAGAGGCAGTTGTCAGACGATGGGAGAAGGGGTGCAGGCAAACATGGGTGAAGGGAAAGAAGGGCGGGGAGATGGTGGAGAGTGGGCAGGGGTGGATTGGCGGGGGCAGTAGATCGATAATAAGTGAAAGTGGGGTACAGGGCAGCAAGGGAGGGGGGAAAGGTGGTGGTATTGGTGGCAGGACATGACAGCTCAGGAATAAGTGTAGCAGTCACAGAAGCTCGAGGCTATAAGGTGAAGCTGTAGTCTAGTTTTGAAGGTACCAAGAGTTGGAGCTGAGGTGATGGCTGGGCTGAGGTTATTCAGCCAGAGAGTAGCAGTATAGGTGAAGGAGCATTGACCCTGAGCAGCGCGGCAGCAGGGGATTTGAAGGAGTTGAGTTTTAGAACCCCTGGTGATCTGCTTGTTGTTTCTGCTGTTGTGGAGCAGGGCAGTGACCCCCGGTGGCACAAGACCGAGGCTAATTGTCTTTGCCATTACGCAGGAAAGGAACTTTATATGATTTGGGAGTTGGAGCCAGCAGGTTTGAGCATATAGATCACAGGTATGTGTAAGTTGGTGTGCTCCAGTGATAAGCCGACATGACTTGTTGAGGGTTGTTGAGATACGTCTGAGGGTAGTCATAGTGGCAGAGCCATAGATGAGGAGTCCATAATCAATGATCGAGACCACAGAACTCTGGATGGCAAGCTTCAGTGCCTGAGGTGTGAGATGTTGTCTGTGCCTGTAGAGGAGGCCAAGTCAGGTATTAGCAGCTTTAGCCACGCTTTCGACGTGCGCCTTGTAAGAGAGGTTGGTGTCTAGCAGTATCCCAAGGTATTTGAAAGAATGGACCTGTTCAAGGATATTCCCTTGCGATGTGGAGATAGTCAGGGGGTGTAGCTTGTGTCTATTGTGGGAGCTGCAGAAAAGCATAGACTGTTTTCTTGTGGTTAAGGACAAGTTTGTGATTGGAGAACCACTCCTCAATGGCACTAAAACCAAGCTGGAGATTTTGTTGTAAAGATAAGGGGTCTCTGTGGGATGAAAAGACAACTGCATTGTCAGCATAGAGGATGATTTTCTCCATGGAAGATTGTGGTAAGGAATTTAGAAATAGGCTGAAAAGTAGCGGGCCGAGTATCAAACCTTGAGGGGCACCAGAGTGAACTGGCAAGGTATCAGAGAGAGAATTGGCAATTTTCACCCTTTGCGTGCAGTGTTCCAAGTAGCTTTTGAACCACTGTGCTGAGTCCAGAGAGAGACCAATGTTCAGAAGTTGGTTGACCAGTAGCCGATGGTGGACAGTATCAAAAGCCTTGGAGAGGTCAATATAAACTGCACCAGTAAGAAGGCCCTTGTCAAGGGAACTATGTACAGCTCCAGTGAATTCAAGAAGGGCAGTGGAGGTACTGTGTCCCTTTCTGAATCCGTGCTGTTGCTCACACAATAGATTGTATTTGGCGAGGTGGGCAGTTAGTTGGTCTGCCACAATCCGTTCAAGTGCCTTGGAGAGAGGGGGCAGAATAGAGATCAGGCGACAGTTAGCATGGCTAGTCTTATCACCACTTTTGTGAACTGGGGTGATGGTAGCAGTTTTCCATCTGTCTGGGAATTGACTAGAGCGGAGAGAGAGATTCATGGTTTTGGTTAAGGGACAAAGTACTTCCTCGAGAGTAAGTGACAGCAGTTTAAGGTCAATGGTGTCACCACCAACTCTGGATTTAAAAATAGCAGCAGTGTCAAATGCCTTACTGAAGTCCAGATATAACACATCCACTGCCTTCTCCTGATTCACCTTCCTAGTCACCCAGTCATAGAAATCTATAAGATCTGTTTGACATGACCTCACCTTGTGAAACCATTCTGCCAGTGGTCCTGTAGCCCATTTGCTTCCACGTACTCCATCAGTCTCTACTTCAGCAGGGTTTCCATTAATTTCCCCACAACAAATGTGAGACTGACTGGCCCATAACTGCTAGCCTCCTTCCTGTTGCCACTCCTGTGCAGAGGGACCACACTGGCCCTCCTCCAGTCCTCTGGAGCTACCACCTTCTCCAATGAGGTGCTGAATAGTGTTGCCAGAGGGGCAGCTAGCACCGCTCTCAGTTCTTTTAGTACCCTTGGGTGGATCTCCTCTGGCCCCATCACCTTGTTTTCCTTTGGGGCTTCCAATCCCGTTTGGGACTCTCTTCTCCAGGAATGGACTTGTGTCCATTCCCTCCCACTTCCCTTCACCCAGTGCCTGCTCATACATTTTGGTTCGTCCCCTACCCATCCACTGTGAAGACTGAGAAGTACTCATTTAAAATTTTAGCTTTTCTTGATCTTTCTTTGCAGTCCCTTCCCCCTGCTCTCCTGATACTCACTGTCCCACCCCTTGGTCTCCTCTTTTCACTCACATACCTACAGAAAGTCTTGTCCTTTTTTTGACCTCCTTGGTGAGCCTCTCCTCTGTTTGTGTCTTAGCTGCCCTCACTCTTCTTCCTGCCTCCCTTTGTTTATCCAGATGTACTTCCCTGTCCCCTCCGCCTGGGTCTCCCTGTACTTCCTAAAAGCTGTTTTTTTTTTCTCCCTTAACACTGTAGCCACCTCCACTGAGAACCACAGTGTCCTCTTCCTCCTCTTACCCTTGCTTATTTCCTTCAAACAACTTGCCATTGCCTTAGTTATTCCCTCCTCTATCCTTTTCCATTGTGCCTCCACTCCCTTCCAGCCTTCCCCTGTTCAGTGTATTTACTATGGCAGTCTTCCATTTCTTTAAAATCTGCCTTCCTGAAGTCCATGACCCTCATCCTAGTGTGTTTTCTCTCTTGCCCAATCTGTATGCCAAACCACACTGTAAGATGATCGCTTGTACCCAGGGGGCTACCCACTGTGATGTATGCAATGCTGTCCCTGTTCCTAAGTATCAGGTCCAGCACCACCCCATCCCTAGTGGGTTTTTAAACCAGCTGCCTAAGAAATGTCACTTGTAGGGAGTAGAGTATGGCTCTGCTACTAGCTGTAGCTGTTGCCAGAATGCTCTGGTCTACATCCAGCAGATTAAAGTCCCCCATAATTAATATCTCCCCCTTTGCTTGCCATTCTGTCAATGGTCTCCTCCCATACCCGGTTTAACTCCTCCCTCTGTGCTGGTGATCTGTACACCACCCCTGTCTCAAAACCAACCCAAAGAACCCCCAGCCCTTCCTTATACCCATTGTGTCCTTGTATCTCTGTGGCCTTTATACCTTCCCTCACACATAAACCACTCCCCCACCACCACTCCTCCTTGTCCTGTCCTTCGAGAACATGGTGTAACCCAAAATCGCCACATCCCAGCTGTGGTGTATGGTGCACCATGATTATGTTATAACCATCAGATCCAGGTCTGCCACTGCAATGTTTGCCTCAAGGTAAGGAATTTTATTTCCTGGGCTCCTTGCATTGGCACATGTGGCTCTCCACTCATTTTGGTCCTCCTTGCCCCACCTTCTTTGTCCCTGACACTGTCCTCCCCTTTTTCATTCTCTCTTTTCCCTCCCTAACTCTACTCTTAGACTCAGAACTACCTCCAGACCCTCCTGTTTCTTCCTCCCCATTATCCCACTAGCCCTGAGAAATTTATTTCCCCTGAGTTTCTCCTCTCTAATGCTCCGTTTTCTGGGGAGGGTGGACGACATTCACTGCTCCCTTTTTTTATTCCTCTCCCCCAGCTACTTTAAATGCCAGTTGAAGCAGCATTTTCTAGCCAGGACTGTCATTCCCCTCTTGGGTGGATAGAGGCCATCTCCTCTGTACAGGACCCCATTCCCCCGGGTAGTACCCCAGTCTCCAATGTAGCCAAATCCCCTCCTCCCTGCACCATGCCTTCAAAAATCACTGAAGACTCAGGTGCAGTGTTTGTTAGCCCTCCCTCCCCCGTGGTCGTATGCAGACAGCACCTCAGTAAAGGCCACCCTGCAAGTTACCTACTTCAGGCCCCTCTTCAACTCCCTAAACCTATCCTGTACATCCCTGCTGTGTCCCTTTGTCCCCAGATGGACAATGGCATTCAGCACCTCCTCCTGCACCACCACATTAGCAATCCTAAGGATCCGCTCTCCACCCCTCCTTGCCTAGGGGCCACGTAAGATCCTCACCTCCCTCTTTCCCTGTTCTCAAAGCTACCCCCCCCAATGATTGAATGCGCCATCGGAAGTTGCCTCCTCTTTCATAGGAGTCCTCTGCCTCTCATGTTGGGACCTTCCCTATGAAGGACTCCTACATCCTCCCTGGCCACTATCACTGGTGTCTCCTCTTGGAGCTGCGTAATGGCACCAGCTAAGGAATGTGTTCCTGAACCCCCACCCTCCCAGAGCCAAACACAGACCAACCAGCCCTCCTTCTTGGCGCCCTCTGAGGCAACAGTGGTGGACCTGGTGGCCCCTGGGTGAGGGAAGAGGCCCCCGGAATTATAGCCAACTCGGGCCAGAGTCTAGTGACCTCTTTCCTCAGCCCAAAGAGGTGAATGCAGATGCAGCAGCACCTTGGTCTCCAAAAGGTCTCCCTGAAGACTGCCACTCCACAGCTACTGCACTGCACCACTCCCGTCATTCCCAATACCACACTCCCTGTGACCTGGAAAAGAACCTAGACTGGGTGTTTCTATATTTCCCTTTTTTTGTTTGGCTTACCCATTGCTGCTATACCCTAGATAGGGTTTTATTCAACTTTCCCCTTTTTTGCTTTTAATAAGACTTCCTGGCTTCCCCCTTGTGGTTTTGCTTATCCCTTTGTCACTTCATCCTAGACAGAGTTTTTTATGTTTCCCCTTAATTTCCTCTCTGTTTACCCTTGCCCTAGATAGGGTGTTGCGTCAATACCCACTTTAATAGGAGCTTACAGTTCCTATACTCTTTAATACATGTGGCAACAAATATACATGCAGTCTACCTCACCTTACTGGACCGGCAAGAGTTCTCTGCATGGCTGCTATTACCTCAAACTATAACAGTATCTATACCAGATGCTCTTGGTGAATAATTAGGAGTTTGAGGTCAATGGACGACTGCAAAGAGAGCTACTATAACCAGAAGATACAGTACATTTCTTATCCATCTGTTGCTAGCAGTAAATAGCTAAATACAGAATAATGTATGGGGTGGTGACTCATACCTCTCAACTGTCCCTGATTTTCAGGGACGTGATTTGTCTAAAAAGTTTACTCTGCCCTCCTAAAATTGTGTTTCTGTGACTAAACAGTGGGGTTATAAGTACAAAATAATATCAAACATAAAAGTTACAGACTTGTTCTTTCTTAGTTGATTTTTTTAAGCCTTGTCCCTGAGTTATGAGGGGAGGTTGAGAGGTATGGGTGGTGTGAATTATGAGAATTTAACACACGCCTGAGGTGTGTGATGCTATATAATTTTCCCTGACAGCAAAGCTCAAGGGGGGTTATTCAAGCATCACACAATGAGGGAGTGTATTAAATTCAACTAACTACACCACCACACGTTTTATTTGATATAATTACTAGTTGACATCAATCCCAACCCCCACCCCCACACACACAAAAAGTGACTGTCTATGCTGGTTATGAATCCCCTCACTTTTCCTGGCTCATTTCATTTCATTTTTAATTTTTAACCAGGTGGTGGACTGGGCACAGCCCTTTATCAGCCACGCCTGACACTTAAAACACAATGCAAACAATACAGAACTTCACACAATATAAATTACTTCTACATACATTTTCACTGTTTAAAAGTGTAAGCAACATTTGCCTGAAGTGCTATGTGCTCCATTTGACAAATTAGCGTATTCATTTAGTATGGAAGGTGCATACCAAGAAAAGGCTTTCCTACTCATGTGCAGTTTGAATCTGGGAACAATATAATAAGATAATATTCAAAACTATCTGTCTTTTGTAGGCAGTAAATAAAATCTGTCAGGATATTATCTACCTCAGATGAGCTGAAAAACATGTATTGCGCTCAGTGTGACTTCACATGAAGCTTTCCAGTTCTGAAGTGCATCTGAAGCACTTCTTTCACGTCTGGATCTGAGTCAGATCGTACAGCACTGCTGACCAGATTTAAAATTGATTTTTAATTTTTTTTATTTCAGTTTGCTAATTACATTTTTTAGCACTCTTTATGGCAACGACCTCTAAAGACAACAATGCCAGTCTCGATGAATGATGTGCTTCACAGTGTTTCAAGACCACAGCTGCAGGGCACTGTGCGAGAGTTTGCCATAATAACCAGACAATTATTATGGCAAATAATAACTGGCCGTCTTAACTGAAAAAAATTGTTGGATGGTTACTTTATAGTATTCATTTATTTGTTTACCCGGGAACGTGGTCTGGGTCAAATGTCCCATTTTATCCATGCCTGGGGGAGAAAGGTGCACAGGATAAATTGACATGATTGAGACAAACAAATATAATAGCATTTTTAATATTATAGCACAGAGGTACTGTAGTTGGAGATTAAAGGTGCTGTCACATCTTTGTGCACCTCTCTGGTCTGAGGGAGGTGGTCACTAGACTCTGGTCCAAGTTGGCTACGATTCAGGGACCTCTTCCCCCACCCAGGGGCCACCAAGTCCACCACTGTTGCCTCAGCAGGTGCATTGCAATACATCTAGATTTGTCCATTAAAAAACCAGACAGTGCTTTTTTTTTTTTTTTTTTTAAGACCTTGTTTAAGTTCAAGCAGATGTGTGCATAACCCCTCCCCATGTGAGGCTTTTCTTTTTGGCTTCAAAGAGCCTACCCTGTGCCACTTGCTGGCAGCATCACCGCTCTCTGTTCCCAAGCACCTCCAACGTGGATCAGGAGTGAAGAGGAGCTGCAGGCTTTTTGGCACTGCCTGTGCTTTGCGACTGCAGCCATGCACCACACATCAATGGTGGTCATTTGTTGCTCATGATAGGCACTTGGCCATATCTGGGATTCCCCTGCTAGTTGCTCTAACCCGAAATGAACAGAGGCGCAACCACGTACAACCAAAGTGGGGATACATAGAAATATTTTAAGGGCAGAATCCCTATAAATAAAGACTTTGGTCTGAGTGCTCCAGGTCCCAATCAGAAGGTGCCTTTCCTCTACACATAGCACACTCAGTCTGTGAAAAGTGTCTCATGTGCAGCTACCCTGGAAACAGGCACATTCGGGGAAAGTTCTTTAAAATCTTAATATATCAATCTCGATCAATAATGCCTGGTACCACTGTACTTAACTGGTCAACAAAGAATAAATACAAATAATATATTAATACTGCTGCTGAGACCAACCTTAATGCTTCTAAGAGTGGTCTCACTTACATCCTTAGGGTATCAGAAGCGCTCACCTATGGTTCGCGGTTCTCAAACCCTAAAAATGCACATTAAAAGTACAGTTATGTAAGAGCTTACCGAAACAGTAGACCTTCGAGAGGAGCTCTTGCAGCAAGCAACACTATTAGGATTGAAGCCGGCAGGCACCAGGACCCCATGGAAAACTTCTAGCTAGCAGTATACAATGGGGGACTGCCCCCTGATGTCGGCCCACCCCCGGCGACCACCTATTTTATAAAAGGGGCGGTCCCCAGCCCAACCTCAGTTCTCCCGCCAGAGACCCCATCATATACAGAAACTGGAGAACTGAGCTGGTTCCTCTACACAGAGGAAAGAGATGTAACAGAGATGGAGAAGCAGTCACCAAGGGGATGGAGGGAAAGTAGTGCCTGCTGCAAGAGTTCTTCTCGAAGATCTACTGTTACAGTAAGTTACAGTAAGTTCTTACGTGACTGTACTCTCTCACTTTGACGGAGTTCTTGCAGCAGGCAAAACCATTAGGACTGCGTGGCCAGTAAGGGGCTATTAGGATCATCTCTGCCCCCTCTGACTGCAACTCGAAAAGCACCCTTTGCAGTAATGGAAAGGGAGGGAAGGCTTAGAGAAACCTCCCTGTCCAGAGACGAAAAGACCAATTGAGCCTGTGCCTGAAGGCATTCTGCCCTGTCTGGGAGTAGAAAAGCTTTGCCTTGGGTGGTGTCCAAGACTACCCTGATGTACTGACGCCTCTGACTTGGCCAGTCAGAGGAAATGGGGAGATTGAGAGTGATCTCCAGATCCTGGAACAGAGTTAAAGTGGCCACCACGGTTCTGAGCAACTGCTCTTTGGTGGGAGCTGTCAGAAGCCAATCGTGCAGGTAAGGGAAGACATAATGGCCTTCCCTCCTTAAGGCCGCAGCCACTACTGTGGGGCAATTTGTAAAGACTTGGGGGTTGAGGACAGACCAAATGGCACAGCCCGGAACTGGTAATGGTTTTCTTGTAAGCGAAAGTGAAGGAACATCCTGTGGGGTGGGAAGACCAAGACATGAAGATAAGCAAGAAGGAGAAGGTCGGGGGGAGTGACCATCCTGAATTGTTTGTATTCTATGTTCTGGTTCTGGTGGCTGAGTTCTAGGATGGGACACAGGTCTCCGGTTCTCTTTGGGGCCAGGAAGAAATGAGAGTAGAATCCCTTCCTTCGCTGTGCCGGCAGAATGAGTTCTATGGCCTGTTTTTACAGGAGCACCAGGATCCCCTCTTGGATGAGGGCAATATAGGCCTGAGTGTAATGGGAGGGCACTGAGGGATTGTCCAAGGGTATCTCCAAAAACTCGAGAGAGTGCCCCTTTTCCACTAACTGAAGAACCCATTGATCTGAGGTTATTCTGTGCCATCGCTCTACGGAGAGAAAAACAACCCCACACCGCCTCCCCCAGGGATTCAGGAGTGGGGTTGGGTAAGGAGACAGGCAGAGGAGCTGGGGACAGGCAATGTGTCCTGGGAGGTTCTGGGAGCTGAACCTCCAGTGACTTGGGTAGTGGCTTTTCTCTTAAAGGCACTTCTGGGTTGCTGGCCCCTGGATTGCTGTTTGGAGGGGCGATGAAAGGACTGCTGGTGGGAGGATTTAGGCTGAAATCAGTATAAAGTTTATACTGAACGCAAAGCCTTGCCCGACTCTTGTAGGTGAGTGATTATATTTTGGGAATCCTCATCAAACAGAACAAGACCCCTGAAAGAGCATCTAGAATCTTGAACTGCACATCTGGAGCAAAACTGGAGTCTCTGAGCCAGAAGTAGGGATGAAGACAAACTCCAGTAGCCGCAGCTCTGCCTACAGAGTCTGCCAAGTCATAGGAGGCTCAGAGAATGCAAGTCTCAACATCCGAGCCTGACTTGAAAAGGTGCAACAACTCAGACTTACCAGGAACATCAGGCTGAGCCTGTGCTACCTCCAAAGCTTACTCCCACAGGGCATTCTGGTATTGGACCATGTGGACCAGAAAGTTCAGGGAACAGATAGTGCAGGTGGCAGAGGCATAGACCTTCTTGCCAAATTGGTCTATAAGTCTGGAGTTCTTGTCGGGAGGCTGAGTGCTAAGGTGCCGGTGCTGCTTAGAGCAGTATTAATAACTACAGAGTCAGTCTCTGGGTGCTCCCCATAAAAAGGCTCATCCCTCAGAGCACTGTACAGGTGATCTGCCTTCTTGGATGTCGCCGGAGTAGAAGATGGATGCTTCCAGGCAGCCCTATTGACGTCCTTGAAGGAATCAATAAGGGATGAAATGACCTAAGGCAGTGACTCCTTTTTATGGAGAAGGGCGGCTAGCCGACATCTCTCGGGGTCCACTTCCTTCGTGTCCCAACCCATAAGGGACTGGATGTGTCTCATCACATCCACAAAAGTAGGGTCATCTGGAGGAGATTAAGGGGTGTCCTAGGGTTCCTCTGGTTCTGATGGCAAATCTGAGCCTCAGATTCATCAGATAAAGAGGATGAAGAATATCTTCTTGACTTGCCAGAGTCTGGAGATGGAGAGGATGAGTGACAGTGTCCTTGTCGGTGAGTCCTCAGAAGACTTGCTCCAGCTCCGTTGGGCCATAGGGTAGGCTCTTTAGGAGGTGGTATTGGTTTCCTAGGGAGGACTTGATCCTTTACTGGATTCGGAGGAGGGTCCTTAGGAGTCGGAGTAAGGGCCTCCTTCAGGGACTCCTTATTCTTAAAGTATGCCCATCAAGCAGCAAAAAGGATGTTAAGATCTGTAGGCAGATTCTGAGGCATGACTGGGGAGCTGGCATCGGCAGGGTAGGATTAGAGGGCCCCGACGTTGGTTCCTTAGGCTGTGGTAACCCGGACATTGGTTCTACGGGTGTCGGGTTAGTGTGAGTCGGTCCCTGGGGCGAAGAGCCATCCGGCGTTGGCCTGACAGGAGTAGAAAGACCAGGTGTTGGACCCTTGAGCGTCAACTGAGTGATGACAGGGTTGGCCAGCAACACAGGAGGGTTAGGGGATGACAGTTAAGGCATCGCTGGGGTTGGCCTCGGAATAACCGGCGCCGACTGGACAGGCATGGGCTGATGCCAGTCTGGTGATGTAGCCGGCGCCGGCCGTGAAGGAGAAGCCTGTTCCAAGGAGCTAGCTCCCGAGCAGGGCAGAGGCATCACTCTCGTGGGGGAGGTGAGTGCATGCCCCTGGCGTCACTTGGTGGCATCCGTCTCTGAAGTCGGGACCAACTTAGCAGATGCCTGGGCGGGAAGGGCGAGGGGAAAAGACTCACCGCCCAAGGAGGACCCGGTCGAGCCACCTGGCTGAGAACACACCTGATGTAAGGGCCTGAGCGTCAGGGGCTGAGAGGCTGGGGATAAAGTCCTGAGCTCCAAAGAACCACTGCCTGAGATGTTGATGAGAGTGGGTGGTTTGACAACTGCGAGCCCGGAGTGAGCGAGGGCTGCTGGAGTGGAAGGGGCTGACCTCCCGTGGGAGGAAGACCCAGGCTCGGTTCCTGATTTGTGCAGGGACCTGGAGCGGGAAGCTGGCTGGGGTTTGTCCCTATGCTTCTCCCAGTGTTTGTGCTTTCCACTGGACTTGCTCTCCTTGTGAGATGAAGAGGAAGTCGAAGTTCTGGAGGCCGGGGAAGAAGAGATGCTTTTATGGAGCTCCTTCTCCATCACTGATACTTTCTGCTGCAGCAGAAAGTCTTCCAGGGTCTTCTGGCAGCGTAGTCTAGTGCACTGGTTAAAATTCAGGCAGTGCTGGCAGGCTTCAGTGTCGTGGTCCGGGCCTAGGCACAGACGACAATAAGCATGGCCATCCATATGCACACTTGGTCTGCCGCCGCTCTGGAGAGCAGGATGGAGAAGAAGACATGCAAGAAAATGCTGAAAAATTGAAGCAAATTAGTAAAATAATAAAGCACAGATAAACACGGAGTAAATGGCAGTCGACCAAAGCAGAAGGTGTCCATGAAGGTCCGACTTGCATGGGTCGATGGCAGGAAAAGAACTGGGGTTGGGCTGGGGTACCACCCCTTTTATACCATATGTGGACGTTGGAACGGGCTGCAGTCAGGGGGTGGTCCCCATTGTATACTGCTAGCTAGAAGTTTTACGTGGGGTCCTGGCAACTGCTGGCTTCAGTCCTAATGGTGTTGCCTGCTGCAAGAGCCCTCTCTAAGTGAGATCAGCTCTTACAACCGTAAAGAGTGGTCTCAGTGGAGGTACTAACATACATCACTAATTGGGCTCCCCAAATGTCTGGAGGAAGGGAGTTACACAATAATGGGACTGCTACCCCCAAAAGCTCGGTCTCCCAAAGATTTCTGCCTGTAGCAAGGAACTCTCAAAAAACCTGTGTAAGATAAAAGAAGGGGGCTGATGGGAATGTATTCAGACTGGAGGTCATTTAAGTAGCCAGGGTTCAGAAAATACGTGGCTTTGTAGATCAACAAACATATCTTGAAGTTGATTTGCTAATGAACTGGCAACCATCGCAACAGATGCAGAATCAGCTTCACCAATAAACTGGCAATCACTGCAGCAGATGCATAACCAGCTTCACCAATGAACTGGCAGCCATTGCAGTACATGCAGAACCAGCTTCACCAATGAACTGGCAGTCACTGCAGCAGATGTAGAACCAGCTTCACCAATGAACTGGCAGTCACTGCAGCAGATGCAGAACCAGCTTCACCAATGAACTGGCAGTCACTGCAGCAGATGTAGAACCAGCTTCGCCAATGAACTGGCAGTCAATGCAGCAGCTGCAGAACCAGCTTTGCCAATAAAATGGCAGCCACTGAAGCACATGCAGAACCAGCTTTGCCAATGAACTGGCAGTCACTGCAACTCACAAAAACATAGAATCTGATGGCAGATAAGGACTGCCGGGCCCATCTAATCTGCCCGTTTTTCCTACCCAGTGCTAAAATCGCATTCCCTACCTGACATGTGGTTTCCCCTTTCTTCCCTGTTGTTAGCGTTCCTTTGTTTGTCCCATGCATTTTTGAATTCTCCCAGTGTTTTTGCTCCCACTGCCTCTGCCGGGAGGCTGTTTCATGTATCCACCACCCTTTCTGTGAAGAAATACTTCCTCACATTACCTCGGAGTCTACCCCCCTCTAGTCTCATATCATGTCCCCTTGTTCCTGAACCTCTTCTTCTCTGAAAGATGCTACCCTCTTGTACCTTACTGATACCCTTGAGGTACTTGAAAGTCTCTCTTATATCTCCCCTCTCTCTTCTCTCCTCCAGTGAATACATATTGAGGTATTTCAGTCTCTCTTCATATGGCTTCTGATGCAACCCATGCACCATTTTAGTTGCCCTTCTCTGAACTGCTTCCATTCTGTCTTTCTTTCCTGAGATTCTGCCTCCAGAACTGGACACAGTACTCTGAGATGAGGTCCTCACTTAGTGATCTGCAAGAAAGGCATCACCCACCTCCTTTTCTGCTAGTGATCCCTCTCCTAATTTTTTTTATGTTTGTTGACAGGAAGGAGGACTAGACAATTTTGCCTATTTTCAGCCTCATCCGAGGGATACAGATGGTTGCCAACTGAAATTGAACCAGATTTTAAGCTGTTGGTGGTATGTATTTAGTGAATGGGGATATTTGGCCAGGACTCCCCTACTCTGCCAGCAGGGGTCTTGACTTCCTGGGAGCAGAATGGAGGAGCCCAATTTGGAGCCAGACAGAGGAGGAGGAGGAGGAAGTGCTGATGTGGCAACGGAGGCTGGTGTCCTTGCAGAGGCCTTGATCTCCTCCTCTGCAGGTCCAGCAATGGAGATCACACTTTCAACGGATTGTGCAGAAGCACAGAATTCAGTTAACCTACAACAGAAGGAAAGTGACAGAAAGGAGACTGGCAGAGAAGATTTCTGTGATGAAGAGGCATTTTTAGCACAACTCACTCGGTCACAGAAACTTAGATTGTGGATGGCTTTGACGAAACAAGGTACGAAGGATGCAGCAGATGTCAGGACAGACTGAGCTGCGCCTGAGGAAGTGCCACATACTATACAAAACATACTAACGCCTGAAAGAACCACACCCGAAGTTCCGAGGTATGAGGAAAGGAAAATACAACAGCCATCTCCGGTACTGCCACAGACTGGACTAGCAACTGCATCTTCTGCGGTGAGGTCTGATACAGTAAATCTAGAACCAAGAGAAGCAGAATGTGTAAATGAAATTGCTATGGATAGCAAGTGTGTAAATAACACTGCGAAGGATAGCGAGCACATAAGGAATTGCAGTACTCCCTCAGTATCTCGAAAACTCCGTTCAGGGAGGAAAAGTGACTTAGAACAACAAACTAATAACCCTCAGCCTACCCCATGGACAGTGACAAAAGCATTAACAACTGCTGGGTGGAAATGCTCTAAAGAGGGGTTTTGGGAGGCAGATGATTCAGTGCTGCCCATTCCTGGGACCCCTCCAGGCCCCAGTACAACTACCCGGCAAGGTGCAGCTACCTCAGATGATTTCGATATGGACTTGAGATCTGAGGATGTGATTCATGGGCCCCTTCCCCCAGAGTACAAGCACTTGCCCAAGAAATACCACCCACATGGGGGGAATAGGATGGACCAAACAAAAGAACCTAATGATACAAATATGAAGACGCCCTTCTAGAATCTGGGCAGAATTTAGACAAACAGAGCACCCCAACCCTACAGTACTACCAGCACAGAGAAAAAAATGCAGTCCGTATACATTATCAGGGAGGCCTTGAAATTCCTCCTGAAAGGATTTATATGGGCAGAAAGCTAATTAAAGAATCCCTCAGATTTTTTCCCAATTAAATATATGCCCTCATACATGCAGCTGGTGATTGTAAATTTTAAAACACCAATGGTCTGGACCATTTCTGGAGGGCTTATGAAAAAAAGAAACATTCAACATTATGGCTCCCATTTAAAGCCATACCCCTGACAAAACCTGCTATTAAAAACATTACAGTATTATTTGGAAATGAGGGAGCAAATGTACATGACATCACGCATTGGCTGAGCAAAAAATGTGATATTTTGGGGCAGCCTCATCCAATACTAGATGAGGAACACATATGGACAGGGGGATGGAAATACAAGATCAAGCTGAAAATGACGCCATATGGGGTACAACATCTACCCATCTCCCTCTTCTTGGGGAGAGACTGGGGGCATTGCTTCCACCAGGGTCAACCCAGGACTTGCTTCAAATGTGGATCCTTACTGCACCTCAGTAATGCATGTGACTGCATAAAGTGTAATTTATGTCTAGAATATGGCCACCACAGCTTTCAATGTACAAATGAGGTCAAATGAGACTTATGTGAAGACACCGGCCATGCATATGTTTCTTGCCCCTGGGCTACGCATAACAGACAAGATAGGCTGGACCAGGAGGTCATTCTGATGAATGCACAAAAACACAGTGTAAATGCCCAAAGAACTGCAAGAGAAGCACAGGAGAGCAGAGAACCAGAACCCCAAATAAAAATAGAAACACTAAGCCACAACAACCAGAGACTAATACAACAAAATGTTGAGCAGGAGCTCCACCCCAATACACAAACGGCAGATGCAATACAAAACACTGAAGCAGAACTTATATAACCAGCTTCTGAGCCCCTAACACTGACCCAGAAAGACCCACCACCTGCAGAAGAGACATCAGATCATGGAAGGGTAATGCCACCTCCAAACCCGTTTAAAGTGGTAACAAAAAAATGACCCCCTGGTAAAAAGTCCCAACCGGCGGCCAAACTACCAAAATCTGTAGAAACTCAGAACAAATATGAGGCCCTTCAATCATCTGAACATTCAACAACTAGATTGTCTTTACAGGGCCTTTCCTCTGACTCAGATGAACAACCAGCAGTAAAGAAACCACAGGAAGCCAGACATAAAGATCTTGGAAAGTCGACCTCGGAAGAGTCAGAGAGTGAAAAAAAATCTGGGGATGTTGGGTGATATGATCCCCATGTAACCTTCCTAAATCTTTAAAAACAATGGACACCCCATATCTCCTTAAAATTGCAACGGCTAACACCAATAGCATTTATAACAACAGAAGATGGACAGTATTGTTTTCCCTTATAAAAGATTTAAAACTTGATATCTGTTGTATACAGGACACAAGATTACACACTACGCGTCAGAAATGAATGCAGCAACCGAAGCGTGTGTGTGGGGCCTGTCATTTTTTTCTATGGGGAGAGAACGATGCGATGGGGTGGGAATTCTTTTTTCTACTTATGCCTATACTACAGTAGCAGCACCAAATTAGTCAAAGGATTTTTAAGAATCCCTATTGAGAATTGTGAAACCTTTAGTTAGGGATTTTGTTTTCTTTGTTAGTGTGTTCACTGCTACCCCAAGAGGGTTGTCTCATCTGATAGTGTAGTTGAAAATCTACCAGATGGCAGTTAAGTACTGTAATAGGAACTGGCCTCTTTCTGTAGGTATAACAAAAAGAATTTTGGAGGATTTTTTCGCTAAATTTTGTTATGGATAAATAGAGAATCTCACAAAATTGCTTGACAAATTCGGCGCGCACAACTGTATAACCAAATTAGTGGATATAATACCTGGGAGGACCTTACTCCTTGATTTTACACACAACAATTTGGCATGGAGGATTATTACTCTATATGACCCCAAACAAAGGAAGATAGAATTGCTTTGTTTAACTTGGTCAGGCCTTATTTAATAACTTCTAGGAGGCTGATATGGGCAGGAGATTTAACTGTGTAGTATCAGAAGGGCACAAGGAAAGAAAAACATATTGTGATGCACATGCTTTACAGATAGTGATTTAGTGGATGCATACAGAACTGTGCAGGAGACTGGTGGGTATACATTCTATAGAAAACACCTCACCACTAGGATTGACTATTTATCTCCAGATCTCTCCATGTTAACTTAGCAAACATGACACTTGTAGCAAACTCTGATCATCTGATGGTTACAATCACTGTTAGCCACAAATCGGGCTTTAAGTTTGGGAAAGTCTACTGGAAACTGAACACAACCCACTTATTATCACAAGACGTAAAAACCAACATACAAAACTTGTTACTTGCCCAGACTTCTGTATCCTGCTTAGAAGATAATATTAGCAGAGGGTGGGTGGAGACAAACGTAGAGCTTAAGAAACTATTACAACAAATGGCAAAGACCCAGACATTGGCCTCATATAAAAAATATCTGACTCTATGAACACAATTTTACAAAGTGCTAAGCAGAGCACACAAAGGATATAAAGAATATGAATCTCAAATCCAAGTGCTAAAAGCTGAGATGGAGAAACTACAATATGGTAGGGCATCCTCCCTCCTCTGTGAACATAAAATAGCCACCCCAGGGAAATCAGGAGTAGGGAATGTCTATGAGATTTGTAGGGCAAGACATGACCTTAGACTTAATAATGCAGTTTACACCACACAATGCACCATAGCTAGCACAAGAAAGGAAATCATGAATACAGTGGTACAACATTTATAAGCTCTTTTCACAGCCCTGTCCCTGACTGAGGAAGTAATCGATGAGCTCCTTCAAGGGATTGATATTCCGACAATCTCGTTAGTAGAAGCCCAACAGCTAACAAAGCCCATCTCACTTCCTGAAATCGCAGAGGCCATACAGTCACTGAAAAATAACACCACCCCAGGTCCAGATGGCCTCCCAACTGAATTTTACAAGACCATGAGACCTGACCTACTGGCCACCCTGCAGGCAGACTACAAGAGTATTTTAAAGGATCAGGATATCGCACCTCAATTGGGCCTTTCTATACATTTTTTTATATACAAAAAACTAGATAGGAAAGAGCTGCGGAACTGGAGACCCCTTAGCATATTAAACACAGATTTAAAAATCTTAATGAAGATCTTAACGACCAGACTAGTCCAGATAGCACCAAAACAAATTACTCAAGGATAGACATGTTCTGTCAACGGAAGACATATCCAGGAGAATCTACTATTGCTTAGAGAAATAGTGGCCTTTGGGGACCAACAGAAGTTAGATGGTTTTATAGTAAGCTTAGACCAAGAACAAGCATTTGATGCAATGACACACACATATAGGTATAAAGTTTTACAGACATATGGCATTCCCGACCAATTTGTGCAATGGTTTAAAACCATATATTGCATAGCAGCATCACAACCATTAATTAATGGATATTTAGGACCTAAGGTAAAAATCAATAGAGGCATCAGACAGGGGTGCCCTATGAGTCCTATATTACATATTTTCTGCACAGATCCAGTGCTCCGTATGGTGACCCACAATAGAATGATACAGAACATATGCCTCAGATGTATTGGCCCAATAACAAAAATCATAGTTTATGCAGATGATATTTGTTTAAGATTGCCAGATGTGGAGACAGTGGAACAAACTGTAGACACAATACGAAAATTCTCTGACCCGGTCAGTATCAAAATTAATAGAACCAAAAGTAAAGGATATGTGATTAGTACCACCACTCCCTCTCGCCCCCTCATTAAAGACAAATAGATGTCACATGAAGATATTGATATATTAGGGATTATGTTTGGGAAAGGAAATATAATTGAAAGGAACTGGGAAGCTTAAATTCGAAGCTGCGATAAAAAAGTACAAAGATGGAAATCATGGCAACAAACTAAACAAAAAAAAGTATTACTGATCAAAACTTTCTTACTGCCCCAGCTTGCTTTTCTGAGCATTATATACCCTCCCCAACATGACCTGATGTCTGCATTTGTAGCCTGGTATTCCAAATGGTATGGGGCAGCTGACTGAATCCCATTAAGCGAGAAGTATTATACAGACCCCATAAAGATGGAGGATTGAACCTAATTAACCCCATCAGCTATGTTTACAGTTTATTTATATATGCCACGATATCAGCTTATTTTATTCCAGGACCTCAACCCTGGAAAGATCTTGCAAGCCATTGAACAACCCACTAATAGCACTATGGTCATGTTCTTATCAAACACTTAAAAAGGCTTCCCAATACCCACAATACAGCAATCTTTTAATTAAAAAGATTAAACAATGGAAGCTTGAGAAATTCCAGATGCAAGTACTGAATAGACAGAGCATATATGACAATTCAAATACAAGCATATGCTAGCCCAACTGTTTATAAAGACCTAGGTCAAGAAGTTATCCCTAGGATAGAAAAGTATCTGACAGATAAAAGAACACCCCCACAAATGTGGGACGTGGTATGACTCTGTATGCATGGACGGCTGGGAGTGAAGGGAAACCATAAACAAACTGAAGAAGAATGTGCCACAGATTAGACTGCCAACGACAGGAAGAAACACTACACCACTTCCTAATAAACTGTCCTTATGTAACTTCATTTTGGAAGTTACTGGCCACAAGATGGCATCATCAAGGGTGGCACGTTCTAACGTATGAACAAGTGATAGCTGGTTATGCACCTTTCCTTAATCAATCAATCAATCATTTTATTTAACCAGGCATAAACATCATTGAGCAAGCTCATTTTCAAGGTGGTCCTGGGCATTAATACAATACAGTACACTTCATAAGCTTACAATTACGGTGAACAATGGTGCAAAAAAAAAAAAAAAAAACTTAATGATGTGGACTCCAGAACTATATGCCTGCTTTTTACATACATTAAGTTCTTCCTTTGGCAGGGAAGATGTAAATTGGTTATACAACAGATTACCATGACCCCTCTAACAGTAGTTTTCCAAACAGAGAAGGAAATTCGTTAACAAAGTGAGTTTGATCAATCTACTCTTCCACAACCTGTGTGGAAACAGAGATGGAAACAGTGCATGAATAGAATACCAACTGAATAAAGGGAATAGTGTATCACAAATACAGGCATTGTATATTGGGAATAAGCATGTTGGTATTGACACCTACATTTTAAAACTGATACAGCTGTCACATATGGAAATAGATATTTAGTACCAAACTAATAATAACACTCCAAATATTTTACTGTGAGATTATGTATAGTAAGCTTACCTTGTGGTCTATTTTTTTTTTTTTTGTATAATGATCATACTAGAGTAGAATTATATAGAAGGTCAAGTGTAAATAGTATTAACATACTGTCTACTCTATATGGAATATATATATGGAATATATATATATATAGCCTGGTAAGGGTACTGTCTGTATGTACTATACGTGTTTTGTTTATTCCAATAAATAATTCCCCTACTCTTTTCGAGAAGTGCCATGGGATCTTTAACATGCACCTAAACTACCACCAGAACAGACAGATGGGACCTCGGTTTAACGTCTCATCTGAAAGACAGCACCTCAGGAGTGCAGCACCCCCCTAATGCTGCACTACAGTGTCAGTATTAGGATTTAACCCAAGTGCCTGGAGTGGGGATAGGACTCACAGCCTTCTAATCTTTCAGCCTCGGAGGCAAGTGTGCAACCTGCTGAGTCACTGACATTGCTATGCACCCCAGCATCTCACTGGCTTTCTGTACAGCATTTTCTAACATTGTCTGGTCACCTTTAGGTCACTGGATATAATCATCCCAGGTCCCTTTCCTGTTTGGTGGCCGTCAGAACCTCCCCTCCCATCCTGTATTCCTCCCTTGGATTTTTGTGCCCCAAATGCATGATCTTGCATTTCTTTGCACTGAATCTCAGTTGCCACACTCTTGACCACTCCTTCAGCTTTCTTAGTTCCCTTTTCATTTTCTTCACCCACCTGGAGTGTCCACCTTGTTGCAGATCTTAGTGTCATCTGCAAAGAGGCACATGTTCCCTTCCAGCACCTCTGCAATGTCGCTTATGAAGACATTAAAGAGGACTGGTCTCAATACCGATCCCTGTGGCACTCTGCTGGTTGCCCCCCTCTCCTCGGACTGAGCTCCATTCACCATCACAGTCTGTGTCCAACCGCTCAACCAATTTCTGACCCATTTCACCACCCTGGTCCCCACTCCCAGGCTACCCACCTTGTTTACAAATTTCCTGTGTTGGACGGTGTCAAAGGCTTTGCTGAAATCCAGGTAGGCCACATCCACTGCCCCTCCCTGATACTTGCCTGGTCACCAAGTCAAAGAAATCTATCAGATTTGTTTGACAAGATCTTTCCACTGTGAACCTATGCTACCTCGGATCCTGTATCCTGCAGTCCTCTAGATATGTCACAATTCTTTTTTTCACTAATGATTCCATCGGTTTCCCCATTACCAAGGTCAGGCTGACTGGCCTGTAGTTGCCAGCCTCCTCCCTGCTCCCACTTTTGCGGACAGGGATTACATTTGGCCTCCTCCAGTCCTCTAGAATAACACTTGTTTCTACTGATTTGTTGAACAGAGCTGTCAGAGGTGCTGCCAGCTCCCTTCTCAGTTATTTTAGTATTCTGGGGTGTATTCCATTCAGCCCCATTGCCTTGTCTACTTTCAGTTTTGCTAGCTCCATTAGGACTCTCCTCTATAAACAGACTGGTGTCCACCTCCCTTCCCTTGGTGCTTCTATCCCCTAGCTGTGGTCCCTCCCCTTCCCCTTCTTCTGTAAATACTGAACAAAAATATTTGTTCAGGATTTCTGCCTTTTCTGGGTCCCCTTCCACATTTAGTCTCACAATCCCTCCTCTGGACTTTTTTCTTTCACTGATATGCCTAAAACAGGTCTTAGCCCCTCTCTTTATTGCCTGCACTATTCTTTATTCTTTCCAGAACCAGAATGATATGACTGAGCTATGCAATCCCAGCAATCAGACGGGTTGTGATATTTTGCACTAGTTATAGGTGATGTATCAACACTATAGACAGCCAAAGGTAAACAGCACTGAAGTAGTCCAGTCTTGCAGTAACAAAGGCATGGACCAATGTTTCCAGGTCAGCTGGTACCAGATACACTTTAATACAGGCAATATTAGGCAAGGTCAAAGCAAGGCAACTTTATTTGTGGGGCGCTCATTCACGGAGGCTCTGAGCACATTAACAATATTCAATTCAAAAGAAAAACACATTCAGATACAATAAAGTTCCCATAAATGAACAATATAATAATAGTTCAACAACTTTAAAAGCTTCAGTTTGCCAAAAAGTAGATTGGACAAAATTGATAGAATTCAGCAATCTACAAAGGCCAGACTGAAAAGGCAGGCCTTCCACATATGCTTGAACACCTCGATCAAAGGGGCCTCTCAGACAGCAGGTGGAAGCGAGTTCCACAGGGTCGGCCCAGAGACACTAAAAGCATGGTGTCCCAAGCCAAACCCTAGGAACATCCAGGGGGCCCCTCGAAGAGGAGTAGAGGGAGCGAGCAGAGGTCACCAGTGACAGGTGCTCTAATATGTAACCAGGACCCAGTCCATATAGGGCTTTAAAGGTAAGTAGATCCACCATGAAAAGGACCCTCCACCTGACCAGCAGCCAGTGCAGGGCACGCAGGACTGGGCTTAAATGACTGGACTTTGAAAGGCCCATCAGCAACCTGGCCACTGCGTTCTGCACCAGCTGCAGTCTGCGAAGGGTTCCTCCATGACCCCGAAGTACAGAAAGTTGCAGTAATCAAGCACAGAGGTAACAAAAGCACGCATTAGTGTCGGCGGATCCTCAGACAAAACAAGGGGCTTAATCCTGGCAATGTTTCATAAGTTCTAAAAACCACTTTTGACCACAGATGACACCTGATCTTCAAAGGTCAATCTGCTATCTCAAGATCACGCCAAGATTTTGCCCCCTCAAGAATGCTACCAATAGAGCAGACCCCAGAACAAAGCCTGTGTCCGTTCCCGGTGGCAATCCATCATGTCTGTGACCAGGCTCGATCACCAGTACCTTTGTCTTGGCCAGGTTTAGTCTCAGCCAGCTAGAAGCCATCCAATCATTGATTTTAGCCAAACAGTTGTTAAACATTACTGAATGTTCCGGGGCCAAAAGACAAATACAGCTGGGTATCATCTGCATAGCAGTGAAACTCCACGCTGTATGTCTAATGATCTCACCCAGGGGCAGCATATACACCACGAACAACATCATTGACAAGATCGAGCCCTGTGGTACTCCACAGGACAGAGACATTGGGGAGGAGGAGAAATCCCCCATCACCACCCGCTGCACCCTGTCCGAGAGATAAGACTCAAACCATCTGATGACAGCAGCGGTGAGTCCACAAAACTCACAGAGCCAATTGAGAAGCATGACATGATCCACAGTGTCAAAAGCTGAAGAGAGATTGATGAGCACAAGCACTGACCTGTCTCCTCTATCTCTAGCCCTGAGCAGAACATTATGCACCCTCCCTAGAGCTGTTTCTGTGCTATGTCTGGCCCAAAAGCCTTATTGAAATAACTCATAGATGTCAGAGGACACCAGGCGATCCTTGAGCTGCTGTGCTACTAATTTCTCTACAACCTTGCTCAAAAAAGGCAGGATGGAGATAGGACAGTAATTTGCCAGGACGTCGGGGTCGAGGGAAGTTTCTTTTGAGGAGGGGGCCTCATCAGTGCTTCTTTCAGAGCCACTGGGAAAATACCCTCAGTTATCGAGCACCTGGCAATCCCAGAGAACACTGGGCCTACAGCCTCAACACATTCCATTAACAGATGTGTCGGATCCAGTTCACAGGATGTATAATTCAGTGCTAAGATCACCTTAGTCACTTTTGCCACCCCCACTGGCGTAAACTCCTCCCAGACAGATAGAGTGCCTCTGAACCTCTTAGGCCATCTACTGTGAGGTGATTGCCTCACTGGTGGAATCCCCGACCAGATAGCCAACACCCTGTCAGAGAAAAACAGAGCAAACTCTTCACATAAAGTGGATGAAAAGACTTTCTTCAGCTGTAGATTGGCAAGATGAAGAAGTCTGTCCACAGTCCAAAAAAAGCTAAGATGGACTGTTTTTCCCCACAGCAATTTCCCTGGACAGGAATTCTACCTTCTTACGGGAAATTGCCCCCAGTACGCAACACAGTGAGCACGCAGGGCCAGTCTGTCAGCCTCCAGCCTGGTCTTCCACCAGCAATACTCCAACCTCTGACCCCTGATCTTCATCACCTTGAGATCCCTATCAAACCAGGGGGATCTCAAGTGAGAGGATCTGGGTCGTACATGAACTGGTGAGAAGGCATCCAGAGCTTTAGAGACCACCCTATTATAGGTAGCCAATGCCTCTCCAGCACCAATCGCACATGCTGCATCAACCCTAGATAGGTCAGCCAACGCCTAAAGTCCCTCTGGGTACAAGTCCCTTAAGGGATGGTAGCTGACCATCTCCACAGGGGAGGAACTTTCAGGGGGGGCCCCAAAAGTGAACTCCATGGTACACTGATCAGACCAGGAGACCTGATCAATCCTGAGGTTGTCAATCTCAAGACCCAGCTGGAACACCAGATGTAGTGTGTGGCTATGCTGGTGGGTAGCAAAGGCAACAGCCTGTGACAGGCCCAGTGATGACATCAACTGGAGGAGGTCGTAACCGAAATGCGAGGATTCATCGTCGATCCAGGCACTGAAATCCCCCAAGATTAAACACGTGGGGGACTCCAACATCTGGTCAATGATGAAGTCTGCTACCTCCTGCAAGAATTCTCCCCCCGCCCCAGGATGGTGGTAAACAAAAAGAATCCTGCAACCTGTACCTGCACCCCACACACAGCGACGCACTCAAAAGATATGAAAATTACACACCTACCATAATTCTTGATCTTTTCTTGTATCTTCACCATTCATTACTGCTGGGTGTAAGCCAGAGGTGCACACCTGTACAGGAGGGTTTTTTTGGGGGAGGAGGGAGAGGAGGCTGTGAGGCCAATGCATTGCATGGCACACAAGGGTTGGCCATTAGGTGGCGAAGACTCCTCCTCCACCCCAGTTCTGTCCTGCCGGAGAGGAAAGAGAAAAGAGGGGGATAGAGAAAACCAAGGTGAGGCAAGAGAGCCAAGAAACAGGAAAAGGAAAGGATATAAACTGAAAAAGGAATAAGCCGATCAGAAGACAGAGGGATTGGACTTTTTTCCTAAGTGGTCATAGGGCCCCAACCCTTGGGCGGCAGCACAGGAAAAGGAGAGAGAGATAAGAAGAAGGGTGTGGGGGGTTCCCTCCACCATGTTGAGCTGGAAGACCATTTGGCTTATTATAGTCTCAAAAACCTGAAAGGTATAAAGACACAGGAGCAAGGGTCCCATCAACTTTAGGGACCGCTGGACAGAGGTCCAGAACAAGAGAACTTGAAATGGTCTTGGAAAATATAAAACATGGTGGAGTTAGCCCTCTCTTCCCACCCCTAAATGCATATTTGGAATGAAAGTCCTGGAGCATGACCCTCCACAGTTTATCACCTGAAGGCTTATTCAAGGGGAAAAAACCTGTAAAACAGGGGAGAACTCTGTCCAGAATGACTGCTAAGGCAGAAGAGAAATGAGAAAAGTGGAGGAAAATCCCTACGGGTTCTCCCATGAAATGCACTGACGCAGTCCTCACTCCAGAAGGATGAAAAACAAATGGAGCATCCATACTAAGTTAAGGAGGACACAACAGTGCACCACACTGAGAATCCCAGGGAGCTCCCTCCGAGGCCAGGGCAAAGACCCTACTCACCACCCCACTAGGATGAGTGCTCTGTGACTTTTCTGAGAAAGAAACAGGGGGCCCTGAGGTACCAGGGGGACTCTGCCCCCAAATGGCCTTGAGGAGGGGGAGGGCGAGCAGGGTAGAGGCGGTGCCCAAGAAAGAAAGGTGGGCAGAAATCAGTAATGAATGGTGAAGACACAAGAGAAGATCAAGAATTATGGTAGGTACGTAATTTTCATATCTTCTCTTGTCAGTCTTCACCAATCATTACTGCTGGGCGAGTATCAAACCCCCCCAGAGGGGACATGCCACTGCCCTGAGGGAACAGATTCCCTCAGCCTCCTGTGGGGGGAGACGCAGGAGGGAGAGACCCTTCTGCTATACTAGGCCAGTATGGCCTAAGGCTGGTCAGGCCGAGAAGGTGACCCCCGTGGCTGGGGGGATGGAAGATGCCCCTGAGGATTCCTCCTCAACTTGCCAGAGAAAAGACAGGTCCCCCAGAAAGCAAAGGAAATTACCCTATGCCGGGCAATAGGTGACAATCTAGACAGGTGAAGCCATGCCACCCACCTGATGCCTATCGCTGTCCCTGCTAATCTGGAAGCCACCTCAATGGCATCATATGATGCCCTTGCTTGGTGTCTTGCAAGCTCCAGACCTTGTGCAGAGAAGCCAATGGCTTGTCTACATTCCTCTGAATCAGACAAGAATGCTAAAACCTGAGCCAGCATCGACCACAGGTGCCTGTTGTAGGCAGCGTGGTGAGCCTGATGATAGCTGAAGCAGAGTAACACACAAAATGAGGAGAAAACTCTTCTTCCACATTGGTCGAACTCCACGGAATATGGATCCAGAGGTTGGTCGTGTGCTGGGCACTGGAGTCTAGAAGGAGTGTCTAAAGCAGTCAGCCCCGAAGGTGGGTGAGGCACAGAACCAAGAGACTCCTGGGGAGCACAATACCGCCTCCTGCAGTCTGCTGGGATTGGGGATGAGGCGCCTGGAGACCTCCAGGTGCAGACAGATGCTTCCTAGAAGAGAATGGGCCAGGAAGGCACCACTAAATGGTAGGCACTGAACTCGCTCAGAAAACAGAACGTCTCCCACTCGGTATTGTGTCTAACCACATGGGAGATGTGGAGCTCCTGAATTAACCTTGAAAGGAATTACTGATATTCGGTGAAATCAGCATTAGAGGAAAGGTGGACAGAATGTTCCTCTTCCTCAGAAGAAGAAGCCGAGGAAGTAGAGGTGCTCGGATGCTCAGAGTCCTCTTGCGGCAGGGGAGACAGGCGAAAGACCTGCTCATCCATAGCTCTAAAATACCTAGGGAAGGCCGCAGCAGTGGCCCTGAATGTCTCAGAGGTTAAAGATCACATAGGGCCCACATGGCCTGAGAGAGGGGGAGGTGTCTGCAGGAGGATGGGGCAGGGCACCTCACCGAAAGGACCCAGCCTCTGCCAGGGCTCTGAAACCCTGCAGTAGATCCTGCCATGCGGGGGATCCAGAGGTCAAACCAGTCAGCGGATGCTGCAAATGTGAAAACAAAATCTAGCCGAGCCCTGAGGGAGAATCTCCCCTGTGGTGTGATGGAGGTTGCATGTTTCCAGAAGGGCAACCCTCAGCGCTGCCCACTAAGGGCACCCCTAAAGTCTCAGAGGAGGAGAAGTGGGGCTCAGCACTGTGGCTCCTCCCCACTCCCTGCAGGGTAATAGAAGAGGGCCGTCACACATCACCCCGGCCTCTCAACCCCTCAGACTCCGAGGCCGCCCTCTTCTTTAAACCCAGTGTCAAGGGGTCCCCATTCCCCCAGGCCCCCCAAGGGAGGCCACAGGAGAGAAGGTCCCCACCCCCACCAAGGCGACCATGGCAGTATCAGAGATGGCAGCTGCCCCAGCAATTGAGACCACCACACCAGGCCCCCCAAGACTGCTATCCACTGCAGTGCCTCCAACACCAGAGTCGGCATGGAGGGCCACAGGGACCACAGGCTCTGGGGAGTCCAAGAGGCGACCACACAGGGCTGCCTGGTGTCATGTCCAAGAGGACTCCCTGACTCAGAGGAGTCGAGGCACCAGTCCAGATCGGCCAGCGAGTCCTCCACCTCCGCCAGAAGAACAGACCACACAAACCACCACACTACTTTGGCAGGAGCTCTCTACCTTAGCACCATGAAAGGTGCTGCCGGGATCTGGCACTGCCTCGATCACCAGCATCACAAATGATGCTAGGATCAGAAGCGGCACCAGCAGGCAGCACTAAGGGTCCACCGGTGCTGGGCCCAGCAGCCGTGGACCGCAACACCAGGGGAGCCTACACCTCTGATGAGGTGACTGTCGTGGCAGTGCCCTCAACCCAGCTCCACAGGGAACTGAGATGATCCTCTGGCACTGCAAAAGAAATCTCCCTGACGGCAAGGCTGGAGTCTGAGGAGGTCTCCTCCTCACCGGACTGTATAGACCCGGGAGGGGACCTGGAGGCAGGGTCAAGAGATCTTGCCATGGCGTCCTTAGAATGACGCCGACCTCCAGAAGTCATCGGGCCCTGACGACTTTAAATGAGTGGATCTCAAGAGCGCAGCGGTCCATGGAGAAACAGGCATTGCAGATGTCCATATCATGGTTGGGACCAGGCAGGCGCAGCAAGCAATAATGGAAAATGCTGGCCACAAGGGCACTAATGCATGGGGCAGCCCCTTTGGATTTTTCTCTTAGCCCCCAAACTAGACATGACGTGAAAGAAATTCAACAAAACTTTACAGAAATAGGACCCAGTGCCACTGGTAGAAATAAAAGGAACAGGCTTACCGGTTTCCAAAGGTGTCAGGTGACTTCAGAACTGGGATGGAAATGGAGAGGCAGGAAAATGGTGTAAATGGCTCAGGCCTTGTGATGCAGATGAGCTTTCGGCAACTCGCACAGCAGGTACGACCTCAATGGCGGGAGAAACAGAACTGGGGTGGAGGAGGAATCTGCAATGCTAACGACCAACCCTCGTGTGCCACGTAATGCGTCGGTCTTGTGGGCAGCGCCATCAGTTCAGACCCCCCCCAAAAAAAATCCAGTGTAGATGCGCGCCTCCAACTTACACCCAGCAATAATGAATGGTGAAGACTGACAAGGGAAGATCGGGTATTACCAATGGGGTGCACTGTAAAGCCCAGACTGGATCAAAATACAATGGCCACTCCCCCACCCCTGCAATCCTTCCTTGGGCAGTGTACAATGGTATATCCAATGGGGATGACAGCCTCTAAAACTGGGCCCGCACTGTCGTCCAGCCAGGACTCCGTAATGCAAGCCAGGTCAAAAGAATAAATCAAATCAGCAAAAATAGCGGTCTTGCATAGCACTGCCCGAAGAGGATTAAAGGATACAGCTGGTCCTCTAGCTATCTGCCCACTTGGTCCAGTGGGAACCCTGGGTATGGAGACCAAACACGTCTGGCATCTTCCTAGGCTCTGTTTAAACCCAGGGCAACTCCTGGACCAGACCTCAATGCTGCCCACTACCCCCTCCTCAGCCATCGACAAACCACTCGCCTCCTTGTAATCCCAAGCTCCTTGCAGTGCCTAGCTGCGGTGGCAGAAACAGGGAGGTCAGTAAAGGGGTACAGGTCATGAAGCCGAGTGGCAGCATAGGTAATCCGAGTTGTGCTGCGTCTCCAACACATCTCAGCCTAGTGAGTCCAGATCAACAGGGAAAACCATGTTTAGCACTAGATTTTAAGTGCAAGACAAACCAAACTCAAATCTCTATCTAAAATTAAAATAAAATCCTAAATAACAAAACCAACTAATGACAATTTAACAAAGCAAAACAAAATTATAACAAATAACAATCCTAACTACTCACTCACACATCAATTATACAATAAATAGAATACCTTCCCTACACAGATTATGCAGATAAAAACAGCCATTATGGACTACCAGCAACACCTAGGCCCAGATATTCAAAAAGGTGCGTAAGCGCAGCACAAATGTCCATGCTGTGCTTGCGCTAGCATCCACCCCAGTGCCTGCTATATTCGGTCGGATAGTGGACCAGCACTATCTGACTGAATAATGGCCCATGTCAGCACAGCACTAAGTCTAACTGCACTGCACTGACATGGACCTGGGCTGTATCCAGCCCACAGGAAACAGCACCCTGGACCAGACAGTGCTGGAGGCCATATTGGCTATATTTAGTCACACCATGCAAATAAGTCCACTGAGCATGCAATGTGCTAAGGGTCCATTTGCGTGCCAATTATGGGCTTATTTGTATGGTGAGCAGTGGCCCTTTACTGCCCATCCTGTGATTGTAAGACATCACCCTGGTGTATAGTGGCACCCCAGTCCCCCGATCACACGTTCTGTATATTATTAATAATAACATTTATTTGTATGGTGCCTTATCCAAAGCCAAGGCACCTCACATTTTAAAACATACATTATACAATGGCAAGAAAATTTCCAGGGCTCTGATTGGGCAGTGTGTGCCTGAGACAGTGATGTTATTACACAATAACATCACTGTATTGATTTTTTTGGATGGTTTGGATGCCTCTTTCAGAAACAAAGATATATTGCTACACTAAAAATCTACTAAAACCTTTTTTAAATATTTTTATTTTGTATAACATCCAGACCATTATAATTGCAATAAAAGCTCAAGGTTGTGTTATTGTGTATGCACGCGTCACTCCTGGTGGTGGAAGCACTCTGCTTAGCCTCGTGTTCACCCACCCCAGAGTGACGTTATTACACCATAACACACACCTTGTCGTGCCTTACTGCTTAAATAACAGTATAAAATATAACAAGCTTCAATAAAAACATACAGATATCCATAAAAACAAGAGGCTCAATTATCGAAAGCTTGGTGCCAAAAATATGTTTTTAATGATTGTTTAAATCCCTCCACAGTTGCACACTCCTGAATCCGATGGGCTAGAGAATTCCAAAGGGTAGGGACTGCAAACTCAAAAGCTTATGCCCCAGAAGATTTTAAACATACCCTTGGAATCTCTAGCAACTCCTCGCCAGCTAAGCGGAGTGATCGTCCGGGGCAGTAGGAAATCAGGAGCTTTTTCAGGTAGTCCAGGCCCATTGTACACCTCTTCCTGGTGTTTAGTGGCACCCCCCACATGCCTGTCCTGATTGTAAGACATCTCCCTGGTGTTTAGTGGCACCTCCAACCCCCGATCGCCAATCTTCTGATTGTAAGACATCTCCCTGGTGTCTAGTGGCACCCCCCATCTCCAATCACCCATTCTGTATACTGTACGGCTCCCTGGTGTCTAGTGGCACCCCCTCCAATCACCCGTTCTGAATTCTATGCACCTCTCTCTGGTGTCAAGTGGCACCTCCCCGATCATCTATTCTGTATATTGTAACCCTCTCCCTGGTGTCTAGTGGCATTCCCTCGATCACCCATTCTAAATATTGTACACCAGACAGGGATCCAATGTGGATATAGTGCTCACCAACTCTGAAGTGGTAAATGCAGTAAGAGTTGGGGAGCCACTTGTGAACAGTGACCACAGCTCAGTTTTGTTCAAATTAGCCTATGGGACTGAAAAAAACGCACACAAGACTAGAGGTCTTGGACTTTAGAAGAGCAGATTTCAGCAAACGCAGAGGGGTGGTTCAGGACAAGTTAGATGGGGTAGGCAGTATAGATGTGAAAGAGAGATGGGGTAATAAATAGAGTCATCCTTGAAGTACTGCAGCTATGCTTACATAAAGCAAACAAAAGAAATAAATTCAGGAGACCATAACGGTTTTCAGTGAGTGTCAGGGAAGCAGTAAGGGCCAAAAGGAAAGTCCTCCATAGGTTTAAAAAGAAGCAGGAGAAGTAGAACAGGAAGAATACATAGAAACACAGAAGGTGTCAGCAGATAGGGGCCTCTTGGCTCACCCTGTCTGCTCTAGTTACTCTACCTATTCCCTATTTACTATCTGTTCTATCACCTTGACTTATTCTGACCCATTGTTCCCTCCCCTTTTTACTTCTAAGATCCCACTGTGTCTATCCCATGCCTTCTTGAATCCCGTAATCGTTTCCGGACCCACTAACTCCGTCAGAAAGCTGTTCCACTTGTCTACCACTCTTTCTGCGAATAAGTGTTTTCTCACATTTTCTTTGAACCTCCCTTCCAAATTCACAGCATGCCCCCTCACTCTTGAGCATCTTTTCCTTTGGAAAATGCTACCTTCCTGTACCTTGTTCTTCCCTGTGATGTATTTGTATGTTTCTATCATATCCCTCCTCCTCCTATCCTCCAGTGAGTACATGTTCAATTCCTTAAGCCTTTCCCTGTACGTTTACCTATGCATGCCCTGCACCATTTTGGTTGCCCTCCTCTGAATCGTCTCCACCTTGACTATGTATTTTTGAAGATAGGGCATCCAAAACTGGACACTACTCAAGGTGTGGTCTCACCAGGGATCTATACAAGGGCATTATCACCTCCCTCCTTCTACTTGTGATGCCCCTGCCTGTACATCCCAGCATCCTGCTAGCCTTCTCCACCGCTTTATCACATTGTCTTGCAACATTTAAATCATCTGCAATAATGACCCCCAGGTCCCTTTCCTGCTCTGTGACTGTCAGTGTCCCCCCCCCCCGATTTGTATGTTGCCCTCAGGGTTTTGTGCCCCATATGCATTGCTTTACATTTTTTAGTGCTGAAACCCAGTTGCCAATTCCTTGACCATTCTTCTAACTTTTCTAGATCACCCCTCATTCTATCTGGCCCCCCCCAGAGTATCCACTCTGTTAAAGAGTTTCATGTCATTCGCAAAGAGGCATACCCTTCCTTTCAGTCCTACAGTAATGTCACTAATAAAGACACTGAAGAGGACTGGGCACAGTACTGATCCTTGTGGCATCCCACTGGTCACTTTGCCCTCCCCTGAGAGGGTTACTTTCATTACCACACTCTGAGTTCTACCGCCCAGCCAACCTTCTACCAATTTAACAAGCTTAGTACCCAACTTATTTATCAATCTTTTATGTGGAACGGTGTTACACGTCTTGCTGAAATCCGGGTAGACCACATCCACGCCCCTCCCTGATCCACTTCATTGGTTACCCAATCAAAGAACTCAGTCAGGTTTGTCTGACACGACCTCCCACCTGTAAAACCATGTTGCCTTGGGTCCTGAAGACTACAGGCAACAAGGTATTCTACAATCCTTTCCTTCAATAGTGATTCCATTACCTTACCAACAACAGATATCAAGCTAACCGGCCTGTAGTTTCCTGCCTCCTCCCTCTTACCATTTTTGTAGAGAGGGACCACATCTGCCCTCTTCCAGTCCCCTGGTACCTCCCCTGTTACCAAGGACAGGTTGAACAGGAATGCCAGAGGTGCTGCCAACCCCTCTCAGAGTTCCCTCAGTATCCTCGGGTACACCCTGTCTGGCCTCATTGCCTTGTCCACCTTTAGTGTTTTTAGTTCCCTAAGGACTCTTTCCACTGCAAATGGGTTGGTGTCCACTTCCATGCCCCTAATTCCATTGTCCTTTACTCTTGGCCCATCGCCTACCTTCTCCTCTGTAAACACTTAACAGAAGTATTTGTTTAATAGATTTGCCTTTTGGTGGTCCTCCTCTACACTGTCACTAATGTAGGATGTACGATGAAACACGTCTATGTCTTCTGTTGCCACCCTTTGCAAACTGTGTGAGAGGCGTTTCAGCACCATGCATTTCTGCTTAAAGTTGAACCAGCATAATATTCTGTGGTGATTTGCATATGCAGCCCATGATGCTTTGCATTGTGGGGGCATGTGTGATTTTGTATTTCTTTGAAACTTGGCTTCCCAGCCAAATGCCCTTTGGGGTAACCACTGCCTCAGTGCTTGCACACAGAGGTTCTTTGTCTCCTCTACACTACCCCCTCTTCATCTTTTAGCCTCACTATCCCTCCCTTTGTCTTCCTCTTTTCACTTATATATCCAAAAAATTTTAGCCCCATTTTCACTGACAGGATGATCTTTTCCTCTGTTTGCACCTTTGCGCTAACTATCTTCCCTGCCTCCCTTTGCTTCTCCTGGTAAGTCTCCCTGTCCTGCTCCTTCTGTGTCATTTTGCATCTTCTAAATGCCATTTCTTTTGCCCTTACTTTCCCTGTTACCTCCTTAGAGGACCACAGCTGTCTCTTCTTCTTTTTACCCTTGCTAACCTGCCTGACACACAGATTCATAGCCTTTTCATTATAATACATTCAAAGAAATAGGGAAGCAAAGTATGTGATTAGAGAGGTAAAAGCAGACACAGAGCTGCGAACAGCAGGTGGGGTATCAAGTGTGGAGAAAAACATTTTTCCCACTGTATCAGTGAAAAAAGAAAGTGAGATGGGGAATTGCTAGATTATTAGACTGGGGCAAGGTGGTAGAGGATAACAAGATGACAAGCAAAAGGCTGCAGTCCTGAATAACTATTCTGATCCGTCTTCACTAGGGAGGATAGCGGTCCCCTCCCTGAAAGTGGCATCAAAGTGGCCACGAGAGGCATCCCAGAGATTGAGAAACCAATATATATATTTTTTTGTAGATATACTTTTTTATTGATTATTTTTTACATTTTTTACAGACACAGTTTCTCAATTGTACATTACTATGTTGACAGGGTTAGAATTCATATATAAAGCCAATAATACAAACAAGGTCATCAGAGCATCATAACCTTTAACCTTTCCATTTCCCTTAGTTGCTACATACCTTTATTTCCCTCCTCCCCATTCCTCCTTCTCCCCGTCGGGTCTGATCCCCCTCCATTGGGTTTCCGTTCTTGCCAGCCAACACTTCTTCCACTGGCCAACTCCCAGTGTCCCTCCATCCCCCAGGATGGAGAGCCATATGCCCTGTTAGACAAGAGTCTCCACTTGCCACATGCCTTGACTAGAATGATCCTGGTGGCTACGTGGATAGGGTGTTATTCAGTTCTAGGGTACAAAGTCTTGGTCCTTGGTCATGATGTGTAATATCCATCTGTTCCACTTCATGGAGCACAGTTCTGATTTATCATTCAAAGTGTATGTGATCCTCTCTGTTCTATATACCTGTATATGATTGACTATATCCCTCCAACTATTAATCGAGGGGGTCGATGTGGTAAGCCAACATTTAATGATAGCCTTCTTAGCGGCGAGGAGGAGTATCCCGACTAGGTGGCTGCTGTATGAGCCCCTCAACTCATGTGGAAAGACATGTAAAATAAAGAATTCCCTGGTCATGGGTATCTTATGCCCAAAGAGCTCTTCCTGCTCACCCTGGAGATCCAGCAAGAATGGTTGCAGCTTGGGGCATGACCATAGTACATATGAGTGATGTGCATTAGTTTCACCACATTGGAGCCAGCATGCCGCAGATGTGGTGGCATGAAAGTGAGAGGTTATGGCCAGGGTGCAAAAAAATCTTATGAGAAGCTGCCAAGAAAATAGCCACCGTATATGGGAGCAGGTAAGTCTAGAGGATGTGAGGCATATAATGCCCCCCATCTGTGGGGTAAGTTGGGTTTCCAGCTCAGTGTTCCATTTTTCCATTATTGGACTAGTACTATCCCCAGTTGTCTCCACTATGGATTTATAGAGGACCAAGATAGTGTGTGGCAGCACACTGGCTTGGAGTACTTGTATCAACTTTGTCGGGTGAGGATGTTCCTCCAGACTACGCACCACCTTTGGGAGGGTATTATAGTAGTGGCGTATCTGTAGGTATCAAAAGGAATCTAATTATCATAGGTTAAACTCCTGTTGGATCTCATTAAATGTCTTGAAATGGGTTCTCCTTAGGAATTGTGTGAGATTTGTAAGGTGTAAATGCCTCCAGTTACAGAAAGTGTGGTCAGTGAAGGCTGGGATGAAATTTCCCAGCAGTCCTATTGGGCACAGCAATGCCAGGCATGGGGTGAGTTGTAGGGATTTACGGACAGAGTGCCAGGCTCGAATTTGGTGTGTAATCCAGTGGTTTGAGGTGACCTGTCCCACAGGTGGGGGATTTTGATACAGGGTGGACCTTTCCAGCTCAGACTGAGGTAGTGTACATTCCTCTATTTCTCTCCAGTGAGCCGGATACACTCCCATATAGTGGAGTATGAATGACAGGTGGGAGGCCCAGTTATATAATTTAAGGTTAGGAAGTGCAAGCCCTCCACGCGATTTAGGCAGGGAGAGGGTGCTGAATTTGATTCTAGGGTGCTTGCCTGCCCAGATTAATCTGGTAATGACCCCATTCCATGAGTGGAATAGTTTAGTCGGTAAGCTAAGGGTACATTCTAGAAAAAGTAGAGAGCCCTCGGGAGAACCACCATTCTCACCACCTCAATTCTCTGAATCAAGTTAAAAGGGAGGAGACTCCATCTCTTGAGATCCTGCTTCATTTGTGTGAAAAAGGGGTGATAATTGTTGTGCATGGCATCCTCCGCCTTGTGAGACAAATAGATGCCCAAGTATTTCAATTTATCTAGGTTCCATCAGAAGACGTATTTCTCCCTGAACGTCCTAGGGGGTCGAAGTGGAAGACAAGGGCATCTGTCTTGCTGGTATTAAGCTGGTAACCCAAGCAAGCTCCATACTCCTCCAGAATGTGGAAACCGTTGGGATGGATTTCGTGGGATTTGTGAGGAAGAGAAGAACATTGTCCGCATATAGAGCTATACGATGCTCATTATCATCCATCCGCACTCCCGAGCCTCACCTTATTGCCTGGGCCAGGGGTTCAATAAAAATAGCAAAGAATCCAGAAGACAGGGGGCAGCCTTGTCATGTTCCTCTACAGGGGGGGGAAATAATCAGAGTGGTGACCAGATACCTTGACACATGTCTGAGGGAAGGAATATTGTGCCTGAATGGTGGCTATAAAGAGTGGGGAACCCATCGTGGCCATAGTAGTGAAAAGGAAGGGCCATAACACGTGGTCAAAAGCCTTCTCACTGTCTCAGTTGAGAAGGGCGGATGGGTCCTTACGGGTTTGCATTTCGTGGACTAAGTGTAAAGCTCTACGAGTGTTGTCCGTGGTAATCTAGTGCTTACAAAGCCTGTTTGGTCCAAATTTATCAGGGTTGGGAGGATGGCATCCATTCTTCAGGCCAGAATGGACATAAGGTACTTATATTCCATATTGAGAACTGAGATCGGCCTGTATGAGCTGCATTGAAGGGTGTCCTTTTCGGGTTTGGGGATGAGGGAAATTGTTGCGTATGACCAGCTGGGACGGGGGTGTCTCCCTGCATAACCTCATTCAGAGCACTCAGCAGTAAGTGGCTTATGGGTTGCACCATACATTTGTAGAACTCTGCCCCATATCAGTCAGGACCAAGGGCTTTTTGCATTTTGGATCTGGCAATGGCTGTGGCCAGTTCTACTGGGGTAATAAGGGCCAGCAGGCTAGTCTGTTCGTCCATGGTGAGTCTAGGAAGGCCCAAGGTTGACAGGAAGGTGTTGATGAGAATGGGGTCCACCTGCTGTTCTGGAGTGTATAGTTAATAATAATAATAATAACATTTATTTAATTAAGCGCCTTTCAAAATTTCAAAGCGTTGTACATCAAGAGCAAACATAAAACATATCCAATACATTCAATAAAACAAATATAAAGATATATTTCCCTGTAATATTGGCAGAATTCTTGAGTGATGTCATTAAGCTTAGTGTGGTGGGTTCCCGTGATTCGGTCCCTTATTACCCGCAATAGTGGACAGTTTGCGTTGTTTGCGTAGCCGGTATGCCAGAAGGTGAGAGGCACTCAGGCCTATCTCGCCGTACCTCTGCCTTAGAAACGCTAGGGCCATCTCTGTCTGCTGGATGCACAGGGCATCCAGATCCTTTTTCGTTTGTTTAATCTGTGCTAATACTGAGTTTTCGCCCTGTTGATGTACTATCTGCAAAAATTGTAGTGTCTGCTCTAGCTGTGTTCGGCTCTCTGTTTGTGCTTTGGCAAGCATGGCTGTGTGTTTTATGAGGTGGCCATGGAGGACTGTCTTCATGTGTCCCACCTGATGGTTGCGGGGGTGGTCGGATCTGAACTGTCCCCGATGACTTCCTCAATTTTCTCCTTGAGAAACTCTCAGAAAGGTTTGCTTTTTTAGATTGGAAGGGTTGAATCTCTTTCTAGCGTTACACCTCTCTGGGTCAAGTGCCAAGTGGTTATCACAGTGGCTTGGTCTACGTGTGCTATAGCGCCCATTGTGGCATCAATCACTATCAGTAAGCCCAGATTTTCTTTCTGCATACAGCACTGATCTATATGCGTACAGGTGTCATGAATTGCCGAGTAATATGAGTACCCCCTGTCCCTTGGGTGGAGGGATCACCATATATCCAGCCAACCCATCTCCCGGACAAATTATTTGAAAAATTTGTGTGGGGCTGGTTGCTTGCCTCTGGAGGCCTTAGTAGTGTCTAAGGCAGGGTTCTGGGCAATATTGAAATCCCCGGCTAGTAACAGGGTCCCCCTGGTCATTTTGACCACCTTGTTGAGCAAGAGTTGGATTGTTGATGAGCTTGAGCCCGGCAGAAGGTATATGTTTACCAATGTTGACTCCTGCTCTTGCAGAATCCCTTGAACTATTACTAACCAACCTGCCGGGTCTGCCCATTCCTTTACCATTCGGAATGGAGTGTGGCCAGAGATCAGTATGGCGACCCCTCCTTCCCCAAGCCGAAGAGAAGACCTGCATGAAGTCCTTTCCTTCAGTTTCTTGTGTTCCGCATGAGATATATGCATTTCCTGCATATACACAACCTCGGCTCTGGTCTTCTTTAGTAGGGTATTAATCCTAGACCTCTTTATAGGGCTACCCAAACCATTCACATTCAGAGAATATAATTTTAAGTGCTGCTTAGCCATCTATACAACATGCCAGTGTAGAGTGTCTCAATCCACCAAGTTAATGCTGATTCTAGCATAACCACTGACATTAGTGGTAGAACACTGACTCTTTACTATTATTGTAGGGTACGAGCCCTCTGCGTTGGGATAGGAGGGACCTAAACAACTGGGCATCCATGACCAGTGCCACTCAACACACAGTATGAAAATTAATAACATTAACTAGAATTATAACAAGATAGTCAACTAGTGAACTTAGGAGGACAACCTCCTCCTTAATCTGGTGGTTACAGGCAAACTTTTGGGCCAACTGGGCAACCATAACGAGCCTGATCCACCACCAAACTGCAGAACTTCCATCAGAATGGTCATTACTCATGACCTCAAAGTATGCACAAGGCACACTTTTGTGTACCCCTGGTGTAGTTAGGGGGCCTTGTAACACTATTAAGTGTTAGCGGGGGAAAGGTAGAGGGGATTTGGGACATCAAAAGCTTCCCTGCTCTCCCCTATATTCCAATGATGTATTCTGAGAGCGCGACTAGGTTAAATTCATAGCTGGGAAGTACTGACAGTAGACTCAGCAGTGAGGAGAGGGGACAGTAGAGGGCCCATTGTTCGAGCACCCACTCGCCTACCCCTGGTGGGGGGGAGGCTCTCTAGTCCTTTGGCACTGCCTCACATGGCATGGCTACAGACCTGACAAAACAGAAGCCCCATGCCCCAAGCCCTCGAACATGAAGCAATCATAACTAAATCATTTTACATTTCATGCCCTGCCCCACCCACCCCGCCGAGCATGTCCCCTTCAGTTCCGTTAGTCATTAACATACACTTGTTAGTGGAGGTTGTCCCAGTATAATAGGGGTAAAAGTATGGATCCCCTACCTTTGAAATTCCGACCCTGTGGGACTGATCAAATCCGACAAAGGCAGGCTGGGTCCAAAGGGGAAAGATTTTGAGAGGATGTCCCCCAGAGTGGGGGGCATCTATATTTAGAGGGTGTCATATCGTAGGGGTTAGTGGAGGGGGGAAGCAGTCAGTAAGGTTAGTAGTGGGGTGACAGAGCAATTAGAAAGCATTCTGAGAGCAATTTTGTTATAAGAAAAGGAAAAATATTAGTATGGACTGGGACTTATCTGAACAGTTGACACTAAGTGAGTAAATCCATTAGAGTCTTCAGTGAGGGCATGGGGAGGTAAAAATGGCATCCGGAGAGTTCAGTTCCGCTCTCTGCCCCCCAGCATCACAGCTGGAAATAAAGTCCCTGATGACCAGAATAGATCCTGTAGGTTGAATGTCCCTTTTTATTGACTGAGCCTTCCTCATCGAGGTAAACAGGGGCTGGTCAGTGTTGAGGGGTGCGTCCCCGTGGGTGCTGTCTGAGTTTGACCACAAAGAGCACTTGCAATCTGTTGTATGGGTTCTCTTCCTCGTCACCCGCGAGTGTCCTGGTGACCGGAGTTCCAAACTCATGATAATTTAGAGTTGATCATTGGCCTTTGAGCAGCTTGGCCCTGCGCCACCTCAATGTTCTGTTTTTTTGTTTTAGTTCTGCGGATGCCTCCACTGCAGTCTCAAAGGTCTGGGCCCCCTCTGGGAAGTGCACTGTCAGCTTTGCTGGTTACAGTGTACGAAATCAGAGCCCCGCTGTCTTCAGGGCCCTCAGCACTGGGATATACTGTTTGCGGCGACTCATGATCTCCGGGGCATAGTCGTTCTCCATGTACAGCCGGTGCGTTTGAAACAGCACTGTGCCCAGTTTCCTGGCAGAGTGCAGAACAGTCTCTTTTTCTTGAAACCGGAGAAAGCGCATCAATATCATGCGAGGGCATGCTCCAGATGCTGGCTTTGGGTCTAACGTATGATGTGCCCTCTCCAGTTCCAATGAGAGTGTGTCCAGAGTTTTAATCGCTTCCCGGATTAGTTGTTTAATAAAGCTGAGCATGTCAGAGCCTTCTGCCCCTTCCAGAACCCCCGCTATACGGATATTATTACACCGATTATGGCTTGCAGCATCCTCAGCCCTCGCTTGCAACCTCTGGACATTCTGGTGTAGTTGCGGGGTCGCTCCTTCTGTGCTGTCTACTCTGCGGTTTACCTCTGTGGTCTGCGACTCAAGGGCCTCGTGTTGCTTTTCGAGCTTGGAGATGCCTGTGCCAAGCACAGTGGCAGTGGATCTCATTTCTTTTCTAAAGTCCCTTAGTTCAGTGAGCATCAGGGACATTTGCCTCTGTATTGTTGTTGGGGGGGATGTTTTGTGTGAGACCTGCCATGCCATGACAAGACCGAGGCCTGCGAGCCCTCACTGCCTGAATCCCCCTCTGAAAATCTGCATTTATCCTGCTTACGCTGCTTTGTTCGTCTCTCCTAGGCATTTCTGAAGTCCTCCGCTGCTGTTTTTGTAGAATTGCTTGGTAGAAGCTGTGATTTTGGAGGAGTTTTTTCAGGGCAATTTGGGAGCTTGCAAGACTAGGCTGCCACTGGGAGCATGACATCTCCAGAAGTCCTTGAGAAACCAGTATTAACTAGAGAGAGGGTCCAGAAAAGGCTAGCAGCCCTTAAGACAGACAAGGTCCCAGGTCCAGATAGGATACACCCGAGGGTGCTCAGGGAATTGGCAGATGAACTAGCTGAGCCCCTGACAGGCCTATTCAATAGCTCACTTCAGACGGGGGCTGTCCCAAGGGATTGGAAGGTGGCAAACATGGTTCCACACCATAAAGGGGGGACAAGGAACAAGCAGGAAACTACAGACCTGTCAGCCTTACCTCTATCATGGGGAAGCTGATGGAGTCACTGTTCAAAACAGACCTCGTAGACTATCTTTTTTTTCAATAAAATGTTATATTATAACATGCATAACAAAAACACAATCTGATTACATCAGAGACATGATCCAAATAGAATGACCATACAGAAAGAATAGGTTAAATAAGTAAAACAGAATCATATATAAAACTGCTTCTAGCAAAACATTTCTCTCTCCCTGGTGTCTAGTGGCACCCCACCCCAGATCACTTATTCCAAATATTGTACACCTCTCCCTGGTGTCTATAACACCCTCCAACCCCCTGATCACCCAGCCCACGTATCATATAATCTCCCTGGTGTCCAATGGTACCCCCCCTCCCCCCAAATGCCTATCGACAAATGAGACCAGTAGCGTTGAAGCCCAGTGCCCCACCCCTGCTGCATCCACAACACCATCCAGTCAACCCCCCCCTTACCAGTCTGTCAGGGGACATGCACTGACTCCCAATACGGTGACAGGCACAGTCCCTTTTTCACCTCTTCTGCCAGCCACCATATGAGCCAACAGTGAGTGCTACATTTATTGTCAGCTCATACGGCGGCCAGCCAAGAAGGTAAGAGGAGGGCTGTGCTGGTTGCCACATCAGGAGTCAATGCACATCCCCTGAAACACTGGTAAGGGGTGACTGGATGGATGGTATTCTGGGTGCTGGCAGAGTGGGTGGGTCGCAGGTCCACTTGTTGATGGGCATTCAGGGGGTGGGAATGGGGGTACCACTGGACACCAGAGAGATTATATGGTACATGAGCTGGGTGATCGGGGTAGGGGGTACCACTAGACACCAGGGAGAGGTGTAAAATATATGGAACAGGTGATCAGGGGTGGAGGGTGTCACTAGACACCAGAGAGATGTCTTACAATCACAGGATGGGTGATCAGTGGTTGTGGGTGCCACCACTAGACACTAGGGAGAGGTGTATAATATATGGAATGGGTGAATAGGGTGACACAAGTGCACTCACTGTCTGTTTGTACAGCGACTGGCCAAGGAGGTGAGAGGAGGGCTGTGCAGGTCACCATATTTGAAGTTAATGCACATCCCCGGATACACTGGTAAGGGGCGGGGGGTGTTGGATATGTGGTGAGCTGGATGCAGTCTGGTCAGGTGGGGGCTGCTGAACCACCAATGTTGCTGGTCCATTTGTCGATAGGCATTCGGGAGATAGAGGCAGGGGTTCCACTGGATGCCAAGAAGGTTATATGGTACAATGGCTGGGTAATTGGGGAGGGGCTGGAGGGTGCCACTAGACACCAGCAAGAAGTATACAGTATACAGAATGGGTGATTGTGGGGTGCCACCAGACACCAGGGAGAGGTGTACATTATATGGAATGGGTGACTGGGAGGTGGGGTTGCCACAAGACACCAGGGAAATGTGTACAAAAAACGGAATGGGTGATCGGGGGGGTGGGGGTAATGCTAGACACCAGGAGAGGTGTACAACACACAGAATGGGTAAGGGGGGTCGCCACTAGTCACCAAGAAAAGTCTTATAATCATGAGACAGGCAATCGAAGGGGTGGGGTGTGCCACTAGACATCATGAAGAGGGGGGAATTATACAGAACAGGTGATCGGGGTTGGGGGTGCCACTAGACACCAGGGAGAGGTGTACAATATATAGAATGGGTGATCGGGGGTGAAGGTGCCACTATACACCAGGCAGAGGTGTACAATATGCAGAACAGGTGTCTGGGGGTTGGGGGTGCCACCGAACACCAAGGAGATGTATATGATATACAGAACTAGAGGGCATGGGATGAAGTTGGAGGGAGGGAGATTCAGAGGAAACGTGAGGAAGAATTTCTTCACAGAAAGGGTGGTGGACAAGTGAAACACCCTGCCAGAGGAAGTAGTGGGGGCTGAAACAATCACAGGATTTAAGAATGCATGGGACAGACATAAGGGAGTTCTGGATGTCAGGGGTAAGGGGCAACAGACTTCTAGAAAAACATAACGTGAACTTACAAGCTCAAATGGACAAACTGGGTGGGCCCCAGGCCCTTATCTGCCGACAGTGTCTAAACATCTATGTAGCAGGTGTTCAGGGGTGGGGAGTGCCACTGAACACCAGGGTCTGAAACCTCGCCGCCATGCCAGATGATTAGGGCTGGGTGGCTGCAGTATGGCCATCCCCCCATTAGTACCCACCGCACGGGCCTACTGTACTGCCTGGTTAAAACAAGGTTTTTGGCGGCAGTAAATGACACTGCTTTGGGTATTGTTTACCTCTATTGCAAACCTTTGAACATGCCGCTGCTCCCATATGCCGGGTGCAGCGTTATGTTAGCACCTGGGCACTAACAGGTTTAGTTCGTGGTACAGGGGCCACTTAATCTAACCCCCACAACAATGATGGCTGCAAACCCAGATAGCCCCAGCACAAATCCTGTTAGCACCGGTGCTATCGTTTGAATATCTGGCCCCTGGTGTTCCAGTGTAAGCATGCAATGCAAAACGATGTCCAGATTCCTCCCAAATCCACAGCTCGTAGCGTGCTTGCCTTATAAAATATGTTACAAATAAATGGAAACATAGAAGTTGTCAGCAGAGAAGGACTTCTTGGCTTACCTAGTCTTCCCTAAATTCCCTACCTACTTTGTTACCACAGACCCTACTCAATCTCCGGCCTTATCCCCTCCCCAGCCCTATTACTATGGTCACCTTGTGTCTATCCCATGAACTGAAACCTGCTACCATTTTTGAACCCACCACCTCTGCTGGAAGGCTGCCGTTCCAGGTGTCTATCACCCTTTCTGTGAAAAAGCATTTCCTCACATCCCCTCTGTCTGCCCTCCCAACTTCATGTCATGAACCCTTGTCCTCACATTTCTTTCTATGTAAAATGCTATCCTCTTGTATAGTATTAACACATTTGAGGTATTTGAATGTTTCTAGCACCTGGTTCCTCCCGATGATCTTCCAACATTGGTCCATGCCTTCGTGTCCTCCCGCCTTGACTACTGCAACGCCCTTTACCTAGGGCTACCAGGAGTTGATTACTGCCACTTGCAGCTAGTGCAGAGTGCGGCAGCCAGGTTATTGACTGGTACTTCCAGGACCAGTCATATAACACCTGTGCTCCGTGGACTGCACTGGTTGCCAGTACAGTGGCAGATTACCTTCAAGGTCGTTTTACTCACCTATAAAGCCCTACATGATCAGGGACCCTGTTACCTGCAAGACCTCCTTCGCCATTACCGTCCCCTCCATCCTCTCTGATCTGCTGATGAGGGATTGCTAGAGATTCCCAGGGTTTGTTTGAAATCATCAGGGGCCCAGTCTTTTGCTTTTGTGGCCCCAACCCTGTGGAATTCTCTACCTTGTCATGTACTAGAGTGCCTGACCATCCAGAGTTTTAAGATTGCTCTAAAACACATCTATTAAGCTTAGTTTATCCAGACTCTGGTGGAAACTGATACTTTATTTAATATTTTGTCTTGCTATGATGGTTTTTAAATTATGTTTGTTTACTCTATGTACAAAACCTTGGTTTTACAAAGGCGCTTTTTATAAAGAAATCAATCAAAATCAATCATTTCCCTCCTTTCCTCTAGAAACTACACATTTAATTCCTTGAGTCTTTCCTCGTAGGACTTTTGATGCAGGGCATGCACCATTTTGGTTGCCCTCTTTCTGTACTGCCTCCACCTGATCTATGTCTTTGCGGAGATGGGGCCTCCAGTATTGGACATAGTACTCTAGGTGGGGCCTCACCACAGATCTATACAGGGGTAACACTACCTCCCTGTTTCCGCTGGGGATACCCCTTCCTGTGCACCTGAGCATTCTGCTAGCTTTTCCCACTGCCTTATCACACTGCTTTTCTACCTTCAGGTCATCAGATATGATGACCCCCAGGTCAATTTCCTGTTCTGTGGCTGCCAATACCTCCCCACCCAATTGATATGTTGCCCTTGGGTTTTTGTGCCCCATGTGCATAATTTTTCACTTTTTGGCACTGAAGCCCAGTTGCCAAACCCTTGACAAGTCTTCCAGCTCTTTCAAATCATCCCTCATTCCCCACCCACCCACCCCGTGTGTCCACTCTGTTACAGATTTTTGTGTCATCTGCAAACAGGCATGCTCTCCTTTCCATCCCTCCTGCAATGTCGCTAATAAAGACATTGAGGAGGACTGGGCCCAGTACTGACCCCTATGTCACCCCACTGGTTCCCATGCCTTCTTCAGAGTGAACTCCATTTACTACCACCCTCAGACTCCTGTTTCTTAACCAACTTTGTAACATGGCAAAGTAACAGACCTACAAAACCTAAGGAATGATTGGAGGAAAAGCATCACGTGCTGTAGTTTGTAGACGGCATTAATTTTACAATAATGCCGTCCCCAAACTGAAATACCACAGATGTCCACACAAGTGAAGTGAGTAGCATAGCGAAAGATGGATGCAAATCTGAGAGAAGCACAAAGTGTGCTTTCTAGCCACGTACCTTCCGAAACAGCCATAAGTATGGTCTTAAAGTATGATCGGGTCATAAATGTGATTAGGACCACTCGGAAGAAGTGACCTCACGCACCGCAGAAATTGATCAGGAAGCGATAAAAATATATATATATTTCACAAATACAGAGTGAAAGTATCAGGTAAGCATTCTGTGGTGATCGTAGCGAGTACAGCAACAACTGTAGAGCACCGGAGAGGGAGACAGACTTCCAGTCGGCAGTATGGAAATGAGCAGCAATAGGACATATCAGAACTCTGAAATCAGAGCATTGTGGACCTCCTAGAAAGGTTTTGCAATAATAGCCATCTAGAAATGTAAAACAGTAATATAAAGAGGCAGAAGTGCAGCAAATGAATAGAAATATGTGCTCTTGTGCTGACTACATCCGCATATAAAAAGATGTAACTTGTGAAATAACAGTATTAATGAAAGTGCAGTACACATATTATGTCCATAGAAAATTGTTACTCATTAATCCACAAAACAGACAAAAAAATTCTGATTCACCTGAAACATGCCATGTTACAAGCGCATTAAGCCACTCCCGAAGATGGCATCTAATGGGGAATTAATGCATTAATTCCCACCTCTGGAGTGGCTTAATGCTTACTCGTACCCATTTTACTACTTTTGGACCCACTCCCAGGCTGCCCAGCTTGTTAATAAATGAATAAATAAATTTAAAGGACCATTAACTTGAAACATTTCTTGTGAATGGAAGAATGTTTTTTTCTTTAACACCACTTTAATAATGAGTATATTGCTTGTTAGAGTGTCTCCACTGACCCAAACCTACTCCATGACATGTGGAATCTGAAGCTGCTCTATACATTGAAGTTTTACAAAGTCTTGCATAAGCAAGGCATCACAAACAGATGTTGCAGTTATTAAAACATGAATTGTGTTGTTTGTCCAATAAACATTTCGTCTTTATGCATAATAAAGAAACTGTGCACATTGTCCGCTGCTTCTCTAAAGTTGTAACTGCCATTTACTGGCGCTCATTAACACCAAAATTCTCAATAACATGCAGCAATACTACCAAACAAGCCACTGCAAGAAAGCAGACTCTAGAAAACTCTTTTTATGTTTCTCTCTCCCTGCTCAGATTGCCTCCATCCCTTGGACACCAGCCCCAACACCCTGACATCTGCTGGAACTTATATCCAGCCTTTTCCCCCAGGGCTCAATCCCTCCCCCCCCCATGGAGTTTCCCCAACCTCTGCCATTGAACTGGTCCAGTTTTGCCGGCTGCCTGGCTAGTTGGGGGGCTGGGCCTGCGGGTGTTGGATGCCATTCTGCTGGCCAGGAGTTTGTTCTCATGTTCTCCTTCCCTGAAGGCATGGAGTATAGTGTCATTATGAGACAAGCTGCGTGCTCCTGTGTGACATGCACTGACAGTCACTGCAGTGCCTTGCCTTTTTCTGACAGTCAAAACTGCCTTTCCCCCAGCCATCACTAGGGGTCAGGCAGTTGCTGGGCTCTGCATCCACTCCAGAGAAGTGCTCAATCCTCCTTCCGAGTTGACCCTCTGATGCCTTGGATATGCTCCTGAGCCCGGGTTGTTGGCACCGCAAGTGGAAGTGTTACCACAGTGTCAACCTGAAAGCTCCTGTTTTTTTTGTGTGTGTGTTTTTTAACAAGTGGATTTCATAGAACGAAGTTGGGTAAATAAGCCAGCAAGGAGACAGCTCTAGGCACAAAACAATAAAACCTGGCTTGGCTTTCTTCTCATTCTGAATGATGTGCATGCATGCTTAATGAGCTACAGTATGTGTGCAGGCTTTTACTGCAAACTTCCATACCATATACTGTAACAGCCTTTATTGTTTCTTTTGATGTGGAAAATAAACCATACTGATATAAATTTTAGACCATAACACACATCATAATATTTATTAAATCGTACTTTTGCCAACTGCTGTAAGGTCTTTTTTTGTATCTGTGTGCCAGCCTTTCCTAAGAAAAGCAGAGTATTAACAGCATGTTCTCTGACATTATGTCAGGTTTGTGCATGATACTGATTTAGACATTATGCAAAATGTTTCCAAAACTTGCATTTAGTTCCTCTCACACACACACACACAGATGTAGATGAGGCAGCAAAATAGGATTATCTTTAAAGAGCAGCTGGCGCCTCTGGACAGTTAAGTCGCACCACAGAATTGCCAGCCCAAGGGACTAAATAAGGAGGTTTTCATCTGTGTAGTTCTGTAATATTACTGTACCTTAGTAGTGGTTGCTTATAGAATATACCACATCTCTCCAGAGCAAGCTCTCTAAATCCCTGCCCCCAAAATAGTATTTTAAGGATGGTATGTCGTGGGGAACAGCGATGCAGTATAACCAAGGGACTCAAACATGGAATTTTTTTTTGGGGGGGGGTCTGTGTGCATACTGTGTAAGAATAAAATCTTGCAGCCCACTTTTCATATTTGGGTTTATATTTTGTTTCTATACTACTCCCAAACATAAAAAGTGGCCTGAAAGGTTTTGAACAAGGGAGATATAAATGGTTTAACCCATTCATAAACATTATAAAAGCTGGAGCAGAGGCTATTGAAGGAACTGGGGACTAGAGTAAGGTAGGGCCTCAGGGCAGACTCAATGGACCTTCTGGCTTTACTGTCTATGTTTCTGTGTCCCACAACTAGGTAGGCTTGGGCAGACGCAGGTAGACTGATGGCCTTTATCCTTCAACATTTTCTGTGTTGCAGTGAGGTCCTTCTCAAGACTTGCATGCAGATAATCAACTGCACTTTCAAGGTGGCTGCTTTCAGCCCTGAGGACAACAAAAACAGCAGGAAGTTCAAAGCCTTGGCAACCAGGCATGGCATAGTGGCAACTGTAAGCTTGTTGCAACAAATGGAAAGTCTTGTTCCCTTGAAGGCATGGGCCCTTTAGGTAACTGTTCTTCTGAAGACTACCAGAACATTAAGGATGCTATTTGGCAAGTCCTAAAACTATAATTTCAGAAGCCAGACCTTTATGCCCTACTACTGAATATATGGATGGACTATTCCCCACTTGGAACTGGTGAGAATGTCCTGCCTAAGGGGAAGGGGGATGAGACTGTGAATGCTCAGATAAAGGAGGTCTGAGTTCTGGACCTCCCTAGCCCAATCAAGATCTATTAGAATCACCCATGGTCATTCTTGTAGCACACTATGGATGACCGCTTGCAGGAGTAAGAAGGCAGGAAAAGTGTACAGAAATCTTCCTTCCCACTTAAGAGTGAGAATTTCTGCCCATATGCTTCCTCTTTCTAGCTGCCTTGTTAACAACTGAGGAAGTTTTCATTTTTTCCCACAAGGCAAACAGATCTATTTGGGGAGTTCCACACTTCTCCCAAATGCTATCCAGAATTTCCTAGTTCAAAGACAATTCATGATTGATGGTATCCGGACAGCTAACACTGTCTGCCAGGCAGTTCAACTCACTTGCCAGGTGCACTGCAAGAATATATACAGTAAGTGGGAAAGACTAGTTTTTCACAGGCTCAGGGCTTCCTGACAGAGTATGGACAACCAGGCACAGTCTGCTTGTTTAGGTATCACAGGACAGTGCAATGGTGTTTTCTGTGATTACCGGCCTGTGTGATCCACTACTAGTGGATGCCTAAGGGGCCAGGGGAAATCACTCTTAGGTCCATGACACTGATGTGCTTGTAGGAAACCTTTCAGAACCATATGCTGTACACCACATCCTGATGGCGCTCCAGTTCTATCAGGGAGGTGTCTGTGGTCAGGTGGCGGCTAGGATGAGAGGGTTGACAAGGAAACTCTGCTCTGTGGTTCTGTTCCACCTGTCACAATGGGTATGTCCACCAGTTATGGTGTCACGCTTCCTTGCATTCTATGGAGGCCTTCCTCTGAGATCTCTAGCCCTTGAGGAAAAAACAGAAACATAAAAGTGGTGGACAAAAAAAAATGTGAACAGTCCACCCAGTCTGTGCCAAGATTCCCTACTAAAGATGCTCTAGTCTCTGTCCCCCCTCCCTCTGCTTCCCATCTAATAACTCCTGCATTTCACTTCCTGATGAATCTCGCGATTTTTGCCACCACAAACTATTTTTTCCACCCCTCCACCACCCCTTCTGTGAACTAATACTACTTAATGTCCTTTTGTGAACCGCCCTCAGTTTGAGCACATACCCCCCCACACACACACAAGGATGTAATAATCTTTCTTTTTATGAAAAGATCTACTGTTTCTGTCTCTCAACATACAATATGCCCTGCTGGCCACAGATGGCCCTTCACTGCACTGTTTTTAATATATCCATGTCTTTCCTTAAGTGAAGATCCCAGAATTGAAGACAGTGTTCCAGAGGCGGTCTCACCAGTGATCTATACAGAGGCAATGTCATCTCCCTTCTTCTGTTAAGTGTTCTTTCTCCCAGTGCACCGCAGCTTTCTGTTAGCCCTCCTATATACCCTGCTGCACTGTGCAGTCAGCTTTATGTTAGTGCCGATCACTATTCTTAGGTATCTCTCCTCCTCCATGCTCTCAACTGGTGTCCCATTCACATAATATACTGGTTCCAGATTTTTGCCTATGTGCATCACCTTGCAGGTTTTTGGCGTTGACGTTCAACTGAAAAATACTGAACCACTTTTACAATCTCTTCACATACTGTCTCATAATGTTAATCCCTTTTTCACTGTTTTTTTTTTTTTTTTACTTTCTGTTTTTGCTCCTGCGCTCATCACCCTAGGGTCCTACATCTAATCCCCCCTGCTGTAAGCTAACTCCATCATGTCATCTTCTCTCAGGGCTTATCTTCACTTCCTCCTACACTCATCACCCTAGGGTCCTTCTTCTAATCCACCTGCTGTAACCTAGCCCCATCATACCATCTTCCCTCAGGGCTCATCTTTCCTTCCTTAATATCCCCGTGACATACCCCCCCCAATGGTGTGGCCTTAGGGGTGGCCCTGAATGCCTTGTGTCATTCAGGAGGCTGCCTCAGTCAGTGATCGTGAGGCCTGCAGGTACTGCTGGGGACACCATGTTGCTCGATCGAGGGTCTATTCTTGGTTTATCCCAGCTTCAAAGATGCCTTACTCAAGGATGTCATAGTGCCAGTACAGTGTGTGCATATACGTTGACATTGGAGGAGACCTTTCCTCCCTATTTGAAGTCTTAGCAGTGTCTCCCTCTGATGGGAATGTCCTCTGGAATGCTCAACCCTCCTCCTCCCGACTGGCTCCAAATAACACAGGCGTGTTCCCAAAGTCAGGTTACCGGCACCACAAGCAATAGCTCCACCACTGGGCTGACAGGCTGGCTCATCACTTTTTTTTAACCAGTCTCTTGTGTGAGATTTAGTTAAAGGCTTTGATAAAATCCAGGAATTGTACATCCACTGCCTGGTCATTGTCTTCCATGTGTGCTGCTACATTAAAAATAAATCTATTATGTTAATCTGGCATCACCAGTCCCCAATGAACCCATTCTGGTTCGCTTCCATTAAGCCCTTTCCCTGTAAGAATGCCACTATCCCCACTTTAATAACTGTCAACAGACGTTCCCCAACTTTCGATGACAGGCCTGTAAATTCTTGGATTTTCCCTATCGTGCCCTCTGTGTAAGAGAACCACGTTTGCCACCCTCCAGTCCTCAGGCACTACATTTGCCAAAGAGGACTACCAGAGGCTTCAGTAGCACCTGCCAAGTTTCCTTCTTAGAAACTAACTGTCTTGCAAGAAAATGTCCCATAGTTTTATCTAGTCAGCCCACTTCCTAGTCTACCTACATGCTTGGTCATATACTGGCCTGGATTTAGAGATCTGTTATCCCTAGGTACAGATCAGCACCCTCTACCCCCATATCTCTTGTACTCTTCTGCCTGTGGGTCCTACTACTTCGTTCAGTACTCTAGGGTGAATCCAGTCTGGTCCTGGTGATTTATTGGTTTTTTAGGTTTTCCAGTACATTAGTTCTCTAGTAATTTCAGTAATTCTCCCCATTTCAAATTTGTCCCCTGTATCACCCTTGAATTTTCTCCCATTGTCAGGGAGTAGGACTGCCTCTGACCATTAGCACTGAACAAAAGTATTCATTTAGTATACCTGCCTTCTCACCACTGTCCCCTGTACTTGCCCCATCCTTCCTTAACCTTTTTATGTTATTTCTTGTCTTCTTCCTTTCACTAATGTATCTAAAGAAGGATCTGTACCACTGATCTTGGCTCATGTGAAACTGAGCCCAAGGAACCACAAATGTGGTCAAGGCCATCAAGCTCAGGAGTCAAGAGAACTTGGCTGTGACCCATTTTCATCTTCAAGGACCAGGTGAATGCTACCAAGTCCAGGTTTGATTTGGAGGGCAGAAGTGCTTTGACTTGCACTGAATCCATTTCAACACCAACGAGCATAAAAGTTTGAGTTGGGATAAGGTCATACTTTCTAGATTCTAGAAGAACCCCACATTTCTAAACTGTGTCTACAGTAAGGTGCCAAGCCCTCCCAACTGCCTTGGGCTAGCAAGCTTCGATCAGCCAGTAATCTAGGCATGCATAAACTTCCACTCCTTTCTTGTGGAGGTAGGCAACTACCACATAAAGGCATCTGGTGAAAAGGAGGTGATATGGCTCTCTACTGGTGTATTTGTTACCCCATTCTGAACCTTGGAAATTCTAAGTAGGATAGTCCAATTTGGATGTGGAAATACACACCCTTCAGACCCCGGGAGTACAGCTACAGTAATCTGTCTCTTAAATGTGTGGTATTTAATCACTCAAATGAACCATATTAAATGTTGTGCATCTCAAATGTTTAAAGTCTCTGATTTCCAAGATAAGCTGCCTCCTCCCAAACCTTTTGTGGATCAAGAAGTATTGGGCTGGAAATCCTTTTCCCTCTCACCCCTGCAAGCATGATCTCTATATTTCCCTCCTTAAGCAATCTTGCACAATGCTAGAAAAGGCATCTACATCAGGTAGTGACTGAGAAGTGGAGTTAAAAATTCTAGAGGCAGAACTTCCCAGATAATTTCCATCACCCACCTGTCTGCTAGGCTAAAATGCCAGAGCTGGGGTGAACTGTGGAAATGGAAGATCTTGCCTCACACACAGGCTAGAAAAGAATCCTACAGCCTGGCAGCCTGGGACAATGGAAACAGCTCCTTGGTCAAGTGAAAGTGGATCATGTGCCACCCACAGGACAACAGCTTAGCTAAGCATTTCCAGTCTGTAAATTGCTCTCTCCTTCCACACAGATCCCTGCAGACTCGTGTACATGTGCAATCAATCAAGTGATGTGTTCTGAATCATAATGACGACTGAATCATAGTGGGGCAGACATTATGGCAAACGTGGCTGACTATAAAAGGACGTGAAGAGGTGGGAGGGCAATCCTGCATTGGTGCATTCAATCATAATGCAGGCCTCTCTTCTCCCTCCACCCACCCACTCTCTGCAGTGTACCACAATCTCATGTGTGTCCAGTCAGGTTGTTTAGCATGCTCTACAGACAGATGAGGGAGAAAAAAGTCCTCTTTTAAAGAGCAGCTTCTGACTAGCCCCTCACTGAAACATAAACGATAACTGACCTGGCCAGGAGTCAATATATACACACCTTTCCTTTAGATACATCGATATAAAAAAATTATGCCCCTCATAATTTTATTCCTAGCTCTGCCGACAACACACGGAGCCAGTTCCTTATCCTATGACCATGCTGGCATGCCGGACCATGCAGCCCTGTTTTGTGATGTCACTAAATGAAAGTTGCATGTGTGCGCCCCATTGACCTGAATGGGTGCAATTTTTCTATAGGTTTTATAACTATTTAACATCGGGATTTTAACACATCAAAGTGACCGCTCAACTGTTAGTTGAGCAGTCGCTTTGATTTATTAAAATCCCAACCTTTTTATATGGATATATCTAAAGGAAAGGTGTGCACATATCAACTCCTGGCCAGGTCAGTTATTGTTTATGTTTCAGTGAGGGGGCCACTGAAAAACATAGAACCTGCTATTTAAAAGATATTTTTAAAAGTTAATTTGGAAGGAAAAGAAACTAAGCCTTTTTAAGGACAAATAGTGACAGGCAGAATGAGGCTCACAGGTTGCTGAAAAAACAGGTTACTAACCTGTAACAGTAGTTCTAGGAGTGGTATATGGTGTTCAACACCTCAGGCAGTGTTCCTTTCTCCTTTAAGGCTTGCCAGAACGTCTTCAAGCTGGCTCCTCCCACCCACCTGGGTGGTAACACCCCCTGCACTGCGCCGTGATGTCAGATCTTGCCCGCTGGAAGCAAAGTCAGTGTGCCACTTGCCAGGGGAGGTCAGGTGGATCAGTGTGGATGAACACCATACACCACTCCTAGAAAGTACAGTTACACAAAGACTTTTGCTGTAACAGTAGATTTTCTAGGAATGTCTCTTGCAGTAAGTCATTACTTCTGGGAGTTCCCGATAGGTGGTGCTCCAGCACAGAAGTTTCTTTCAGCAGTCTCCATACCAGGGACCACCCACAAGACCTCACTTCCTGGGTTGTACCTATAAAGGTGGGTGGTCCCTGGTAAGCTCTGTTCCCTATCAGTTTCAGCTCAGGAAAGCGAGGGACCGAGGAGAACTGAGGTACCAAAGCTTCCCAACCCTTCATAGTTTTTCCTGTTACTGGCAGGGGGTTGGAGGAAGGGAAACTACTTACTGCAAGAGACATTCCTAGAAGATCTACTGTTAGAGCAAAAGTCTTTGTGTAACTGCACTATCTTCCATGGAATGGTCTCTTGCAGTAGGTCATTACTTCTGGGAGATTTCCAAGCAGTTATATGGTAGTGGGATGGCCAGATATGGCATTCTGCCATAAGGACGATGTGGTCATAGGACCAATAAATGTTGCAAACAGCATATCAGCATACAGAATAATTTTTGTATTCTATTTGTAAGTTGTTCCATTATCTTGTCTGTTATAGGGTTATGGTTAAGATATAAGCCAGACCTGCTATTATCAGGGGTTTATCAGATGTATTAAGAGAAATGGTAACCCGATTAGGGTGAAACGTGATAATCATATCAATAAATTATAAGTAATTCCACTATATCATGGAGTGAATAGTTGCTCTCAGTAATCTGCAGTGAAAAAAACAGTCTGAGCCAAAGGCTACTGATGTCCCAAGTTGTAAGCATTTTAAATAATACAATGTTAGTCCTTAGAAGTGCAACAATGTAGCACGTTGAGAATCTTACCAGATCAGTCAAGACAGTAGAAAAATATCCATTTGGCATAAATAGGATACAAAAGTAGCAGGTACTGTTGCAAAATGAAACAATGTATCTGTGGCAGACAGAAAGTCAGTGATTCTTAGAATCAGTAGCTATATTCTATTTTGCATTTTTGTTTTAAGCAACATGTGAAATACATGTTGACATATCCATCTTGTATTAGCAATCTTACTTACAAAAGGGTCCCAGGTATGTCAGGGCCTGCAACCTTGTTTGGCATGAATCTGAAATTTTTGTAAGGTAAGTCCATTATGTGTACTGATTGGAAAAACAGACGCTAAAGTAATAATGAACAGTACAATTGAAACATAAGGCAGTGGATTTCGTCCTTGAAATTAATGAAATACACATGTGTAAACATTTTTTTTTTTGCCAAGCAAAAGAGACATGCAGAGTTTAATATGTATAATCTCTGTATAGGCACTCACCCTCGTACATGTAAGAATCTGATATGATCAGGAGAAAGTCGCTTATAGTCGTAGAAGGTTGAAATATAATCCATACCAGGATATATTGGGTGTGTCTCAGAATGTGAGTAGTAGTAGTAGTAGTAGCTGGACCTATACGTGGGAGGGACATGGAGTCCGACGCACAATAGGCCAAGAGGTATCCCTATGGAATGGCCATGATGGTCTGTAAGAGCGATACCTCAGGAAAGTGGCTAGATGTATTGAGCCCGTTGTAAAAGGCCTCGGTCTTTTGGTTGAAGCCCCAAGAGGTCTCCGAGGCCTAGAAGAGGAGACTGCAGTGGAGTGTGAGTTTTTTAGTGAGAGGAAGAGGCGCCGGGCCGGCCAGAGGGGCATCACAGGTCAGCGTTGTTGTGTTCCTTGTCACTTGTTCTCTGCCGTTAAAGGTTTCTTGTCGAGTATAATTAGGTCCAGTTTTGTATGAATAATTACACTGAGGGCGTGGTTTCGAGTACATGTATTGTACTGGCTTTAGTTGTCTGCCTGAGGCTTGTAGATTATCCAGAACAGTTTGAGCTCCTGGGCCAAAAAGATGGACGCCTGAAAAGGGGGCACTAGCCATTTTCTGTTGAATATCAGGTGCTAGCCCTGAGAGTCAGAGCCATGCCTGGCAACATATAAGAACACAGACTGCAGGGGCACTGGCTGAAGCATCGGCAATATCATATCCTGATCTTAATAAATGTCTAGATAGGGAAGTGAAGGTATTTATTATTGATATGAGTTGGCTCTTTTTCAAGGGATACAGGTAGTCTGTTTATAATGTCCCCAGCAGAGGTGCTCACCGTATGCTGGCATTTCAGCATGTGTCCCATGTAATTAAGTATTTTGATATTTAGTGTGTTTACAGCAAACACTTCCCCATATAATCAAAATGTCTAGTGTCCCTCTCTGGACATATTGTACTTGTAAGTTTAGGTTTGCCAGTGCGGTTGTGAGCAGCTGCAGTAACCACAGTGTCTGCAGTGGGTGTATTTGTTAAATACTGATAATCAAGAGGAGCCTGATACAGCCTGTGTGCTTTTCTAGGTACCTCCTGTGCCGCTATGGGTTGGCTCCATGCTTCAGTAATCGTATTTCTGAAGGTTGGTATAAAAGGAGGGACTGCCCGGATCGGTTCTTCCGGAAGGTCCAGATATTCTGCCATATCTTTACTTAATCTGTCTTGCTCCACTGTGGTAAACTCCATCATTTTTTTGTTTCTGTAACATCATTTTGGGGAATGAGGGGTCATCCGGTGGAGAAATGAACTTTGGTGGTTGAGCAGACCTTCGTCCCAGTAAGATGGAACATCATGAGGGGACTCATAACCTCTAATACTGGAAGAATCATCATGATGTGTGTGAAGTTCTGAATTTGTATGATAATCTGGAAAATATTCTTCTGAATATTCATGAGGAGGCATTACTGGTGAGCGATCTAGCTCTGTGCATGTCTGTTTTGATGGAGGCGGAGACAGTTTGTGATTGGGGTTTATGTCTTGGAGTGTTAGAATGGTCGAAGCCCATACAATCTAACACTCTATTCACTATTTCTTCAATATTTGAAACTTGTGAGGATGGAATTGCCATGTAAGCAAACTGAGTCCAGTGTACGTGGTGATGGGGGATTAATTTGTGCCTCCCGGTAAAGTGATCCAGTACATTTTTGGCATCTTTGTTCACCACCAACTGGTGCGTGGGTACCATGCATGAGTGCAAATGAGGCTAGTTTGCCTCTGTGCTCCATAGTATATCTTTTTTTATGTTAATGTGGCCCCATAAGTATCTTTTGATACATGTTTCTGGGAATATCCATGTCACGTCATGGTAGACTTCTATAAGGATCTTTCATTGTTGTATTATATGCATGTAAAGGTGCTGTTCTGTGATGCAGGGGCTACTATGTTGAGAGTTGTATCAGCTTCGATGATGGAAGAGGAAGAAAAGCATGCTTCGTCGATGATGTACTATGTCTTATAGATGAAGAGTAAGTAAAGGCATGCTCCGTTGACGGTGGAATGCACTCTGTCGTTGATGAGGAAGGCCGTACATGCTCCATCGATGGTGGGATAGTGAGTGCATGCTCCACCGACAATGGAAATGCTGTTATTGGTGATGGGAAGATGACAGCATGCTCCATCGACGGTGGTAGGCTTCTCATCGATGATGGTGCATAGGGAGCATGTCCCGTCGACGAGGCTGCCTCCCCTGATGAAGTATATAGAGTGTGCTCCATCGATGGAGGAGGAGTTTTTATTGATGAGGATGTCTTGTAGAGCTCTCTCGTCAATGGGGGAGCATGCCCCATCAACAGGGAGGGTAGCAGGACCTCTGTCATTGACAGTACATGTGGCCTTGTCGACGGGGGAGCTGAGGAATAACGACCGGTCGACAAGGAACATTCCTTGCTGTGAGAGGTTGTACCTCTGTATTCTTTTGATGAAGCAGTGCCTGCCATTGACAGGGGTGTAGCTCCAGTCGACGATGAATGCCTTATTGATGATCCATGTTTTTGAGGTATGACCATTGTAAGGCAGTCAGGCAGGACTGTAGGTGAAGGTGTTTCCTTTCCTATTTTATTTCTTGAAGAGGACTCAGTTTTTTGAGCCCTTTGGTTGAGAACCCTGTGTGTATGACAGGGAAGCATCCATTGTAGCACTTTTACAGAGTACAGAAATCTGGTGCTGTGTATGAAGCCCAGGCACCTCAGGCTATGAGTTCAATCCACATCGTATGCTGCTGTAGAAGACATGCTATCAGAGCTGAAGACGGCAGGAAAATGAACAGAGCTTACCAGAGACCACCCACTTTTATAGGTACAACCCAGGAAGTGAGGTTGTGTGGGTGGTCCCTGGTGTGGAGACTGCTGGAAGAAATGTCCGTGCTGGAGCGCCACCTGTCAGGAACTCCCAGAAGTAATGACTTACCGCAAGAGGCCATTCCATGGAAGATCTACTGTTACAGGTGAGTAACCTGTTTTTCTAGGGATGTGGATATGGTGTTCTATCCACACATCAGGCAGACTCCTAGCACTTCTCTGGGAGGAGGAAGGCAAGGTGCACACCCCCTACTTAGGGACTAGAGATTGGAGAACCGAGAGAGACTGGAGAACTGAGGCCCCAAAACCAGCAACACTCAAGGTCGATGTGGTAGTGGGAGATGAAGGTGTGTACTGACTTCCAGGTAGCAGCCCTGAAGATTTCCTGGATAGGGATATCCCTGGAAGTGGACACTGAAGCAGCTGTATGGTGGGTGGAATGAGCCCTTAGCCCTATGGGAGGATCCATACCCGGCAACCTATAGCAGAGGTTGATGCAGGATACAATCCACCTGCCAATCATCCGCTTAGCTGCTGAACCTCTCCATGAACTCCAGCTGTGCGCTCCTTGTAATAGGCAAGCGTTTGCTGCACGTCTAAAGAATGGAGCCTGTGCTCAGCCTCTGAGCTGTGGTTGGTGAAGTACACCAGAAGATTAATCACCTGGTTAAGGTGAAAATCAGAATACAACCATCGGGAGGAACTTCATATTGGGGCGAAGGACCACCTTGTCCTTGTGGAAAACCAGGTAAGGAGACTCCACTGAGAGCACATGGAGCTCACTTATCCTTCTGGCCGACATGATAACCACCAGGAAGGCGGTCTTCCATGATAGGTGTGACATCTCACACCTGTGCATTGGTTCAAATGGCTTGCCCATGAGCTTTGCCAGTACCAGCAACAGGTCCCAAGGTGGTGGAAGTTCATGAACCGGAGGAAAAATGTGGTAGAGGCCTCTGAAAAAGTGCCAGACCACCTTTTCCCTGCATCATCGACTGTGTACCAGCCTGTGCCCACTAGACAGAGATGGCTGCTGGGTGCACCTTAAGGGTCATCAACCGAAGGCCTGGCAGAGAGGGACCAAAGGCAGTCGAGAATGCTAGCCACCGTGCAAGACAAGGGGATGCAGAACCTCTTCCATTTGAAGGTATAGCATTTTTGGGTCAACTCCTTCTGAGAAGCCTCGACTACGGTGAGGACATTTTCGGAGAGACTCAAAGCCTGGAATGCTAGCTGCTCAGGAACCAGGCTGTCAGGTGAAGGGACTGAAGGCTAGGATGGAGTACCTTCCCCTGCTGGATTGAGAGCAGGTTTAGACACAGAGGAAGATGCCTGTGCAGCCTGCTGCTGAGGCTGAGGAGACTGTGGTACCAGAACTGGTGAGGCCAGTCCAGAGCCACCAGGATCATCCATGCCCTGTCCCTCCTGGCCTTAAGCAGCACCTTGTGGATCAAGGGGAATGGCGGGAAGGCATAGAAAAGGCCTAGGATCCAAGGCCTGGAAAAAGAATCCCACTGCAGTGTTCCTTGCTGATGGGGATGGGCATAGTACAGCCTCAGCTTTGTGTTCTCCCTGAAAGCAAACAGGTCCACCAGAGGGGTGCCCCTCTGGGAGAACAGGCTGCGTACCACATATGGGTGGAGAGAGCACTCATGAGACACTTCACCCACATGGCTGAGAGTGTCCACCAGCTGGCTGGAGACACCGGCCACATGGATGGTCAGGAGATCAGCCTCCAGGCTGTGCACGAGGGTCCAAACACAGATAGCTTCCCTGCACAAGGGACGGGAGTGCGTCCTGCCTGTTTTTTTGAGACGGTCACAGTTGTGGTGTTGTACGTCTGGATCTGGATGGCCTGATCCTGAACATGTGCAGCAAAGGCTGTCAGTGCCAGATGCACTGCTAGCAGTTCCAGCAGGTTGATATGGCATCGGGACTCCTTGGGGGTCCAGAGCCCTTGGACCCTGTGTTTCTCCAGGTGGGCACCCCAGCCCATGAGAGAGGCATTAGTAGTCAAGATAACCGTGGGCTCTGGGCGGACAAACAGGATACCTTCCTACAGATGTTCCAGTACCAGCTACCACTGGAAGGCATCCCACATCAGCTGGGTCACGGTGACCAGCTGGTCAAAGTGGCCCTCGTGCTGAGACCACTGGCAGGCAGCTCCCACTGCAGAGAGCACATTCTCCAGCAGGCCCAATGGACCATGTTGGTGCAAGCCATGATGTATCCCAGCAGGAATTCCTGAGCAGGGTGCAACTGCCCAACCTGAAATGATCAGGCAAAGGAGGAGAAAGCCTCCACCCTGTCTGATGGGAGTCGAGCCCTGGCTCTGCAAGAGTCAAGCTCCGCCCCGATTAAGTTGATCACCTGCAAGGGCACGAGTTCCAACTTGGCCTCATTGACCAGGAGGCCAAGAGAGATGCAGATCTGGAGGGCCAGGTCCCTGGACTGCTCCACCTCCTGCTTGGAGGGACCTGCAATCAGCCAGTCATCCAGGTAGAGGTAAACCTGGACTCCTCGACACCTCAGGTAAGTTGCCACCACTGCAATACATTTAGTGAAGACCCTAGGGCCCGAGAACAGGCTGAATGGCATGGCCTGGAACTTGTAGAGGATCCCCTCCACTCGGAACCGGAGGAACTGACAGTGGGACAGATGAATAGGGACATGAAAAAACACATCCTGAAGATCCATAAAGCAAAACCACATGTTTTGCTTGAGAGCTGTTATGATCTGAGACTGAGTGACCATCCTGAAGGTGCACAGATTGAGAAACTTGTTCAAGTCATGTAAATCAAAGATGGTGCGCCAGCCCCCATCCGTTTTGGCACCAGGAAGTACCTGGAGCCAAACCCTGGGAGTTCTGGAGGATCTGTAACAAGAGCCACAACCTCCCTGTGGAGGATACATAGATACTGAAGCCAATGAAGGGCCTTTGGCCCACCTAGTCTGCCCAATTGTGCATGTAATTTTGCCTCTTCAATCTTCTCATGAACTGGGTTGTCCCTTTTCCCCAACTGCTAGGATCCCCCGATGCCTATCCCATGAATTCTTGAATCTCAATCATTTCAACCCCCACCACCTCCTCTGGCAGGGCATTTCACTTGACCACCACCCTTTCCCTGAAGAAATATTTCCTCACATTACCTCTGAATCTACCTGCCTCCAATTTCATCCCATGACCCCTAGTCCTGGAACATCTCTTCCTCCGAAAAATAGTGTTTTCCTGCACCTTGTTCCTCCCTGTGAGGTACTTGTATGTCTCTATCATAACCCCCCCTCTCACTCCTCTCCTCCAGGGCGTACATATTCAAGTCCTTCAGTCTGTCCTTGTAGAACTTGTGATGCAAACCCTGTACCATCTTGGTTGCCCTCCTCTGAACTATCTCCACCCTGTCTATATTCTTACGTAGGTAAGGCCTCCAGAACTGGACACTGTACTCCAAGTGTGACCTCACTAATGTCTTGTACAGTGGAATTATGACCTCCTTTTTCCTGCTGGTGATGCCCCTGCCTATGCATCCCAGCATCCTATTCACTTTACCTGCTGCCTTGTTGCACTGACTCCCAACTTTTAGGTCATCAGAGGTGATAACCACTAGGTCCCTTTCCTACTTGGAGCATGCTATCTCCCCCCACCCAGCTGATATGTTATTTCAGAGTTTTTGTGCCTCATGTGCATTATTCTGTACTTTTTTGTGTAAAATCTCAGCTGCCACACCCTTGACCATTCCTCAAACTTCTGCAGGTCTCTCCTCATTCTATTCACTCCCTCTGGCATGTCTACTCTGCTACAGAGTTTTGTGCCATCAGCAATAAGGGGAATTCTCCCTTCTATGTTATTCATAATGTCACTGATAAAGATGTTGAAGAGGACCGGACCCAGCACTGATCCCTATGGCACTCCACTAGTCACCCTTCTGTCTGCAGAGTGACAGCCATTTACCACCACCCTCTGTGTCCTGCCATCCAGAAAATTCCCCACCCAACCACACTACTGTCCTATCCACACACATACTGCCCAGCTTGTTTAACAGCCTCCTATGGGACACAGTACCAAAGGCCTTACTGAAGTCCAGATAGGCCACATCCACTGCCCCTTCCCCCGATCCACCTCCCTTGTGGAGGAGCTGGGTGATGTCCCGAAGGGCCAACAGGATGTTTGCAGACATGATGCCCTCCCATGGGGCACGGGCTTGGCAAGGCAGGTACTCCTCAAATTCCAGAGGCAGACCCTGGCCAACCATTTCGAGAACCCACCTGTCTGTGGTGACAGCGGACCAGATGGAAAGGAAGTGGCAGAGCTGGCCCCCCATGGGAGTACACAGGGGAGTCAGGACAGACATGAGGGAGACATTCCTCAATCCATCACTGGGCAGGCTTGGAGGTGGCTGACAGACCAGCTGAGGGGTTGCCAAGGCCTCAGCCTCCTGACCTATGGATGACCAAGGCAATAGACAATGGTTGAGGTCACCAGGCCTGAGTCTGCTGACCAGTCTGAGGCTGGGCTGGTTTGGCCATGGGGGCAGAGAGAGGCCAAAAGGGCTTCTTCTTCTTCTGCTGTTTAGTGCCCTTGGGGAGACTCCGAGTGGATCTCACCAAATCCAAGGTGAACTGGACTTCTCAATACGGGTGAAGTGCCCCTTGACCCCGGGCCCGAACAAGTCGGTGCCCAGAAATGTGACATCTACTAGATTGTGCTGGGTATCTGTCATAAAGGTTGAGATCCTCAGCCAGACTCTGCAGCACATAGCCACCGTGGCTGCCACAGAGCAAGCTCAAGAGTCGCCAAAGTCCATGGCAGTCTGAAACTGTTGCTTGGCTACTGCTCTGCCTTAATCCCAGATCTGTTTGACCGTGGTCTGCAGGTCCACTGGGAGATGAGGGAGCACCCCATCAAGGGAGCCCAGGACGGCATGCTAGAAGTAGGCCATCAAAAGGGCTGCACTCACTTGCCGAAGGCAGAGAGAAGGGCAGCATACACCTTTCTGACCACATGATCCAATTTCTTGGACTCCTTATCAGGTGGCTTGTCAACATCACCCACTTTGCTAGTGTGCCTGAAAACAGAGTTGGCCATGAGCTCTTCAGCTGAGGAATGCTCTGTGAATCCCAAAAGGGAACTGGTAGGGAACGCATACCTGCAGGCAATCTTGGCCAAAGGCGCATGGTAAGACACCGGATGCTACCACAGTTCCAAGCCGGGACCAAGAATGGCATCTGCAGGGGAGTCTCCCCGGTCAAGGATCTTGGGTGAGCAGGTACCGAACCCACTTCTGAACTGGCTCCAATGGGAGACCTGTAGATTCTGAGATGAGACAGAGAAGACCCATAAAGGATGTAGGGGACCTGCTCCGTCGACAGACCGTCAGCCGACTGCAAGTCCATTGGACGGGAGTGCAAGGATGATCCCTCCATTTCATGGAAAAGAGGTCAATTGCCAGAGTCTCTTCTGACCCTCAGGGGACAGTCAGGGGTAATGATGACTGACAGCCAATGGGGAAGACCCAAGGTCGGGCAGGCCTCCTTAGTCAAAGTGCCGGTCATCGGCTGTTTTGGTGGCAGCTCCAGCAAAATCAGTGGGAGGCTGAGCCCGGACCTGATGGGTCTGCTCTTGCTGAGGTGGAGAAGGCTGCGGCCTCTGTGGCAAAAGCCACATGATGGCCCGGGTTGAAGCCAGAATGGGCTTTCCCCAAGTGAAGAGTAGCTGTTGCCACATCAAATCCTCATAGTGCCAATGCAGCTTGCGCTGGAGCCTCTCCTCGCCCCCAAGGATGAGGAATAGCAGCAGCGCCACTTGCCCGAATGTCGAAAGCACGAATGTTGACATTGATGTGGGCTGCTTGGCTAGGGGCTGTGACCTTGATCGCCGGGGCCGCTGATGGTGGGTCTCAGAAGAGGCCAACAAGAGTCAGGTTTTCTCCTGGTCCATAGGTTCTGGGTCGAGTCTTGTCGGATCAGCGGACTGGTCCGTCCCTCCCTGAGTGAGCGGTATGACCGGTGACCTAGAAAGGAAGGTGTCGGCCTCTTCCGGTGACAACGGGTTGACCGGCTCAAAAAATATCTCAGATGGATGATCGACCTGTGTCTCAACCAATTGGCCCGATGGGGAGACCGTGGGGCTGGCAGTCAGGGCTGAAAAGTCAGAACCTCCAGAGAAGCACATAAATTGGAGGCCTGAGAGTGCTCCTGATCCCTCAAATGATGACAAGACCATTTCTTGGGTTTTGACTTCGACTTAGTGCCCGAAGGACCCTGCCCATGGGTGGGAAGGGCCAGGGACAAGTCTTTGAATGCCCCTGTGAAGGAGGCACACAAGCAGAGCAGCAAAACGACCAAAGCCAAGGAAGCATGAGCTGTGACCTGGGCCGTGGCATCTTCAAATGCCGCAAGCTGTTCGGTGGACCTCGTGGCCGCGGAGAACACCCGATGGGAATCCTTAGATTTAATTGGCAGATCTAGATCATCCTGATGACCAAGGAGCAGGTGGGCATGGTGATCCTTTAACATGGATGGATGGAAAGAGTGGCACAGGCTGCAAGCCTGGGGATCATGCTCATGGCCCAGGCAACAGACGCACATGATATGGGGGTCCATACAAGACATCTTCTGCCCGCAGGTGCATTTTCGGAATCTGGGCACCAACTTCCTGTCGTCCATACTGCAGGCTAGAAGGAGTAGCCTAAAGACAGTGTTTTTGTAAAATTTAGAAGTTTAATAAGCAAAGGGCCTTAGCGCAAGAGCGGTAAGGAGGAGACCTTCTTCTTCCAGTGGAAAGGAACATCTGGTGTCATGGGGCGGTGCCGAGGGAGTTACCACCCAGGTGGGTGGGAGGAGCCAGCTTGAAGACATTCTGCCAAGCCTTAAAGGAGAAAGGAACACTGCCTGAAGTGTGGATAGAACACCATCTCCACATCCTTAGAAATGTATTTTTTCTGTAACATTTTATGTCTCTTTAATTATTATTGAACCTTTTGCGATTAATTTTTTTGCAGTAGCACAATTTAGCTAATGTTGGCTAGCTTACACTGGGAATCCAAACAAAAATAGCAGAGCGTCCAGAGGTCAGTGCAAGTCAGAACTGTTGGTCCGAAAGAATATAGTTTTGCTAGATAGGCTGCACTAGAGAGCATTTCCTCCATAGTAAGTAGACCGAAAAAATGAGACGTCACTCAGGAGTATCCAGTGCAGAAGATTTAATGGTGAGTCAAACGTGTTACAGGAAAGACGGTAGATAGAGCTGCCCCGGCTGACCACAATGGTCTTCATCATGGGACATAACCAGAACAACCAGACAAGCCCCTTAAATAATGCTGCTTGTTATTTGGCTAAGGCTCATTGATGATATTGTTTGTGTCTGACGTGGATCAGAGGTACAGGTCAACAACTCACTGTCTTGAATCAAAACACTATGAACCTTTGGTTCAGCCCATGAAGTTGGTACTAAAATAATCAATTTCCTTGACTTGACCCTTAGTTCTAAACCAGGTAAAATAACTGAAAGTGCAGGTTTCAGAAAAACATCTACAGCAAATTCAGTTCTTCATAGTGACAGCCACCACCCAAAAAACCTGAAGGATTTAATTCCCTACAGAGAACTGCTCCAAATACATAGCAACGACTTGATCCAGAGATTCTGAACAGATGTTACAGCCTAGAGCTGCTTAAAAATTCCCTTGAGAAAGTAAGAAACAGTAAGCAATACCAAATACTTCAAACTGACCCCATACTAAAACGCAACATCGCCAACTCCCTTAAAGTGGCTTTTAGAAAAGGCCTCAGCCTGGGGGGGAACAACTTCTGGCTAGTAATTTTTTTCCCCTCAGCTCCAGCTAGAACCTACCTTAACTGATTACTGGTCTGACCAAAGGGTTTTTTCAAATGTGGCACATGCAATACATGCAAATGCAGTAAGGGGGAGCTGTTTTTCAGGTGATGAAAGAACAACTGCACTATGGCAGTTCATTACGCGTGTCACCTTTTTAGTTGTATACATTGCTTGTTGTGAATGCAACAAATACTATGTGGGTTGAACCTTTAGACTGTTAAAGAAAAGGATTCAGAAGCATGCGTCAACCATTAGAACAGAGGACAATGCAAGTGCTACTGGTTCACGCTTTGAACAGCATCGCACTTCAAATTACACCACTTTTAAGTTTAAGGATTTAGAACATGTGCCTCCGTCCAAAAGAGGGGGTGATCATGTCAGATTTCTGTTACACAAAGAGACGTGTTGGATAGTCACCCTAGGTATTATGCATCCAGATGGTCAAAATGAAGAAGTGGGCTTTGTTCCATTTCTATAGTTTTGGTTGTTCCTTAAAATTTCACCACTCTGACTCTATTAACTATCAAAACTCTCTCTGTCTGATGTTAATCTATGGAACTTTTCTTAACGTCTTATTTTTGTCTCCTTTCTTTTAGATTTCTCATACTTGCCACCTAGGGCTTTGTCCAGGATCCAAAACCATGAACCTTCTTCAGTCAAGAATGAATTTGGGGGACTTCCAGTTCTGCCACGGACAGCTAGACAGCGTAGCAAAGGAGCTTCCTCCCACGCTATACAAAGTAAAAGTTAAAAACTCCTCATTGAGTGTCTCTAGAAAGTAAAATATTGTTCACAATGTCGAAAGAAACCAGGAAGAGAGATAGAGGGGGTACCCCGAAGAATAAGCATCTAGTTAAATCTAATGATGCAATCGGATTGGAATCGGGGTACAGGCCGCAAAACCACAGCCGCGCATCAAGTACTCAGGGATCCGATTATGATACGGAGGGAGAGCAGGATATACTGTCGAGGACCCACTTTGAAACAATTTTAAAGGAAATTCTCAGTTCAAGGCTGGAAACAAAAAAGGACATACAGGGGCTCTCGCAGCAGATCACGAAGCTTGACAATCGGATTGAGGAGGCTGCAGCCCGGGTCCCGGCGGTGGAAGATGTATCAGCCTGCTTGAGGCAGGCAGTGGAGGCTCTGATCCAGCAAACGTTACGGCTACAGGCAAGAAGCATAGATCTTGAAAGCAGGTTGCGCCGGAATAACTTAAGACTGTATGGGCTGGCGGAGGGCACAGAGACAACCCCGATGACAGCATTTGTAGAAAATCTTCTAAGAGACATACTAGAACTGCCACCAAACTATAATTTGAAGGTAGAATGTGCCCACTGGTCACTCGGACAGAAGCCTCAGGACCCAAAGGCGCGCCCTCACTCTATAATATTCCTGGTATCAAGCTATCAAACAAAGGAGGATTTGCTTCACAGAGCGTGGGCGAAAAAAGAACTTATTTAACATCAAAGCTTACGATGGACCATGACTACCTGACAGAAATTCAGCAAGCACTCCTGAGGGTGTTGAAAGAAAGGAGCGTCAGATTTCAGACACCGTTCCCGGCGAAGCTGAGAATACATTGGCAGGAAGGGGTGCAACCATATGGATCATCAAGTAAGGCAATGGAGGCATTAATACAGAAGGGAATACCACTAACGGCGGAGGACAGGGAACAGATTAGCAGGAATCAGAGGATCGCGTCGGACGTTTTTCAGCAGGCAACACAGCGTAAGGGGACGCTACCAATGAGGCGGCTCAGAGAAACACTCGAGAAGCTACAGAAGATGGAATGGAGGAATGCGCAGAGAGAGGATCGAGATGGGACAGAGATGGAAGGCTGAAAGGCGGACAGTGGTGAAAAAAAAAGTTTGCAGGTACTTTGTTTTGGGCTCGAAGATATGGAGGCGAGATGACTTGACTCTGGGCGTATTTTGAGGAGATGGGATGACCGGATGGGACTAAACGAACTGCCAAACGAAAAGACTGAGCTGCACACTCGGAAAAACACAGTGCAAGCAGAACTGATCACAGGATTGTAACACAGGCTTTGGGATGGTTTAAGGGATAAAATTATATAAACTGGAAAGCCGAACTGAAAAGAATAATTACTGTTAAGTTCCCGAATTAATAGCTGGAGGGGACAGAAGGCAGACGTAGAGGGACATCTAACAAGGGATAAATGAATAGGGGAGTTCAATTGAAGAGTGCTGTAATTAAAGTAGCAATGGCATGAAAAGTCAATGGGGAACGAAAGGGGGGACAGTTTGTGAATCTTACCCTAGAATGGACTGTAAATCTGGTGGGGAAAGGTTTGGTTGGAAATCTGCCCCTTGCTGGAAAAAGGAGAGATCAAAAAAGGGGCTTCCAGTAGTGTCTGTACTGGGGGAGATGATAAACTTTAGGCTCTTTGGGTTTTTATAATTGAAGCAGGCAATAGCGGTAAGAGAAGCAGGGGATAGAAGTGATTCCCATTTGCATGCGAAGTCCGCGGCTGCTTCAAGGGATAAGAACTCACAGACATGGGTACCAGTTTAGAGGCAGGGATACCCAAGTAAAAGTAAAAGTAAAAAAAAAAAAAAAGACGAGGGATCAAAGGACTTAAGAAGTGTAACCGTGGAGATGCCTATCATATTCCGGAATAAGGGCGAACATACTAAACAAAGCAGGAGGGGAGAGGAGATAATTACAAACAGCGAGGAAGAGCGGGAAACAAAGGGAACCATATATTACATAGACCTCGATGGCTGGGGAAAGAGAAAGAAATGGGAGACACTTAAAGTACAGTACCATAGCTGCGCTGCTAAGCAGTCTGAAGGCGCTAAACTAGCTAAAGGTCACTCCTTAGAGAGTGTTCTTTCGAGGGAACACCCCAGGAATAGGGGATTAGCTCCACTCGAGTCTGTCCTTAATAACATCGTGAAAGGGCACAGGAAGGGAACCACAAAGTTGGGATCCCCTGCCTTGGAAGCAACCACCTTTTTTTTGTTCCCTCTTTGAGAAAGGGGAAAAGTTGTGTTTAATTAGGTTGGTTATTAAATGATTTTCCTTTACATGTTTAGAGGAATATATATTAGATTATCAAAGAGTTCAGAGATCGGAATAGACAGATCTCTTGTTAAAATGGGAAACAGTTCGTTGTGTTTACAGCAGTTTATTAAGCCTAAAATGTATGAAAAGGAAAGTGGAATGAATGCAGGTTACCAAAGTGACCTAAGGACCGCCACCTTGGAGAAGAGTGTGGGAAGAGAGAGGGAAGTACCATTGTCAGAAAAGGAAAGGATAAAAGGGAATATGAAGATGGATAAGACAACACTAATTTGCTGATTTAACGTTAATGGACTGACCAACCCCATTAAGAGAAGCAAGATATTAGCAACAATGAGAAAGGAGGACCCTGACTTTATCTTGCTGCAAGAGATGCATTTAACTCACGCAGAACATAGTAAACTGGGGAAAATGGGGTTTAACTATGAAGTCAGTGCTTCCTATGGACGGGGTAGAAGGTGAGGAGTCTCTATACTGATACCAAGAAAAACAATATTCGAAATAATAGACAAACACATTGATAAGGAGGGAAGATATGTATTCCTTAAAGGTAAATTTCAAGGGAGAATGATAACATTGGCATCGGTCTATGTACCGCCTGGCTCGAATTATCAGGTATATAGAACTATATTATTGAAATTACAGGAATGGGCAGAAGGGCAAGGTATACTGGGGGGGATCTGAACATAACCTTGGACCCGCATCTGGACAGTACGGCTATGGGAGGGCGCAAGGAGGGAGGAACCTTGAAGAAGCTAGTGAAGCTACTGAGGGAGATGGGGTATGTAGATGCATGGAGAGTGGGACACCCTAAACAATGGAATTATACGTTTTTTTTTCCCCCACCATATAAAAGTTACTCGAGATTAGATTATTTTCTTTTGCCAAAAGAAATGATGATGGAGGTGAAGGACAGCTGGATAGGTAGTACAGTACTGTCAGATCACGCTCCGATATTTTTACAAATTAAATTGGGGGACTTCCAGAGGAGAACGTCTTGGAGATTGAACGTTTCATTGCTACAAGATAAAGAAATCAAACAAGAAGTGACAGATACCATTAAAAAGGCTATAGAGGAAAATACCACACCAGAAGTAACATCAGCTTTAGTATGGGATACGTTAAAGGCTATATTGAGGGGGAAGTTAATAGCTATAGCGGCATACAGAAAGAAGCAAAGGGAAAAGAGAATAGAAACTTAAAGGGGAGAAATAGATTATCTTGAAACTCAACTGAAAAAGAAATATAACAAAGAGCTTTAAAAAGTTAAGTAAAACTAAACAAGACTTGAACAGGGAATTGGACTATTATATTGAGCAAAAACTACTGTTTATTAAGCAAAGATACTATGAGGGAGGTCCAAAAGCTACTAGAATGTTAGCAGCCAAATTACGTATACAAAGAGCAAAGGCCCATATAAGTAAGTTAATACACCCACAGAATAAAGGGCGGCTACAAAGCACTCCAGAGATTGTAGAAGCTTTTCGATTGTATTATAAAGACTTGTACACAGCTCCCCCAACCTGAAAGGAGTTAGACCTGGAATGATACTTACGAAGTATCCCACTACCTAGAGTTTCGGGAAAAGGAACAAAGACAGTTGATGAAACCAGTAACTAGTGAGGAACTGGTAGGAGAAATAGCTAGACTTAAAAACGAATAAATGTCCCGGAACGGATGGATATCCAGCTGAAATGTACAAACATTTCCAGAAACAGTTTGCCACCCTATTACTAAAAGTCTTCAATGAAACTCTTTTAACAGAGCGAAACCCACCAGAATCATGGTCACAGGCCATTATCTCAGTAATTTCCAAGGGAGGTAAAGATCCACAGTTCTGCCCCTCCTATAGACCGATTTCCCTCCTTAATACAGACTACAAGTTATTCATGGCAGTATTGTCATGCAGATTACAACAAATACTTCCAAAGTTAGTACAAGCAGACCAAACTGGATTTATCCCAGGGAGACAGGTGCAGGACAACCTGAGACGAACCACACATATAATAGATTACCTGAACCGCACTAAACAACCTGCAGTTCTCTTGAGCTTAGATGCCGAAAAGGCTTTTGATAAGGTCTCATGTTTTTTTTTTATTTTTTATTTTTTATTTAGTTGTTTAACCAGGTATAGCACACTAAGCTGAAAGCTTTTTTACAGGAGCGATCTGGGAGCACAAGGAGGTTAAGTGACTTGCTCAGGGTCACACAGTATGCAAGTGGAAGCTGTGGGATTCAAACCCAGGTCTGGTCTGCCGGATGTCACCAGATTTGCAGTTCAGAGCCTTAGACCACTACGCTATACTGCTTCCATTGCCTTTTTAAGAGCGGTACTGGGGAGGTTTGGGTTCCCTAAACAATTTAATGACCTTATTGGGAAAATCTATGAAACACCCAAGGCCTATGTAAGAGCGAATGGGCACCACTCAATTCCATTTGGTTTAGAAAGGGGTACAAGGCAGGGATGCCCACTTTCACCACTATTGTTTGCCTTATATTTAGAGCCCCTGGCGCAAGGAATTAGGGATAACCAGGAAATTAAAGGTGTGCAACTAGGGGGGAGGCAGCAAAAATTAGCTTTATATGCTGACGACATCTTACTCTACTTAACTACCCCAGAAGAATCTATAGTATACCTCTTTAAACACTTAAAAATATTTTCTAATTATGCGGGATATACACTAAATGATACTAAGACAGAGGTATTGAAATTAAATTACATCCTGTCCTCACAGATATAAAGCCTATATCCCATGAGATGGGATCTCCCCTGCTTGAAATACTTAGGGATAAAATTAGATAAAACAGCTTCCCGGCTACCACAGATAAACTATCCTGTACTGGTGGAGCAAATACAAAAAGATATACAGAGATGGAGGCTTCTCCCTATGACACTATCCACGAGGATACAGGCAGTCAAAATGAATGTCTTGCCTCGCTTTTTATTTTTATTTCAATGTGTACCTGCCCCAGTAACCTCCAGGCAATTAGGAAGATGGCAAAAGTTGATATGGAGCTTTATCTGGTTAAATAAAAAACCCAGAGTTAAAAAGCAAACCCTGCATCTTCCCAAGAAAATGGGAGGACTGGCGGTCCCTCTATTGATGGGATACTGGATAGCAGCCCAGACTAGGGTAATACTGCTACTGCAACACATGGATTATATGGCAAGATGGAAAGAGATCGATCTAGAGGCAGCAATGACACCATCACTATTAGCACAATGTTCGGTGTTACACACACCAGGGAGGAGTGGACAAGTATGCCATATTTGGGGACAGCTACAGCAATGCAGGGATTTAGACAGTGACTGTCTAAAGGCTCTACCAGAGTATACCGGTGGAAGTACACATGGTGGACTATGAACATGGGGAATAATCCAGCAGCTGGAGATCCCTGGTATAAAAAGCAGGAAGGGCAGGGGTGTAGAGCACCCTGGCAGTTCCTCAAGGGGGAAAATGTAATCTCATTTGCGGAAGCTCAAACTAAGTTCAACTGGACAGGGAAGGAACTTATACATTATTATCAGATTAGAGACTTTATAGGAGAGTAGATGAACAATTCAATTAGAAGAGATGGAGGATCTGTGATCCCAAATGTATTTGAGACAATATGGAGTTCGAGCAGAGGGAAGGGGGCTATTTCAATGTTGTATCAGAATTATATCAAGGACCTCCAGTATACAACGGACTATAATAAAGCCAAATGGGAACAAGAATTACGGATTAAGTTGGATGGTGGGGACTGGACAGCAGTTTGGCAAAACACCTGGGATACCACATCCTCCCCAGAGTGGAGGGCGTTCGTATGGAAACTGAGATCTAGGTACTTCAAAGTGCCAATACAAATCACTAGGTGGCATAAAGACATTTCAAGTAGTTGTTGGAGAGGATGTGGTGCTCAGACTGCCAGCCAGGCTCATGTTTTTTGGGAATGTCCTGATTTAAAGGAATATTGGGCAGGGATACTGAGGGACATGAGAGCAAGGTTCAATATAACCACACTATTAGGGCCAGACCATATGTTGTTAGGGGTTTACCCATCACAGCTCAGAGGGCATGAAGCCAAATATCTTTGGAAAGTACTGATAGCTGCGGCTGGAAAAGCCATAACTAGAAGGTGGCTCTCGCCAAATCCTCCCACAGTGATGGAATGGAGGGAGGTAGTAGAAAAGATAAAGATGTTTGAAAGGATTACATTTTCCCTGAGACAAAAATTGCCGCAATACCAAAACAGGTGGCTGAGATGGGAAGTGGAGGAGGAATAGAAATGAAGGATAGAACCTAAAGAAAACAAGAGGAATTAGGAGGAAAGTGATTGGGAAAGGAGGTAGTGGGGTCTGAGAGAGTTGAGGAGAGAGGGGAACAGATCAACCACCCCCACCAAAATGTAAAATTTAAAACAAATCAACTATCTCTCCCTTTCCTACAGACTCCACATTATATATGAATGGAAGAGGGGGAGTGATAGAGAAGGGGGAAGGAGATCTGGTGGCCGAGAAAAAATGGAATATTAAGACAACGTTTATGCTGTAACTAGAGGTATAATGCATTCGAATATTAAAGATAAATAACATTATGAAAGATAAGAAAGATGAACAAGTATGCAGAAATTAGGCTTAAGTTTTTGTATTATATAAAAGTGGAAACAAAGATATGATTGTACTCATGTGTGAAGAAAATAAAGATGAAGTATAAAAAAAAAAAAGAATGAATTTGCTCACCTTTTAGGGCATTACACCTACTATCTAAACTGTATGAGTTCTGTATGATAGTTTCTCCTCTGTTTTATCCATTGGTTTAATTTCAGTGTTTCGTCTGGACCTTTGGGTATCCGGTTATTATAGCGCAACCACAAAGCATGAGTAAAAATAGTGCATACAATTAAGTGCAAGTCAAAAATATCGCCAGTCAAAACAGTGCTATTCCAGAACAGTGTGATGATATGGGTGAATAAATATCAATGATAGATGGTTACTAGTTGTTTACTTCGAGACAGGTTGTACGAGAGGGAGAGTAATCGGCAGCACAGCTTGAGGTCCTTTCCATCAGATGTGGGACTGGCACAAGTTGGAAAAAACAGAGGTTGGGTGCTGAAGATCACACAGAGGGAGGGAGGTATTTTGCTTACACCAGGGAGCAGGAGGGTTTTTCTTTTACACCAGGAAACAGAGGGTGGGGGCTGGAAATCACACCCTGATCCATGGTTTAACATGTACAATAACCCTGGTAGTTTAACGGTATCCTCCTCTCGGCCCAAATCCTGCTATGCAATGACATAGCCCCCATGGTCCACACACTCAGTTCGATGTGTGTTACCACTCGCTGGTTGCTATGTGCTGCAAGGGAGGGTGGGGAGTGGAACTAGATGCTGGGTGAGAGGTGTGCATGGACCATTGATGTGATTTTTTTACAAGTGTTAACATACGCTGTTTAGTGCAGCCAATATTTTGCCGCTACGCTATTTTGATGTGGCGCTTTAAAGTATGTGCTCATAAGTGCTGCGCTATTGTGGTTGCGCTGTTTTAACATTGAACCGGACCTTTGTCTAGGGTGTTCCACAAAGCCGTACTTATCTATACCTTCCCCTTCACCCGCCTCTTCTTACATCCCTTCCCTTTTTTTCCTTCCCCTCTCAATTCCCTTTTATAAGTACATCACCAGCACATCCACTAGATCAGCCTTCACCATTTGATTCCATCAGTTATATATATATATATATATATACACATATACACACACACACACACATATATATATATATATATATATACACACACATACACACACTCGATTTTCTTTCCCCTTCCCATTCTCAGACTTCCCTTTCCCTTGTAGCTCACATCTGTATTTGGGACACCTAAATGCTTGCTTATAATTCCCCTTACTCCCTTTCCTCCATCACTATGGGTCCACAAGTTGCATATGTTAGCCACACCCTGCCTTTTTGCTCATTATGTAATGTACCATCCCCTCTTCCCTCTACGTTTTTTTCTCCAATGGGTGTATTGGTCACCTCCCACTCTAAAAGTACCTGACCTGCACTCACAAGACACCTAACTGATCCCTTATGTTTTAAACCTTTGGATTTACGAATATATGCAATATCCATAGAAGTTTATCTACTGTTCACCTCTGTGGCTACATTTCCGGATGCCATCATACTTTCTCTATATTTATATAATTACAGCAATGTGAATTTTTTTTGTTTTTCAAAGCCCGTTGATCTTTATTAGTGTTAAAATAACCAATTTGGATAAAATTATCTCTTAGTTTTGTACTGGGTACATACTAGTTGTTCATTTTACTGTATACATTGCATTTATTTCTCACCTTATTAACTTATGTATACCTTTAAATGCAGGACTATTTAAAGGGCTTGCCTGCTTGTTCTAGTTACGCCCCCTGATGAAGACCACTGGGGTTGAAGCACTGGGACAGCTTTAGCTACTGCATTTCCTGTTAAACTTCTGGCTCACCATGAAATCTTTTGCAATGGATATTCCAGAGTAAAGTCACATTTGTTTGGTCTACATACTATTGCAGAAACCCCATCAAGTGCAGCCACGCTAACAAAATTAACTTACACTAAGGCACCATTTTCCTTATGGAGCTGCCCCATCAAGAAAAAAAAGGTTTTTGTCCTAGAAGAACTGAAATTGACAATCAACATGTCTTTCTTCTGTGGCATTCCCATTTTAATTTAAAACAAAACCAATGAACTTCACCATCAAACCGAGAAAGCGTGTTCGGTCACAGAGACATGCTTGATAATGTAGGAATCAGTGGGAGATTAGCTATGTTTTGTAGCAAATTAACACATTACAACCCTTCCCCCCAGCCTAAACAGAGTTCTAAAAATGTGCAATTTATAGTTTCTGGGGAGATATGACTACAAAAGAAAATCCTGGCTCCAGGAACTTCCTCGCATCATAACATCACAGTGCAAGAAAGCTGTGTATCTACTTAATGCTTTCACTTAATTTTAGCTGTTCTTTTCTAAAGAAAGGATCAGAACTTAGGACTTTCCATGCTCATTATTTTATCCATTTTTATTTTGTTCGGTTTGATAAAAATAAAAATCTCCATCTTTCTTTATAAAGAAAGAATAGTCACCTACCATAACAGAAGATCTTCTAGAGAATCTCCTCCATTGTGCCACATCCTGGAACTATAAGCTGTCGGCGTCAGGACCACCCTGAAACTTTTCTGCAGGCTGGGGCTGCCAACATTAACACATCTCATCGGCTCCCATATAACACTGGCATCCCCAGCAGGCCTCAGCTCCCCACTGGAGACGAGCTCAGAGGAACATCTGACTGTCAGTTACCGAAGCAATATGGCTTGGCAGTAGGGACAGGCTATTGTTTATCCACATTCCCGGGTACAGCAGGCAATTGTGCAGGCATATGACAGGCAGCCAAAGTAGCATCCTCTACAGCAGAATGCACTGGAGGAATAATTACTGTAGGAGAAGCTGACCCTTCCACGAACTCAAAGATTTTTTTTGGGAAGAATCCTCTTCCTCAGCCTGGACCTGTTTAAAGAAGGCCTGAAATGAGGCATCTTCGGGGGGGGGGGGGGATCTAGGTGTATTTTATCACACTCTCCTCAGAGCAAGAGGACAGAAGCTTGAGCCAACCACATCTATTCTCTCTTCTCCCATTCCACTGACTCCTCTTCCTCCTCTATGTATTCTGGACTATATTGCATTTTGTCATTGCTGTCCACCAGTATAGACAGAGGATCGACGGGACAAGGAGAAATGTGAGGAGGAGCCGATGATGGGGTCCTGTTGATGGCAGCCTTTCTGGGTACGGCATTAAACAGGGGCATAATAAGGAAGCATCAACAGCTCCACCACTGACAGTCCATCCAGAGGTGACAATGGTGCAGGCATAGACAGCAGCAGCAGTAGGCTCTGAAAGAAGCTCTGACATTGTTTGATACAATGCCTGTGCATCACAGGAGCTATAAGGGGGCATTGACAGCTGAGACATTGATGGGACAGTGCCTGATGGCAGATTAGGCTACCAGTCCCCTACTGGGGAGGACATGCCAACGCTAGACCCCAGCCTTGGTGTCTATAAGACAGCCAGGGGAGCAACAGGACCCAAGGCTGTAGCCGGGGTCCTGTCTCTGTCTGTGGGCTTACTATGTGTTAGTGGTGAATGGGAATGGTCCAGAAAAGTTTCCTGTTCCTTTCTGTGTTTCCCCTTGTCAGAGTGGCAGTGTTTATCCCCAGACTTCAACAGCTTGTGTTTTTTCTTCAATGATTCAGCGATGGCTGCCGTCAACCATGGAGATCAAGAGGCTGATGGTGGACTGGGAATGGGAGCAGGTAAAGATAGGGAAGATGTTTACACCGCAACTTGTTTATCCATTTCTTGGATTTTTTCCAAAGCCTTTTTATGATGTCTCCTGGTTGTCTGGTTAACTCATTGTGTCTAAGTACTGTCTGCAGGTGGCAGTCTAAAGTATCTCTTTGTGCCCAAGAACGACTGCAGACGTCAGCTGCAGAGCCCAAGTGTGTCTGAGCAATGTCTGTAGTCGTCACATATAGTTTTTAATATTACTTGCCAGCCAATCAAGATAGGGCTTATTAAACCTCTTTGGGTGATAGCCCACACTGTAAGCCACTTTCGACTGGCTGGCAAGTGTAGGGGTCCCATTGGAAAATCTTAAGAAAACCCCATTTGAAACTCAGCGTCCTCACTTTGCTTCTGCATGTTGTTATAGTAGGAGCTCAGCTGCTGTTCCAAGCAATTTGCATTTCTTGCTTCGTCGCAATCAGCCAGATATTACCCAATCAACTATTGTGCTCAGTTCAGGTAATGCTGTTAATATATTTTTTTATTGAGCCATTTGTGTAGGTTTTACTGTTTTTGTGGGGTTTCTGAGAGCTGGTTCACTGAGAAGTTACAAAACTGGAAGTAGGGCTTCTCAGTGAATGCGACTTGCAAGCGTAGCTGCTCGTCTGTTTCGTTTCAATTCCTATTTTCTGTCATCACCCTTTGTAATATTTTTAGCAATCATTATTTCTTGTGTGCTGCTGTATTTTTTTTTTTTTTTATTTATTTAGTTTTTGTTTACCGGGTAGGTGCACTAACCAGAAAGACTATTTTCAGGCACGACCCAGGAGAGTACAGAGACAAACTTACGAGAACAATGATACATAGTGCAAAGTACAGGATTTGTGAAAGGGTAACAGCTGGGAGCTACGAGTGATTGACAATGGAGCAAGTGCGTATGTTTCTATTGCAAACTTGGCTGTCCTTTTTAAAATGTTTTTCCTGCCTGTTCACCGCTATTTGCTACAAAGTATTTGTTTTTGTCCATTTTGTAATGCTGGACAGTGTGTGGACTGTGATCCTGGAGCAATCATCTTTGTGGCCTACTGTTGCATGAGCTCCGAGTTTGTCTGCATGCCAGGACATGGAGTACTGCTAGATATTAGCCAGGCAATGTTAATGTGATTTCTTTCTGCAGAATGATGCCTTCAAACAGCTTTCTGCTCAGCATTCCAGTAAGGCACTTATCAGGCTTGCTCAGCTGTTTATTGGGAACTAAATGTGGCAGAGACCATCTGTGGATCAGCTGTGTGAACAGTATTATTGTGAAAAATGTCCTGTGGTGGGGTAGGAAATGGGTGGGGTGGGGTGGAGGCAGGACACCAGGCAGTGTTTTTCTGAGATGGTACTGGAGGGTGGGGGAGAGGGTGGCTTGCCTACGGGCTCCAGTGTAATGTTGTTTGTGGCGTGGTTGCAGGGTGAGGGGGTCTCTAATACAAGGGAATGCTGTTTTCGGTATGCTGATTTGTGTTCTACAGTTGGTAGTAGCCAGCTGATACAAGGAAATGCCATTTTTGGGACTGTGTTTTGTCTCTGAGCATGGTGTCACGTGTGGGGGAATAACCATTGGACACCATGGTGCTGGGTCTTTGAGGGTGGGTGGGCCACCGAGGATCCATTTTGTGGAATGCTGCCTGACATTTCATGGTGGTGGTTTTGGGTGGGAGGGGCCAGGAAAGCCATTTTGTGGGATAGTGCAGAAGGTTGGCGATGGGGGGAGGCACCTGACACCAGGGATCCACTTTGTGGTATAGTGCTGGGTGTTTTACAGTGGTGGTGGCGGGGCACTGACACCAAGGAATCCATTTTGTAGGACAGCCAGATGGTTGAGGGTGGGGAGGGTATCACACAAAATGGTTCCCTAGGTGTCAAGGACCTCACCCATCAAACACCACACAGCATTGCACAAAATTGATTCCCTGGGTTCAGGGACCTCCCTTCCTAAGGCACCAGTCAAAGTCTCACAGAAATTATGCTGTCTAGAGGTTCTCCACACTATGGGGTGGGGAAGGGAGAGTGTACATAATGGAATGCCTTCTGGTGATGGTGCTGGGTCTCTGCAGGTGTGCTTGGGACCACTGGACACCAGGGAATCCATTTTGTGGGATGGCGTCGTGGTGGATGCAAGGAACAGCCTTCCTGAGGAGGCTGTGGGGTCTAAAACTGTGGGATAATTCAAGAATGCATGGGACAGACATAAGGCAATTTTTGTTGGGGGTAGGAAGAAATAGGCTGCTGGTTAACTAGGATCTGCAGCTTATCCTGTAGGTAGGGAAATGGGCAGACTAGGTGGGCCCAGTGGTCCTCATCTGCCATCAAAGTCTATGTGTCGTGTGTTTAACGGTGAGGGGATGGTCCCTGACAAGAGGTACTCCATTTTGTGAGGTGGTGATGAGTCTTGAAGGGTGGTAGGGAGCCCCCGGACAACAGGCAGTGCTGTTTGTGAGATTTTTCCCAGTGATGCAAGGCTCGGCACCATCCCACAAACAGCAGTACCTGCTGTCTGGGTGACCCCCCCCAAGACCCAACTCCCAGCACACAAATGGCTGCCATGCTATAGGGGGTCCTCCATCCCACCTCAAACACCAGACACCACTAGACAAAATGGATCTCTGGAATCTATGGTCTCCCACCCGCTGGCTGTTTATGAAAGTGATACCTGCAAACATAATGCCATTTTGTGTTGCTGCTGGGGGGCACTTTTGAAAGGTAATTTAGTGATGAACAACCTGTCCACTGAAATTTTGTGTATCATGTATACTTTAGGAGTTATTTGCATTTGTTTATGGCATGGTGTGTATGGCTGACATTTTGCCCATCAAGAGCCGCCTAAGCACTTTGAATAAAACACAAATTCTGGGCATCTCAGCCAGTATAAAACAAAAACCGAATTGATTACAATCGATTGCATAGCATTGTTGGAAAGGTAATTTAGTGTTGAACAGATTGTCTGCTGACATTTTGTGTGACTCATGTATACTTTAGGAGTTATTTGCATTTGTTTATGGCATGGTGTGTTATGGCTGACATTTTGTCCATCAAGAACCACCTAAGCACATTGAATAAAACACACATTCTGCGTATCTCAGCCAGTATAAAACAAAAACCTAATTGAGCACAACTGATTGCACAGCACTGTTGGAAAGGCAATTTTGTGATGAACAACTTTGCCACTGATACTGTATGTTGTGTGTATGATGTATACTTTAGGAGTTATACGCATTTGTTTATGGTGTGTATGGTACAGATTCATGCCTCAAACCTCACCAAAGTACCTTGACTAAAATGGGAAAAAAACTATGTTTTATACAACAGAAATAGCTGGGTTTTTTTTACAAACAAATTATTAAAACTACATCTAGTGTCTGGATGCTTAATCTGGTGTTGATATGTTACATACAGTATTTCCCAACAAAAAAGGCTTAAGGTGCATATTTTAGTGAAAGAAAATTTTTGTTGCTGTTTCCACCAGCACAGAAAAAAACTAAATTACATATTACTACGTGCAAACCACATTTGGAAAGGCAATTTTATGCTGAACAAGTCTGCCACTCATACTTTGTGTCTAGCACATACGGTTCTTGAGCTATTAGCATTTGTTTGTAAAATGCTGATTATGGCTTGATTTTGCTTAGAAAGGCCCAGGATTCACTGTTAACAGTATACAGGAGACAAGTGCTACAACTTGAGAGAGCTCCTGAGGAGGCAATGAGTTAAAGTTTTGGCAAACTGCACATGCTTTAACGTTATGCTTTGTACCCAGACAATGGATACAAATGGAGTGGTCATCTTTATAAATTTTAATGTCGCCACAACGGCAATATCGTAACAACAGTTCTTTGTCCATCTGCAGCATGAAAAAAGTAGAATAATAAAACAACCAACTTTAAAGCAGCAGACAGTGACAGCAAGCACTTCCAAAGCTCGACAGTGTTCTTCAGCAGCAGTGGATTGAAAAGTGGTTAACAGCAGGACAAAGAACTGAAGCATGCTGTGGATGCCGACATTATATGAGTGCCAACGTGACAAATCAACATGGGTAGTTCCAGCCAGTAAAAAAAAGTTTCTAGGTGGTTGTGATGCCGACAGCTTACAGTTCCATGATGTGGCTCAATGGAGGGAGATATTCTTGAAGAAGATCTGAGAAAAACAAGTCAAATTTGCCCTTCAGTGCAGTGGCAGGATTGCCAATTGCTATGCTGGTGATCTGGCTCTTGAAACAAGAGTGGGTCACTGAAAGGCCAGCAGGGAGAAGACCCCGAGCATCCCAGTGGACACGCTCCTCTTCCATGTAGGGTGGGGGTTACTGCCTCTACTGCAATGTTATCTCCTGGATGACCACAGGTGGAAGCACAGCAGAGGCAAACTGTTAGAGTGGATGCCGGCCAGGCTCCGGGAAAGCATGCGGCCATGCCACTCCAGTCCTCAGGAAGTCCACAGCATGTCGACAGCAAAAGAGGTAGGGAGAAAACAATGACCCCCCCATCCCGGCTGAGTCAGGCTGATGGGGTTCCCCTCAGAGGTCCCACACTGTGGACTATGGTGCTCATCCTCCAATGCTGACTGCAGATGACTTGAGGGGTTTACCCTGTAGCTATGATGAAAAAGACTCACTGTGGCGGGGGGGGGGGGGGCAAGCCACACGGGACACTGAGGATGAGGTAAGACCCAGAGATGTTAGGTATTGGGACTTTTGGGGCAAGCATAAGAGGACAGCCAGAGAAGAAGGGAGAAAAAACCAAAAAAGAAACAAGCAGAACCATTATGAAGATAATAAATTCCCATTCCAAACAGGGGTAAAGCTATGCTTCTTTGAAAAATCTATGACCCCTTCAGTAATGTAACATTACAGGATTATTGTATATACTTCTGTATTCAAGATTTTTATTTAAAACAGGAAACAGCGTAACAAATCCATTGAGCTTACACTACATTTACAATGGCTTCTTGACAAGGGTTAGCACAAGAGATATGAATGTTACTAGTACAAAGTAAGAATATAAATAGAATAATAGATAGATGAGGGTGTATTACAAGGCAGTAAGACGATCGAGAGGTTTTGGGGACTTGGAACCTTGAGGGCGAAGCTTGAGAGGTTCCTAATGTCCCCAAAACCTCGAGATGGTCTTACTGTTGAGAAATACACCCTCATCTATTTGTTATTTTTTATAATATATGGATCCATCTAAAAATTCGGTGTTTTTCTGTGGGGCTTCTGACTGTGGGCTGTGCTGACAGGCTGAAAACTCGCTCGCTCACCCCCCGCCCCCTTGCATGTCTGTCACATTTAAATTTGGCATGTTCTGTGGCAATAAGTCCTACCTTCTGCTTTTGCTGTCCTTCAGTGAATGGAGGATGAAGCAGATAACACAGAGATAAAAATAAAACAATAAATAGAAAAGCGAAGCAACAGGGTGACCGTCTATTAAGCAAGGGTAAACAGCCGCCATGTTTTAAAAGTTGTTCTGCCTGCCCCACAGAGTGAAGCTGCCAATTAGAATGCACGCCATTGCTTTGACTGTGCAGGAACAAACATGGCTGCTTGGCAACTGGGTCTGTGTGGCAGGCAGAGCTGCACATGAGCTGTGTCATTTCTGTGATAATACTATCGTTCAGAGCTGAAACGATAGCATTATCACCTCTGAACGATAGTATTATCAGGGAGCAACAGTGGTATTATCACTGTGGATAGTGTTGTATTACAGAGATTTTTTTTATATGGGACAAGATGGTATTATTTGGTCATATCCATATATTATAAATAAATACAAACAAGCAAAATACAAATATTAAAGATTTAAAATGAAAAGATGATAAAACTGCATCCCAACTTTAAACTATGAACACGAATCACAGCAGACCAAATGACTCACATTAATCCAATTTTTTATATTCTGCAATGAGGGCAATAACCCGTCGAAAGGGCATAGGTACATTGGAGGAGAGTTCTAATACTTCGAACCTTTATATGTAAAGGTCTGAAACCCTGTAGAGTGCTTAACAGTGGGAACAAGTTAAACACCAAGTACTGATTTAAGATTCTTTTAAATGAGCAAAAAGCAAATAATTTCTGGAGATAAAGAAGAGATTTCTGTTTCACACACTTCTGTGTTAAAGTGAGTGTGTGCAAAATGCGGTTCTGGTCCAGACTATACCAACCAAGGGACCTAAGTAGGTCACAATGGTGAGCACACCTGGAAAATTGAAGAACAAACCTTGCGTGTTTGTAATAAGCTACAGTATGTCAGGTCTAGAAGGATGGATTGGGGAGCCCCTGAAGTAATCACAGACCCATACTCTATCTATGGAAGGATCACTGACTAAACTAACCTCAATCTACCATCATAGGAAAAATGGCCTTCATATCTTTACAAAAATCCTATTTGAGCATTTACCTTTTTAACAGTGTTTGTTATGGGACAATCCCATTTAAGGTATTCATCAAGCCATAGGCCTAGATATGGTATTGCCCCTGGACTGTTTATCCCTGATTCTACACATGCTGGACCACGCTAAATCAGACTGCATTTTTATATATTATTTATTTGAAGCGTTTTACAGGTAAAGAAATACTGAGCCAAAATAGCTCGTTTCCAGAAGCGTCCTGGGAGAGGGGGAACAGGATACAGAAGTAAGAAAACACAGAATACAGCAAACCAAACAATAATGTTACATTAAATCACAGACAGATTAGCAATTATGCTATTGACTAACAAGTGAACCCTGATTAGCTGATAAATAAAAAGTCTGTGTGGGGGGGACAGGAGGAAGGCAGGGGTACAGAGAAGAAAGGAGAGTGGGGGAAAGGCAATGAAAATGTGAGTAAGAAGCAACTGCAAGAGGGAGCGGTGAAATCAGTCAGGTGGTTAGCAAGAGAGAAGAGGGGATATATTCCTCATATGATTAGCTAATTTACGGCTTGGTTCTGCTCCACTCCAGCCCATATACTACCCCTCCTCCAAAATAGCAGATTCCTGTATTAAGGGGAGTTATGTTACATACAGTGGCTGACATTCGATGAACTCAGTTATAGAACGGGCTTAAGAAATTGTGATCTAAGCCAGCTCATCAGTGCAGCAGTAATGCTACCACTCTTGATACCAGCGACCCAGGTTCAGGAACAAGCCTGCGTCATCGAGGGCTGGCCATGGGAAAGGATGACTGAGCGTCCTGGGGGACGCTCTCTCCGAGGGAAGGAGGATGACTCTGCCGCTCTGACACTGCCATATGTGGATGCATGGGTGGACATGTACGGCCAGCAGTATGAAGGAGGGGAGGATGTTGTTAGGCACCTGGCTGATGCGTGCGTCATTACGCCACCGGTCCTGACTTGAGTCCTTGTGCTGGAGTCCTTAGGGGCAAGGGATAACTAAGGAGTAAATCCCCCAAACACCGCAGCTTCATGACTGCTGCCAGCCACCACAGTCCCAAAAAAAAAGATGGTGCATGCATCAATACCACTGGTGAAGCACCGACGAAGGGTGCAAAAACTGTATTAAAAAAGAGTAATTGTGGTCTGTGACTCAAAGACACGAGTCACATGACCATGCATTGATTTTGATTCCCTTTATGAAATGGCTTGGATAATTCAAATAATCAAGATTAGCCAATGTGTGTCCAGACCCATGAGTTTATCCTCACCACTTGCTTTCTTTCCTTGAGGGTAAAGTACAGCATGCATACTGTACCGTCAAGTGCTAAAATCCACACAAATCATATTTTTACCCCCACTCCCCATTCCAAATGATAATTATGAGCTCACTTTCCTTTTAATTTGATTTCTTTTTGAAGTTTTTTTTTAAATGACAACTTCTCCTCATTCCTGCACTAACAACACTACATCCCTTCCCCTGATTGAACATACTGAGATAGTCATTCATTCTTCTATACCATTGGCTCCTGTTTTTAAAATATCCCAAATGGGACACATTTTTCTTTGGAGTTTACCTTCACATTAGCTGCTACTGTTGGTGGTTTGTATACACCTTATTTGTTTGCCACTATCCAGACATCACAAATGAGGCTTGAGACACAGTTAAAATACAGTAATTGTTTATCGGGAATATTCAGAAAACCTTTGAGTCGAAGACTCATTTACAAAGGTTCCACGTCATACATTAAGGTACAAAGCAACACTTGTTAACAGAGGCGATGGTACCGTACAGTACATTTTAAGATACACTACAATACATTACAGTACATGACAGTCAAGGATTGATCTGTAAGAAACAGTACATTACATTACAGTACATGGCAGTCAAGGATTTATCAGTAAGAGACATAAGTTAGGCTAGTAATTGATACAAATTTAGCACAGCCACGTAGTTGCAGAAATACTGTAACAGGCTGATCGTCAGATAGTGTTATGGGGGGATTTTCAGCTGGGCTAATAGATTTGACATGTAAAAATTACTGACAGCAAAGTGGACACAAATCTAGAAAATCGGCTTATCTGCCACATAGACAAGCCAATTTTCAACAATCTGCCAGGGCTGTCATTTAAATTAAGTGATGTCTAAATGCCTGGGGGGGGGGGGGGTCAGAAAGCACTGTCCCCATCACTATATGCAGCACACATCCTGGCAGGAAGCTGAGCCTTCTTACTATGCTCAGGCACCTAAACATCAGTTCATTTAAATGACAGTCTCGGCAGACTGCAGAAAACTGGCTTGTCTACACAGAAGACAAGCTAATTTTCTAGATTTATATCCCACTTTAACACTTAAGAGCTCTTTACATGTATTCCTGTAGTGTCGCCACTGTTATCATGGCTGTCTACATGCCAAGCTGGTGTTCCCAGCCCAAGATCGCGTCAGCGCAACTGACATGGGTCACCTCTGAAAAAGGGACTTTTTTGTCTCAGTGCGCCAACCCCATCATAAAAAATTCAAATAAAATAAATAAATGTACTGCAGCCCCAAGTGAGTCAGCTCTTTGCTACCACAGCTACCTCAGACAAAGGCTCCCAGTCAAGACAGATCTTGTCTTAGACACTCTTCCCTGCTCCAGCCTTTGCCGCAGACATAATTACCCCAGCAACTTTCCAAGCAATCCTTTAGCATTTGTATTAATGTTCTACCTCCAAACAAATTAAATACACTGCATACACAAATAAATATAATTAAAAGGCTGCACTATTTTTCTAGGGAATGATGTTAAGGCAAAAGTAGGCAGTGGAGGCAGCAACATCTAGTGCCTAGAGTGCAGGCCTGTGAACCAAGACAGCCGGGTTCAAACCCCTTCACACAAGCCACCCTCTGCGTGACCCTGAAGAAGTCACTTAACGTCTCAGTGTATCAATTCATCCAGATGTAAAAATGGATAAAAGCAGAACCTTACTGAAAGCAATATGCTTGGACTCAGCTGGGGTATCCTGAGTGAATACATTGTAAAAACATAACACTTCTCTTCATTATTCAAAAAATAGTTTTCTTATTACTTTTCTGTATGTTAATATGCCCTTGCCGAACACTTTTACTGTTGTTAAGCGTGGTCTTAATCATTCTTAGGGTACGAGTATCGAGAACCAGAGGTAAATGAGGCCACTTTTAATGGCTTTAGGAGTGTTCTCTAAGCATGTAGTAATGTATTATTGAATAAGCATGATCAATAATAAACATTTAAAAATCCTCTCTGTCCCTGCTCCACTTGCAGGCCTCACACAGATGGGCTCCAGCTCAGTCAAACAAATAAATTATTATACCACATTGTCCTAAAGAGCTATGCAAGGGCAATATTGGAAGGTTATCTTGCAGATTAAAAGTCGAGTCTCTCATTAGTACAGGTAGATCTAGCTATTTAGGTGACGGTATACTGTAATACCGTAAGTGTCTTATAGTGTATGGTAGAAAGCTGTTCTGCATGGAAATCCATGCCTGGAACAGTGCTGTTGTGCTGCACTCAGTGCGTCATGATGTTGTTATGCTGCACTGAGTAAACGTGGTTGTGCATGCATGATAAAGCGGGCCACGGTGGTGAGGAAGTAAGTGGCGCTGGAACAAATTGATATAGCTGTGCGGAAGTAAGCCTTTTTTTTTTACTGGGAGACCTGTTTTGGGGATCAAGGAGTGCTGCTTATGGTTGCCCATACACTATAAAAGATTGTGCATGAGCAACCATACACAAACAAGGCAGTTTTATGATCTCGAGGTTTCTGTGGTAACGGACCTCTCGAGCTGCACTCTCGTGGTCTCTGGTTACCATGGAAACCTCTCGATCGTACAACTACCTTGTTGTGTATGATTGCTCATACACAATCCTCTATATCACATAACTCTATCATACACCGTGGCTGTGACATCTGCTGTATACAGTGGTGGCTCTACACCTTGGCACGTGCCCTGGTAAAGAAAAGATGTCCCCTGGTTGGGGCCCCATGTGCTGCAGAGCTTTTCCCATAGAATCGATCTATCAGTGTCCCTGCTACCATCTGTTGTGCATTGCCTGTGCCCCGGTAACCAACAGAGGTTGCAGCTGCCACTGGTTGTATATATTTTACATAGTAATGGAAATGCCTTGAAGTGGTATGAATTGTTGACTCTAATACGTTACCTCTGTTGAAAAACTTTAAAGCTTTGTATGGTTGGTATTTTGTTTATGAAGTGCATCTCCAATAACAATCTGAGTTTTCAGGGTTTTAAATAATTGATTAGCAGTTTTTTTTCTTGGGACAATACTAACTGTACAGAAAGCATTTATATAGGTTTTCTAGAAGTGTTATGTTTATGAAACACAGTGAGGCAAGTGCTATGCATTTTCACAATGTTTTAGAACTTTTATGAGCAAAACGCTAATCAATTTTTAGAGTTAAATAAAATCCTGGTTTTAATAAAAAATTCTCTTCAACCCTGCCAGTTTCCAGTGCACCTGCACATGACACACTGTTTTGAGAATTATAGATCGACACACATGCCCCAGTCAATTAACACTCTTGGTTAAGGACTGCGGGAAAAACTTAGTTATAACCATAAGAGTGCTTCACACATACCAGCCTTGCCTGCTTTTACTCGCGCCACACTCATTCAGAACAGAACGTCCATTTAAAGGATGCTGTAGCAACACCCAATTCATCTTGTGTGACTGGTATTTCAGGAGACCGTCACGTTCAGTGTGTATGTGTGTATGCAGCAGAGTGTTATATAATGACACGCAACACCAGACAGAAAATTATTTAAAAAAATACATCTCACAACTGCTCCACTCATTCCATTTGCTCCCCCCACACTGTAAACGGGCACGGTGCGCCATGAAACCTTCAATGCCACCACACTCATGCCGGCTATCAATCAGTAACATCAAACAAGGTAAAAAAATCAAAACTGTACTTTTTTTTTAAACCGCTGGTGCTAATACAATAAAAGATACAGGCTGATCTATAATAGTTTATTGATGATCTCGTCGGGGGGGGGGGGCTTTGTGGCTATAAAAGTATTGCCTCTTGCGTTCTTAGAATGCCAGAACCACTCATCTTCAGTTTGCAGTTCTCACGTCCTAAGAACGCGTGAGAAAACACTCTTATGTAGCCTTAAGAGGCCCTCAGAGATCACCAATACACTTGCAGTGTCTCAAGTGCAAGAGCAAAGAGCGGCAGTTAATCTATAATGCTAAACCCATACCACTTCATGGTCTGTGGGTTGCGCTGTAACTGCCTAAACCCCGACTGCTGAAGGCACTCACCCTTCAGGCTCAGAAATCCGACACACCAGTCAGGATGTTAACAGGGTATAACCAACCCTCTTTCATGTCTTATTCCTTATGCGCTCTCATCCCTTGCATGCTAAACTAATTGTTAACCCACCCTCTGCAGTCATCTCATCCCTATCATGAAACACAGTAAGGCATGTTGGTTGTATTTAAAGGTTTAAATTTGCAGTGGCAGGGTGCACGCAACTCATGTGGATACCATGGGTTTCAACCTATCAGGACGACATATTTCTTGCTCCAGTTTCATAACACTGTACAACTCACGCTTGATCATGTGTCATTCATTGCTTACTTAACATATTCAATTACTAACTCTCACATGTGAAACAAATCAGAGACTAGCTTGACTACGCAGATCAGATTCATTAAATGGTACATTTACACATCATCCGTGTAATCCAACTGAAAACAATGAGTGGAAGATGACATTAAATTACCTGATGCAGTTATACAAAATGAGGCTTGGAAACAACTGAGATAAGGGAGGAATCTGGTAACATTTTTGCCGGGTTAATACTGCAACTAGAAAGGTGTTCAATGCATCCACACCACCGGCAGAGTCTTTGCAGAGGTTTGCTGCTGCATGCCAGAGGAAATAATATATCAGTCTTACAGAGTCATGCTCAAGGTGTTTGTTTTTGAACTGAGGCTCTTGTTTAATGATGCCTTTCAGGAACAGCATTAAACAGCAGATATTAATAAAGTAAGTGACGCCTCCTCCTTTATTATTTCTTGGTTTATTGAGAGATTAATGCCACTGCCATCTACAGAGACACAAGGAGACGTCTCTGGTGAGTGTTTTATCCTGGCACCATCACTCTGTTTCAGAGATATGGTAGAACACTTATTTAAATTTTCAAATTAATCTATCTGTCAAAAAGAAATCAACTTACTAAATTCAGAGGAAGAAAAAACAGCTCTAGAATTGAGAGAGCTACAGCAGTTATGCTGTAACCATATTCATCATAATCTGAACATAGTAAAGCACTGTGCTTGCCTAACTCTATCTGCTCTGCTTACGGTGCAGTTTCTTTGTATAAATCCAGACTGATAGCTCGGAAATGTGCCAGTAATTGCACATCGTACTTGGATCCTGCAGTATATTAAAGCAATGCTTCACCATAGGCAGGTCCTAAGGGCACTCTGTTCAAACTAATTTATTCAACATGCAATTGTCATGCCTTGCTGCTTTTAACTCATTCTTTACAGCATAGAGCAGTGGGAAAGAATTGGTTCAGATCTGTCAGGTTCCTTAGACGGTACATTCACTAGTAACAAAAGGATGGAAAAGACTCTATGGCTAGCATGGTTGCCCCCCAATTCATAAGCATTGAGGTAGTAAATCACAAAATATTCCTGTCAAGAAATGAAAATGACGTACTTACTGTAGTTGTTGGGTCTTCTGAAATATCTTCAACACTGACGGGTCTGAGGTGGGAGGCACTAGGAACCCATGGGAGCAAATCTTTTGCAAGAAGGGTGCCAACACCAGGAACTGATGGCACCTGTGCACCTCAGGTGGTGCTGGTGCATCAGTCAATAACCGTCACCAGCTCCCTCAGCCCCTCACTTCTGTTCGCCAGGAGAGAAACGAAGAGAAATAAAAGAGAAGGCTAGATACTTTCTGGTTAGTTAGTTTTTGTTGACTAAGAAAGGAGGACTAGGCAACTCTGCCTATTTTCAGCCTTGCCCAGGGGGGAGGGGGAGATACAGACATTAACCAATCGAAACTGAACCAGATTAAGTTGTTGGTGACATTTTTACTGTATGGGGGAAATCTGGCAAGGACACCGGGGAAATTCACCTACTCTTTTTGAGAAGTGCCATAGGATCTTTATGTCCACCTGAACAACCACAAGAACAGGCATACGGAACCTCAGTTTAATGTCTCATCAGAAAGACGGCACCTCAGGAGTGCAGCATGCCCCTCATAATGCACTACAGTGTGTCAGTATTGGGATATTACCTGAAGTGCCTGGTGTGGGTCTTGAACCCACAACCTTCTGATCTTCCAGTCTCAGAGGCGAATGTGCAACCTGCTGATCCACTGATACTGACAAGTTATTTGCCTTCTGTGAGGCTCAAACTCAGGACCTTCAGATGATGAGAATGACTCACTGCCTAATGTGATAGGAAGATCCAAAGGGGATATGGAAAGGATGTAGGAAAACAACATGACCACAAAATAAAATCAGACTACCAACTTAGAATAAGTACAGGACACACTAGGTGGCAAAGGGGAGTTGGGTGTAAACAGCCACAGCCTCACACCGCTAGCAAGACAGAAGAGGAATAGTGGCGTACAAATAAGGGTAGTAGCCCTGAACATGTCGCTAAGGGTGATGTCCAGAATAGGCCCCCCTTGTAAATGAGACAGCATAAGTGCCTAAGGAAAAATTATATAGGTTCCTGCAAAAAAAAGGGGTCAACACCAAGCTATCAGAAGACAGTTAAGTAGTAAGTTGTTTGTGTCTCTTTTCCTTACATTCAGGATGAGGAAAGAGGGAGTTTAATGCATCTGGAGTTGCCAGGCTAGATAGTCTAAATCTATCAGGGTTCCCAGATCTACAGGGGGGTCCTGTATTTTACAGGGGGTTTGCAGCCATCTACTTACAGGAAGACAGAGCAATTTGGCTTCCACAGGAAATAATGTAATCTATAGAAAAGCACAGGAAAAATCACTCTGGAGTTGCAGGGAAAATATCAAACAAGTCTGGGAGCAATCAGTTGAGATGTACTCATCTCCCCAGGCACTGCTACGAGTAGTGGGCTAAGGCTCAGATACACAAGAGGAACTTGGACACCCACCCAAAAACTCTGACAAAGAGAAATGTAGCATAAAAGAAAAATACCTGCTTCTCCTGCAACCACAGGGATGCACCCTGTGTAAGAGCTAGTCAGCTGATCCAAAATGGTGCATTGCGCCTGCCACATGCAGTGAACTGCCAAGTGGGGTTAGACTGGATATTGCTCCAGAGCACAGGTTGCACTTAGCAACTCATAGGAATACCCTCAAGGGAATATATCCCCTGCAGGAAGAAAGAGGACAAGGAAGAAAAATGGGAACTCACTCTTTTCTTTTATAAGACCCTCAGCCCAGTTTTTGTGTTGTTTTTTTTTTTTGAGTTGATGCTCAAAAGAGTGGCCAACTTTTTTTTAACATCAAACAAATAAATACAAAGTCAAAGCCCGTAGAGGGGGTGTGACTGGACAGTAGTTAGCACCCACTATGGTGCTGCCTGTACCAGCAGGGTGAGCTGCCCAGAGGCCCTGGCTCTCTGTGAGAGGGGGATGGTGGGTGGGACTTGGCACTCAATGGTGAAGATATTACAGAAGATTATCAATTATGGTAAGTATGTAAATTTCATGTCGTTCAGGAATCAATCTTCACCATAATGAGACACCGGTGGGACAGGGACAAGGTTGTCCTGCACCCCCACCCGAAATTCCTTCCAAAGGTGGTGTCGGAGTTTCATCTTAATCAGGTGTTGACTCTGCCGGTGTTCTACCCCAATCACACCTCGGAGGCCGAATATAGGCTCCATACTCTGGACCCTAGAATAGCGCTCGCTTATTATAAGGAGCGGATGGCTGAAGTTCGGGGAGAGGTTCGCCAGCTGTTTGTCACCTACGCTGAAGCTGCACCTGGCAGACCTGCAGCCAAGCAGATGATAGGCAGGTGGGTCACCTCCTGCATAGATCTCTGCTATAGGTTGGTGGGCATGGAGTCTCCCAGAGGGATAACAGCTCATTCTACCCGCCATACCGCTGCATCAGTGGCTGCTTCCAGGGACGTCCCTATCCAGGAAATCTGCAGGGCTGCTACCTGGAAGTCAGCACACACCTTCATTACCCATTATCACATCAACCTTGAGTCACGCCGGGATGCTGGTTTCGGGGCCTCTGTTCTCCAGTCATTATTCCCTAAGTAGGGGGTGTGCGGCTTGCCTCCCTCCTCCCGGAGAACTGCTAAGAGTCTGCCAGACAGTGTGGATGAACAACATATCCATGTCCCTAGAAATACAGGTTACTTACCTGTAACAGGAGTTCTAGGAATGGTATATGTTGTTCATCCACATGACCCACCTGGCCTCCCCGGCTTCGACGCACAACTTGGCTTCCAGCGGGCTAGATCTGGCGTCATGAGGCAGAGCCGAGAGTTTTACCACCCGGGTAGGTGGGAGGAGCCAGCTTGAAGACCTTCCAGCAAGATTTAAAGTGGTAAGGAACCTTCCTGATGAGACACCGATGGCAATTTCAATCTTTAATGACAAGCTTCCGAATTCTTTTGGGACAGAGGTTGAGTCAATTATGGAGGCAGGGAATTTATCCTTGATGTAAATAGCCACCCCACCACTCTGGTTTGCCTGTCGGCTCTGAACAAAGAGTAGGAGGGGATGGTAACTTCGTTGTTACTGGTCGCCGGTTGGAGCCAGGACTCCATAATCACCAGAACATCTGGAGCAGTATGACATACCCAGGCCTGAACAGAAGTGATTTTTTTAATAGGCTACATACATTAACATGCAAGAATGTAAGCCTCTTGAGGCTTTGTAGCTCTGCTGGGGATTCCATGGGAGCCAGAGGGCCTGGATTAAGCTCAACATTTCCTGAGCCTAGAAAAAGCAGGAACAAGAGTTTCCTGCAGAGTCCTAGGAGAAGTGTGGGTGGCTGGGTCTTCTTTCAGTTATGTGATTTGTCTGCAGCAGTATAGGGAGTTCTGAGGTTAGTTCCCAGTTTTCCTGATGCTGCATACAATAATACCCTGACTGAGAGAGTCAATGGGAATAGGGGGGAGTATGCAGAAGGTGGTGTAGCCCTGTGGGCAGGCTCTAGGAGAGTTCCTGTATGCCGGTGCAGATGAAGGACCAGCAGTAGGCTAGGGGAAGTTAGAGCACATACAAGTTCTTCTACTTGATAGGAAAAGTTCCGGTCGGACAATGTAAAAAGAGAACCATTCTCCACCCTAGGAGTTATTTTTTGATTCACGTTTGGGTCCAATACATGTAAGATGAGCAGAGACAAGCATAGAAGCAGGTAATATGCCCTCATTATGAGACTATCAACCAATGGGCACTACAAGTGCGGGCAAGAGAAGGGATTCTCAATGGAGGAGAACTTCTTAATCCCTGCAGAATACTACTATAGGCAGTGGAGCTTGAAGCAGTAATCCTTAAGTACAGCTCCTAGTCAGGCTAATAGTCAGTGTCAGTGGCTCAGCAAGTAGCACACTTGCCTCTGAGACCGGGAGATCAGAGGGCTGTGGGTTCAGTTCCCACATCTGGCACTTAGGTTAATATCCCAGTACTGACACTGTAGTGCAACATGAGAGGGGTGCTGCACTCCTGAGGTGCTGTCTTTTGGATGAGACGTTAAACCGAGGTCCCATCTGCCTGGATTGGTGGTAGTTCAGGTGGATGTTAAAGATCCCATGGCACTTACCGAAAGAAGAGTAGGGGAGTTTCTGTGGTGTCCAGGCCAAATTTCCCTCATTCACTTAATCGCTTAATCTGGTTCAAGGTCAGTTGGCATTCATCTGTATCCCCCTACCCCGGGTTGTACCTGAAAATAGGCAGGATTTGTCTAGTGCACTTACCCGGTCATCAATAAATAAATAATAAGAAGAAAAGAGTTCACCTGACTATAGAGTAGTACTAGGGGCAGAGAGGCTTTGAAGTAAATTTCTTAGCTACTACTCTGGAGCAGACTAAGTACTAGAGAGAGATCACCTGACCTAAATCAACTGCCTTAGCAAGACAGGATATGCTAGTGAGCAATAAGCAAACCTAAAGTACAAAAGAAAAAATTACTCACCTTAGTAATGTTGTTTCTTCTAATGGAGTCTTGCTATATTATGACATATGCAGTTTGTCCCAGCCTTAGAACTGCTCTGGAGGTGAAAGAGTTAACTTCCATGCCAGGCATGGAATCTTGAGCGCGAGCTCGGTTGAAAAAACTCTGTCTGTTGATCTTCAAACTGAAACTGTCAGATCTTTACGAGCAAAACTCACTAAGGTTCTGTGTGGAAGCTGTAAACCTACACTAGCCAACTGGCTACTAAATATTAACACATTTTTTGGGCCCAAACCAAGACTCAAGTCAGGGGATCCAAAAAATAAAATAAAATAAAATACAACACCCAAACACCCCAAAAAAGAGGGGTGAAAACACAAGGTGGGCATCATTAAGTGCCAACACCGCACTGCCCACCCACATCCCAAGAGCAGAGATTTTGAGAGGGGTAGGCAGGGGGAGAGGTCATAGAATAGCAAGACTCCATTAGAAGAAACAACATTACTAAGGTGAGTAATTTTTTCTTCAAACAACATGAAGTCTTGCTATATTATGACATATGCAGACTACACAGCAGTCAAACCGAGCATCACTCCTAGCCTGGATGTCCAGGGAGTAATGCTTGGTGAAAGTGTGTACTGTTTTCCAGGTAGCTGCTTGACATATCTCTAAGATAGGGATGTCCCTAGCCGCAGCTAGGGACGCAGCTGTACCTCTGGTAGAGTGAGCCCTCAGGCCTGAAGGGGAACCTACCCAGTTTTGATAGCAAAATTGATACAAGAGACAATCCACCTGGCAATGGATCTTTTGTGGCAGGTTTCCTTTACCAACCTCACCATAAGTGAGAAACAGTTGGAGGAGTCAAACCTGTGACCCTTGGTACGCTCTATGTAGTAACTAGGGCTCTCTTTACATCGAATCTGTGCAGCCTCCTCTCTCGCCAGAGGAGGAATGGTCAGTGAAGACACTGGAAGAGATATAGATTGATTAAGGTGGATATCTGAAACCTAGGCAAGAACTTCCTGTTAGTCCTGGAGGACTACCTTATCTCTGTGAAAGGAGATAAAATCGGCTCCACTGACAAAGCTTGTAATTCACTTATGCGCCTGGCAGAATTGATGGCTACTAGAAACACAGTTTTCCAAGTCAAGTACTTAAGCTCTGCTGAAGACAAAGGTTCAAAGGGGTTGCATTAGCTAAGCAATGCAAACATTAAGATCCCAGGCAGGAGCAGGGTCCCTGAATGGAGGGTTGTGTGAAGCACCCTTGAAAACTTGGAGAATACAGGGTGAGCAGAAAGAGAAGAGGGCTTTCCTGCTGAAATAAAAGCAGAGACAGCTGCCAAATGCACTTTCAGGGTAGCTGGCCTCAGCCCCAAAGTATTTAGATGGACCATATAGTCCAGGACTGTGGGCAAATCCAGCAGATTCTGGGAAATATGCTTTCCAGAGCACCATATGGAAAACCTTTTCCATTTAGAATTATAAGTAGCCCTGGTGGAAGGCTTCCTGAAGCTTTCAAGATATCAAGTACACCTTGAGAAAGGTGTAGGTCAGCAAACTAACTCCTCAAGAGCCAGGCCTTGAGGTTGAGGGATTTGAGATTCGGATACCAAACTCTCCCCTGGGCACAGGTTAACAGATTGTGGTTCCTGGGGAGACACAGGGGAAGGTGGACTGCTAAGGACAGAAGGAGCGGATACCAGGGCTGTCTGGCCCAATCTGGAGCAATCAGAATCATCTTGCAAGGTTGAGATCTGATTTTGACTAGCACCTTGAACAAGAGAGGAAAGGGGGAAAGACATAGAGGAACTTCCCTTCCCAATCGAGAAGGAAGGCATCCAGAGGGACTGAGCCCAACACTGGGGGCCTGCAACAAAAAAGCGGAAGTTGGTGATTGTCTGGGGCTGCAAAAAGATCTATCTGAGGGGTGCCCCACCTGGCAAATACTAACCCCAGTACTAGGGGATCCAGTGACCATTCGTGATGGCCCTGGGAAATCCTGCTGAGAGCATCTGCCAGGACATTGTCTTTGCCTGGGAGGTGAACTGCCATGAGGGAGGTGTTCAGGGAATAAGCCAGAGACCACAACTTCATCGCCTCGGTGCACAAGGCCGAAGACCGAGTGCCCCCTTGCTTGTTGATGTATCACATTGTAGTGGTGTTGTCTGTTCTCACCTGTACCACTTTGTTCCGAACAGATGCAGAAAAAACCTGAAGTGCTAGAAAAACAGTTCTGAGTTCCAACAGATTGATGTGGAGCAGAGATTCCTGAGGGGACCACAATCCCTGGGTGGTGAGGTCGCCCATGTGAGCTCCCCATCCCAAGCGGGACGCATCTGTAGTAAGGGTCAAGGAGTGTGATTGAGGGATGAAAGGAACCCCCTGTCTCAGATTGCTCTGATCCTGCCACCACTGCAGGGCCTGGATCAGGGTTCGAGTTACTGGGATAAATTTGGTTAGAGGATCTCTCCTTTGAGACCAGAAGGCTCTCAAATGGAACTGGATGTCCCTCATCTGAAATCTTGCTCCTTGCACTACAGCTGTGGAAGCAGCCATGTGGCCAAGGAGCTGTAGAAGTGCCTGCTGGTCGAGAGACCTGCAGAGTGAAGGAGGAGGCCAGAGCCACCAGGGTCTTTACTCTTTCTAGAGGAAGGAAAGCTCTGGCCTGCTTTTGTGTCCAGTTCCTGCCTATGAAGGAGAGTAGCTGAACAGGCTCTAGAACTGACTTTGGAAGACTGAGAAGAAAACCTAGAGATGTAAGCAGCTGCTGGGTAACCTGAAGATGTGATTTGACTTGGTCTGGAGACTGACCCACTATGAGCCAGTTGTCCAGGTAAGGAAAGATGGCAATCTTTTGCCTTCTTATGTGAGCAACTGCTACTGCCAGGCATTTGGTGAATACCCTTGGGGCAGAGAGGTGAGGCGAAGGGCATTGCTCTGAACTGGTAATGGCCTGAGGGCAGTTCGAATCTGAGGTACTTTTGGTGGGAGCTTCTGATGAGAACATGGAAGTAGGCATCCTTGAGGTCCAGGGACGCTAGCCAGTCCCCTGGCCTTAGGGAGGGTAAAATAATTCCCAGAGTCACCATTTTGAATTTTGGTTTTAAAAGGTGCTTGTTTAGGTATCTTAGATCCAGGATGGGCCGCCATTCTCCTGTCTTTTTTGGGGTAAGGAAGTACCTGGAGTACAGTCCTTTGCCCTGGTGTAGGGGAGGAACCCTTTCTACAGCTCTGAGAGCCATGAGGGTTGAGACTTCTGTTTCCAAAGCAAGAGCCTCTGATGGATTTGCAGGAGGAAAGGATCTGGTTCTCATCTTTGGAAATTTTTTGAAGCTGAGAACCAGTCCCTGGCTTACTACTTCCAGGACCCACTTGTCTGATGTTAAAGACTCCCAGTCCTGGATGAAGTAAGCCAGCCTGCCCCCTACAGGTAATGGAGAATCGGCCCTGGGCATCCCATCAGGGTACCTGTTTGGCAGGAGCTTTAGGCTGAGGGGTGGGAGCAGGCCTGCTCGTACCCCGTCTGCCTCTCCCTCTGAAGAACCCCCTCTGGGCATAAGCTGAAGAGGAGGCCTGGGCTTGGTGAAAAGGCCTGCCCCTGCCCCTGGAAAGCTGCCTCTGAGGAGTGGCTTGCCTCTCCTTGGCCTGTGCACTCCTATAAGTGGTCCTATACTCATCCATTTTCTTCATGTAATTCTCTGTCTGCTCCCCAAACAGAGAATTACCCACAACAGGAAAATCCATGGCCTTAGCCTGGGTATCCTGTGACAGGCTAGTACACCTGAGCCAATCCATTCTACGAAAAGCCATAGATGTAGCCATGACTCTTGAAGATACATCATTAGAGTCCACTGCAGCATGGAATTGCACCTTGGATGCCTCAATTTATTTATTTAGTTTTTGTTTACCGGGTAAGTACACTAGACAAGTTTTATGCCTATTTTCAGGAACGACCCGGGAGAGTACAAAAGGGTACAACAGGTACATTGATACAGTAATTGGTTCAGACGAATACATTCAGGTACAAAAACAGGAAATCCACAAAAACTAACCTACAGACACAGACAAACACAAACATCCACCCACACAGCACTCCACAGCCATCAGCAGCCACCTGTTCCAGCTCCTTGGCAAGCTGGCCAGGGACCTGTTTCGCTAAAGCCATAACAGTATCCCATCTGGATTTCTGGTATCTTGCAACATAGGCCATATAATTTGCCTGTCTGAGTTCCAAGGATGCTGCCATGTATTGTTTCTTTGCCATGGCATCAATCCTCCTGGAGTCCTTGTCAGGGGTGTGTGAAGCCAAGGGAATATTTGTCTTATTACAGGCTGCAGCCTGCACTACCCCAACATGGCTGCATTGTTGTGAAAGGAACTCTGTATCAGAGCCTGACAATGTGTACCTCCTGTCCATCTTTTTATCCACAGGAGGTAAAGAATTAGGAGCTTTTAAAATCTTTATTGTCTGTTTCCTAAAATATTTATGTAAAGGAATAGACAATCTCCTGGACTCTGGGATATCCATCATTTCCACATAGTCAGGCTCCTCCTGTTCATCCACAGCTTCTTCCAAAGGGAGCTGGAGGGTTTCAGCAACTTTTTTATAAAACAGAAAATGAGAAGGGGACTCAGAAAGCCTGGGGGGGACACTCCTGAAGGTCTGTCTGGGGAGATGTCCGGTTCAATGGGCACATCCAGACTTTCAAAATCACATTCACTCTCTTCATAATCCTCCTCCCCCTCCTCCGGTTCATAAAATTCTTCTATATCATATTCTTGAACCGGTGGAACCACCCGAACCGACCGTTTACCTGATGGTGCCGGTTCGGACGGAACCGGGGAAAGTGACTGGACAATTTGGATCGCTTAGGCTATCTCTGCAGCAGTTGGAGAAGGAAATTTTGGCTCCACACCTGCTGATTTTCTAGTCCTCTTTGCTGGAACTGGCTCCTCCGAGTCAGCTCTTCGTTTGCCCGAGGAAGTATCGGGCTGACCATCCGAGTCAGCGGACTTTTTGGCCTCTCGTTCCCTGAGCCTACCAACTCTCTTATCCAGGGTAGCTGCAGGGAAATTCTTGCAAATCTGGCAGTCTGCATTGAGGTGGTCAAACTCCAGACGATAAACACATGTGGTGTGTGGGTCAGCCTTGGCAAAGGCTTCCCCACAGACACTACAGTGCTGAAACCCAGTGGGCCCGGTTTTCCTTTTGGGTTTCTCAGACATAATGCCAGCCTAACCAAAAACTTGCCCTTTTCCCGCAAATCACCAAGCAAGACACCTTTATCGGTTCCCAACCGTGTCACAGGTCGTGGAAAAAAACGTAATGAAATCCGTTTTTTTTAGAACCGATAAGAACCGGGAACCGCACTCTAAATGTAATTTAATAACTTTTAACAACAACCTGATCAGTTCAAACCGAACCGATAACAACGTTTGCAAGTTCCACACAGAGAAATGTAAAACCTATTACTTACATGATACCACAGACAGAGCTTTAACCGACCGTATTAAAATATATAATTACAAGCTTTAGAAAACCGGAAATAACACTTTTTAACCAACAAATGAACCGCAGTAGAAGGAATCTCCGGAGCGACTGTTCAGTGAGGCGGAGTAAAGAATCTGACAGTTTCAGTTTGAAGATCAACAGATAGAGTTTTTTCAACTGAGCTCGCGCTCAAGATTCCATGCCTGGCATGGAAGTTAACTCTTTCACCTCCGGAGCAGTTCTAAGGCTGGGACAAACTGCATATGTCATAATATAGCAAGACTTCATGTTGTTGAAATGGTATGCCTCAGCAAGACAGAATGAGATAAAGCTGCTAGAAGGCTTAGCTGCAAAAAGGGGATGGGAGGAATTGCAGTTGTTGACAGTAAGTAACCAATAAATTGAAACATTAGATAGGAGTGGGTGGAGACTCTGCATTTAAAGGAGGCCTGGGGGGGTGGGACGGAAAATCAAGGGGAAGTTTACAGAGCTAGCAGTGAATCAGTGCACATACAGTTGGAGAGAAACTGCAGCAGGGGGGGGAGGGAATGGTAAGTTACTTTACACAGGCCAAGCAGAACAGGCTAAATTAAAATATATAAATTAGAAGCCGAGTACAGGGATGCAGGCTTACATTAAGCCACACGTCTCGGGAGCTCCTGTCTCAGGTGAGTGAGACCAGACAATCAGGGAGCTCTATACAGGCGAGGAGCCAATAGCGCTACCCTGAGAAGGCGCTGAAATTGAAAACAGCAAATTGCAAGCGTTGATCTTGTTCAGCGTTCACACGGCCCAGAGAAATCGTGGCAATATTTCAAGCATCGTACCTTATCTATCTCTTTGGGGGGGTGGGTGGATCAGGCTCCTTGCACCGTAGAGGTGCTATGGCTGGATCATGACCACTGCCTGTGGGGGCAAGTGGCACCTGTAAGGAAGGAGACAGCAGATTAAATAGGAGCAGATGGGGGGGGGGGGGTATCTGCTCTGCAGTTTCAAAATCATCCTCTCATCAAGCCAGCAGCTAACTGAATGCAGCAGACAAGGAGTTCAGCTGCAGGCCATTCAAGGGGGAGAGGCTGGGTAATGGGTAGTTTCAGAACACAGTCCATTTCAGTATATAGTTTATTTGTTTCAGTATATAGTGTATGTGAATTTTTCAGTCTACAGTGTATGTGTTTCAATACATAGTGTATGTGTTTCACCATGTAGTGTATTTGTTACAGTATGTAGTGTATCCAGATTTCTCAGTGCATAGTGAATTTATTTCAATAGATAGTGTATGTATTTCAATATATAGTGTAGATGTTTCAATATATAGTGTATTTGTTTCAGTATATAGTGTATGTGCTTTTTTCAGTGTGTAGTATATGCATTTCAATACGCAGTGTATCTATTTCAACATATAGTGTATTTGTTTCAGTATATAGTGTATGTGCTTTTTTCACTGTGTAGTGTATGCACTTCAATAGATAGTGTATGTATTTTAATATATAGTATATGTGCTTCAGTATACAGTGTATGCAGATTTTCCAGTGCATAGTGTATTTACTTCAATATATAGTGTATGCATTACAATATAAAGTGCAGATGTTTCAATATATAGTGTATCTGTTTCAGTATATAGTGAATGTGCTTTTTTTCAGTGAGTAGTATATGCATTTCAAAAGGCAGTGTATGTATTTCAATATATAGTGCATTTGTTTCAGTATATAGTGTATGTGCTTTTTTCAGTGTGTAGTGTATGCATTTCAATAGATAGTGTATGTATTTCAATATATAGTGTATTTGTTTCAGTATATAGTGTATGCAGATTGTTTCAATATATAGTGTATGTGTTACAATCTATAGAGTATTTGTTTCAGTAGATAGTTTATGTGGATGTTTCAGTCTGTAGTGTATGTATCTCAATAGGTAGTGTATATGTTTCAGTACATAGTACATTTGTTTCAGTATATAGTATATGTGGATTTCAGTCCTCAGTATGTGGATTTCAGTAGATAGTGTATGTATTTCACTATACAGTGTAAGCATTTCACTATATAGCATATGTGTTTCACTATATATGTATTTCAGTATACAGAATATGTATTTCACTATATGATGTATATATTTCAGTACCTACTACATGTGGTTCACTACATTGTGTATGTATTTCACTATATAATGTATATATTTCACTATATGATGTATGTATTTCATCATACAGTGTATGTGTTTTACTATACAGCCAGAGATTATGAATTATGTCCCTAATGGCTTGCCATATAATTCCCCATTGTTTGATCTTTTTAAAGGTCTCTGTTAGATACTGAGAGGTTCCTTGCGGTATTTGTTTGAACACTCCCCATTTTGGGGCATTCCATTTGTTTAAGAAATACTGACTCCTCATTTTTAAACTTATTGCCCATTCCTGCTGGTTTCCTGTTATGGCAGGAAGAATATCTGAATGGAGAAGTATAGTAGAAAAGAAAAGGACTGGATTGAACATATTCAGCCCACCCTGTTTTATGGGCCAATATGTGATGGCTCTTTTTACAGGGTTCGCCGACTTCCCCACAGTAGCTGGAAACATGCATTATATAATCTGGATTCTAAGTTCAGGGGTATTGGAAAGATGTAACTTACTGTTAAAAGGATTGGTAAAATACAGATTTTAAGCATGTATATTCTTTTTATTCTAGTCATGGGGTAACTTTTCCATTCGGTGATTTTTTTCTTCCACTATGATCAATTTCTCTATCCAATTAGTTTATGCTGGGTTTTTGTCTCCAAAAGATGTACCTTTCAGTTTCAGTTTTCCGGGCTTAATTTTTATTCCCTCTATTTTGCTAGTTTATGTGTGGTTGTGTCTTATAAGGCTTGTTCCTATACTCTTCTCTCTATTAAGGCAGGACCCAGCAATTTGAGAGAAGCCCTGCATAGTTCTTAATGCTTGGGTTACAGATGGCTAATCTGCCAGCAGGAGACTGATGTCATCCACGTACGCTATTGCACAGGGGAACAGCATGTCACTTGGGCCCACTAAATGTCTTATGGAATGTATACTATTTAGTCTTCTAAGCAGAGGGTCTATTGAAAAGACATAAAGCAGAGGGCTCAGGGGACAGCCTTGTCTGACTCCTTTTTTATCTTTATATGTGGACCCATGAGCTCGTTAACAGAAAGTGTCATGGATCCTTGATTCTATAAGACCTTTATCCATTCGATGAAATCCTTTGGGATTCCATAATGCAGTAATATTTTGAAAAGGTACCTATGTGGTACTTGGTAGAATGCCTTTGACTGATCTAAAGATAGCACATAGCCTTCTGCCTGGGGATAATCAAAAACTTCTCTAATAAGTTTAGGTTGTCTAGCATAGATCTCTGTGGAATGGCGCATGTTTGTGCAGGACATATCAGAGTGCTACAGTCTTTGTTAACCTTGGCATATGATTTTACATAGGATTTTCCAGTCAGAGTTTATCAAACTGATGGGTCTCCAACTGTTTATATTATCTCTTTCATTTTTCTTATGCAAGAAAATTAAGATACTATCTGCTAATGAAGGGGGAAATGGGTGTTGGCCATGTTAATAATAGCATTGTATACTACTGCAAGATATTTCTTCAGTAAATGTTTTTTGTCTTTTTATAAAACTCATTTGGGATTCTGTCGGGGCCCGGAGTCACATTACTTTTTAAATTATCAATTACCATGCTAACCTCTTCTTCTGTAATTGGACATACTAATTCTGCTTTGACATCTTGTGGTAATTGAGGGATGTATAGACTTTTTAAGAATTTGCCATTGTTCCTCAGGGCAGTAGTTGGTTGCCCAAAAGGTTTTTTGGTATACTCAGTTACAACTTTTAGTATTCCCTGATTGCTCTCGACTCAAGCTGTATTAAGGGAAGACATGTATTGTGCATCTATTCTTTTTTTACAACTATCGTATGGGTTTACTGTCAGGGAATTACCCTTCATGCCATATTTTTGTTCTAAAAACAGGGAAGTTGTCCTGTTGTATTGATAAGAAAGCATTTCCTTTTTTGTCTGTGCTATCTGATCAGAGTAATCTAAGCCAAACTGTTTTCAAAGAGATTAATTTCTGAAGGTACCTCCATTTTTCCAGGTATTAAATATATTTCTCTTTTTGCTGCAATTTAGCATTAGATTTACAGAAATGTTTGATTTCAATTTTAGTTTCCCGCCACCACAGGGTTGGATTATTGTATAATTCAAAAACTGACAGTTCATCCCTTATTACTTCCGACAGTGCTTTCCACCCCTCATCTTCCTCTAACACCGTAGTGTTCATCTTTCAGTGGTTGTAGGTCGCTGGTTTGTTTTTTGGTAAACCTAAGTAGATAATTAAAAGACAGTGATCTGATATTTCTATGGGGGTTACTGAATATTTATAGCAGGGGATCCAATCTGAGATGAAAAAATAATCAATCCTAGTGGATGATCTACCTCTGTGATAAGTATGTTCTGGGGTTCCGGTCCAGTTGCTGCCCCATCTTTTAATCTTACCATTTTATACATTGAATTTAAAAAAATTGTGTCTGAATATAATTTCTGTGTTTTCCCTGTTTCATCTGAGAGATTGAGTATACAATTAAAATCCCCTCCGAAGATGACAGATTTAGCTGAGTGTAGGTATGGTTGAATCTTTTGCATAACCTCCGTTCTCTGTTTTTATTTGGGGGTTATATAAATTAATTGTTCTCCACTCCTGTCTCTGTATTACTACATCCATAGATACACAGACAGTGTCGGCAGATAAGGGCCTACGGCTAACCCAGTCTGCCTAGTTGAGCTTGTAAGTTCACTTTATGTTTTCCTAGAAGTCTGTTGCCCTTTACCCCTGACCTCCAGAATTTCTTTATGTCTATTCCATGCATTCTTAAATCCTGTGATTGTTTCAGCCCCCACCACTTCCTCTGGCAGGGTGTTCCACTTGTCTACCACCCGTTCTGTGAAGAAATTGTTCCTCATGTTTCCTCTAAATCGTCCTCCCTCCAACAATCCAACATCCAGCATTAGGACTTTGCCCTGTACTAAATCTGTCAATTCTGTCACAATCATCTCTTGATTATTAAAAAGTATTGCCACCCCTGAACATGGTTCTTCCCCTAGTGACCAAAAGAATACCCCTCCCCTCCATCTTTTGTTGCCTGATTGGCCTCTGTTATTGTATGAATTCTGGTATCTTGTAGTAAAACAATCTGTACATTCAAGTTTTCAAGAATAGAGAAAATAGTATGTCTTCTTTTTGCATTCTTAATGCTGTTTACATTAAGAGTACAGCAAGACAAACTGTGAGGCATTTAGTTAGAGTGTTTCAATGGTGGTCTTAAGTTCTTTTTCCTTTTCCTGGGGACTTCATTTTACATCATTTCTTAGTGGAAGATCTCGAGTCACTTGACACCTGTTCTGTGTCAGTCATGAGTTCTGGCTGAGATGAGGCCACAGAGGAAGAGTCTGAGTCTTCCTCAGTTTCAGCTCATTGTTTCCTCTTGGACAATGTAGCGTATCTATTTCTTGTGGGGAATTTTCCATCAGATTTCAGTTTAAGAAATTTGATTTGCTTCTTGTCTGTCTTCTTTTTCATATCTGGGACCAGGAACTATCTTCTGGTGGTGGCATTGTCTGGTCATGCTCAATTCCTGTGGTGTTTATGATTTCCCCCATTGATGTGCTTGGTTGACTGGCAGTTTTTGTGCTCTCTGTTTGGTTTACCAGAGAGTTTGAGGGTTGTGCTACAGGTCTGTCTGCCTTGTTGCTAGCCTCTACGGTAGGATAAGTATCTGCTTATTTCTGGGGGTTATGTTGCCCAAGTTCTATTTCTGGTGCCGATGGTACAGGAGAGTTTACGCTGAGGGACTGGCTACTACTGTTCTCCTTTCTTGATCCAGTATGTGTGTCATTGGCTGCCTTGTGTTGAGCATTCAATACTGTCACATCTTGTACTTCTTGTGCATCAGTTGGGTTGTTGTGAGATGCCCAAGGACAGTTCTTGAAGGAATGCGAGGTTTCATCATACATGTTGCAGTAAACTGTTTTTTGGCAATTTATGCTTGTGTGACCTATCCCTCCACAAAGGGAACATTTTAGTCTGTTGCATGAGCTGCTTAGGTGTGTCTGTGCTCCACGTCTAAAGCAGGACTTAGGCTGGCCTGCGTAGAATATAAATCCCCCGTCTCTTCCTAGGTAAAAGCAACTAGGAAGGTGATATATTACACCATTTAATTGGGGCAGTCTGTATTCTCCATCCCCAAGTCCATAACTGTTCTGAGTCAACTATGGGTTCTGGAAGACCTAGCATGGTGCATTTTAGTATTAACTATCTCAATATGTCTGCCATCGCCACTCCTTCATTCTGAAATAAGACTGTGATTGTCCAAAGTGCAGGCTTTGTTAATGGTATAGCTATGAAAGGAGACCATAGATGAGTATGCTTTACTTGACTGTAATGGTGCCAGAAGGCTTCAAGGCCAGCAGATGTCTTAAAACTCAAGTTCAATTTAAAGTCTCTATATGTATGTGTAATCGCATATATTTCTGATGGAAGAAATTGCAAACCGTCTTTTACAAGTGTTTTCCCCACATACACCATGTCTGGAAATATTTCCAGCCCCATTCTATATCGAATTCGAACTGCGTTTCTATGTTTGGCAGTTTCTGGGGGGTATGGAACAGGCCTTCGTAGGTTCTTGTATTAGGGTGAGGCCCCTGAGTACTGTGTTGGTTTCCTTCCTGGCCTGTCTCATTTTCCTATTGAGTTCTGTTTCACTGTGGGGGGGAGGGGATTATTCTCATTTTGAGGATGGTGGGGGGAGGACTTCCATTTGAGGTCTTATGCCCTCTCTAGAGTTTTCATTACTTGTGTCTCCCTCCTGTTCTTCATGACAATGTTCTTCTTTATCATGTGAAGCCTTTAGTTGTAGAACAAGGTTTTGAGTTAGCTGAAGAGGAGAGGGAATTTTTAAAGGGTCTCTACTTTCCTCTGTGGGATTTCGAATATGGGCCAGGGAAGTCAAGGTTTGAGAACTGTGGGGCTTGCCCCATCCTGTGTTCTTTAAGGCTTCAGCTATGGGTACCCCTGTTGCAGAAATGTTAACATCAAAATTAGGTGAGCTAAGGTCTGCTGTCACTGTATTTGTACATTTCTTCAATAACCCCCCCCCCCAACATTTTCAATAGCTGTAACTTTGTTAGAGATTATGCATTTTGCCATCATATTTATATCTGCTGTTATCTTGTGCACAGAAACTGATTGAAATACAGCTTCTTGTGAAACAACATTATTGAAGTTTGTACTTGATTTATCATAGTTTGTTCTTGACTGGGTTGGAACCTCTCCTGCAGGCTTCGTTTCTCTGTGCCTTTCTGGTTTGCGATTCTCTTCCCTTTTTTCTCCTCAAGCCCTTGCTGCCTTAGTGGGACTGTAGGTCTCAGAGTCCTGTTTCTTAAGTTCCTCTGTTGGAGTCCTGCGATTCGTTGCTGTCGATTAGCCGCGTATACTTGCGGTTCCAATCTCGTTTTGAGACCCGCTTTCAAATGTGGCTTCAGACTTTTTTCCTTTCAACTGCATTTCTACTGCCAGTCACATCCGCACCTGAAACAGGCATTTAAAAGTCTTCCTCGGATTCAACATTTTCTCTGCCAGCATCCACTGCATTCTCTGCTGCTGCTGCTGCGTCATTACACAGCTGGGATCTGTCAGACCACATCTGTTCTGCTTTGGCAGCTTTCAGTGCTACGATTTTCTTTCGCAGTGCGTGTTGTCTCCAAGCAAGGTTCGTTTCTTCCTCTACTAGCTTTTGCAGCTACTCATCTTCATTATCCTTTGCAGCTTGACAGCTTTCCATGTTATTTAAAACTTGTGGATCACAAATCTCAGGATTGGCTTTTTTAGGTAGTGTATCCACCATATTTCCTTCTTCTACCTCCATATGGATTTCAGATTCAGATTCAGTGGCCTCTTGCAAGGGCTGAACAAGGGAGGAGGCCCTCTCCCCTGCAGCCATTGCTCCTTTCTCCTCTCTTGGATCCACCTGGGCAGCCATCTTGCCGGCCAGAGGTTCCCCTACAGGTGAGTAGGGGAATTTCCCCAGTGACCTGGCTAAAGTTTCTCCCATTCACTAAAAATACCACCAACAGCTTAATCTGGTTCAAGATTAGTTGGCATTCATCTGTATCCCCCTCCCCGGGTTGTGCCTGAAAATAGGCAGAATTTGTCTAGTGCATTTACCTGGTCAACAAAAACTAAATAATAAATAAATAAATAAATAACCCCCCAGATGGCAGAAGCAGTGCACAGTACATGACCCTGCATCACAGGAAGAGGAATGCAGTCCTTAGGATGCTCAATCTGCCTTCCCCCAGCAGGCCCTCGGCTGGCTTGTTCCTTAACCGGGGTCACCAGTGTTGCGACTGGCACCCCTGCTGCTATGCTACATGGCCAACCTACGAAATTCTGGTTTTTAAGACTTTTTGTTGCTCATCAATAGCTAGGGTGTTGGTTATTTCAGCACACCATGCTGGAGTCTGGAAATTTACTGAATATATTACTTATATTGTTTAGGACCACCATCTCTGAAGCTGACAACTTAGCCATGAAACAGGTTCATTTTTAAGTGGCCTGATTGGGGGAAGGTTTATATATTTTTCAGTAGAAAGTGGGTTCAGACTACCTTTTTTCATGGACTCCTCAAAAACTAAAAAAAGGTTTAGATTTGAAGCCTGAAACTTTCTGTTCCTTTAGACCCTATAACAAAGGTGGTGCTTTGGAAATGAAAATGTTTAAAATTGAAAAAATTACAGATAAACTGAAATACACTGGCGTAGTACAGTAGTAGTACAAAAAAAAATTTAAAAATCAGATGTCTTTAACAAACCAGGCTGAAACCACTGTCGTGAGGATAAGGGAATTTCATATGCCACTCAAAACTGTGAACACAAGAAACACTCTTCTCTTACAACCACAATGTGTCTGGCATGTTAAAAAAAAAATCTTATTGGGAATAAAAGCTGTCACCGGGAGCCCATCACTGTGTTGGCAAACTAAATAAATGATGAGGCCAATCAGAGCCAGTTCCTGATTACTGCTGCTGCCCCCTGATCCCAATTTAATGATACAGCCACTGAGTTCATCAATGGTGGCTGTAATGGTCCCCCCCCCCAACTCCACAGTGTATTATTTTAACTTCAGATGTACTGTACGTAATCCTGCATTGTGTTCTGATTGTTCTCAGCTTTATGGCTATAATTTGTACTCACCCAAGTCATGCCAGAAAATTGGCATTTTACGCCCGGCACACTTACCTGGTTAACAAAAACTAAATAAATAAAGACTTTACAGACACATCTGCCAGGAGTGTAGCCACAGAGACCACTGCTGCAACACCCCCTTGATATAACCCCTCCCCTTCAGGGCAACACTGGTAACTCCATCTCCAGTGCCGCTGAAGAACAGCCACACTCCTCCCAAGATGGTGACCAGCAATAACTCCACTTACCTCCTCAGCAGGCCACCATGTGAATAACATAACTGCAATCACAATTATGAAACTGACCAAACTGTCATTTCATTATTGCATTTCACAATAATGAATCAGGTGAATTTTGTTTCTTTCATGATCGCGACTGTGGTTAATTTATTCAGACAGTGGCCAGACAAGACAAGGGTTATTGCTGGCCACAGTCGGGTGGGGGATGTCAGGATGAGGAAGGGGGTACCACTGGAGCAAACTGGACTATGAGGCAGCACACAGTACCATTTAATAGCATCTTATGGACCTAGGAGCATAAGTTACAAGTAAATGTTGCCTCATGTAGAAGCCAGTTCAGCTTAGAAAGTAGATGACAGTGTTGAATTCTACTGCAGACAAGTACGCCCAAAACACCCAGTTTTATTGTACAGCACAGTTTTCTTTCTGAGCTTGTTTTAAACTAATTTTAGGTATCAGTTAGGGCTGAAACACAAAGCCTCAAAAGTACAGAAAGGCAATTTTATGGAAAAAAAGAACCCCGGTCCCTCTTGAGTCTGTGGCATGGTGTCCCTCAGAGTTTGAAGATTGCTTAATGCAGCGCTGGCATTATCCTAACTTTGGCACCCTCTCTCGAAGCACTAGCATATGAGTAAATGTGCTGAAGGTAGGGAACCACTATTGCTGTGTTGAACAATTGTTCAAACTCTCAGGAACATCATGCTACTGATTTACCATATGTAAGGGAACTTTTTTTTTTTTACTGTAACACTGGATTTCCCTCTTTTTGATAGTTGTGTTTCAACCCTGATGGCTCTCAATGTAGTTTAAATTATTGTTTTAAAATTGATGTTCTAAAAATGATGCATAGTATCCTGGCAAGATTTGTGCAAGACATGAAAAATACCCATAATCACTTTCATACAAACATATGAAAAGTGCCAGTAAAAGAAGGCCTAGCGGGCTACCAAATCTACGCATATTGCAGAGGCCCAAGTGGCAACTACGGGCTCTGCCCCCCCCAAGCGGCTACACCCCCCTCTTGCTACCCACTCCACTTCTGACCCTGAATTTTCCCTTTACTGTATCGCACCCTCTTTTGAAGCCCTCCACTGTCTCCAGTGAGACCACCTTCTCAGGGAGCTTGTTCCATCCTGCAACCATCCTCTCCATGAAGAAATGCCTCCTGAACTCTCCCCTAAACCTCCTCTCCTCCAGTTTAAGGCAACGATTTCTTGCGGTTTTCTGCCACTGAGACTAAAAGAGTCTCTTTCAGATTGGCCTAGTGGCGTGGAGGGTTGAGGTGTTATGCACCTTATCTCCTGCCATGACGATGACCCAGGTTCGGGAATGGACTCAGGTCGCTCTGGGGTTGGCTGGAAGAGGGAGAATTCAGCATCTGTTGGACTGCTCTCCTCCCTTGGGGGGTGGGGGGGTTGCATGGCTTGCTGTTGGACTGACACCCAGCACTGGCTGGGTGGCAGCACATGTGATGTTACAGGATCGGGAAGGGAACCCATGTACAGTAAAGGACACCAGAGGCGTCTCCACGGAGGCGGAGCTCACACCTTGTGCCCACTGCATGTATATGGAGCACCCTCCCTCCACTGCAGGATGATGACTAACCTCATGCAGGCTCTGCACCAGTGACTGGTCACTCTTTACAGTCCTGTGGCAGAGGAGGACGGTGGGAAGGTAAATCCCGGGGAAGCCAGGTGACATGACGGTGGGGGGGGGGGTTGTTTAAAGGGTGCAGCCATGGCAGAAGGTGATAATCAAGGATTGCTCCCTCCCTACTGGGTACCATGAGACCTTGAGTCAGGAATCTGCTCTGCGCTACATCCAGAATTACCTACCTCCTGGCACAAGTTCTGGTAGGGATTTTCCAATCCACTATGGGCAGGTTAAAGTCCCTCACAATTACCACTTCACCTTTGCCCACAACCGCCCTAATTAAAGGACCCCAGCTCCCTGTCCCCTTCCTCCTCCTGGTTAGGCAGTCTGTAAACCATCCCCAGACTTATCTTCTTTCCCATAGTGCATTGCAATTGCACCCACAGTACCTCTGCCTTCCCCTCCTCTGCCTCCTCCCTCATAGAGGTCATTCTTTTCCTTACATATACTGCTATCCTCCCTTTCTCTACTCCCCTGTTCCTTCTGTACATCTTATACCCAGGGATCGAGAGATCACAGTTGTGGTTTGGTGTAGCCCAAGTTTCTGTGACTGCCACAATGTCCATCTTCATCTCCTCCTCTGCCAACACTGCCAGCAGGTCATACATCTCATTACAAAGACTTTGTGCATTTAGGGACACCAGCCTCCACCATGACTCTGTGCCTCTCCCCCCCAGTACGGTTATCCTCCCTCTTGCCTTCTGCAGCCTAATCCCCTCTCCGTCATTTGCACCCCTCTTTTCTCCATTTGTTTCCGTGATATCTTTTCCTCTATGTGTTCCTGTGTCCTGTAACAAACCTCCCTCCCCCTGTAGACCCTGCCTTCTCTGCTCCTACAAGTTGCTGCCCCCTTCTCCATCTCATATTCTACTCCCAATTCAATCTGCTCAGACTGGGGGGGGGGGCTGACAGCCTCCTCCTCCTCCTGGAAACTCTGGGCATGAAGACCCAGTCTACACCCCGCAACTACCAGTTTAAATTAAGGTTCCCAGCCAAGTACTCCCCCAGCCTGTCCCTAAGCACCCTGGAGCCCCCTCTGCTGAGGTGCAGCCAATCCAGTGTGTATAAGGTTTTGTAATTCCAGGTCCCTTCCCAGCCTCCTATACAAGCAAAATCATCCCTCCTGCACCATTCTCATAATCAGTAATTAAATTCCTCCATCCTCCTCTTCCCTGCTGTGCTGGCTCCAGGTACTGTTAGCACCTCAGAGAAGGCTACCAATCTAGCCACCCCCCCCCCAATATATCCTCCCCACTGCCCTAAACCTTTCCTACACAACCTCCAACTCCTCTCCAGCTAAGTCGTTTGTTCCTAGATGAATTACTACGTGAGGTTCCTTCCAACTCCCTGCACAGGCAGACCAATCATTGGGCACACCCACCTACCATCATCCCCACCATACATACCATCTTCCTACCTGTGTGCATCCCCCCCCCCCAGTGTATTCCCTTCACTGTTGAGTCCCCAAAGATTACAACTCTGCCTCCACCACTCCACCTTCCTCCCCCCAGCACACTACCTGCCTCTTGTGATCCACCCTGCCTGACTGCTACCCCCACATCCTTGCCCTCCAACTTTCACTTCTGCCCCTCCCAACAAGCCTGATTGTCCACCCCTCACTGCCACCCCTCCCACTTTCACTCCCCTGGCTCTGTCCTGCCTTCCCCTACCTCCTGTTCTCCTTCATCGATCCTCTCCTCCTCCCACTCCCACCGCTCCCTAAACCTGCCCTCCCCTCCCCAGCTGTTCATCCCCTTCTACTGTTACTGCCGTATACTCCTCCACTTGTCTAACCCCACGGTTCCTCAATCGTGAATCAGACTCATCTCCCTACCTCTGTCTCTCCTCTCTCCATCTCAAGTCAGTGGAACAAATCTATTCTGCACTAGCACCACATTAGGTGCTCCCAACTCCAGTCCCCTCCCTCCTGACCTCCCCCTTCCTCCCACCACTCTCTACCCCCCTTCCCCAGGTTTTCTCACACTGAGAGGAAGAGGGGCCTAATGAATCTGGAACCATCCCCCTCATCCCTCCCCTGCCTCGCTTATCGTCCCTACACTCCCTCCTCCCTTTCTCATCCCCCACCCACACCCTCGCTAGCCTACCTAACTCCCACCTAAGCTGCCTGACCTGACCTCTGCCAACAAGTGAATTCAGATTCCTTCACACTTGGGCAACCATCTACCTTCCACAACGTACCCAGGAATACCGCAGCCCCCATAAACCCTACTCCTGCCCTCCTGGCTCCTGCACATGTTCCCTCCCCACCATATGCTACCTATTTCAGTCCTAATCTCATCGTTATAGGATCTGGTAACTTTTCCCCTTCCACAGCTAATAGTAATCCCCTGCCACAGTCTTTGTAGGCCTACTCCAGATAGAATGTAGTTGCAACCCCTCTGTTTCCTTTGTCACCCCACCCTAGGTTGAGTTTAACTGCAATCCCTCGTGTACCTAACTGCCACTCCTTACCATACTCTTTGTGGGCCTAACCCAGATAGGGTATAGTTGCAACCCCTGATTTCCTCATCAGCCTACTCAAGATAAGGTTTAGCTGTAACTGTGATGTTTCCCTACTCTGTTGTGCTACCCTAGATAGGGAGTATTATAGTCTCCTGTATCCCCTTTGCAGGCCTTCTCTAGACAGGGTGTACTTCTACCACCTATGTGTCCTGACCCTCAGATACGGAGTACCACAGACTTCACTATCCCTTGCGTCTCTAAGCCTTCCCTAGTTCTATCGTCTCTCTCCCCCTCATCTTGTCTTATCTGCCCTCCGCTGAACAATGTGGCCTGCGGCCTGCCCTGTGAACACCCCTGGATGTCACTTAGCCAGACATCACACTCCTGCTTTGTGACACTTATGGTTAGGGATCGCTAGGACCTCTGGGCCTTTTATACTGCACTACAGCCACCTTACTGACTGGCTGTAGCCACGTGTCGTTGCTACCCTCCAGAAGTTCTGGCTTGCAATCTCCCTACCTCTACCCTCCCACTAGTAGTGTCCTCCCTCCTCCCCCTTACCTTTCTTGGTCCCATACAGCAATATCAGAACATTTTTAAACAATCAGCAGTACAGTTTTAACTGTAAGAAAACTCAGCAAACACTTTCTCAGTGAGGCATCCTCTCTCCCTGGTCTCGCTTAGCAGTGGCTGAAAAAAAGGAGATCAAGGAAAGAACTACAAACTCTTTTCAGATACCCCTTTGTGAACTATGGCCTCCTTACTGTCTGACTGTAGCCACGTATACTCACTGTCCTTCAATGGTGCCAGCTTGCAGATGCCGAACAGTGTCCTCCCTCTTCCCAATTACCCTTCACGGTCTCATGAAGCAATATCAGAACATTTTGAAACAATCATCAATACAGTTTTAATTGTAAGAAAACTCAGCAAATGAAGCTGGCCTGCCAGCACAGCAGTAGAGCTATTGCCCGCAACACCAACAACCAGGATTCGGATACAAGCCCAGGCTGTCAGAGGGCCAGCCGGGGGGGAGGAGGATAGAGTGTCTGATGGGCTGCTCTTGTCCTCTGAAGGGGGAGAATGCTTGGCATCTGACTGTCCCCTGGCATAAGATGAGGGTGTGGCAGCCTGAGCTAGATTGGATGGGGAGACGTGGCAAACATTAGCATGCCACCATTGCACACCACATCTCCCAGCCGAGAAACAGAAGGAAAAAGCCTGACCACTGCAGGATCCTGCCTGCCATGCTCTGCAGGCCCCGCACCATCAACTGTGATGCTCCCCATATCAACCAAGCTCGAGATCTGATGAGGGGGAAAAGGGGGTGCCCTATGAAGGTGCCGCCCTGGGGGAGGGGGGAAGCCTGGGAGGAGCACCCAGGGAGATGGAAGTCCCAAGGAAGAGGGTTGCTGGGGCTAGGAGCATGGTCAGGCTGATGCAGGCAGGTCCAGGTAGGTGAGGAGAAAAAAAAAAAAGCTCAGCAAACACTTCCCTCAGTGAGGCATTCTCCCTTCTCAGTCTTGCTCATCAGCGGCTGAAAAAATATCAGTAGATATCGGTATCTACTACCAGCATCTAATGCTTTACTTTGTAAATAACTTAGAAGTGGAGTATGCATGAAAAACACTATATATATATATATATATATATATATATATATATATATCATACATACATACATAGAGCAAACTCTCCTACAAAGTTGACCTCATGCATAAGTCAGCTCCCTTTTCCCTGAGGATTTTACAAAACTTTTAGAATGCTTCACATATAGGTTAACCCACCCATGCAATAGCAGCTGACACAGAGGGCAAACCACTCAGCAACAAACAGGCCCTTTTTAAAAATAAACAAATAAAGTTATGTTCTCTTCTGTTTTGTTCCATTCTGTTTTGTTCAACTCAGCAAGTGAGAGGAAGACACAGTACAAAGCCAGGAGTTACACAGCTTTTTCATTCATGAACAGGAACTACACACCACCAGTGTTTAGCTACAACAAACAGATATTACGTCTCTTTTATGCTTAAGAGGATATAGTTAAAGCTAATGGAAAATGACACCATAAAGTTTATGGTAGGCTGTTACAGCTGAGGAAATACCCATATATGCTTGCCTAAAAGTGAACCACAGGACCATCACTAAAAATACCACCAACAGCTTAATCTGGTTCAAGGTCAGTTGGCATTCTTCTGTATCCCCCTCTCCGGGTCGTGCCTGAAAATAGGCAGAATTTGTCTAGTGCACTTACCCGGTCGAGAAAAAACGAAATAAATGCAAATGTTAATCCCCTCTTGTAAAGTTGACAAGACATTTAGAATGCCTGACATATAAACTGGAGAGCAAATTTCCCAGCAGACTGCTTGAAGAACTCCCCTTCCACGCTTCAGCATTTGTGCTACACAAAAGAGATGCTTGGGTATAAAAAGACAGTTGCATGAAGGCCCTGCTTCCCCAAATCAGCTGGCTATAATCCCAGAGTGCGGTGCTTGTCAAGGAGTTGCTTACGCTTGCTGACAGGTTGGGGGAAGGCTCTGTAGTGGAGAAGCCTAAGGGAAGCCTGGAATGGAAAAAGAATGTGTGTACAGGTCAATCCTACATATAGGTTGAGTCCCCTTTTTTAGCATCTATTTTTGTCATCAAAACTCCCCTACACATGAGTATATATGGTACTTTTAGCTATTCCTCTTATGAAAGAAGGCAAATATAAGTTAAATGAGTTCAAAGTAGTGGCAACTTTATAAATATTATGTATTATTTGTTTTTAAATGTATTTAATCCAGGTAGGCAAGAAGAGGCAGTTTATATAATCTCATTTCCATCTGCAATATGAGGAGAAAGGGTAATGCAGAGGTACGCTGAATGACTGATTGACCGTTGTATAACTGGGCCATCACTAGGCAAGGAAACAGAACGCAGGAAATTACTTGCTACTTGTGCTGGTGGCATACAGTCACATGGTTCGCAGCCAAAAACTCTACTATAAAAGGCCCCGAACTGGTACTCATAAAGGGGCTATACCCTCTGTTTTAAGAGCAGTCTAACTATTGTAAACTAAAGGGGACCTTGCTTGGTTTCTATTTTATTAGTATGGCCCTCATGCAGATAAACGGTCTAGCAGCAGAGCAGCTAGCCATCAATAAAAATGTTTTCAACAGCAATGAACAGCGCAACTGCTGAATCACTTTGCTCAAGAAAAAGTAAAATTCTTGAGGATCTGTTTCACTCAGACCAATGGTCCATCTTGCTGTCTCCAAATTCAGGACAATCAGCTGCAGCTGCCCTGATCACAACACTTTAACCAGCACGGCTCACTGACTCAGTAACACTGCAAATGGCAAACTGGTTAGCCAGTATATGGGTCTTGGTCCCAGAGCACACAGTCGCACAACTCAATGTCCTCGATGTTGCAGGTCCAGTTCACATATTCTTTTACTTGCTCTACTCGTATGCAGCATGTCAGTCTCTTTAATACTGTTTCCCTTCTCAGATCTTGATTTGCTGTCACCTGCTGCCTTTTACGCAATACCCAGCTGACAGAACAGAATTCCACGTTTCAGTAGCCGGCGGGTTTCATACTCAAAAAGAGAGGACAAAAAGCAAGTGCATGTCAGCTGTATATGGGCTCGTCCCCCAAATGAATACTAAGCTGCTTGTCTGTGAAACAATCTAAATGACTGGTTATTTGGTGCTTCAGTCTGACTGACTGAACCTTACTTTTCCTCACTGGCTGGTTTTCGATCCTAAGCCCGATGCTTCAGGGAGGCAGGAAAAGCGAAAACCAGTGTGGTACTGCAGACAATTAAAAGATAACACACAACACAGTATGTGGTACTGTGATGACCGAATGCTTGCTCGTAGTCCAAATGATCAATCCAGGTTCTGTCAGCCCTTTAGTACCCAAACTGCAAATAGAGCACAAGTTCAAGTTGGAGGGCTTATGCACAGCAGAGTACAATGCTGTCCTGAATCTCAAACCAAGGGGATAAATTAGTAAGACCTGGGTGGGGGTGTTCCACATGAAAAATGAAAAAGCCTTTGTAAAGGGTTGAGAGGGGGATGGCTGGAGGCCAGGGTTGATTCTGATGTTGACTGCCAGGAAAAGGAACAACTCCAGCCACTTTTTTGAAAGTACTGTAGGAGTGTTTTCTGACAGCTTGCAGAGGTGACTGTAAGCCAAGAGATGTCAACATCCTCGGGAGCTAGGCATGAAGCCACAGGGACTGGAGGTCTGGATACAGCAGCAAACTAATAATACAGGACAGAACTCCCAGCTGAAGGGGCAGAGGAAAAAAAGCTTTGACAACCTGTTCTCACAGTGGAGGAAACCAGAGCTGTCTGGGCCACAAAGGGGTCACCAGAGTCATTTTGGTTGATTCCTGCCTGAGCCTGGCCAGGACCCTCTCAATCAGCAGTAGAGGAGGAAAGGCATAGTATAATCTCCCATTCCACTAGTGAGATGTGTTATGCAAAAAAAACAAGAGGAGGAGCGAGCAAAAAAAGTAGCCGTTTTGTATTGTGTGGGGGAAACAAAAAGGTCCAATACTGGTGTTCCCCACAGGTCAAACAGTTGGTCAGCCATGATCCGTCTGAGCTCCCACTTATGGGTAGAACCGCAGACTGACTGAGGCTGTCCATGTGGACACTTAGTGAAACTATGATGTGGAGACCAAGGAGTGAGACCTTCCATGCCACTGCCCATTCCCACGCTCTCAGTGCCTGTTAACAGACAGTAAGAGTGTGTACCCTCGTTTTTCAGATAATACACCACACTCTGGCTGACTGACTATATCAGAAGAGACGGCCCCCTGAGTGGCCAGGGCTGTAGTCTGTACTGAACTGCCCTTATTTATTGCATATTTATGTGAAGGCCGCATTCCAAGGCAGACCAGGATCCCTGGGACCAGTGAGCATCTCTGTAGGCATTCCCCAGGTTGGAGGCATCCATGCTGAGGACCAAACACAGCTAAGCCTATAGAAAGGGAGAACCTGATGCAGGTGATCCATGTCATGCCACCACAGCAGAGCATTCCTTATGGGGACAGCAATCAGATGGTCTGGTGGCTGTAAGACCTGAGAATAGTGAGACTGCAGTAACCATCAAGGAATCGTCATATGTAGGCGAGCATGAGATGAGAAAGCATGAAAATGGAGGCTACCATAACACTAGGAATGCAGCAAAGTTTTACTTCACTTGTGAATTCAAGGAAGCCGCTGAATTCACCTCCACAGATCAGTTTACGAAGTTGCAGCCATCAAATGAAAATTCGCATTTGTAACTTCGTCTTGCTTTGGGGTCTTTTTAAGTGCAAATTGCACTTAAAAAAACCCAAAAGCCAGAAGTTACAAATTGCGAATCCCCCAAATCCCTGGTGTTTAGTGTCCCCCCCCCCATTGCCAGTCCCAATGTAAAAAAAATATCATCAAATAAATCCCTAGTGCCCCCCCTCCGATAACCGGGCCCAATGTTAAAAAAAAAAAAAAAATCATCTTAAATGCCTGGTAAGTAAGTATGTAAAAGTTTATTTATATGAGGCGCCCTTCCAAGGCTCAGGGCGCCTTTACAAAATTTCACATACAAATTTAAAATCCACAGCAATTTAAAACACAATTTACATTTCTGAAAATGCTTGCTTGAATAAAAAGGTCTTAAGAACTTTTTTAAAACTGGTGTCTAGTGGACCACCCCCCACCCCATCAGGTTGTGCCCTACCCCCCACTCCAACCGACCCTGATGTAAAAAAAAAATACCGTAAATTCATGGCATCTAGTGGACCCCCACCCTGTCAGGTAGTGCCCCACCACACCGCTCCCCTCACCCCATCCCTGAGCAGGCCACCGGCACAGCCCTCCACTCACTCCCATGGTCAGCAGCCTGACTGAGCTCTCTCAATGAATGAGCAGGTGCTTGTAGCAAGCATGAGCCCATTCGTTGAGACAGCTCAGTCAGGCTACCAGCCATGGAGGTGAGTGGAGGGCTGTGCCAGAGGTCTGCTCGTGGTCGGAGTGGGGATGGTGGGGGCACTACCTGACGGTGTGGGGGGGTCCACTAGACACCAGGGATTTAAGACAATTATTTGTTTTTATATTAGCCAGTGGCCACCAGACACCAGGGATTTATGGTATTTTTTAAAAAAATTGGGTTCAGGGTGGGGGTGGGTTACTACCTGACGGGTTGGGAGGGTCCACTAGACACCAGAGATCTATTTGTAATGTTGGTCTGCTGCAGGGTGATGGGGAGTGGACTTAATTTTGCAATGGGCAGTGATCTGAGGGAGAGTGACACTAGATGCCAGGGATGAATGAGGGGATTTAATTTTCATATTGGGCTGGCGATCAGCCGGGGAGGGACTACTATTGTAAAAGAAACTTGGCAAAATGTGAAATTTGAACTCTGCGGTGGAGTTGCCAAACTCTGCATTTACAGGGTTTTTTTTGGGGGGGGGAGGGGCCAAGCTGGGCTTGGTACACTGATCCACTCCGTGAAGTGGCGAAAATCCGAAATTTTTTGCACAGCAAATTATCCCCACACACATCTCTACATGATACCCAGGATTCAGAGAAAGATGTGGGCTGAAACCTGGTCACTGAATCCCACCAAGGCCACTTGGGTCACTAAAGCCAAGGCTCTGACGTCAGACAGGAACTGCCTTTGCCCAGACTGTGCCCAAGACTGCCCTATGTACTGGAGCCTTTGACAAGGAACCACAACAAATTTTCTACATTCACCAGCATCCCAAACTGTCCAGCAGGTGCCTGGTGCAGTGCAAAGTGTATTCTACCATGGCTGCCGAAACTTCCTTCAGAAGTCAGTCATCCATGTATGGGAAGACAGAGTTTCTTCTGGCGCACTGTCATGGCCATCACAACAATGCACTGAACATAGTATTTGATGGCAAAAAAGGACTGCTTGGCCAGTCCAGTTTGCCCACATGTTCCCTGCCTATTCTGTCTCTGTAGACCCTATCTGTTCTCTGGTGACACACTCTCTCCCTGCCTATCTAATATACCTTTATGTCTATCTCATGCGTTCTTGAAGCCCCCCCCCCACTGTTTCAGCCTGTACCACTTTTACTGGCAGTCTATTCCGGGTATCTACCGCCCTATCACTCTTATATTTTTTTCTCCTCCAGCTTCACTGCATGCCCACTGGTCCTGGCGCTTGTTCTCATTTGAAAGAGACTCTCCAAATGCACTCTGTTCTCCTCGTTTAGATTCTTGTAGGTCTCTATCATGTCACTTCTTTCTCACCTCTCTTCTGGGTTGTGCATGTTGAGATCACTCAGTCTCTCCTCACAGGGCTTCTTACGTAAACTATGTACCATTTTAGTTGCCCTCCTCTGGACCGCCTTCATCCTTTCTATGATCTTTCTGAGGTGTAGTCTCCAAAACTGAACACAGTACTCCAGGTGCAGCCACACCAGCATGTGGTATAACAGCATTACCACCCTTTCTTCCTGCTGGAGATTCCCCTCCCTATGCACTTTAAATTCTCATTTACCCTACCTACTGCCTTGTCACAATGACCTGCCACCTTGAGGTCCTCAGATATGATTACACTGAGGTCCCTTTTCTGCCTTGTGACTGTTAGTACCTCCACCCATTCTATACTCAGCACCAGGGTTCTTATGCCCGGGTACATGATTTTGCACTTTTTGGCATTGACCCCCACCTGCTATACTTTTGACCACTCCTCAAGTTTCTCAAGATCCCTGCACATTCTATTCACCCCCTCCCGATTGTCCACCCTATTGCAGATTTCAGTATCATCTGCAAAAGCATAACTTTCCTTCCAGTTCTTCTGCAATATTCTCTGTGAAGACACTGAAGATGACTGGTCCCAGAACTGAGCCCTGTGGTACCCACTGGTCTCTCTCCCCCTCCTCAACATGAGTGCAATTTACCACCATTCTCTGCCTCCTATCTAACCCAATTTACTACTTTGGCTCTCACTCCTAAGCTGGTCAACTTCCTAAGCAGTCTCTTGTGTGGCACTGTGTCAAAAGCATTGCTAAAGTCCAGATAGCATTTGGCAAAAACACACAGCCAGTATGGCAGGAACTGAGAGATCCTGCCCTGACCCAGGTCCCTGATGGGGAATCCAGTGGAGGGGTCAGGGAGCCATAAAGAGGGAAGCCGGGGCAGATGGTTCCCTTTCTCATCTAAAGCTACCAACTTTCCGAGGCCTCAAACTGGGATGGTCTATCCTGACCATGACCCCTCCCCCGCCCACCACCACCACCACCACGCCACTCCCACAGGCACCACTGCAGACAAAGCTGCACACAATTACATTTGCTGCTTGTTTGTTTTGGCCACGCTTGCCGCAAAGTAACATCAGCAGCAAACATCCAGATTAAAACAATACATCTTTCTGCTGCAGCAAGTTCCAAATCATAATGTACAGAAAATTCATTAAAAGCAAACCTGCGTTAAAACCCTTAGAAGACTGTGGACGTATATATACGTCCAGAATCTATATATGTTCACACATATTCAGTTCTCAAAGGGTTAAATTGTGATCAGACATTCGAGCTGCATGTGTTGCTCCTCCTGACAGTCCTGTCCAAGCTGCTTACACTCACCTCATTTTCTAAGCAAACTTCACTTCAGTGACTCCCACCACCACGTCCGATTGTTTTCACACGCTTCCCTACAGCTGATCAGGTTCAGGTACCTTGCTTCACATCTGCCAATCTCTTCTCTGTCTAGAGTCCCTCTCAGCTGCTGGCAGGCAAACATCCACATGTGCTTGTTTGGACTACTACCCAGTCTAATCTAAGGAACATGCTTTACTGTGCTCCCACTGAGGTGCTTGCAGTACAACACAGGTGCAGGGATTGAAGTTGTAAACTGCTGTTCAGCCTGAGCAGCACCACAGTGATGCTGAAATAACTGTCACTCATGGATTAGCAGCCAGCTAAAAAAAAAAAAAAAAAAAAAAAAGGGACAAAACTGGGACAAGTAAGCAAAAACCAGGACAAAAGTGACATTTTGCAAAACTTGTGGGGACACTGAGACATGCTGCCTAAAACAGGGACTGTTCTGGGAAAATAGGGACTGTTTGGTAGCTTTACCATAACCCCTGGGGGCTGTGTAGGGGGGACCCCATGAACTGCTGCTGTTACTGGGATGCATAACCACATCCCTGACCTAAGGAGTGTAGTTTTGAGAGCTGCTGTGAATGAAGCCCCTGCTACAGCCTTGCTGGGGGTTATTTTGGTGTCAAGGGACAAACAGACCTCACAGATATTTTGGAGGTCTCAGGTTCATTGAGAATGACTTCAACCTCTGAGCCAAACAGTTTGCACTCTTAAAAAGGGATGCTCAGAACCAACAATTGCACATCCTGGGCAAACCCTGCAACCCAGAGCCAGGAGTGGCATGTGGAAGCAAATGCCATAGATGGGTGGCCCTGGCTGTGGCACCATAGAAGAATCTTAGAAGATCTTTACTGGCATCAGAGCCCTGAGTCACATAAGTGAGGTCTTCCGCTTCAAAGTCCCTTCAGGCATATATATATATATATATATATATATATATATATATATTAATAAAACTTTATTTTTAAGGCGCCTTTCCAAAACCAAGGCACCATACAAATTTAAAAACAAGCATATTGCACCATTTACAGCAGCTTGATTAAAACACAGTCATCTAAAATTAACTTATGAATAAAATCATAACACCATTCAGTCACCAAATGCTTGGTGCCAAAGGTGAGTTTTTAAAGCAGTTTTAAATCCCTCCATAGTTGCGCACTCACGTAACTGGCAGGGTAGAGAATTCCAGAGGGAGGGGGCTGCGTGCATAAATGCCTTGGCCCCCGAGGATTTTAAACACACTCTTGGAATCTCTAGCAACCCCTCACCAGCTGATCGGAGCGATCTCCCAGAGCAATAGGGAACCAGACGCTCTTTCAGGTAGTCAGGACCCAGTTCATGTAGGGCTTTGTAGGTCAGCAAACTGACTTTAAAGATGACCTGCCATTGTACTGGCAGCCAATGCAGACAACGTAACACAGGAGAAATATGGCAGAACCGAGAGGTTCCTGTCAAAAGTCGAGCCGCTGCATTCTGCATTAGCTGAAAACTGTGGATTTCTACCCCAGAAAACCCTAGATACAGGGAGTTGTAATAATCCAAGTGGGAGGACACAAAGGCATGACCCAATGTTAGAAGGTCACCGGACGGAACAAGGTGCCTAATCCTGGCGATATTCCTCAGGTGGTAAAAAGAGGTCTTGACGACAGCCGACACCTGCTCATGCAGGGTCAACCCCTCATCAAAAATTACCCACAGGTTATGCACCTGTCCAGAGGCTGGGAGTGGCAAACCCCCCCAGGACTAATCCCGAGGGTAAACCTAGGCCCGACCCCCCATCTGGCGTCCTGGGTCCACAACCAACACTTCAGTCTTTCCCGAGTTCAACTTCAACCAGCTCGAATCCATCTATTCCTGGATTTCCACCAGGCAGCTATTAAAAACAGAGAGAGCTCCACTCAGGTCAGGTGCAAAAGAAAGGTATAGCTGGGTTATCATCAGCATAGCAGTGAAACCTCAGCCCATACCTCCTCACAATGTCTCCGAGGGGCAGCATATATACTGCAAACAACATGGGGGACAAAACTGATCCCTGAGGAACCCCACAAGACAGAGGGATTGGGTCCAAGGAATAGATCCCAGACACCACCCTCTGAGTTCTTCCTGTGAGAAAAGATGTAAACCACTTGAGGACTGTACCAGACAGACCACAAATGAACCTCAGACAATCAAGGAGAACCCCATGGTCCACAGTATCAAACGCTGATGAGAGATCAAAAAGAACCAAGATGGAACGGTTCTTCCGATCTCTAGCCATCAGTAGATCATTGAGCAGCCGAACCAGCGCCGTGTCTGTACTATGCCTCTTTCGGAAACCAGACTGGAGTGGTTCATAGATGTCATGGATGGTCAAATGGTTCTCCAACTGTGCGGCCAATACCTTCTCAACCACCTTCCCTAAGAAGGGAAGGTTGGAGATTGGTCTGTAGTTTGCAAGGCTGTTTGGGTCCAGGGAAGCTTTCTTCAGGAGGGGTGTTACCACTGCCTCCTTCAGGGAGCTAGGAAACTCACCTGTTCCCAAGGAGCACCACACTATCCGAGCAAGGACTGGACCGATGGAATCAATACAACCCAAAATCAGGGAAGTTGGTCCTGGATCCAAACTACAGTACGTAGGACGTGCATCCTGGACAATCCTCATGACATCCATGGACTCCATGAACTCCAGGTGGTCAAAGGTACTCCAGGAAAACTGAAGGCCAGGAGCCAAGTGCTGATCATCAGCAACACCCAAAGAGTGTGCTGGATGGAGAGCCGTCCTGATGTTGGCCACCTTAGTCGTGAAGAACCGAGCAAGGACATCACACTCTGTTTGCGAAAACGCTTTCCAAACTTTTTTTTTTTTTTTTTTTAACCAATTATTTTACCAGGTGAGACACACTAAGCTGAAAGCTTGTTTGCAGGTGCAACCTGGGAGCACAAGAAAGTTAAGTGACTTGCTCAGGGTCACACAGTATGCACCTAGGGGGCTGTGGGATTCAAACCCAGGTCTCCAGATTTGCAGCTCAGAGCCTTAACCCACTGCACCATACTGCCTCCTCTACTTGCACACAAACTTGCAGACAAGCCGGGTTGCATAGCCTGTCCACAGTTCGGAAAAGCTGAGCTGGTTGATTCTGCGCGATTGCAATCTCCCCGGACAGGAACTCTGCCTTCTTACGGGTGACTGCAGATTGATAGGCTTGATAATGGTCCATCAATCACCAGGCGACTCCAGGAAAGGTAGCAGACAAATGAAACCTATATTGACAGTGTATTTGCTTAGTTAACCGTGGGCCTAAAAATTAAGAGAGAAAACTCCTGTTGCAGAAGTTCAAGTCAGCTTGAGTGTTTCTCAGCACTGGGAGCAGCTGCCAAATCCCAGCACAGTTCACGGCATTCTCCCCCCCCCCCCCGGCTCTATTCCAGGAGCAACACACTCTGCTTGGAAAGTTCTTTTATAAAAGCTTTAGTGTCTCGGTATAGAAAGTTCCTTTGTGCAGTACTTACGAGACTTGGATCTCCAAGCCATGGCGGTATTGCCTCCGTAGCCTGGTAAAGAGCCCTGCCCCGATCCTTGATTAGTAAGCCACAGGTGGCCACAGCAGGAACTGGATCAAGGGGTTACAAGGGGGGGTTGGGATCAGCATCACAGGCTTGGCCATGTTTGCCTAGGTCTCTGTTCAGGTCTTCAGGATGTCTGGGCGGGGTTCCCATGGCAGCATCGTCTGATTCCTCTGCCAGATGAGGGGCTCTTCTATTCACCAATGTAAGGTCCCCGTAATGGCACAGCATCGCTGACACATCCGATCTGAAGGTTGTCTGTGGTTGCTTGATCATTGTACCGGGACGAGAAGAGCCTTTCTGGGCGACTGACCATGCCGAGGTGAGCAGGTCTCTCTTGAGCTTCTCCTTATTTAGTGGTGGTGTAGTTAACCCTATGCTCTCAAGGTATTTTGAGGCAGCAAGGAGATCCCGGAACACCTTAACTCCTTGGTCTGTGACAACCTTAAGTCGGTCGCACTAGAGAATTTGAGCCCTAACATTCTTTGATTTGAGTTGTTTCACAATAGGCCACAGCGCTTTCCTGGTCTCCTGCACAGAACTGGTGTGATCGTTATCTATTGATATGCACTGCACCTGATGAATCATTGTCACTTGTTGCGAAGCCCAGCACAGGATCTCTTCCTTGACCCGGTAGGACGTTAGGCAGGCAATCATGGATCAGGGCCTTGCTGCCAGATCTCGGGGCTTCGGGCCTAGGGAATGGTGCGCCCGGTCCATTGAGATGTCCAAGTCGTCAGTGAGTGAAAGCAGCTCTTTTAAGAAGCCTTGAAGGAAAATGCGGACATCTTTATGGTGGTCTTCTGTTCCATCTGGAATCTCATATACTCTTATGTTCTGGCGCCCACTTCTGCCTTCTAAGTCATCCAGTCAATGAGTCAATTCCCTGTCCCGGACAAGAAAACAGAGTAACAGGCAATCATGCCCGTCCGACTGTTTGGAGACTTGTGTTAGACCGACCTCGAGCTGTTCTGTTTTGTGGTCTATGGTGCTTATTTCCGATCACAGCTCGGATAAGGTCTGGACTATTTTAGTGACAGTTTTTGCAGTCTGTATAATTGTGGCTACCAGGTCTGACTGGGGGTGATCTTCTTGTTGGGCTGCCATCGTGGAACAGCCCGCTCCCTCGTGGTCCATCGCAATGTTCGTTTGTTCTTGCTGCAGTAACTCTCGCAATTTCTGTGCTGGGGTATTCAGCAGCTTCCCGGGCTTCACTGTTCAACCTTTGGCTGGTGAGCACATTGTATTATGGGTGATGTAGCTAGATTTCGATCGTAGGGAGAGGGGAGCCTCAGGGCTAAGCAGCCATTAGCCTGCTGATGTCACCGGAAGTCGAAAGACTTGTTGCTTCATGAGTTTGAGGCATGGTAGATGGTACAGGATTCTCCATGTTGTTGTCTTTCTCCTGAAGTCCCATAACTTTGAGTTTCTGTAGATGATGCTATGATGGTATCAGATGTTTAAAAAAACATCTTGATGGTGTTGGATGTGCAAAACAACACAGCTGATAGCACTGTGCTATATACTGAGAATACCTTCTCTTGATAGTATTGTTGTTGAGAAATGCCACATCTCTCGATGGCATTAGATGTTAACATTATTATTTTGATGGTATTGTTGTTGAGAAATGCCACATGTCTTAATGGCATTAAATGTTAACACTACTATTTTGATGGTATTGTTGCTGAAAAATGCCACATCTCTTGATGGCATTAAATGTTAAGCAATATCACATCTCTCAATGCCATCAGATGTGAACACTACTATTTTGTTGGTATTGTTGTTCAGACATATCATCCTCTCTCTCTCTCTCGAGAAGTGGGTGTATTTTTATACAGTATATTTTACAGAGCAAAGAGCTTTCATCTCACGTCATTGGACATTAAGACGGCTAAACTGAATTTCTGCTTACATTTCAGCAAAGAACATTTGATAACCGTGTTTTTGCCTAAGTCAACAAAACACAGTTTCAGCCTTTTCCTAAGTCCTTCCATTTTATCACACGGTGCTTTTGTAACAAGAAAGGCACTAGGAGGCACTAGTGTTTCATTTACCAAAATGGCTAACACATGTGACACACTTGTTGACGCACATTCAGCAATTTAAATCAAGCCTTAGTTGGACTGTGTGAAAAAAAAAAAAAAAAACAGTAAATCAAGTTTAGAGCTGGGCCAACCTGGACCCATTGGTCCTGGGGGGGGGGGGACAAAGGAAAAAAAACAACAGGTAGTATAATGTAAGAATAGCAAATACAAATGAAGCCAGCATAGATGGAAATGCCCAAATATTGCTACAAATAAGACATAACAGAGTGCACTGCTGCCAAGGGAATAGATTAGTTGCCGTATTGGTCCTTGTAAGAACAGACCCAGAAGCAAATGGTTTGATACGTTTTATTGGACCAACATAGATGTTACAAGAAGAAAACAATGTCTAAGGTTTTGGACCAACCAAGTCCTTCCTCAGAGTCTCTGAGGAAGAACTTGGTTGGTCTAAAAGCTTAGACATTTTCTTTTTGTAAAAGCTATGTTGGTCCAATAAAAGGTATCAAACAATTTGCTTCTGGATCTGCTGTCAAGGGTGATGGCAAAATGCTGGTGTGCATCAAAAGGGTGACCAGTAGGGCAGAGGAAGTAATCCTGCCGCTTTACAAGGCCCTGGTGAGGCCCCACCTGGATTACTGTGTGCAGTTCTGGGCTCCTCGATACAAAAAGTATACTGAGGCAGTCGAAAAGATGTAATACGGTACACAGGCACCAAAATGATCAGGGTTATGGGGAACAAAAGCTACGAGGAAAGAATGGTGGCATTTAATATGTTCACTTTGGAGAAAGGGAGGCTGACAGAGGACATGATCTCAGTCTTCTGCATACTTAGTTAAAGCAGTATGATTGATCTGGAGTCCTCCAGTGGGATGAAGTGTCACACCCTGAAGATCGGACTTAGTAAATTCAGGGTGAAAATTGGGAGATGGTACTTCTCCCAGAGGGCAGCCAACCTTTGGAACAGCCTATCAGCAGGGACAGTATGCTAAGACAGTGCAGGGATTCAAGGTAAGCCTGGACACATTTCTTTCTACCCGGGGAATCACAGCATATGCTAGACAGTATAGTGGGTAGGGAATCCTTATGAATTAGTAAATTATGGCACAGTATACTCAGTCATTCCTACTTATGTAGTGGAAGGGGGAGCATGATAAACTTAGAGAGTCCCTTATAACCTTAAACCACAATGTATGTTACCTTAAAAAGAAAATCAGCAAGACAACTGCATGAATTTATCCTTCTCAAAGCAGTGGTCAGTGCCTACTAGTCTTTTTGTTATGCCAAATTTTGTTCGTCATTCTCTATGTCTAAGCCAAGTGATCTGGGCCACTATGGCTGCATCCTTTCACCAGCATGGAGGGCACATGAGTGATTGATTGCCTTCACAGCAGACATCAGTGGTGTTCCATAATCATTTGGCAGGGGAGACACTAACGCAGGGTTGTCCAGGCCATGCCTCTCCGACAGCAGAGCTACTCATCAGTGGTACTCCATAATCATCCAGCAGGGGTGGCGCTAATGCAGGCTGGTCAACGCCCTGTGTCTCTGACAGTCAAGACCCTCATCAGAGCTGCTCTGTAATCATCTGACAGGGGAGGTGCTAATGCACGGTGGTCCATGTCCTGCCTCTCTGATAGCAGAGCCCCTCATCAGTGGTCTTCCTTAATTATCCAGCAGGGGAGGTGCTAATGCAGGGTGATCCACACTCTACTTCTCTGACACCCAAGCCCCTCATCAGTGGGGCTCTATAATCATCTGGAAGGGGTGGCACTAACGCCAGGTGATCCAAACCCTACCTCTCTAGCAGCTGAGGCCCTTATCAGTGGTGCTCCATAATCATCCTAGGGTGGTGCTAACGCAGGATGGTCCATGAGCTGCCCCTGACAGCCAATCGTCTCATTAGTGGTGTTCCATAATCATCCTGCAGGGGTGGTGCTAACACAGGGCAGTCCATGGCCTGCCCCTGACAGTCAATCCCCTCATCACTGGGGCTCCATAATCATCCTGCAGGGGTGGTGCTAACACAGGGTGATCCACACTCTACTTCTCTCACACCCAAGCCCCTCATCAGTGGGGCTTCATAATCATCTAGAATGGGTGGCACTAATGCCAGGTGGTCCACACCCTGCCTCTCTAGTAGCTGAGGCCCTTATCAGTGGTGCTCCATAACCATCCTGCAGAGTGGTGCTAACACAGGATGGTCCACAGGCTGCCTCTGGCAGCCAATCCTCTCATCAGTGGTGCTCCATAATCATTCAGCAGGGGTGATGCTAACATAGGGTAGTCCATGCCCTGCTCTATGACAGTCATACCCTTCATCAGTGGTGTTCCATAATTATACAGCAGGGGTGATGCTAACACAGGGTAGTCCGTGCCCTGCTCTATGACAGCCATACCCCTCATCGGTGGTGTTCCATAATCATCCAGCAGGTGTGGCGCTAACACAGGGTGGTCCACACCTCTATTTTTTAATTTTTATTTAAACATTTGGTAACCAGGAAAGGCACGCTGAGCCGAGGCTCAATTCCAGGTGTGACCTGGGGAGCAGTGGATATACAAACAATAAATGCAGAGAATTAGTTGTTAGAACAATAGCAGCTAATTACAATCAATATAATACAATAGTAAGTGCTCTACACAATGAATCTGTAATCATCTGGCAGGGGAGGTGCTAATACAGGGTGGTTCACACCCTGCCTCTCTGATAGCCGAGCCCCTCATCAGTGGTGCTCCGCAATTATCCATCAGGAGAGGCACTAAGTCAGGGTGGTCAACACCCTGTCTCTCTAACAGCTGAGCCTCTCACTTCCATGGTGTGCTCCTTCCCCAGCCAAACACAAGGTGAGATTCCAGGGCTCACACATAAACACAACCTCACAGTTGACTGCATAATACTCTGCTTATTTATTTCAAAATGTTTAACCAGGAAAACCCAACTGAGATGAAACATCTTGCTTACAATGGTATCTGTGGTTTTCTTGCCACTGAGCTGACCCTGTCCTGCTAATCTTAAGCAGTTAAAATTTTTTTCAGAAACATTTTTAAAAAAATACCTTTTTTAAAAACACTAGCAATGGGATGAACACTCCTGCCAGTGGCCTAACTTAATTACCACCTCTGTAATGCTACAGAAATAGCTTCAAGGCTACTGCTACAGTAACTAGACGATGGCCAACTCAAAATCCCACAGGGGGCTCAGATCATAATTCTTGTAGAACCTCATTGTTAAGTTTTACACAAATATACAACATATGGCATATTAACGTACTACAAAGCCAGCAGAATAAGGCCATTAGATCTATCTAGTTTGTTCGTACACCGAAGACTTTTTTGTCTGTCGATATATAAATATTTTCAGCAGTTTATTACCACTGATGAGTCCATCAAGGGATAAGTAAAAACACTAAATCTGAATCATTATTCATTTGCTGAACAGGCTGTTTCTTTAGTAAAGCCCCTAGACCAGAATAAATCCCATGTGCGTTACTGGTACAACTCCCTGTTCTCATTTTTTCTACTGTGTTTGCTCACAACTCATGTTGGAATTAAATGTCTTTTTTCCCCTGGATAATTGGCAGCTCAGAAAAACTGCCCCCCCCCAACCCCCCTGAAGTCTTGTCATATTTTAACCAATTACACTTCAGGCAGAATTTAAAAATCCACAGGATGCAGTGGCTGACAAGAATGTGTGGGGTAAATAATTATAACTGAACTTGCTTAACTCTCAATTTGGGTTGTTGTGCATATCCCAGAACATTCTGCAATAAATTCTAATTATTTCTAATTTGATTTGCTTGAAAGAAAATGACCATACATGTAGCTATATGAGCTCTTCAGCCAAATTGGATGCCCAAAGCAAAGCACAGGGCTATGAAAATCTCTGGTGGGCAAAACCCAAGATACTTGTCAGTTCTGACAATGCTACTGCCATTATACAAGTCTGTATATACATAAGTCATCCTGCTACCCCAGGCTGTAGGTGGCAGATATGAAGAAAAGTCATTACTATAGTGGTCTGACGCATCATACTCAGAACTTGCACACTAGCAGAATAGAATGTGTGTGTGTGTGTTCATCCTACTTTACCTGGGAGCTGAGAGTTCAGAACCTGTTAGTAGCACTGCCAATCAAACTGGGGTTTCTGAGACACCACACAACATGGAGTACCTGCATCTCTACATGGCCACTGGTCATGGAACTGGTACCATTCCAGGGGACAGAAAAAGGGAACATTTCTGCAGTACAGAGGCAGACTTCTTTGATGGCTTGCTCAGCTGCAATATTGTCTGCAATATTTACACAAATAATGTGAGCCAATTTAGGCCATCCAATGGTATGGTGGTGGCAGGCTCCTCTTATGGCACTGGTTCCTGCCAGCATAGGAGAAAGCTGCTCTCAGCTGTCATTTTTAGCATCTACTCTGTATGCTGAATGTGACAGTAATATTGTATCCCTTGTTAAGTCCCTGGCGGGATTGGTTCAACTGTGCAACTACTAAGATTCAACCCATGTCATGTCGTTCCACAAGTACTATAGATTCTATGACTCATACCATTTACAAAACATCAGTACAATGTTTAAGATCTTTTTCTTTCATACCACAATTGCATTCTGATTTCAGTATTGTGTTTTTATCACACTTGGCTGATAACAATTGCTTGATGAGGTTTCAACTCTAAATATCATCACTGCTTTTATAATGGGTTTGCTAGTTTCAACAGGTAATTTCTAAAATTGGCTGTAGCTTGAGTCACTACCAACAGCCAAATCAGCCTGTTTTGTACCATCTGTCACCCTTACTTTTAACTAGCTAATAGTTTGGAAACAACTAAAATTTAGTGGATTTTTCCAAATACATAAGAGACCAAGTTCTTTTAAGTTTTCTCTAGTTATATTTTAACCAATTTGTGACAAATCCTCTTTTATAGACTTAAAGGATTACTTTGTAAATTCAAATTCTTTCTAGGAATTTCGGATTTCTCCTCTAACTTCTGTGATGCCACACCTACAGTGCTACCAGCTTCAATTTTTCTCTGAAAGCCAGGGACCTTGGGGGGTAGGGATATAGGAAGCAACACAGATTACAAAGTTAAACAATGAAGAGTTGCAGTTTTAAGAATGTACATATGATGTGCATGATATGCAATGTACATATGATATGCATATAACAATTATTTGATGGAATACCAGTACATGCAGAATATTGTGTGTGTGGGTGTGTGCCAATTTGATGTTATAAGTCACAACTACCTTTCCAGCTTCATTTAATTTCAACTTAATTTATCATTTTATTTGTAGTAAATGGCTGGTTGTCCCCATAGGGGAATACTGCACAAAAAGAAGAAAAAAAAAAAATCGTACTACTGTTGTGATGTCAGTTTTCTCATAATACTGTGATATCATTGTAAAGGTGACATCAAAACAATACTATTATTGGATCAAACGTTTAAGAAGAAACTCTGTGCCTAATGCGAGTTAGGCTAACGCTGAGCGGGTCCAAAACAAAAATGGTGACTCTGCTCCACTCACTGTTTTAGATAAGGTGAGTAATGGTCTATTTTACTCCTCCCTTTTAAAGAAAAACTTCAGAATTTTTTTTAATAAGTACCAATACTCATCCCAAAACTTGGGAATAGTTCATTATAACCCCACTGATGATTCAAAAGAGCAGTTTTTTCAAGATTTAAAACACCTGTATACATTTAAATGTTGTTTTACTCACCATACTTCAAAACTGGTAAGTAAATTACACCTACCTGCCAACATTATATGGAGCAGTGACTCCACCTGTATGAACTAGTAACAGATAGGAAGCTATGCAAAACGAAATACCATCTCTTAGTTCTGGTTACATGTTTTGAACCGCTCCAGCTTTGTTCCCAAGGTTCTCATGTCACCAAAACCTCATGATGGTATTACATAGAGAATAACTAACACAAAGGTATGAAGGACAAGCTGGTTCGCACAACTAGTAGGTGCTGTGACATTATTTGGCATGAGAGAGGCTTGAGTGCCTCAAATATGTCTCAAGCACTCACGAGGTGTGTGAACCAGTGAGTTCTTCACACTTGGGTGGATTTTTTTTTTTTTTTTTTAAGGATTATTAGTTTTTGACTGACTTTTATCACACCTCTTAATAAAGGTGCCTGCAGCCATCTACATGGCCAGTTGCTGTATGTATGCTGACAGGATGGCATAAAATGACATGTTTAAGGTTTTAATGAAAAATGTGTATGAAAATGGTATTACTGATGACCGGCTGTTGTCCTTGGACACCTGCTGGTTGACACAAATTCACCTGGCAACATGGCACTGAAACTCATCCAAGGACAACTTTGGTAATTGTCAAGATATATGAAGTAAATACTGCATCAAAAACTAGACTGCAGGCTGTACTGAATAAACTAATTCATTTTCCGAAACGAGAGCTGCATTACTATTACATCTGATTTTGAAAAGGCAAGCCATAACAGCCCCAGTACCCTGTGTCCTTAAATTTAAACTAGCTGGGCCACTGATTGTGCCCTTCCCCCATAGATTCATAGGATATAAAAGTAAGTAGGCAGTGGCCACCACTTAACACTTGAAAAAGTTGTAAGGTGAAATATTGAGTTGTTTTGTTGGACGTATCTCTGTGAATCGGTGCTGATCATTAAAGCTCTATTTTTAAACACTTTAATCCATGTGTTCATTTTCCTTTTCAGTGCTAGAAGTGCATACTGCACTTTTTTTTGTTTCTTCTGTATTTGTAACTGCTTACTGTGATGCACTGTGTCCATGGAGCATCTGTGACTTTCTACATTATGTAGAATACTTATGTATACAGTAACTGGTGGAATGTAACTGATGTAGCCCAAGTCAATATAGTAGAACTTTTTTTTTCTATAATCCATATGTGGGGGACTATACAACTTTAAATTTGCCCTTTTGGGAGGTAGCACCATACTGAGCTTTTCCAAGTTTCAAACATAACATACTATTTTTGGACCACTGTTCAATAATTGGTGGACTTGAGCTTAGCCAGTCTTGTGCTGCCTTTCCTTGCATTAGCTAAAGAGAGGTACCACAATGCTTTATCCTCCTGCGTAACACCACCAGGGACAATTTCAGAGTCCAGTAAGAGCTCCAGCAGGGTCCTAGGGAGAGCCATACCCAGTAATGTTTCTATATAATATATGGTTCGAGCTTATCATGTGTAGAATTCAGTGGTTGCTCAAATGTTGTTGTCCACATTCTACAAGTTGTTGTGCACATTCTGAAAATTGTTGTGCACGTTCTAAAATGTATTGTGCACACTCTGTAATCAATAGTCATGAAATCCTAATTAATATTCATGAGCTCATGGGCTATTCACCACCTAATTGGTCTAAGTGACCCAGTTCAAACAAAACTAAAAACAAACATGGCGGCACCACTTAGCCAGTGGGTCTCCAAGATGGTTCGGACATGGGCTGCTTACTCAGCTCTGTGTTTAAGTAATTTAAAAGTTTTTTTTTTTTGTTTAATGTACTGCTTCTGAGTGATCACACCAAATGGGACCACACCACCGGACTTCTTGGCAGACTGAGCTGCCGACAGCAAGCAGAAGCGCAATCAAAAGGTATGAAACCTTGTGAAAGTTTAAACATTAAAAAAAACCCAGGAACCATATACTATAAAAATTAAAATATGGGCAAGTAAACACAACTCACCTGTGTTTCCATCTTGGGGTTGAAGATACCAGCTTTGATCTCGAGGGCCATACACTGGTATCTTCAACCCCTTGATGGAAACACAGTACTCAGTCATACTATATTCCTTGTATCATGCATGATGTGCCAACCAGGGCACATGATGTACCAACCAGGGCAATTTTACAACATATCACGGGCATCTGTAACAAGGTATCTTCCTCTTACGCCACACCTGGGCATATGGAATGTAATTTTGTTTTCATTCTATGTAGCTGAACCAAAGTATAATAGGTTCTTTAAAGGTAGGTATGCTGAATCTGCTGCAGTCCATTGTTCTTTGAACAACTGTGAACTAAACCCAGAGCTTTATCCCAAGTCTTTTGAATAATCAGAATATCTAAGTCCACACCCCAATTCTCCAGTTTCAATACAGCATTGGGGGAGGGTTAATTTAAGCAACAATTTATAAAAAGCCAAAACTGGTTTAAACAAAGGTGGAGGTGACCGAACAGATGCCTCTACAGGAGAATCAAAGAGAGCATGGGCTGGATATAGTAGGCCCGTATGCACATGCTGTCTCACTTCAGGTGGCAGCAGCGCAACTGTCAGCCGCTGAGACCCTGAAACAGGCCACAGAGGTAGCTGTGCCCATAGCCTAGTTTTATGTCAAACCACATGGTCAGGTGATTGCTGCTTCCCAGGATTTCTCTTGCTGAGGCCTCTCCAACGCTGCCCCTATTTGTGACAGCCAACATTAACCTTTGTGCAGGAGATGTTGTATCACCATCCTCAGGTATACTGCAGTACTCTAGCTGTCCCAGGTAGGGGTCTGTCCCACCCGGTTTTACCATCAACGATATGTTTTTTTACTATCTGCACAAATTTTCATATAATCCATTAGCTTGAGGGTGATATGAGTTTACCAAGGTGTGATGAAATCTCCAAGTCTTTGCTAAGTCTTTAAAAGTCACTTGGGCTGTACTACAGTACATCATCAGAAACAAACTGTGCAGATGACATATCTTGCCATTATTGCCTTCAAATGATTTATTATTGTTGAAGCACTGGTATCTGTTAATGGTACCAAATCAAAATATCTGCTGCAGTACTCCGCCATTATCATGCAGTTGTTCCCTTCCAGCATAACTATGTCAGTGCCAACACACTGGGATAGACACGGGCATCACTGATTCATTTATGTTACTGTTTTGTGCCCTCTGGCAAACTTCACATCTAGCCACCATGTTTTCAATGTTCTCATTCAATCCTGGCCGGAAAACAACACTGCAGGCACACTGTTTATACAACACCATCCTCATGTGTGCCAGATGAATCTGTTTCAAAACCACTGGCCTGACCCACTCTGGTATCACTAACTGGTCCCCTTTAAAATGATGCATTGTGCAACTAACAACTCTGCCTGAAAAGGCCACTATACCTTTTATAAGTTGGTCACAACTTTCATGTTTTCACTGGCCACCTAGTTTGTATGTTGATACCACCACTGAGACCACTCTTAAAGTTGTAACAATGGTCTGACATGCATTCTTAGGATATGAGAAGCATAAATTGAAGGTAAGTGGTTCTGATACCCTATGGATGCAAGTCAGACAGCTCTTAAGAGTGGTCTCAGTGGTGGTATTCATTTATTACTGATTGAGATTGATCAATAACATATTAAAATTTAAAAAAACCTTCCCCAAATGTGGCTGTTTCCAGGGCAACCGTGCGTGAGACGCACTCTACAGGATAAGAATGCCTCACGCACAGAGACAAGAAGCGCTCCAAATGGTCGGGAGTGCTCAGTCAATCTATAGTGCAGTACTCACAGAAGTGTTCACATAGCTTTGTCCCCTTTCGTATCTTTTCTGCCCAATCTACAATGACAGGGAGCTGGTATACAACAGAGTGTATGTGCGTCTCCAAATCTTGTTGTTCTGTGCACCCAGGACAGTCTGCCTCTCATCAGTATTTCCTTTCATGGCTTACACTGTATGTCATGGAGAGATCATATTTTTCTAACTTCAGTATCATTTACTGTAATCTGGGAGGAGCTGATGCCAGTGGCTTACCGATTATGTGCTACAATGGTGTGTGCTCTGATTCCACTATAAGTTGCCGCCCACAGATGTAGGAGTGTAACCTCTAGCATTCCACAACAACTGCCAGCATTTCTTTGTCAATGCATGGTTAGTCCTTTTGTACTGTAGGGAGTGCCCGTGAAGCATATGGCACCGGTTCTCTCTCCTGCATCAAAACTGCTCCTAATCCTGCTTGTGGGGCATCTACCTGCAGCGCTGCATCCTTTACAGATGAAAAAAATCTAAGAACAGGACCCAGTGTTTTCATACTAAGCCAATTCGCCTCCTTCAGTACCACAGCCACATTAGTATCCCACACCCGAGCTCTATCTTTTTCCAAACAACTCCCTCAGTGAAGCACATGTGTGCAACAGTTCCTAAGAAAAGACTGCGAAGTAACTGAAAATTCTTAAAATGGGTTCTGGCTCTTTTCTGGATGTAGGTGGTGCTATCAGCATGATTGCCTCAGTTTTATGTAGGTGGGCATCAACTCATCTGTAGTTTTTTGTTGTTGTGACTGGGAAAGGAGGGCTAGACAATTCTGCCTATTTTCAACCTCGTCCCAGTGGGGGGGGGGGTACAGATGGTAACCAATTGAAATTGAACCAGAGTAAGCTGTTGGTGGTCATTTTAATGAATGGGGGAAATTTGGCCAGGACACCAGGGAAATTCCCCTACTCTTTCAGCAGGTGCCGCTATGGAGCCAGAAGATGGGAGTCTCAGATGGAGGATGACAGTGGAGGAGGTCGGTCGAATGGTCGCCTGCTGCAATGCTGCTCTAGCGAAGGGGATGGTATGGCTGGGATGCACCTTAATGATGTCCAGCAGACCGTACCTACACCCTCGCTAAGAGAAACGGCACAAGCCAGTGTGGTTCACGCTGGTAGAAGTATGCCGACAGAAGGCCTTTTGGGCCTCAACCAAGTAGATGCCGGTGGAAATTCTTTGAATGACGGCACTCCTGGAATGGAAATTCGGAGCACCTCTCAGCAGGAGGTGGAGGATATTGATTTACTTTTAAGAGAGAAACGCCATCTTTTGGATGTCGCAGCAGCAGATTTCTGGATAGCCCACCTTTTGGTGGAAGAAGAGCTCTGAAAAAGAAAATGCCCTGATGTGGAAATCTCCCTCTGCTACTTCAGGTAGTGGTGTGAACATTTTTATTTGCTCTAAATTGACCGAACTTGAGTCAGGCAACCCCACCCCCCCACCTCGCCTAAAGACCCTCTCCTATGGGAGGTAGAAGGCTGCCACAATGGTCTCCAAACAAACCCTGGAAAGAGCGGGCTGGGTACAACTGGAGTCGGGTCAGTGGATAGTTGATCCTAGAATACCGATCCCAGGGGTTTCTGGGGAGGGTAGACCTGAAGCAGGAGAAGGGCCTCCCGCGTCGGAGAATGGCCTTATACCTCCTGCTTCCATGCAGACTGAAAAGAGCCCTGAGACTATGGGGGCACAAGAAAGTGACATGGTAACACTTTTTCAACATAAAGCACAGAATCTTGTCTTAGATGGTGAATTATTGCAAGATAATGACATTACTTATTCCCCCTGTGCCGGTGGGACTCAAGGGACCTTTCCAGGCGCTTCTGATGAAATTGACCCTCAGATCCCAGCTTTATCGCCAGCCCAGACCATAAGCACTGCAGTTGAACAGGAGGTTCCCAGTTAACAAGAACCGGCTCCTACTTATGCAAGTCTTTTTAGATAGCCTGTGTCTCTTGCTAAACAATGAAATGCAGTCCGGTTGCGGTTTTTGGGGCCGAATGATACAATGCCAGACAGATTTTATGTTGGCAAAGTATTAATTAAACAAATGTTGGGGTTTTCACCAGTGAGGTACATGCTTTAATACATTCCCCTGGGAATAACACGTTTGACATTAGTTTTTGAACCCCTGATTTACTTAACAGATTTTGGATGAAATATGCCATTTTAAAAACTAATCCAGTGTGGACCCATTTCCAGGCTATATCACAGACCAAGCAATCTTTCAAGGTTATCACTGTCCTCTTTCGTAATGAAGGGGTCAATGCAGAAGATATTTCATATTGGCTGGAGTACAGATGCAAGCTGCAGGGTAGCCCAGAACCTATCCTGGATATGGAAGGTTTCTGGAATGGAGGGTGGAGGTATAAAGTTAATTTAACCCAGACTGATGAAGGGTTACAGCACTTAACCAGCTGTTTTTATTTAGGCCGGGATAAGGGGTTCATCTTTTACCCACGTCAGCCCCACCACTTTTACAAATGTGGCTCAGGAAGGCACCTGAGTAGAACATGTGACATGGTGAAATGTGTCCAATGTGGAGAATTGGGGCATTTGATATCAGATTGTCATCACCCTACCAAGTGTTCCCTATGTGAGGACCTACATGCCTATACGGACTGCCCATGGGCGGCTCAAAATAAATCTAATGGAGACTTTTGTATTGAGGATTTTTTTTTATTAATTCAGCAGTTCATGCGGCTCAATGCCAGAAGCTGGTACCCTCCCCACCTTCTTGGAAAGAACAGACCCAAACTTTACCACTACAGGGCGAACCCCCTGTAAGGGACACAGAGCTGGTTATTGAGGGAGTTGAAGGGGCAAACCAGGAGGTTGATGGAACTATACAAACAGTATCCACAGATGGGGTTCCCCTCATATCTCTCTCTCTCCCCCCCCCCACCCTCCGGAAGAAAAAATTACTTACCTAGTAATCTTGTTTCTTCCACGTGATACTCAGGTCATAACTGTATGCAGTCTTCTTCCTAAGTAGAACTGCCCAGAGAGAATTTGGAACATATGCAAATGATGGAATCTTTTGCATGAGCCACTTTTCAAATGCTGCCTTATACTAACTGCCTTCAGATTTCCTGGATGCCTGAAAAGACAGGCCCACAGGGACTAAGTATAATAATTATAGTAATAATATTAATAACAACAACAGAGGGCACTCCCTCAACACTAAGTGTAATAATAGTAATCATAATATTAATTAGAGAGAACTCCCTTAACCCGCAAAAAAGGGCCTCCAACTGGAGGGCATAACCTATGAAAGAACACCCTAGAATGTCCAAATTACCCAAAAAAGGGAAGAGGGACAACAATCGGGAATCCAATCACAATATGTATGCCAGAAATGGCACTTATGCCCAAGAGCACAGTATTCAGGAGTGCAGAGGCTGAAGGTTCCAGAAGGGGAGGAGGGTGGGAGAGTTATGAATACCTGAGTATCACTTGGAAGAAACAAGATTACTAGGTAAGTCATTTTTTCTTCTAACCCCACTAATACTCAAGTATTCATAACTGTATGCAGACTACCAAGCAGTACCTTTGGAGGTGGGCACAGAACCATATCTTAGAAACAGACTTTGCAGGACTGCTGTGCCGAATCTGGCATCAACCCTGGACAAATTATCCAAGCTTCGTAAAGTTGTGTACTAGTTTCCAGGTAGCTGCTTTAGAGATTCACGGGAAACATCCCTGACAGCTGCTATGGTAGCAGCTGTGCCACTTGTGGAATGTTCCTCCACCCACAAGGGGCTCCTTTCTAGCCTTAGAGTACCAAACTGGTTAAACTGTACTATCCAGTAATAAGTGGACCTTCTTTGATGCTGGGTTATCCTTTCTCACATTCCCATACATCAGGAAAAGCTGTTTTCTGTCCTGCCTCAGGGCTTTAGTGGCTGTCAAAAAGTAGCTAAACTCCTTTGACGTCCAGACTATGAAGACTTTTTTTCACCAGGACTAAAGTGTTCAGTGAAAAAGCAGGGTTTTAAATAATTGATTTGCAGTTGTTTTTTTTCTTGGGACAATACTAACTGTACAGAAAGCATTTACATAGGTTTTCTAGCAGTGTTATGTTTGTTAAACACAGTGAGGCAAGTGCTATGCATTTTCACAATGTTTTAGAACTTTCATGAGCAAAACGGTAACCAATTTTTAGAGTGAAATAAAACCCTGAAAAGACGGGTAAGATAATGGTTTGGTTGAAATGATAATTAGAAGTCATGTTAAAATGAAACTTCCTGTTTGTTCCCAGGACAACTTTGTCTCTGTGGAATGAAATACAGACCTGTTCAATTCAGAGAGACTTGAGCTCACTGATTGTTTTGTCAGAAGTGATTACCACAGGAAAGAGTTTTTTTGACATATTTCGAATAAATTGAAGACACAGGGTCAAAAAGGGGGACCCATGAGTCAGACTATACACACATCTAGGCCACATGCTGGCACCAGTCCCTTGTGAGGGGGTGCAAATGGGACAGGCCTTTAAAGAACCCTTTGAAGATATGGTCAGAGGCCTGAAAAATATTCTGTCCAACTGAAGTGTAAGTAGATACAGCAGCCAGGTGGACACTTAAGGAACTGGACTGCAAGCCCAGTAAGAGCAAATAGTTAAGACAGACCAACACAACAGGAACACCAGCCTGAGTTGACATGTGCTAGGCCCATATAGAGCCTTTTATAGCTAGGATCTGAAGCAATAAAAACATTTTGTCCAACTAATATGCCAGCAGATGTTGCAACCAGGTGGACCTTAAGGGTACAATATAGCCAGTCCAATGACTGTAAATAGATAAAATAGTCAGACAGTTGGGACCCAGCATGTTCTGGGACCAATTTCCTGGTTGAACAGCAATCATAAAACTTGTTCCCATTCTGAAGCGTGGATTTTCTTAGTGGAAAGCTTTCTGTAACCACATCACATGCTTAAGACACTTTGAGAAAGATGCAAACCTGCATATTATACAAAAGGTACTCAAGAACCATGCCTTGAACGCGAGTGATCCAAGGTTTGGATACAGGAGCCTCCTGATAAGAGGTCATCAGATTGTGCCTCCGAGGGAAGGTGTATTGGTTCGGGCCCCAACATTGAGGTTTAGCAGAGAGAGAGACATGTCTGTCGGGCCCATTCTAGTGCTATCAAGATTATTGATGCTGACTGGGACCTGAGCTTGAGAAAATTGCTCTGTATACCAGAAGGAAGAAAGAAAGAAGAAAGATGCACTTGCTTCCCCTACCAACTCAAAGCCAGAGCATCCAGGGGAATTGTTCCCAGATCTGGCTGTCTGTCATAGTACTGTGACAGGTGGTGGTTGTGGTGGGATGCGAACAAGTCAACCTCTATGGTGGCCCACCTGCTGAAGATAACTTGCACCACCTGACTGTTTAAGACCCATTCATGATGGGGCTGGCTGACTTGAGTTGAAGTATCTGCCAAGGTACTGCCCTTACCTGGCAGTGGCAGACGAATATCCTGAAAGGGCCCATCGAGCATGACAGATTACATATTTTCATGAATCCTGTGCAGGGAGAGCTTAGCCTTGTCCCTCCTGAAATGTTTATGTATTACATTGTGGTGGTACTGTGGATGTGAACCCCCCTCCTTGTAGTAGTTATGTAAAATCTTTAGTGCCAGTAACATCATTCTTAGTCCCAGCAGGTTTATGTTTTATGGGAGGTGTGAACCCCCAGGTAGGACCACACTCAAATCAAGATGTCTCTTATCAGACAACTGATGGAGCTTTCTGCTGAAAAATAAACTCCTTCCATTAGATTGTTTTTTTTCTCCATTGGAGACCTGTAAAATCGGTTATGACAGAGGGTCCTTCCTCTGACACCAGTGAATCTTGAGGTGAAACTGAATAGTAATTTGTAACCTGGATTCCAAGACTGCACCAGTGGCAGGTGCCACATGCAGTAGCTGAAGAAATTGTTCTGCAGTTTGTTTTTTAAATTTATTTATTCATTTCATCCAGGATGAATGAAACCACTATCAGTGGAATACTTCTTGCCCTGCTTGTAGGCAAGTAGGTCCTGTCTCACAAGGTATTAAGCTCTGCTCCTACGAACTGTAGTGCCTGAGCAGGCTGAGAGACAAACTGCTTCCAGATTTATCAGAAAAATCTAAAGACTCCATGAGCCCCTAGGTGAGTTGCAGATCCACTTGCTGGGGTGACTTTGCAACCACAGCCAATCCTCTAGATATAAGAAGAACTTGTGACACCTTGTCTTAGGAGGAAGACTGCATACAGTAATGAATACCTAAGTATTTCTTGGGTTAGAAGAGGTGTTCCAAGTTGTGTCATGTTGACGTTAAAGTCTCCGATCAAGGTCCTCAACAAAATCTATAGTGGAGCAGGGGTTTCCCTTAAAAACTGATTTATTCCCATAGACGCCATATGGCGTCAGATCCATCCATTTTTAGAACTGATCCAATATGGCCACCGGGAGCAAATGAGTTAAGTAACACATATACGGTGCTGCAAGAGGATGAGGGTACTGAATCAGATTCTGCATCTGTTCAGTCACCCCAACCGGAGGATCCATCTGATGTGGATCAATTGGAGCAACCAAGAACTGGTATAAAAAAAAAAAAAAAGATACATGTTTGGGCTCTCGAAAGTGGACAAAAAAGAAATAATTATGTTGGTATAAGATATGTGTATATTTTCTGGAAATTACAGGTTTTCTCCACTTCTGGGTTTTTTCTTCTTGTTTATGACAGGGATTTATACTATTACTGGTGCTTTACTTCATACTAACAGTATACAATCTGATAGAAAGAGGGCATTACTGTTTTCCTTATTTGATAAAGGGGAACAAGATGTTTTTTTGCAGGACACTTGTCTACACACTAAGGCAGAGATGGATCGAGCAGCCAGTGACTGAAAATGGGGAGTAATGTTTTGGTCCATAGGGAAAGATGTGTGTTGTGGGGTGGGAATTGGAATAAATCACCCATCCGCCTGGCTACTTTGGGAGATACTCCCTGGGAGGGTGTTATTATTAGATATGATTTTATGTGGTCTCCAGTGCCATTTCATTAATGTGTATGTGCCACAGTTAAAATCTGCCAGGGTGGACATGTTTCGGGCGAGTCAGCCATATTTGTTTATAGCAAAACATGTGTTTCTAGGGGAGGATTTTAACTGTAGTAGATACTTAACAGATAGAGGGAGTAGAACAAGGAAGGTATTCTGTGATGCAAACTGTCTAAATGATCTTTTAGTTCAAACTGGCCTTGTAGATGCTTTAGCATTGTCTGGGGCTCCCCAGAAACCTTTTTTTCATGGCACTCTGGCCACGAGGATGGACTTTTGGTTCTTATCAGACTCCTTGGGGGTTGTTAAAGCAAAAACTGTGCCAGTAACACCTTCTGATCATGCTATTATTCAAGTAACTGGTCTAGTCATGAAATCATGCATCATGGGCCTGGTTATTGGAGGTTAAATATGGCCCTCCTTTCTCTTCCAACTGTGGAAACTGGGTTGCTTTCCCTTTTGGAAGCTAGGAAGTCGGATTTTTTGGATCTATGATTCCCACTGTGATTGGTGGGAAGACGCAAAAAAAGACATCAAAATATATTTTCAAACCATAGGACGGATTAATGGGTTACAGAAAAAGACTTCCTATCAGGTTTACAGAGCTAAATTTCACTAACGTCTTTCCCTAGCAGCCCAAGGGCATCATTCTGTTCTTCCCGAATTAGATTCAGTAAGAAAACATCTTAATACGGTGCAATATGATCAAATTAAATCATTAGATCAGGAATGGAGGTTTGGGACACAAAGAACCAAAGCTTTTATGAACCCATTTCATTTCTGTGCACAACAAAGGCAACAGAAATACATGGCTCGTCTGAGAGACCCACTAGGGAATCTCTGTACATCTAAATCTGAAATCCTTCAGGAAACAGACAGACATATATTACACTTATTTAATCCCTTGGTTATCCCAGCAGATATACATAATACTTGGTTATCCGAGATCTCATTGCCAAAACTATCTGACACTCAATCCAAACTGATGATAGCCCCACTTACCTCCCGGGAGGTTTTTGCTGGCCTTTTACAGGCTACAGATGGTAAAGCTCCTGGGAAAGAAGGTATTCCTTATGATCTTTATAGGACTATTTTTAGAATACTATTACCCGAATTTACAGCAGTCTTGCAAGAGATTTTTGATTCTGGGGCTTTACCACATAGTATGACGGAAGGATTAGTTCTCCTAGTGTACAAAAAAGGAGATAGAGAATGTCTGATGAACTGGCGACCTATAACCTTATTAAATTCAGATTTTAAACTGTTAGCTAAAATATTGCATAATCGACTATTACTCTACTCAGATTTTCTAATCCATCCTGCACAGTCCTGTTCCATTCCTCACAGGAGGAAAACAGATAGCCTTATTTTATTAAGGGACATTTTTCAAAGTGGGGCTTCTGGGGAGCTCATGGGCCAGATTTTTAGTATGGACCACGCTAAGGCCTTTGATGTGGTTCATCATCAATACCTTTGAGACTGTTTGAGTGGTTATGGCATACACAGAACCTTTGCTGGTTGGGTACAAACATGTTATGCCACAGCTGTGGTACAGTCCTATTGCAATGGATGGATGAGACGAACCTGTAGTATTAGACAAGGGGTGCGTGAGGGCTGTCCTTTAAGCCCTCATATATATATATACACACACACACACATATATATATATATATATATATTTACATTGGATCCGTTGATACGTCAGGTTTATGAAACTGTGAATATTTGAGGGGTATCCTTCTCTAATGCAGATGCTGAGATTAAATGCATTGCCTATGCTGATGATTTGTGTTTTATAGTAAGCGATAGGGCCTCTGCCCAAGAATTAGAGGGAGGGTTAACTGGCTTCCTGAGACACACAGGGGCGAAATTAAATTATTCAAAATGTAATTGTGTGCCTTTACGACAGGAGGATGTTGCAGAAATGCAGATAACTGGGATTACTGTGGTTAAGAATACTTGTACAATTTTGGGCTTACAATTTGGGGCAGGAGATCTAGCATCACTAAACTGGACAAATAAATTACAACTAGCACAGAATAATGTCAATACATGAAATAAGTGGCGTTTATCTAAACTGAAATGGGTATATATGGTTAAAACTTTTTTACTACCAATCTTTTTATATTTGAGCATGGTTTTTTGTCTCCCCCCCCAGTTAGAAACTATAATGTATGGTTGTTTCTTTTCCTGCATTTGAGGCAGTCGGCTTAACACTATTAAACAATGCCTTTTACTTAGGGATAGGAAACATGGGGGTTTGAAAATGTTACACCCAATAGTTTTTTTTCCCCACAATGTTTCTTTATTCCAACATATGCCCTATATTGGACCCACGAGTTCGGGTATGAACACCTTGGGTGCTTGACTCCTTGGGCCAGATTCTTACCATTTGGCCTGCCCATGTTGGTATTCCTACACAACAGTCTCTACAGTAGCTCCCTGCTTCCCTGAGGGTTTGCTTTGGGAAAATTAAGCTCTGGACGTTAGCAAAAGAGCACATTACGACATATACTAGGAAAGCATTATATACAGTAGCTTTCTCCTGGATAAATTTTTACCAGGATAAAGCACATTTTGACACATTACCTTTACAGGATAAGGTGGCCCTTGGGAATATGTTGTTATCTCCCCGTATTACACCATACATGTGGGATGTGTTATGGCTCTCCCTCTATGGTAAACTTTTAATGTCCAGGGAAATTTAAAATTTAGACAGTTAACAGATGGATATTGTCCCCAGGACTCATGTTCCGACACAATCGAGTTCATGGCCCATTTATTCTTAGAATGTCCTTTTGTGCATAGTTTCTGGCAGACTATAAAACAAAGGTGGCCGCCTGCACCATTTTACCCTATAACCTTAGAAATTCTGTGTACGGGTATTTTGCCCCACTTGTGGACAAAACATGACTGGGTGACTATGTGGTTATTCCTGGTTTGTTTTCAATTTCACATCTGGTTTGTTCGTTGTCGTTTGACTATACAACAAATAAGGTATACCTCAGAGAAATTGTTCTTTATGGTTGAAGCCTCAATTAGGAGGCTGAAGCAGCAAGAAGGGTATGAAGCCTCTGTATCTGTAATGGAATCGAGATGGGGGTCGATTGATTGGATTTAAGTACCCTTATGTTAGTTTTAAAATGAGTTAGCATGCTACAGTATATGATGATGTCTTTGTCTAGGATTTGGTATAAATACAACATAATCTGGTCCGACTACTTCTAGCTACATGTAAAAGGGGGCACTCAGTCTAGGTTTTATTTTTGGGAGTTCATACATTTATGAACAAGGACCTATGTGAGATATGCCTAAAATATTTAATTGAGCCTTATTATTTTATGTATTTTAGCTTGATTTGTGTGCCCTTTTTACAAACTCCAAATAGGAGGGAGGAGGGGCTAGTTTTCATATTATAGTTCCTTTTGAGGCTTCTTAGGTCTAGTAGTTCGTATGCTGGTAATACTTTGTTTTCATTTACAACCTTTAGTTTATGTTATTGTGGGTTATTACTGTATGGATTTGTTTTGATTATTACTGCTTTACAATAAATTCCCCTTCCATTTGGATGGGGAGGTGGTGGGGGAATGCCAACAAGGTTTTGTGTGTTTTGAGTTTAATATATGGTCATATTTCCTTTTAATGCTTGTGAATTAATTAATTCTGGTTTATTATATATGATTTTTACTTTATGAATCATGTTCCCCTATTCTTATGGTAGGGTGAGGTGGGGGGTGGTATTAGTTGGTAGTAAACTGCATTCTCTAATTAGGGTTTATGTATGATTGATTATGCTTTTGTAGTTTAATTTACTTTTCTTTACATTTACGTTTGCATATCCATGTTTGTGAAGTATGAAGTAATACTTCAATGAATTTCTGTTTTCTTTTTTTCCTCCCTTTCAAATATTTGTATGAAGTAATACTGATTTACGTTCTTTTGTTATATGAATAAAAAATTCCCCTACTCTTTTTCGAGAAGTGCCATGGGATCTTCAACGTCCACCTGAACCACCACCAGAACAGGCAGATGGGACCTTGGTTTAATGTCTCATCAAAAGCATGTATCTGCAGTACACGGGCTTCATTTGCTCCCACTTACAACTTGTCCAAGTTCTGTTCCAAATGGACCTCTTTACAGAGCTCCAAAAATGCCAACAAATGCTGGTCGTGCTCTGCTCTGATCATGCTATATACTAAAAAGTAATCAAAATGGCCTCTACAAGGTCATCCCATCAGTGCAGTAGTAGGGCTACCGCTTGCGATGCCAACAACCCAGTATCGGAAGCGATCCTGGGTTGATGGGGGTCGGGCAAGAGGACTGAACATCTCAGGGGATGGTCTCCTCCACCAGGGAGGTCGAATCACTGCCCTCGCTGCAACACTCTCACCTAGGTGACCACAGGTGGTAGTGCAGCTAAGGGCATCATGGGAGTGTTGGACACAGACCGGAGGCTGAAGTAGCAACAGGCTATGCATGCAGGCATGTCTAGGCTTTCCTTGTATGTCAGCTTCCAGAGGGGAAGGAAGAAACAAGAAAATAGCCTGGCTTCAGGTGGACAAAGCATCTAATGCCATTGACCTACACCTGCCTCAACCAGTACTCATCTCCTGACCACAGTTGTGCAGCACAGTTCAGAGGTATAGCCCCTCCATAAGACCCCACCTGGAGCGAGAAACCACTATAGCATGGCAGATGATGGCGGACTAGGGTGAGGTAAAGGGAGCTTAGGATACTGCACTTAGGGGATCTGGAGGGAGGCCTGAAGCAGAGATTTGAAGGTGGCATATAAATATGTAGCTGCTCTACTGTTTTGTTTGACATCATGCCCACAGACTACCCCAAATGGGACCCTAGTGAACCTTTCTTGTATGAAAGGCATATTAAAAGTGATCAACCTCCTGCTGACAGCATTGAACTTCATTTGCCAGTATCCCGTTTTATGCAACTAGAACAATGAACAATTTGACAACACCTAGCTTGTGTATAATGTTATTTAGGGTCGGCAACTTATAATGTTTATTACTTTTATTACATTATTGAGGTCCCATGTAGCTAAACAAATCTGCAGTTTTCCTGAATCCTTCTTTTCAACAACTACCAATGAATTCACCCAGTCTGAGGGTTTGGTTATTTTCTCAATTACCCCATATTTTCCATTCTGGATAATTTCTCATGTAGCTTCTGTTGTAGTGCAATGGAAATAGCAGAAAAAGCATGGATCACTGGCTGTATAGCAGCTCACAGATGTACAATCTACAAAACTGTTTGTGTGCTATTTATTAATTTATATACTTATCTACTTTTTATGTTGCATGGTCAAATGCTTATCAGTCGGGGCTAGTACCATTATAATTTGTTCTTACGCGTTTCAGTATCACAGCATCACGTGTCAGTGAGTTCACCATATAAAAAGTGCAGTCACATAAGAACTTACCGTAACAGTAGATCTTCAAGAGGAGCTCTTGCAGCAGGTTACACCATAAGGACTGAAGCCAGCAGGCGCAAGAACACCATGGAAAACTTCAAGCTAGCAGTCTATAGCGGGGAACCGCTCTTGACATCAGCCCACCCCTGATGTCCGCCTATTGTTTAAAAGGGACAGTCCCCCAGCACCACCTCAGTTCTCCCACTGAGGACCCTGGCAAGCATAGAAAAAGGAGAACTCAGGCTTTCCCCTGGAACGAGGAAACTAAACGATGGAGAAGCAGTCAACAAGGTAATGGAGGGAGGGAAAGCAGCACCTGCTGCAAGATCTCCTCTCAAAGATCTACTGTTACAGTAAGTTCTTATGTAACTGTACTATCTCACTTCGAGGGGGCTTCTGCTTCTGCTTGGCAGAAGACACCAGGAGAAAGGACTGCTGTGTGACTGAACTTCTCTGCTGGGACTAAAGTAGAAGAACTTTTGTATTTGGACCTATAATTTAGGGTAAAAAAACTAACATAAAAAAAAAAAGTGTGTGTTTGGGTTAACTGAACTGAATGGGTATCTGAAGAGTTATCTAGGTGTAAATCTCAGGTGACTGAAAGGACTTAACTGCTGTGAGGTTTAAATTACTTGTAGAAAGATCTGGTAAGTAGGGGGAGTAGCTTAGCTAGAAGGAAACTACATTTAAAGACTGCCTTAGAAAGATTCTGTTAATAGCTTGGCAGAAGACACCAGGAGAAAGGACTGCTGTGTGACTGAACTTCTCTGCTGGGACTATACTGCCCTCCTTCCGTCCCCTCCACCCAAAGCTAGTTCTATTTTTATAGGCACAGGATTTGACTGACAACAGGAACTTCCTGTTTAGGGGCAGGAAGTGAGTGATCACAGAACCACCAAGGACCCACCATCCTAGAAGGGCAAGAGTAGCCTCCGCCCCTCTCTAGCTGCTGGAGGTCTGCCTCTGAGCAAGTAAATGGTCTACTGAGAAATATAGAGATATTCTTGTCTCAGAACAGGACAATCAGGAGCTTAAAGGCACACAGGTAGAAAGTAAGGAGAGAGAAAAAAAAACAGAGGAAAGAGTAAGGATTGCAATCAGTTAAGGGGCCAGAAATAAGACATGACTGGAGTGGTGCAGTGCAGTGGCTGTGGAGCAGCAGTCTTCCGGGAGATGTTCTGGAGGATGCGGTGTTGTCCCATCTGCAGGCACCTCTCTGGGCTAAGGGAGGAGGTTGCTCATCTCCAGGCTGAGTTGGCCAGGATTTGTGGGACCTCCTCTTCCATCCAGGGACCACCAGTGCCACTGCCTCTGCCTCAGAGGTTGCCAAGAAAGAGGAGCGGTTGGACCACAGTGGGCTCAGGGAGGGTGAGGGTGGTGGAACAGAGGCGCATCCCTCCAGTTGTACCTCTCCACAATTCCTATGCCATTCTGGCAAAGTGTGGTTCCTCTATGGAGCACCCACAGTGGAGACCAAGGAGGATGCTGAACCTCCACAAAGGAGACCCACAGGAGGGTGGCAGGGAACCTGCAGGGGAAAGGAAACAACTCCTGGTGGGGGACTCCATTGTTAGGAAGGTAGAACTGGGGAAGGAAGGGGAGAGGGAGGTAAGGTGCCTGCTTGGCGCCATGGCTTGGAGGGACAGGGAGCAAATCCTCAGGATTGCCGGAGCAGCTGCACAGGGGAGGGAGCTGGATGTCATTGTCCACCTAGGGACAAATGACCTGGCTAAGAAAGGGATTAGAGAAGTGCAGGAAGAGTCTGTGGAATTGGGGAGGGGCCTTAGTCAAGTAGCACGCACGGTAACCTTCTCGGAGGTGCTACCCATCTATGGCATAGGAGAGGCTAGGGTCTTCCGCACCATGGGATTCGATCAGTGGTTGAAAAACTGGTGTGGAGCTCAGGGGTTTGGCTTCATTGGGGACTGGGGGTCCACCTGGAGTGATGCAAGCCTATACTGGCATGATGGGCTGCATCTGTCCGGGAGGGGAACCAGGATCCTAGGTGATAGGTTTAAATGCTTCATTGGCAAGCTTTTAAACTAGCCAAGGGAGGAGGCACTGGAAAGGAGCAGGAAAATCCTAGCCCCCAAATAATCATGGTAGTAAGTGCGGCAAACACCAACATAGAGGTGTCGATAGGGAGAAGGGCAGGGGTAAATGGAGAAAGTGACAAAGGCAAGAAGGACAGGGATGGGGCAAAAGGGAGTAAAGCCATCAGGAAATGGAGGGTAATGAGTACCAATGCCCGTAGTCTGGGCAACAAGCTCCCTGAGCTGATGGCCTTAATGGAAGAGGGATGCCTGGATATCGTAGCAGTCACAGAAACATGGTACACAGAGAACCATGACTGGGATGTTAACATACCAGGGTACATAACCTACAGGAGAGACAGGCAGGGGAGAAGAGGGGGAGGAGTAGCTCTCTATGTAAAGGGATAAAAGCAACTGAACAAAAGAGTAAACAGGGAGGAGAGGAGGCACTGTGGGTCACCTTGGAGACTGGAAAGAGGCACCACAATCCGCACAGGGGTTGTGTACAGACCCCCATGTCAGGGAAGGAATGGACAAGGATATGATAGAAGGCATTCTTAGAATGGCAGAGAAAGGAGATACTGTTGATGGGAGACCTGAATATGCCAGATGTTAACTGGAGCACATTTGCTGCAGCCACATCCAAAACAGGGCCATTCTTGATGCCCTACAGGTGGCAGGCATTAGACAGCTAGTTTGGAACCCACTCGTGAGGGAGCAATCTTAGACCTCATACTCTCAAATGGGAGCAGTGAGAGGATCTCAGATCTAGAAGTGGGTTGCCATCTGGGGACAAGTGACCATCAAACAGTGTGGTTCACGTTAAACTCAGCTACAGAGTCAAGCCATACAAAAGTGAGGTACTGGACTTTAGGAGGGCTGACTTTGGCAAGATGGAGAGTGCCTCAGAAAAGCACTAGCAAACAGGCTAGAAGGAGGTGTGGAGCAACAATGGAGAATTATCAAAACTGCCATCACAGAGGCAACAAGCCTTTGTGTGAAGCAAATAAACAAATCAAAACGAAGAAAAGCCACTATGGTTCTCAAAAGAGGTGGCTGTGAAAGTCAGGAAGAAAAGATAGCATTCCGGAGTATAAGAAACACAGAAGGAGCAGGACAGAAGCTGTACCAGTTAAGGCAGAAGGAAGCAGGGAGGGAAGTCAGAATAGCAAAGGCCCAAATTGAGGAAAAGATAGCCAACTCAGTTAAGAAGGGGATAAAACCTTTTATAGGTACATCAGTGAGCGTAGAAAGACAAAGGGAGGGATAGTGAGGCTGAATAGAATGAGCGATTGGGTGGGCAGAGGGGACAGTGAAAAGCAGGAATACTGAGCGAATATTTCTGTCAGTATTCACAAAGAGGAGGAAGTGCCTAATCCAATTAACAGAAGCACTCTTGATAGAGGGGTCAATCCCAGTCCTTTCACAGAAGAAAGGTTCTGCAAGAACTCCTAAAACTGAAGGTGGACAAAGCAACGGGTCCTGATGGAATTCACCCAGAATTCTAAAAAATTAAGGGAGGAACTAGTGAAACCACTGGCTACTCTTTTAATAAATCATGGGAGGATGGTGTGGTACCCGAGGACTGGAGGAAGGCGGATGTGATTCCCCTTCACAAAAGTGGGACCAAGACAGAGGCAGGAAACTACAGACCTGTCAGTCTGACCTCTGTGGTAGGGAAAGTGATGGAGTCACTTCTGAAGGAAAGAATAGTTGAATACCTAGAGGCCAGTGGAGCACAGGACCCAAGGCAGCATGGGTTCACAGCGGGAAGGTCATGTCAGACGAATCTAATAGATTTCTTTGACTGGGTGACCAAAGTAGTAGACCAGGGAGGGGCTGTGGACATGGCCTACCTAGACTTTAGCAAGGCATTTGACACAGTCCCACACAAAAGATTAATAGTCAAATTAACCAGCCTGGGAGTGGGACCCAGGGTGGTAGCCTGATAAAACATTGGCTGGACAACAGGACACAGAAGGTAATTGTAAAATGGAGTCTACCTGGAAGAAAGGGGGTTACTAGTGGAAATTTAGGGTTCAGTATTGGGTCCAGTCCTTTTAATGTCTTCATCAGTAACATTGCAGAGGGGCTGGAAGGAAAAGTATGCCTTTTTGCAGATGACACAAAGATCTGCAACAGGGTTGATACACAAGGAGGCGTGGAAAGGATGAAAAGGGACTTGGCAAGGTTGGAGGAATGGTCAGAAGTATGGCAGCTAGGATTCAATGCAAAGAAGTGCAAAATAATGCACCTGGGAAACAAGAACCCAGGGGAAGAATACACAATGGGTGGGGAGGTAGTAACAACAACAAAAAAGGAAAGGGACCTGGGGGTAATCATATCAGATGACCTTAAGGTTAGCAAGCAATGTGAAAAGGCAGTAGGGAGGGCTGGGAGTATACTGGGATGTATAGGGAGAGGCATCATCAGCAGAACACAGGAAGTTGTTACCCCTCTGTACAGACAGTTGGTGAGACCCCATCTGGAGTACTGTGTCCAGTTCTGGAGACCCCATCTCCGCAAGGACATAGACAGGATAGAGGAAGTCCAGAGGAGGGCAACTAAAATGGTGCAGGGTCTGCAAGAGAAGCTGTATGAGGAGAGACTAAAGGAGCTTAATATGTATACCCTTGAGGAAAGAAGGGAGAGGGGACATGATAGAAACTTTTAAGTACCTCAGTGGAATCAACAAAGTCCAAGAGGGTAGCATCTTTCAGAAAAGACTTGCAAGAACAAGGGGACACAATTTAAAGATAGAAGGGGAGGCGGTTCAGGGGCAATGTGAGGAAGTATTATTTCACAGAGAGGGTAGTGGATGCATGGAACAGCCTTCCTGAGGAGGTTGTGGGGTCTAAAACTGTGGGAGAATTCAAGAATGCATGGGACAAACATACGGCAATTCTTGTGGGGGGTAGGAAGAAATAGGCTGTTGGTTAACTAGGATTTGCGGCCCATCCTGTAGGTAGGGGAAATGGGCAGACTAGATGGGCCTAGCGGTCCTTATCTGCCGTCAAAGTCTATGTTTCTACGTTTCTTTTGCAGCAGGTTACACCATAAGGACTGAGTTCCAAGCAGTGAGAGGACTGACTCTGGTCAGCTGGGAGGAGGTAGAGGTCAGAGTAAAGATCTCAAGACAGCAGGCCCTGCAGGGCAGCCAGTCCAAAACCTGCCCTACACCTAGAGGCAATGTCCAGACTGTAATGCCAGATTAAAGTGTGGACCGAACTCCAAGTGGCCACTGCACAGATGTCAGCAATGGACACATTTCTGAAAGATGCAAATGAAGCAGCTACACCCCTGGTAGAATGGCCTTTAACCAGGCCCGGTAAAGGCTTGTCGTAGTTACAGTAGCAATAAACAATGCAATTAACTAACCATTTGGATAAACATTGTTTAGAAACTGAAGCCACTTCTTTTCTCGTGGTGAAAGAAACAAACAACTGATCTGATCTGATGGCTCAGGTGCGGTCCAAATAATAAAAGCACCCGGTGAACATTCAGAGTATGTAGTAAGGCCTCCCCCAAGTTAGAATACTCTGAGTAATACATAGGGATGTCCTGATTCAGTGTAAACTTGGACACCACCTTAGGAAGGAACTTAGGATTGGTCCTTAAGGACACCCTGTCCTTGTGAAAAACTAAATAAGGCTCTTTATATGTCAGAGCTTGGAGTTCAGAAATCCTTTGAGCATTAGTAACAGCAACTAAAAATAATGCTTTCCAACACAAAAAGCGAAGCTCGCAACTTCTGGCAGGCTCAAAGGGAGGCAATGTAGGTTTCTCCAAGATGAATAACAGATCCCAAGGAGGGACAGAGTCCCAAATAAGAGGCTTTAGATGCAGAATAGTCCGCAAGAATGTGCGGGATGGGTCAAGCTGCACAAGGATCTTGCCCCCAACAGGTGCATGGCACGCAGAGATGGCTGAAAGATGCCCCTTAATGGATGAGTAACTCAGACCTGAGTTAGATAAGGAAAGGAGATACTCTAGAACCAGATTCTCCAGACAAGTAAAAGGATCCAGGTGATGCGTGGTGGCCCATAAGCAGAATCGCTTCCACTTCATAGCATAAGTAGATCTAGTGGAGGGTCTTCTGGCAGCCACTAGAATGTCTGCCACTTGGGGGACATACCCCAAAGCAGGCAATTGCTAAGTCTATAGGAGCCATGCATGAAGGTGCAGAGACTTTAGATCCGGATGGACCAGGGTGTCCTGCTCCTGTGAGAGCAGATCAGAGAACAGAGGCAGGGGAATCAGTGGTTCCACTGCAAGCTACTGGAGAAGTGGAAACCAAATCATTCGTGGCCAGAAAGGGGCTATTAGGGAAGGCATACAGAAACCTCCCTGTCCAAGAGAGGGACAATGCATCTTGCCAGAAAACACCAGGCCCTAGACCTAGCGAGCAGAAACTAGGCAGTTTTGCTTTGAATGAGGATGTGAATAGGTCCCGTTCTGGGTGGCCCACTTGTCAAAGAGATCTTCGACCACTGTGGGAAGAAGTTCCCATTCATGAACCTTGGACCTGGAACAGCTTAGACTGTCGACCAAGGTGTTCTGAACGCCTGGAGCATGCACCGCCTTCAGGCTAAGGTGATGCTCTATGACACAATCCCACACTCTCGTGGCCTCTCTGCAGAGGGGGTAAGAATCTGTGCCCCCTTGTTTGTTGATATAAAAGACCACGGACATGTTGTCCATCAGGATCAAGAGAGGGATCCAAGAGTAAATATGTCTGAAAGGTCTGGAGGTATACAGTTTCACCCGCATCTCCAAAACACTGATGTGGAGATGTTGTTCAAAGGGGGACCAAGTGCCTTGCATCTGACAGTCCACCAGATGGGCACCCCAGCCCTGGCCCAACACCTCTGCGGTCAGAATTTGCTGTGGTGACTCCAACCAGAAGGGGACACCCTTTGAAAGACTGAAACGGTTTAGCCACCACACCATGGTCTGTTGGACCAAGTTGGACACAGACACTGGGAGGTCCAAGTTGCCTGAATGTTGGTCCCATTGGACACGTATGTTCCACTGTGTCACCCTCATATGTAGACGAGTCAGTGGTACTGTCGCAGTGGCCATTGCCATATGTCCCAGCAGTCTCAGAATAGTTTGGGTTGGGACTTGTCGAGACGCCAATACCAGTTCAGCCTGAGCCTGAAGCCCTGTCTGGCAGAAGAAACGCCTTGCCTTGCTCTGTGCCTAAAATCACCCCATGTACTGGAGTCTTTGACCTGGCCAAGGGGATGATTTTGGAAGATTAAGTGTTATCCCCAGCTCCTGAAACAGGGAAAAGGTGGCCTTTATGGTTCTGAGTATCTTCTCCTTAGTAGGAGCTGTCAGAAGCAAGTCATCTAGTTAAGGGAAGACATAATGGCCTTCCCTCCTTAAGGCAGCTGCCGCGACTGCAAAGCATTTTGTAAAGACTTGTGGGGCCGAGGACAGGCCGAAGGGCAGGGTCTGAAACTGGTAGTGGTTTCCTTGGATCAGAAGCACAGGAACGTTTTGTGGGGCGAACACACCAAAATGTGAAGAATAAATGCCTTGCCTTGCTCTGTATCTAAAATCGTCCCTATGTACTGGAGTCTTTGACTTGGACAAGGGGATGATTTTGGAAGATTAAGTGTTATCCCCATTTCCTGAAACAGGGAAAAGGTGGCCTCCATGGTTCTGAGCAATTTCTCTATGGTAGGAGCTGTCAGAAGCCAGTCGTCTACATAAGGGAAGACATAATGGCCTTCCCTCCTTAAGTCAGCTGCCACTACTGTGAGGCATTTTGTAAAGACTTGTGGGGCTGAGGACAGGCCAAAGGGCAGGGCCTAGAACTGGTAGTGATTTCCTTGGAATCGGAAGCGCAGGAGCCTCCTGTGGGGTGGAAACACCAAAATGTGAAGGTAAGCGTCCTGCATATCCAGGGACCAAAGCCAATCCCCTTGATGAAGCAAGGGGAGAAGGCTGGAAGAGTGACCATCCTGAACCTTTTGTACTCTATGAATTTATTCAGATGGCTGAGGTCCAGAATGTGGTGCAGATCTCCTGCTTTCTTTGGAACCAGGAAGAAATGTGAGCTGAAACCCTTCCCATGTTGTGCTGGCAGAATGGGTTAGAAGGCCTCTTTTCACAGGAGCGCTTGGATCTCGTCTTGGATCAAGTCGAGATGGGCCTAGGGGTAATGGGAGGGAGCTGGGGGGATTGTCTGGAGGAATCTCAAACTATTCTAGGGTATGTCCTTGTTCTACTAACTGTAGGACTCACTATTCTGAGGTTTTTCTGCCCCAGTCTTCTCTGTTAAGTGAGAAGTGACCCCCCACCACCTCCCCCACAGATTCTGCTGGAGATGGGGGACGATGAGAGTCAGGCAGAGGAGCAGGGACAGACAACAACCTGTGAGGTTCTAGGAGCTTTGGGCGCTGAACCTCCTGTGACTTGGGAAGTAGCCTTCCTTTTAAAGGCACCCCTGGACTGCTGACTTCTATGATACTGCTTGGGGTTGCAACGAAAAGGCTGCCACTGGGAAGACTTAGGCTGAGACTGAAAAAGGGAATAAAATGAATGGATAGCCTTACCTGACTTTTTTTTTTGTCTACTTTATTTCCTTCCGTTCACGGCCCGTGGAACCATTTTCAGGCATCCTGCCCGTATCCTGCCCGCCTGATGCCCCTTGGACTGTGCATCCTCTCTCTGCCCCCGCAGCCAGCATCCCCAATTTAACCCATCCGGGGGGGCGCCCCCACCTCTTTGGGCGCTCTTCTAAGTCAGTCTCTGGCTGCAGGTGAGGGCCCCGACGGAGGAACTGGAAGGCCAGTTGAGGTGAATCTGGCAGAGAGCATGAGGGACAGGTGCCGTTACCTGTTCCATGGAGGCGGTGTTTTCCCTGTTTTGGTGATGGCCTCCCCCCCTTGCATGGGCACGCTTGATGCAACGGTGCATGGCAACCCTGTCTGTGTCAGCCATGCTGTACAGTGTGCAGCCCATGCACTGCAGCGCTCCCGATCTCCACCGGAAGTCACTGGTGCGCCGGGCTATCCCCTCCCTCCCCCCAAGGAGAAACGTCGCCCTGTGGGTGCTCAATCCTTTACCCACCCCTGCTGACCCTCAATGCCCAAGCTCACTCCTGAATGCGGGTTGCCGACGTGGCACAAGGTGCGGTGTCCAGCACCACTGGGCCACCTTACCTGACTCTTTGAGGTGAGTGGTTATATTTTGAGAATCCTCACCAAACAAGACAGGGCCTCTAAAAGGGGTATCTAGGATCTCAGATTGGATGTGTGGGACAAACACAGAAACTCAAAGCTGTGAGTGGCAGCACAGACAAATTCCCATAGCTGCGGCTCTTTCTGCAGAATCCACGGAATCATAGGCGGCCCAGAGGACGTGGGTCCTCACATCAGAGCCTGACTTGAGAAGGTGCAACAGCTCAGCCTTCCCGTGGAGATCCAGCTGGGCTTGTGCCATCTCAAAAGCCTTCTCCCACAGGGCATTCTGATACTGCACCATGTGGGCAAAGAAGTTCAGAGATCAGATGGCACACGTGGCCAAGGAGTAGAACTTTTTACCAAAGTAGTCAATCTGACTACAGTCTTTATCAGGAGGCTGAGTACTGAGGTGACAGGGTCATTTTGAACGGTCATGGGCCATGCTGATAAGGACCAAATCAGCCTCAGGGCGCTCCCCATAGAAGGGTTCATCCCTTGGGGCGTTATACAAGCAATCTGTCTTTTTGGACGTTGCTGGTATAGAGGACAGGTGCTTCCAGACTGCTTTACTGACCTCCTTAAAGGAGTCTATTGGGTGGGGGGGGGATTACTAGAGGCAAGGACTCCTTCGCGTGGAGGAAAGTGGTTAACTGACATCACTCGGGGTCCACTTCCTCAATGTTCCAGCCCATGAGGGCCTGGAGGTGCCTCATCACAACCATGAAAGTTGGCTCTGGGGGAAGACTGGGGGTATCCTTAGGCTCCTCTGACTCAGATGGAATATTTGAATCTCCAGAGTCTTCATACGAGGAGGAGGAAGAGTATTCCCCGATTCACCCGAATCCAGTGAGGAAGAGGGTGAACACCCGAAGCTTATGAGGCCTAGAAAGGCCAGTGTTAGGTCTTAATGGTTGTGGCATAGGCTCCTTAGGAACTGGCATTGGAGGGACCTGGTCCTTAAGAGAACTAGGAGAAGTGTCCCTCAGGATAGGAGTTGGAGGCTCCTTCAGGACCTCCTTGTCTTTGAAGTATACCCACCAGGCCACAAAAAGTGTGTTAAGCTCTGTGGGTGGAACTTGAGGCAAGCTCGGGGGAACTGGTGTCTGTGAAGTAGGTTTTGAAGGCCTCTGCATCAGTTCATCAGGATGTGGCAACACTGGTGTTGGCTCCACTGGCGTCTGGTTAACCAGCGTCTGGTCCTGAGGTTAAGAACCTATTGGCATTGGTCTGACTGGGATCAAAAGATTGGGTGTCAATCCCGCTGGCGTCGGCTGTGTGATTTCGGGTTCAGCTGGCAATTGTGGGGGAAACTGGAGAAGACGGTTATAGCATCATCGGGGGAGGAACCAGTGAAGCCAGCATCGACATAACTGGTGTAGGCTGACGCCAGTCTGGGGAAGCAGCCAGCACCGACCTGGAGGGAGAAGCTTGGATAGGGGAGCTGACTCTCGAGCAGGGCAGAGGCATCATCTCCACAGGGCAGGAGACCACATGCCCTGAGCATCACGAACTGATGTCGGTCCCTGACTTCAGAATCAACTTCTCCGACGCCTTGCCCAGGAGGGTGACAAGCAGTGACCCACCACACGAAGAGGACCCTGTCAAACCATCTGGCTGAGTACCTGTGTTCTGGATGGGCCAAAGCTTCAGGGGCTGAGAGGCTGAAGTCGATGAACCGAGTCCCGACGAACCACCACCGGATACCGTCAAGAGGATGGGTGGTTTTACCACTGGCAGCCCGGATGGAGAGAGGGCTGACAGAGTGGAGGAGGTTACCCTCCTGCAGGCCCAAGATCAGTGCCCGGCTTGTGCAGGGATCTGGAGCGGGAAGTAAACTGAGGTTTCTCCCTATGTTTCTCCTGGTGTTTGTGCTTTCCCGAGGGCTTGTTCGGATCACTTGCTGAAGAGGAGGAGGCCCCAGAAGCCGTGGAAGAGGATGTACTCTGGTGAAGCTACTTCTCCATCGATAAAGGTTTTTGCTGCAGCAGGAAAGATTCCAAGGTCTTCTGGCGGTGAAGCTGGGTGCACTGACTTGAAACCTTGGCAGTGCTGGCAGGGCCTCAATGTTGTGATTTGGGCATAGGCAGAGTAAGCATGCTGAGTGGCTGTCCTTGTGGAGCAGTTGCTTGCCACAAGCGCACTTCGTTCACCGCCATTCGACAGACGAGGAGGGAGAAGAAGACATATATGGAATGATCACAAATAGAAGGTAAAACAATGAAGTGTGGGTAGTGCGGTGAAAATGGTGAATGACTTGAGCAGAAGGCATCTGTGGAGGTCCAACATGTATGGGTTGAAGGTGGGGGAAGAGGTGGTGTTGGGGGACCACTCCTTTTATACCACAGGCGGACATCAGGTGCAGGCCAACATCAAGTGGTAGTCCCCCACTATAGACTGCTTGCTAGAAGTTTTCAGTGGGGTCCTGGTGCCTATCAGCTTCAGTCCTTATGATGCATCCTGAAAGAGCCCCCTTAAAGTGAGATCTGTATGTTATATACTGTGCCCAGATACTCACACGGTGTGTTACAACGTGCAGTAACTGGTATGGGTGCTCCTCCATAACTCATCAAATGTGGTAATTCTCCTGTCTCTAACTTCTGGATTCTGCTTCATCTCACTGAAAATTCTTTGGGGCAGACAGCGCAGCAGACCTCAGCTTGCGCAGCCCTTTTAAAACTTAATGGTTCATAAATTGTCCCCTACATGTAGGGTTAACCCATGCATTGGTTTCCTTGCTTCGGCTATGTTCCAAAGCAGTTAATACAATGGTGTGTCTTCCCTTTTGGGACGCAGTCTGGTCAATATGTTTCGTGTGTGTACCACTTTGTTAACACGCCTTGCCTTGCTTCTGAACATTCTGCTAAAATGGTCCTTTTGGTTACATTTGTGGCACATCTGTCCCTCAGCTGGGTGCCCCTTGCCCACTTTGGTGTTTGCTTCCACACCTATGTCATGCTTTGGAGCCTGCATTACACGTATTTGCATTTTTATGCTGACTTTTGCCAGCTCTAGTTTTCGTCACCTTATCATAAGTTTAGCAACGACACTCACCATCTACATGCCCCCTGAGCACTTTAAAGTTTTCTTAAGACATTCCAAAAGCTCTTGCAATCTTCACAACTTTGTCGAAGGTCAAGTCCTCCTCTAACAGCAACTGTTTTGGACTTCCTTGTGGAGTGTGGCCATCACAATCCAGTCTTTTAGCACGTCGTCTATGTCAGCAAATGAGCAGGCTTGCTCCAGCAGATGCAACTGTGTTATCCATTTATCGGTGGACTCCACCTATGCTTAATTTCTTTTGCAGAATAATTTCCGCTGAACGGTGGAGATCTTTTGTGTGTTGCAACAGCCCTCAAAAAAGATGAAACAGTACTTCTGGCCTCTTTATGTCCTCCTCTGACGGTGTACTGCTTGAACTCCAAGCCCTACAAATGTCTGCTTTTTTGCCCAGTACTTACGATGAAGAACACTAATTTCTGGGCCTCTGAACATTTTTCTGCATCACATCCCACAAACACAAGTTCTAGCCATCTTGCCCTGTTACTTGCTATTTTTTTCTGAACTGCCCGACTCCTGGTACCACACAGTATGCAGACTTGAATATGGCATGAAGGATTCAGACAAGCTAATATAAGACTAGTTCATCAACAAGTGATTTGTATTTCATGCATCTCTATCAAAACATTTTCTGAACTCTGTTGAAATTTCTTCACCTCTGCATAACACTCATCAACCGCTCTTCAAACGGTCTCCTGCCTCTAGCTCTGCATTACTATATTATATTGAGTATAGGAGGTCATCTCAAACTGAGGTATTACCTTGAGAACTAGAAAGTAACATACAGTACGGGTTTGTATTCTACTAAACCACAGGTATGGGCGCTTGAAGATACTTGGCTTCACCTCATTTAGGGCTGGTTCATTTTCCCCATGGGGTGGGATACAGATGAGGCACACTGATGAGTTCTGAGAAGGACAAAACACGTGTCTGTGCCTTCTGTTCTCAGTCTTTGCAGAATGTGTGAGAGGCCCTTTGGCACCATACATTACTACTCAAAGCAGAACCAGCCTAAATTGTCATTGTGATTTGGATATATATTCCATGATGCTTTGCGTTATGAATGTATGTGTCATTTTGTATTCCTTTGAAACATGGCTTTATTGCCCAATGCGCTTTTTGGGTAATCCTTGCCTCAGTGCTTTTGTTCTGAGTTTGTTTTTTTTTTTTTTTTTAAACATACAGCATGCTAATTACAGTATTATTAGCAGAGCAATCATTTCAAACACAAACTCTGCACGCATTATGAAAGGAAGTGCTACTTAGCGCTTCACATGTGAAATTTAGTTCCGTAATCAGTACAACTAGCAAAGGCTAGAACATGAACCATTTTCTCTTACAGCAGAATACAGCAACCATGAACAAGACTTCTCCATCTTACTTAAACATACTGGTTTGTCATTATTTTTGTGTTTACTAGCCAGTGTTCCATTTTATAAGTGCAATAACCCACTCCAGTGCTTGTGTTCCACTAAACCACAGTTACGGGTGCTTGAAGCCTCTCAGCTTTGCCTTGTGGCTCCATCACACTGAACTGTGGTTAACCAGAGTACAACCCACACCATGTTGTGGATTACTGTTTGCTTATTCCCCCAAGATTTCCTCAAAATAACATTAGCCAAAATTTATCTAATAGGGTATGGGCAAAAGTGAGAATATATTATTTTTTTCTACTGACCCTTGCTTTTGAAAGTGTTTGTATATTTCATGCATCATGAAGCTTTGAAGAAAATTACCAAAATGATCAGATGCTTTCTAAGGGTATCTTCTCTGACCCCTGGTGTTAAAGAATACAAGTAATTTATATATATATATATATATATATATACACTGTATACACACACACACACACACACACACTATTACACTAGCAAGCTCTCAGGGTCATCGTACTTAAAATTATGCATCCTGAGTGTAAAAAGATCTACACTTTAGGTTTAAGAATTCAGCAGCATTATTTTTCATAACTTTTAGCTTATGTTTTTTTCCTACATTAGCCACTATAATGCTCTTTCAGAAGTGTACACAGCAACAAAATGGGGATGTTAAACAATGCAAGAATTGCATCATCCAGTACAAGATCACCTTGGCCTTGCACTATGATAAATTCTTCTATTTTGCACTAGGTGAAAAGTGATACATTTCTTTGTTTATTGTGTCTAACAGAAGAGACACAAGACGGGCATTTATGACTCTGTGGCACATCTTAATGCCCTGTATCTCATCTGATATATTACTGTACACATGGGAGAAAGATCCTTAGAAGGAACCAGTTCAGTAAAGCAGACATATGTCATGTGCTGTACCAATCTGAAAAAGCCTAGCTCATCTGGTGAAAGGGTAAATGTTTCTGTAATGGTGTTTTATATACTTGTGCCTTTACAGGTATGCTGATACAGAATTTTTACATTTTTAAAGATGTTTTCCTTGTACTGCTGCTTTAAGTCCAGAAAGAAAACAGATTTAAAGAGCAGCTGATGCCTTCAAGAGAACTTTAACAAAACATAATATTTAGACACAGTTCGACTTGTATTTCACATTAGTTCTGTATTTCTCCTCCCCATTATTTATTACTGGTGTAATCTGCAAGAAAACAGGACCTTTGCTCCTGAAGAGTTAATCTATTCCTGTTGCTTTCTCCCTACCTGAGGTCATAATGCATTGCTTGTGACATCACAGTTACTCCCATGGCAACAGATTGTGATGTCACAACAGAGGATTATAACTAAGTAGGGGGTAAGGTAAAGAGGTAGGTGAACTCTAAGGTATAAACATCATGTATTCATGCACATTTCCTCAGTAATAAATAATGGGGAGGAGAAATCTATGGACTATATATGGAATGCAAGCTGAACTGTACCTAAATATCATGTTTTTCAAAGATTTCTTTGAGGCGTCAGCAGCTCTTTAATGATGATGCTGTTCTTCTGTTTGGTTGGCGTCCATTCCACAGAGCAGGGGCTACAAACAGTGCGGGGCTTAAATGTTAAGTTCTACTCAAGTGGACTTCATCGTCACAAAATGTCTGCTCAAGAGTTACCAGCTCCAGCCACTTGTGCGATGGGGGTGGGGGTGGGGGATTACCTGCTGACCAATGGCAGGCGGTTAACGATTTAGTGCAATTATAAAGGGGACTCAACATGACAGAAAGAAAATGTTTAATAAGTTAAAACTGTGAGAAAAAAAATACTGAGGTGAAAAAAGTGCCTTATTTTATCAAAATCAGCTGCTTCCAGTCCCAGACTGTCAAAGTTTGGATTCCACAGTCTATCTGGGTTGCATTCTGCATTTTGTAATACACTGTAGAACACAGGTAACATATAACAGGTACAGAATTGATGTTTGCTTTTTACTGTCACCTATGGCAAGTCAGGTCTTGGTACTGCTGTGAAAACAGGCTGCTATTTGTTAGCATTCTATCACATTCCTTTGACCTCTGACCTTACCTTTGCAGATGCAGAAATTTCTTGTATTCCCTTGGCAGCAGCATCTCTTATGATTGGTGCAATAAGGCCTCGCTCCGTGGCTACAGCAATGGAGATATCAATGGAGCTTAGCTGCCTGGGGCCCTCCACACTCCAAGTCACATTCACATCTGGAATTTGCTGCACAGGAAATAAACACACAGCTGTTAAAAGTGGCAGCAGTGCAATCAATTATTTACAGAAATTCTAAAAAAAAAAACTACCAAGAGTGCCTTCTGTGCCCTGAGTTAATTAACAATTCTGGACTAGAGGAGAGACAAGAGACACATCTGCCAGAAACAATGCCAAGGTAGACAGGCAGAAATAAAAATATGAATGCAAACAGCTGCTTAAGAATACCTTTGGTTAACAAGCATTCTGTGACCCATTTTGGTTTACAGGAAAGTGCATTAGCAAAGGCTTAAGGCACATATGGATGGAAAATAAACCATTAATCTAACACAATTTTTAGTTTTATCACAGTGTAAAGCTAATTTGTGACAAGGAACTAGATTTCAAACATGTCAGTTGTGACATCTGAGACACTTCAAGACGTCCCCTCCACCCGCCTTGTCCGTGAGAGTGTGTGTGTGTGTGTGTGTGTGAGAGACATCTTTCAGTAATAAAAGGCAGGGGAACAAAGAAAGGGGTAGGCGCTATACATCTGAAGAGAGACAACAGAAGGTAGTCAGGCTGTTCAAAGAGAAACCCTAGAAAGGCAAGAAATGCCATAATGAAAGAGCATGATCTTTTGTTTTTCCAATTTATTTACCCATGATAATCCACTGAACAGTTTTACAGAGAGGCCCTGCTTTTTTTTTTAAATTCTTTGATAACTGGGTAAGGCCCACTAGGCACAAGTGCCTGTTTTCAGGGGTGACCGGGGAGCACTGGGAAAGGTAAGTGACTTGCTCAGAATCACATGGAATATAAGTGGAGGTTGTGGGAAATCAAACTCAGGCCTGTTGAATTTGTATATGTATGAATGTTGAATGTACCTGTTGAATGTACCAAGCTTATTCACAGCTAGTTACTCTAACCTCTAGTCTATACTGCTAGCCCCAATCTGTACAGCTTGCAGAATCAGATCACTGAAAGTGACTGGTGTGATCTGAACCTAGACCAGCTGGTTCACTGTTCTGTGCACTAGGCCACACTGCCACTGTCTTGGGCAATGCTCCAACATTACAGGGGAACAGACATGCAGCCATCTGAGACTCACTTACATATACTACGTAATCAAGCTATATAAAACTCCAATCAGCTTTTCCTGGTCCCACTGCCCTCCCAGGGCTACAAATGGTCGCAGGACCTCTGGGAGGTGATGTTCTTTATGAAGGAGGGGACAGAAAAAAGGAACTCTGGTACAGAACTTGGGGGCTGACACCACTATTCATAGCGGCAGCATGTGCGAGGCATCCCATGCTGGTGCTGACAACCTCAAATGTACTGGTTCCCCTGGGGTACCACTGATTGAGCAATTCCATGGTATATCAGGGAGGAAGAAGCGACCCACTGAGCCTTGGGTTTCCAGAGGTTTCTGCTACTGGCAGCTTATCCACTCTTCAGTGTAAGGATTATAATGGAAACATAACATTAATATGTACACAATCACACTGCGGCCACAACAAATTACAGTACATGAAGGGCACCACTGCTCTGATAACAGGGGAACAGACAAAATGGGCCTCTTGGCCTTTTTCTGCACCTCAGTCTACTGCTTTGCCTCACAGGTCGAAGTCTGTGTACTTAATCCAGTTTTGTGTGGAAATCCTTGAAGCAAATGTCCCTCAGGAAGTAAGTAACTAGCATTTCATATATTAGGAGGATGAATAACTGTACAATGCTCATTTACAACAGTGTGCAGTAACTTTCAATCGCATACAGATACAAATGCGTTAAAACCCAGATTGTTACAGTGGATAAAAATCTAATAGTACAAGGATTATCATACTCTAAAACATGGAAAGAAAAATAAACTAGAAGAAAAATCAAATAATTATTTAATCATAATGCACAACCTCAAGTATTAAGTGAGGGATGTTCGTAACTCTCTATGCTGTGGGTCGCAACCTTCAGGGGTTTTAGAGGCATTGTTTTTGTGTAATTGTTATTGCATCATTTTTGCAGCTGAAACTCTGCTGCAGTTGTAACAAGCATTTGTCAATCCCGAATGTTTGCTTACTGGCATTGGCAGTGGTAGTGTAGAAGTTACAGAGCTGCGTAATAGGAATGGCAGTGAAGTACTGAACTGAAGCCAACCCCACCACCACCCTGCAGAGAGTGACAGGCATTGGGGTGTGCCTTTGGGTCGTCAGGCATAACAGCCACGCCATTTCACCACACCCCACCTGCAGACACTGACAAGTGTCACAGTGTTCATATGGGTCTTTGGCCCTTATGCGCACCCCATTCCATTACAAAATACAGTGAGATGGGTGCAATATAGGAGAATGGGGTGAACTTTGGGGCGAAGAGTCCAGGCATACCTCAATGCCTCTCACTGGCTGCAGGGTGTGGAATGGTATGAGCATTACAGGCAAGAATCCCAAGTCACACCCTGATGCCTGTCATTCTCTACAGGGTTGGGCGTTATGGTTGGAAACCCTAATACCTCAGGCATTCGTTGGTATTTCACTCCAAATTTTCAACATGTTTTTGTGATCCCACCTCATGAACACTGGCAATATCAGTTTATTAGCGAAAGCTGCTTATGCACAGCGACTACGGCATTTAGCACCACAGGTGCAAAACATTCTGAACAGGATGTAAAAATGACAGCTGTACTGTTCATGGGAGGTGTAAAATGGAAATGTTGCAAATCTGCAGTAAAAATATTAAAAAACTGAGAAGTCACTTGAGCGATATTGGTAGAAACTGCAACGACACCCATAATATAATTAGGTTGGGGATTTTTAAGCAGATTGTCAACTCAGGCATTTTGGTGCCTCTGATCATGAACAGTGTCACTGTGATTTTCTTTATCTGTCACAAACATGATTTCCCACAGCGACCATGCATCTCTGCGCTGAAAATGTGGAAACACCTTGCCATGTTGTGAAAAATGACAGCTGTACTGTTCATAAGGAAGTGTGGAAAAATGCCACTGGTGAAAACCTGGACTGAAAATATTACAAAGTTATGAACTTACGAGGTGCGTGGAAACTGCATAATGCTCACTCATTAACACAGTCATTTATGGACTTTTGTCACCAAATTTTCAACATAGCCATTTTAAGACCTCTGCTCATGAACAGTGTAACTGTATTTTAGTACTCTGTCCCAAACATTGCTTCATGCGCCAACAGCACCATTGTCTTCGCTAATGTGAAAACACATTTTGGGTGACATATGAAAAATGGCAGCTGTACTGTTCATAAGGAAGTGTAATAAAATGGCAATGTTGAAAATCTGGAGTGAAAATATTAAATTTGCAAACTTACGAGCATGCATAGGAACTGCGCAACACATGCTCGTAAAACAGTCATTTATAGGAAATTTTTCACCAAATTTTAAACATAGCCATTTTAAGACCTCTGCTCATGAACAGTGTCACTGTGATTTTCTTAATTGTCCGTACATTGATTTCACACCGACTGCACCATTGTGCGCTACATGGGCGGAAACACGTTTTGGGTGAGATGTGAAAAATGACAGCTGTACTACTCACAAGAAGGTGTAGTAAAATGGCAATGTTGAAAATTTGGAGTGAAAATATTGAACATTCATGAACTTACGAGCGTGCGCAGGGAACTGTACAACACACGCTCGTAAAAGTCATTTTTAGAAATTTTTTCACCAAATTTTCAACATAGCCATTTTAAGACCTCTGCTCATGAACAGTGTCACTGTGATTTTCTTAATTTGTCCTGTACATTGATTTCAGCACACCAGCTGCATGTTGTGGCGACATGAGGCGGAACCAGTTTAGGTGAGATGTGAAAATGACAGCTGTACTACTCATAAGGTGGTGTGGTAAAATGGAAATGTTGAAAATCTGGGTGAAAATTTTGAAAATCAGAGAACTTACGAGCATGCGTGGGAACTCCTGAACTGCGTCTAATAAAACAGTAATTTTTGAAATTTTCCTGCAAATTTTCAAAATAAGGTCTTGAGCCCACCTTATGAACACTGGCAGTGTCATTTGTTAATCAGTCGAAGGTGATTTCGGCGCGGTGACTGCGAAATCATCCTTGAGCCTGAATCTTCATGACAGTGACAGCATTCATGAGAAGGTCCCAAAACCCATATTGAAAATCTGGTGCAAAATTCCCAAAATGCCTGAGATATGTAACAAAGTTGAAAAACCCTATCTATCCCATTATACAGTTTACTGGCATTTCCCTCAGTTCATGATTGGCTTTGAAGAGTGCAGGCGTGTTCCCGGTCCTTGATGGGCGTTGTACCAAGCTCCGGAGGTAAGTATGGGTGGGGGGTGGGGGTAGGCAGGGTGCACAGTGGGTGGGTGTGGGTTGTGGGGGAGCAGGGAGACTGCGTGGGACCGTTTTTCTTTACAGGTTTTTTTAAATGGCGGGATGTTTGCCACGCTGGGGTGGGCTCTCAGCGTGGCACAAGAGATGGCTGGTTGGGGCGTGGAACTGACAGGGGATTGGGCACCCGTCGGCCATGGCATCTATTACCACACTGGGTGGGCTCCCAGCATGGCACCCTGTACTTTGGGGGAGGACAGTGGAGCCGCGGGATTGGGCACCCCATCGGCTATCCATGAGTTGCCATGCTGGGGTGAGCACCCAGCGTGGCATCGGAGGCTTTGGGGGCAGCACAGCCGACAGGGATTAGGCACCCCGTCGGCTATACAGTGTGTGCGTGGGGGGTATGCGCAGGTGTGTGTGTGGGGATGGGCGATGAGCAGGCGATATTTGATCGCTGCTCACCGAAGCGTAGGTCCCCCTTTCAACTGTACGCCACTGCATTTTGGAGCTGTCATAGACAGCTCCAGCATGCATTGGAGGACTGGGGCCACACCTGCCAACACACTGACTGAATTGGAAGAGGGGGTGACACACCTCTGAAAACTCGGATGATGGCACTATGTTTCTTGCACATGTGTGCAAGCAAACATAAAAAGCACACTATCTACATAGTGCCTAGAAAACTCAGACTATATCCATAGTAAACATCAACACTCACTACAACCTCTATTTCAAATAGATGCACTTTTAACAACCAAGTTTTGTGGCATAAAAAATTAATTTATTATAGTACTAACAAACAGTGACACATACATGGAAGGCACACAGCAGGGAGTATAACTCTCCCCACTGTGTGCATTCCACATTGTCAGCACTTTAATAAATGAATTTTTTATATCACAAAACTTGGTTGATAAAAGTGCATCTGTCTGATATAGAGGTTGTCATGAGTGCTGGTGTTTGCTGTTTGGTTATTTACTGCAACTGTGCCTACCAAATGGTCTTCACTGTTAGAAAGTAACAGCACCCCGTTTTAAATCACTGCAAGTTCTAAATCAGTACCATCACCACCTAGACAGCTAACCATTGTCAAAGTTATAAAAACTACTGTATTTTAACTTTCTTCATAAGGCAACAACAAAGGAGACAATCAGATAGAGGGAGAGGACTACTAGTCCGACGAGGAAGCAAAAGGAGGGAAATAAGGATTTTGTTCAAAACAAAGCTTTTCAAACACACTATCTCAAAGTGCTTTACAAGACATGAAGAGTTGCTTCAGCCATTAGGCAGGCACAAGGAAAGTTCAGAAGGGTTGAGAGATTGAGGAAGGGAAATCCCAGGATGATTTAAGTAATGCAGAGACAGAGAGAAAGTTGAGCACACAGGGGCTATATGACTTGCCCAGGGTCACACAGTTAGTATATGGTGGAATCCAAACCTACGGGTCCAAGTTTACAGTTCTACATGATCCACAAGATGGAATCTGACTTTATTTTCTATTTTTAGTGCGCATTTTTACACATTTGCTTTAAAAGCACAACATGTGTGTGTGTGTGGGGGGGATAGTGTGCGGGTTCAGGATCGGACTCAGGTTGCTGCGGAGGACTTGCCAGGTTGAAGTTGTGCCCACCCAAAACAGTGTGCCTCAGTCAGGAAGGGTTGACAACTTCTGGCACAACAGTGACTCCCTGTGGATAGGCCAGGGAGTTTGCCTCTTGCAACAGGGATGCTGTGATGTCAGAGGCCAACGCTGGCACTGCTCATGCCATGGGGTGGAGGGAGATACCTTTCAGGGAGAAAATCAGGGCAAAAGGTGTGTGCCATGAGCCACCTATATGATGATTACCATACCCTCAGGCTCTGCTCTGTGTGGATCTCCACTGGCTAGGACAGAGGGGAAAGCAGCTGAAAGAGCTGAGGGGTCGCCAGCAGTGCACAGCAAGACCAGATTAGGAAGACAGGACGACACCCTGTTGAGGGCAAAAATCAATATAAAAAAAAAAAGACAAAAAAGTACAACAGTGGGGGCTATACATCAACATTTTTATGTAATGAGGCTCTGGTTACAAACATACCTTTCAGCAGCAGTGCATATGTCAATGTTTAATGTTGCCGGTCCCCTGGCAAAGACCATGTTGGTCAAAGCACCGGGGTGTTTGGCTTGAAGTGTGTCCTTTTGTTTGCCACTGTTTTGTGCATTTGTGTTACCTTGCTGGCACTTTAAATCAATGTAAGCTTATTTAATGTTTACTATTGTGTGGCACCTATGGTCCTGTTTTAGAGAGCACTTCTTTTTCAGTTTGCAGTGGCTGGTTTTGGGGTTACCTGCCCCCTGTGAATCACACTGTACTGCCTTTGTAAAATGCCCTTCTGTTCTGCTTTTGTGACATACTTTAATGTTTCTTTCCTCTAAAGGTATTTGAGCATAAAAATTATTAAGCAGGCTGAATTTTTTAAGCAATTTTTTTTTCATTTTTCTGTGTGTGAATGTAGTGCTCGTGAAAGGTGCTGGATTGACAGCACTGGAGCCTGAAGTCCAACCTGAAAAAAAATCATTAGCATGTTCACATGTGAAAGTGCTAATCAGTGTGATGATGCACATTACTTGGCTCAGATTTATTAGCAAAATGTTAAAAAATATTATTTTTTTCACGTGCCATGAACTCACACAAAACAAAAATGGGTAGCAGTTTGCTACTGCGCATTTCTGGACATGATAATCATTGACCCCTGGTTTACGCAGCATTTTGCTGTGCTATGCAATCTATTTAATATCTTGAAGTTCAACTGCTGTTTTGTTTGCAATGCAATAATGTGGTGCAATCCACACTACCCAGTGTTTTATATATGTGTCTCTTTTTCCTCTCAATCTGTAGCAGACTGCTAGGTATAGAGCAGCTCACGTAGGGCAGGGGGTCAGACTCTGTTGTTATTTCCCAAAGCCCACCCCATCTCAGGGAGGATAGTAAAACTGAGCCTGTCCTACACAGGGCTGAAGAGTCAGAGTCAGATCTTCATTTTGGGCAATAAGGCATAACAGGGCATCTGTTACTGTGGGAAAACAGCTCAAATCAGGAAGTGATGCTTGAAGCAACGCAGGGTGCCTTACATATTCAAGAAGTACTGTTATTCCACAATTACACATACCTTGAAGTGCCATATTCTGATTTAAAACTGGCTAAACTGGCTTTTATTTAAAAAAAAAAAAAGAAGAAGTAATGAGGTTCAGAACATACATTATTTTTGACCTGTGCTGTTGTGCAGGCTTAGCACATGGTTATGTGATCACATCTGACCAATCATAAGTCTTTGTTTCTCTTACTCACTATATAATAAAAATCAGCCAATCAGTGCTGAGTAGTTACCTGCACATGAGAACATTTTATAACAGTAAGAGTACCTCACACACAGCATTTGAAAAAGCAGCAGGTTCCACTTTTCAAAAGGGGTCATCCATCTCTTACAATTACAACAAACTTAATTACTCTTTGTGCATATTGTAATAAGCTAATTGTTACACTCGGGATGTCTCCTATGGACACAAGGAGTGTCTGACACCAGAACTACTCACCTTCAGTTCACAGTTCTCTTACTCTAAAAAATGTGTGAGGTGTTCCCTGTCTTCAACTATGTAGATGTGGTCTATGGCACTGCTCCTTCCACTTCCCTTGCCGAACTGAACATCATCTGCAGCTCTTTCTGCCACTTTGCTACAAACTCGCACCCCTCGTAACCACCACCGTTTCTTGTATTCTTTCACTTTCTATGCTCCCTCTGCCCTCTCATCACCAGGCTCACTGTACCTCCTTAATATTCAAATATTGGTCTGGTTCCCTTCCCTCTTACCTCTCCTCCCTCCTCTCCCAACTGCTTCCTGTTCCCTCCATTCCTGGGATTACTGCACTTTCGCCACTCCTCACTTGGAGACACTGTCTTCTCGTGTCAGTTTCCCCTCACTCTGAAACCAACTCCCCTCCTCCCTCTCCCAACCCCCTGGCTCCCTCAGACATATGTTGAAATTCCAACCCCACTCCACCTGTTCCTATTACCCTTCCTCCTGAAACTTTCTGGCCAAGATGTAACCGTCCTTGACAGAGCAGCCAACTGGGTCCCCGCTACCTGCCTTCTGGTTTCACTTCCTCACTATCTCAGTTTCTCCCTCCACTATGGGGCCTGGCAAGAACTCATCCTACAGGTCACTCGTCTGTTGTCAGCACTGTCTTGTTCACTGTGCACTGTTGCAACTTCTACTTTTGTACTTGTACAGGAGTTTTTTATTCAGCTGTGACTGTACTTTATTCTCCGTACACACAATTTTTGTATTTATTCTAATTTGTGTCAACTTTTATCGAATGTTGTTCGACTGACTTGTTATTGTACTGCTGTTCTTCCACTGTTCCCCACCCCCGGGTCATACCTGGAAAAGAGCCGTGGCTCAGTGTACCTCTCCCATTTACTAGTTTTCAAATAAATAAATATCAATAAAAGACATCCCAAGTGTACCTATTAACATCAAACAGGCACATAAAAAATTAAGATTTGAAATACCTCGATCAGCGTGAGGTGCAACTGTGGCAACAGATTGTTCCATCATAATGCTTTCACTAATTTTAAGTTTCTGAAATTCCACCAAACCTAAAGCTTAAATATTGGTATTTTTATAAATGAGCATTTTCACCATGTTCTCCTGTCTGTAGCTTCCTAGTGTGAAAGGTATTGTGCAAAGTAAAAAAGCTAAAAACAAACCGGACATTTATTCCCAGGTTAAAGATCAGAGGACGTTATTGCCTAATGCCTTCACATTTAATATATAATCTTAATAGTATATCAGTCAATTTACAAACAAGCCCAGTAAATCTACACAACAATACTAATCTGTCAAATATATTATCTGAAATGACCAACTGCAACAAAAACAAAAGGATATGCGTCATTAAAGGGATAAAGGTACAGACTGACAAATCCTGTCCACGCTAATCTATAGAGAGAGAAAAAGCTAGCGCTGAATGTTGAAGCAGGTACAATGATTTATTTAGCCCAAAGCACAGTGCGGACAATATACAGCTAGATGCTTGACAACCCAATGTTTCATACTTTAGCCAAGCCCCCTGTGGAGGTAGCTGCTGCAGTCATGAAACATTGGGGTGTCTAGCATCTGGCTGGAATATACCCCCTCTGGGTTTTGAGCTACGCAAATTGTTTTACCTGCTGAATCTTTCAGGACTGGCCTGTTCTCTCTACAGCCAAGTGTGCATGGATTTCTTGCTCGGTATAATGTGATGTGATCCTGAAGTGACCCAATGTAATTTTGTAGGGACTGCAGAGTCACTGAAAAATAAATATCTACTGTCATACAAAGATAACCTTTTGTTTCTACACACTAGATCAAATGACAGCACAATTCCCTGAAGAGGATATCTTTTAGTTCAACAGTTAATTGATGCTGTTCAAGAACATACAGAAAACAATCAAATCTTCGAAATTTAATTACTTAGATCAAAATACAAAGCGAGTTCCTTTTCGCATATTTTATGAGGTACCTGTAATCATTTTAATAGTCCAATATGTTCCCAGGTTTCTTTTTAACAGGATGAAACTGAGCTCATGATACAAAGCCACATTTTGTATCTCTATTTCTAGATCAAGGATCAGCATCAAATATTTACATTGTATAGACTATGTAACGTATTCTAAAGCCACCCTATGTACATAAGCTGTAATATGAAAAGCAGACTGGAGGCCAGCCCATCGGCGCAGCAGTAGAGCTACTGCTAACGCCGCCAATGACCAAGGTTTGGAAGTGAACTTGGGCATCAGAAGGCCGGCTGGGAGGAGGAGGTTCGAGCATCCAGAGGACTGCTCTCCTCCTCCGGGAGTGGGGGCTTGTAGAGCCCATTGTTTGCCTGGCCCCCAAGGGAAGCTACGGAGAAGGTGCCCAAGATTACCTACAAAGGAAAGGAGGGGAATGGCAGACGCTGACGTGCGGTGTGCAGCAGCACACTTCGTGGCGTTACTGAACACCATGCTACTCAAGTGGAACTAGAAAAAATCTACCAGCTGCAGGATGGCACCAGAACAACCAGACACTGCACCTGACCAGCTGGGCCCACCAGACCAGCAAATGGATCCAGTTCCCAATGGTGGGGATTGAGGGGGACCCTGTCGACCCTCCCCCTGAGGGAATACTGGCTGGCAGGTAAGTCTTGGTGGACATTGAGGTGATGGAGCTGCTGTGTCCTGGCAGATGGGGACCATCAGTTAGGGGGGCAGAAACAGAAAAAAAAAATGAAAGGCTGAGTGGACTTTTCTTATTATCCTGCAAAGCTGTATAAAAAGCCTGCTAGTTACGGTCTAGATGCTGTTCACCATGGACAGCATCATGCAGGGTTTCTCATTCAGGACTGTGCTAATCAAAACAGGATAGGCATCAGACTGCAGCTGTGTTATGCATTTCATCTTAAAGAGCTAGTGGAGCCAAAATAGGCAGACAGGAAAATAATACACATTTTTAGTAGTCAGTTATAACATTTTTATTTCTGAAGTATTTTTCTTTTTCCTTTTGCTCATCAGAAAGTCTTCTATGTGATAATATTGTGCGGGATGTGTGGAGCAGCTTAGTCTGATAGCAGACATATCTATCTCTGTCAACCTCATTACACCATCAGCAGTGTGATCTCACTGACAGTGACATTACAGGTGACTGACCTGCAAGCCACTGAGAGGCTGTTACTAAGCAGCAGCGATGTAACAGTCAATGAGGTCACAATGCTGATGTAGTGGGGGCCAATAGAGACAGATATGTCAGCTGCCAGGCAGAGGGCTGTCCCACACATCACACCTATCATGTGGTAAACAATCTTCTAATTAAATAAAGGGAAAAAGAAAAAGTACCTGAGATATAAAAGGTAACCGTTGACTGCTTCTAAACCTTAACATTAGTTTTAGGCAGTACAATAGCTCTTTTATTTCGGAAAGGCAGACTCTTAAAAAAATGATTCTGCATGGGAAACTTGCTCTGAATTGGAGCTGGCAGTTGTAGGATTAAAACCATGTCTTCACAATCACCCTTTAGCTTGAAATGCTGCAAGAAGTGACCATGATAAGTGAGAAAGAATAGTTACTCACTGTAATAGTAGATCTTCAAATCTTCTCCATTGAGCCACATCATGGACTGTAAGTTGTTGGCATCAGGACCACCCACAAATTTTTACTGATTGAGGCCACCCACTTCAACACACCTTGTCAGTGCCTATACTACAAGGGCATCCCCAGCACACCTCAGATTCCTGCCGTAGACAAGCTCAGAGGATCAGCGGACCGGCAGGGACTGAAGCAGCAACAATCAAACCAAACACACAGGAGAGGATAGTGAAACTTGAATCAAGATGCTGAAGTAGGCATCACAGGAGAACCAGCATGCAAGAGTGGGCCACATAATCACCAATCACCCGGCAAGGGTGAAGGTGGGAGGGACAGCTGTGGCTCAATGTAGGAGATTCACTTAAAGATCTACTGTTACAGTTAAGTAAAGAACAGTTACATAAGAACTTACCGTAACAGTGGTTCCTGAAAGGGGATCTCGCTCATCAGGTCACACCATAGGAACTTCACCATCGGTGAAGCAGGATCTACATGGAAGATTTTCAGGAGTACAACTGGGGCCACCCATGCCAATGCCATGTGATGACATCACCAACCCTATAAAGGCGTGAGCGGCCCCGCCCCCTCCTCAGTTCTTTGAACCAATAACAAAGGGAGCATAGCTCTAGTCATGGGGGACCGAGGAGGGAGAGAGAGGTGCCCAGGCCAGAACGAAAGCCTGTTCCAGTAAAAAGCCTCCCCAAAAAATGGGGATGGTAGGAAGGAAGACAAACCTGATGACTGAGATTCCCTAAAAGATCTACTGCTATGGTAACCTCTTACGTAACTGTTCTATCTTCTTTGGGGGTATCTCAGTCATCAGGTCTCACTGTAGGAATGAATCTCAAGCAGTTACAGGTGCAAACAGTCTGGGAGGAAACATAGACTTTGTCGGCAGATAAGAACCGCTTGGCCCATCTATTCTGCCCATTTCCCTACCTACAGGATAGGCCGCAGATCCTAGTTAACCAACAGCCTATTTCTTCCTACCCCCCACAAGAATTGCCTTATGTCTGTCCCATGCATTCTTGAATTCTCCCACAGTTTTAGACCTCACAACCTCCTCAGGAAGGCTGTTCCATGCATCCACTACCCTCTCTGTGAAATAATATTTCCTCACATTGCCCCTGAACTGCCCCCTTCTATCTTTAAATTGTGTCCCCCTTGTTCTTGCAAGTCTCTTTTTCTGAAAGATGCTACCCTCTTGGACTTTGTTGATTCCACTGAGGTACTTAAAAGTTTCTATCATGTCCCCCCTTTCCCTTCTTTCCTCAAGGGTATACATATTAAGCTCCTTTAGTCACTCCTCATACGGCTTATTTTGCAGACCCTGCACCATTTTAGTTGCCCTCCTCTGGACTGCCTCTATCCTGTCTGTGTTCTTTCGGAGATGGGGTCTCCAGAACTGGACGCAGTACTTCAGATGGGGCCTCACCAACTGTCTGTACAGAGGGATAACAACTTCCTGTTTTCTGCTGCTGATGCCTCTCCCTATACATCCCAGTACACCCCCAGCCCCCTACAGCCTTCTCACATTGCTTGCTAACCTTAAGGTCATCTGATGTGATTATCCCCAGGTCCCTTTCCTTTTTTGTTGTTGTTACTACCTCCCCACCCATTGTGTATTTAATTTCTTCCCCTGGGTTCTTGTTCCCCAGGTGCATTATTTTGCACTTCTTTGCATTGAATCATAGCTGCCATACTTCTGACCATTCCTCCAATCTTGCCAAGTCCCTTTTCATCCTTTCCACGCCTCCTTGTGTATCAACCCTGTTGCAGATCTTTGTGTCATCTGCAAAAAGGCATACTTTTTCTTCCGGTCCCTCTCCAATGTCACTGATGAAGACATTAAAAAGGACTGGACTCAATACTGAACCCTGTGGTACCCCACTAGTAACCCCTCTTTCTTCAGAGTGGACTCCATTTACAATTACCTTCTGTCTCCTGTTGTGCAGCTAATGTTTTACCCAGGCTACCACCCTGGGACCCACTCCCAGGCTGGTTAATTTGACTATTAATCTTTTGTATGGGACTGTGTCAAATGCCTTGCTAAAGTCTAGGTAGGCCATGTCCACAGCCCCTCCCTGGTCTACTACTTTGGTCACCCAGTCAAAGAAATCTATTAGATTCATCTGACATGACCTTCCCGCTGTGAACCCATGCTGCCTTGGGTCCTGTGCCCCACTGGCCTCTAGGTACTCAACTATTCTTTCCTTCAGAAGTGACTCCATCACTTTCCCTACCACAGAGGTCAGACTGACAGGTCTGTAGTTTCCTGCCTCTGTCTTGGTCCCACTTTTGTGAAGGGGAATCACATCCGCCTTCCTCCAGTCCTCGGGTACCACACCATCCTCCCATGATTTATTAAAAAGAGTAGCCAGTGGTTTCACTAGTTCCTCCTTAATTCTTTTAGAATTCTGGGGTGAATTCCATCAGGACCCATTGCTTTGTCCACCTTCAGTTTTAGGAGTTCTTGCAGAACCCTTTCTTCTGTGAAAGTACTGGGATTGACCCCCCTATCAAGAGTGCTTCTGTTAATTGGATTAGGCACTTCCCCCTGCTCTTTTGTGAATACTGAGCAGAAATATTCATTCAGTATCCCTGCTTTTTCACTGTCCCCCTCTGCCCACCGACCGTTCATTCTATTCAGCCTCACTATCCCTCCCTTTGTCTTTCTACGCTCGCTGATGTACCTATAAAAAGGTTTTATCTCGCTTCTTAACTGAGTTGGCTATCTTTTCCTCAGTTTGGGCCTTTGCTATTCTGACTTCCCTCCCTGCTTCCTTCTGCCTTAACTGGTACAGCTCTCTGTCCTGCTCCTTCTGTGTTTCCTTATACTTCCGGAATGCTATCTTTTTCTTCCTGACTTTCCCAGCCCCCTCTTTTGAGACCCATAGTGGCTTTTTCTTTCGTTTTGATTTGTTTATTTGCTTCACACAAAGGCTTCTTGCTTCTGTGATGGCAGTTTTGATGATTCCCCATTGTTGCTCCACACCTCCTTCTAGCCTGTTTGCTAGTGCTTTTCTGAGGCACTCTCCCATCTTGCCAAAGTCAGTCCTCCTAAAGTCTAGTACCCTCACTTTTGTATGGCTTGACTCTGTAGCTGAGTTTAACATGAACCACACTGTTTGATGGTCATTTGTCCCCAGAAGGCAACCCACTTCTAGATCTGAGATCCTCTCACTGCCCCCATTTGACAGTATGAGGTCTAAGATTGCTCCCTCACGAGTGGGTTCCGAAAATAGCTGTCTGAGGCCTGCCACCTGTAGGGCATCAAGAATGACCCTGCTCTTGGATGTGGCTGCAGCAAATGTGCTCCAGTTAACATCTGGCATATTCAGTCTCCCATCAACAGTATCTCCCCTTTCTCTGCCATTCTAAGAATGTCTTCTATCATATCCTTCTCCATTCGCTCCCCCTGACATGGGGGTCTGTACACAACCCCTGTGCAGATTGTGGTGCCCTTTCCAGTCTCCAAGGTGACCCACAGTGCCTCCTCTCCTCCCTATTTACTCTTTTGTTCAGTTGCTTTTATCCCTTCCTTTACATAGAGAGCTACTCCTCCCCCTCTTCTCCCCTGCCTGTCTCTCCTGTAGGTTATATACCCTGGTATATTAACATCCCAGCCATGGTTCTCTGTGTACCATGTTTCTGTGACTGCTTCAATATCCAGGCATCCCTCTTCCATCAAGGCCACCAGCTCAGGGAGCTTGTTGTCCAGACTATGGGCACTGGTACTCATTACCCTCCATTTCCTGATGGCCTTGCTCCCTTTTGCCCCATCCCTGTCCTTCTTGCCTTTGTCACTTTCTCCATTTACCCCTGCCCTTCTCCCTATCAACACCTCTATGCTGGTGTTTGCCACACTTACTACCGTGATTTTTTTTTTGGGGGGGCTAGGATTTCCCTGCTCCTTTCCAGTGTCTCCCCCCTTGGCACGATGAAGGCCAACCTTAAACATAAGACAGGAAGCCATGCAGCACAGCTCTGCCAAATTCTGCATGGGTTCTAGAGGAAATATCCAGGCTGTAGTGCTTGGTAAAAGTGTGGACAGTACTCCAGATAGCAGCCACATAAATGTCCCCTCAGAAACAAGCCACAGAGGTAGCCATGCCTCTTGTGGAATGAGCTTTGACCACTCCAGGCAGTTATTTGCTGTACTTGTTGTAGCAGAACACAATGCAGTTAGCCAACTATCTGGACAAACATTGTTTGGAAACCCAAACGTCCTCTCTACCTGGGGTGAAAGAAACAAACAACTGCTTTGACTTTCTACATTCCTTGATTAGAAGCAAGTAATATTTCAAAGTTTTGCACACATCTAATGGAAGGAGCAGTGCTTCCCCTGGATTGTCACGCTCTGGAAAATAAACAGGAAGGTAGATAGATTGGTTCAGTGTAAACTCAGACACCACCTTAGGAAGAAAAGTACAGTTACGTAAGTACTTACTGTAACAGTAGATCTTCGAGAGGAGCTCTTGCAGCAGGCTATTACAATAAGGACTAACACCACAGGCATTAGGACCCACTGGAAAACTTCTCAGCCAGCAGTACCCAGCAGGGCCCACCCCCAATGTCGGCACCACACAAACATCAGCCCTGGTATGAAAGGGAGTGGGCCCAGCTCCACCCCAGTTCCCCAGCCAAGACCCACGAAGTCAAGACAAGAGTCCCTGAAGGACCACCAGGCCAAAGACAGCACGGCGTCTGGATGCAATGTCTAAACTATAGTGCTTTACGAAAGTATGCACAGAGTTCCAGGTAGCAGACATGCATATGTCCCTAATAGAGACATTCTGCAGAGTGGCAAAAGAAGCAGACACTCCTCTGGTGGAGTGACCCTTAACCGGTCCCAGAAGGAGTTTATTGTGCTTCTCATAGCAAAACGTAATGCAGTGGACAATCCACTTGGAAATGGTCTGCTTGGACACCTGTTTACCCAAGTGCTGTGGTGCAAATACCACAAACAGTTGCTCTGATTTACGGTGAGTAGCCGTGCATTTGAGGTAATACCTCAGCATCCTGTGGCCGTCCAAAGTGTGAAGACGTGCTTCTCCTCTATTAGAGGGAGAAGGGAAATAAACTGGAAGGTCGACCGACTGGTTGAGGGTCAACTCTGAGACCACTTCAGGAAGGAACTTAGGATACATTCTTAGGGAAACCCTTTCCCTATGAAAAATTTAATATGGCTCTTTACACATCAGAGACTGAAGCTTGGAAACTCTTTGAACTGACATAATGGCAATTAAAAATCAAACCTTCCAGGAAAGATAACACAGCTCACAGTCTGCTGCAGGTTCAAATGGAGGAAGAGTAAGCTTCTCCAACACAAATAGGAAGTCCCAAGGAGCTCCGAAAAGCAAATCAATGGCCAAGGGGTGCCCGAAATGACAGCAGTGAGGGTTCAAGAAAGCATAACTCAAATTTCTTTGTGCCTAAATCGTCTGTCCAGGCCTCTGCTACTGCCTCTCCGGACTGGTCCAAAATAGTGGGCCCTTCAGTGGAGACTACAGTGACTGTGAATGGTATTCATACTTGGGCTGTGCTTGAGAATGGGTCGCAAGTGACCATTGTATTTCAGGACTGGTATGACAAACACTTATCTGATGTGCCTTTGCAATCCCTTGAAGGCCTACATGTGTGGGGCCTGAGCGACAAGTCTTATCCCTACCTAGGGTAAGTCCGCCTCTGGCTGTCTTTTCCTGCAACTGTAATGGGTGTAGAGGAGCACGTAGAGACATTGGCCCTAGTATGTCCCCCCACTGGACTGCATGATGGGGTCCCCCTGTTAACTGGGACAAATGCCCATATATTTGGGAGACTGGTGCAACTCTGTCATGAGAAACAAGGGCGACGGACTGGGAGGGCCCTGAGAATTCTGGCTCTGATCAAGAGGGCCTATGATTTGCAACAGAAACCCAAGAAAGTACACCAGAATGAACCGGTGGGGATCATGTGGAAGAAGGATCCCGATTCAATGGTACTGGCAGCTAATGCCCAGTGTACCATGCAAGGGGAGGTCCGCCTCTGGAAAGATGTCAAGAACAAAATACAGATGTTGGATGCGCCAGGCGATGGAAAATTGCCAGAAGGATTATTGGTAAAGTCCAGCATCTTGCCTGCTTCTGCCCATGCCTATGCATGATGAGTGATGGTACAAATTCACAATGTGTCAGATCGGGAGATCCGGATGAACAGAGGGTACACCCTAGCTAAGGTACACTGCGAAGACACTGCTGTATTGCCCAGTAACAAGCACCCTGGTGAGAAGGAGAGTGTGGCTACAGACTTGTTTGACTCTGGTGACTCCCTGTTGCCAGCTGAATGGAAGGCTAGAATTAGCAAGAGACTTGCCCAGACAGACCAAGTGTTTTCGTTGAAGGAATGGGGTGTGGGATGTATCCAGGGTGTGGAGCATCACATACGCCTGCACGATGAACATCCATTTCGAGAGAGGTCCCGACACCTAGCCCCAGCAGACACAGATGATGTGAAAAGACACCTGCAGGCAATGCTCGCTGCTGGTGTGATACAAGAATCCAGGAGCTCATACGCCTCTTCCATTGTGGCTATGCGTAAGATGAATGGGTCTGCGAGGATGTGTGTTGATTATCGAACCCTGAACCAGCGGACCATCCCAGACCAATACACTATGCCTCATATCCAAGATGCCCTGGACTGCTTGAATGGGAGCAAATGGTTCTCAGTTTCGGATCTTCGCAGCGGATACTACAAGATCCCAATGGCCTCGGAAGACCATGAGAAAACAGCCTTCATCTGTCCATTGGGGTTCAATGAGTTTCTGAGGATGCCACAGGGGATACTGGGTGCCCTGGCCGCCTTTCAGCGAATGATGGAATGTGTGGTGGGAGATATGAATTTGCTGGAATGCCTGGTGTACTTGGATGATGTAACTGTGTTTGGGAGCACCTTAGAGGAGCATGAGAACAGACTGTTCAAAGTCCTAGACTGACTGGAAGACTTCAGCCTCAAGCTGTCCAGTGACAAGTGCCATTTTTTCCAAACCTCTGTGAAGTATGTGGGGCACATAGTATCTACAAAAGGGATAGAGACTGATCCCAGTAAGGTTGAAGCATTGACTACTTGGCTCCAGCCCCATAATCTGGGAGAACTACAACATTTCCTGGGGTTCTGTGGCTGCTACCGCAGGTTCATAAAAGACTATTCCAAGGTGATTAGCCCACTCTTGAACCATACCCAGGGTTACCCTCCTTCCAATTGTAAATACAAAAAAGGGTCCGTTAAAGAACCAGAATAAGTATACTTCCACCCAGGTGAACTCTTCGGGCACCAGTGGATACCCGACTGTGAAGCAGCCTTCCATGAGATCATACACCAGCTCACCCATGCCCCCATCCTCGCCTATGCTGACCCCACCAAACCCTATGTGCTGCATACAGATGCTAGTCTGCAGGGCCTAGGAGAAGTGCTGTATCAAAACTATCAGGATGGCCTAAGACCAGTAGCTTTCGCCAGTAGGAGCTTGACCCCATCCAAATGAAACTACTCTGTGCATAAGTTGGAGCTCCTTGTGCTAAAATGGGCCATCGTTGACTAGTTTCATGAATACCTCGACGGGGCAAAGATATTAGTGAAGACTGACAATAACCCATTGACCTATGTAGAGACTTCAGCTAAGTTAGATGCCACTGGGCATCGGTGGCTTTCTGTGTTATTAACCTAAGATTATGCTGTCGAATACAGACCGGGCCTGAACCATATTGATGCTGACACCCTATTACGAAGGCCCACTTCCAAGAGTGATTGGGTCAGGTTGTCTGAACCTGACATTCGAGCATTTTGCCAAAGGTTTGATAGAGGTTAACAGATGTCTGCAGACACAGTGGACTGTTTAGTAGATTGCTTGGGCCCTTCTGACACCAGCATACCAGCGGCTTATTGCCATGTCTCTGCTCTAGATATTAGTGCACTACCTCAGTTTGGCAATGACAGTATTCATTGGGCTCAATCCCAAGATCCTATGATTCAGCCAGTACTTGATGCCCTGCGTGCAGGGAAAGATGTGTAAGTTACGTTCCATTAACTTGCAAACTGCTTTATTGTTTAAAGAAGGCCTCTTGTATAGCGAGACAGTAAATAGTAGTGGCAAAGTAGACAAGCAACAATTGGTCCAGCCCACGGCCTTTAAAGTTTTGGTACTGAGGTCCCTCCACAATCAGATGGGGCACCTCGGTATTGATAGAACCTTTGACCTGGTACAATCTTGCTTCTACTCGCCCAAAATGGGGTCCAATGTTGAGCACCATGTAAAGACTTGTAGTCGCTACCTACAAAGAAAAGCCGTGCCTCAGAGGGCTGCCCCCCCCCCTTAATATTACTACCAGCATCCCCAAGGAACTAGTCTGCATAGACTTCTTGTGTTTAGAACCTGATCAGCGGAACACTGGCAATGTGTTAGTGGTTATGGGTCATTTCACACGGTATGCACAAGCTTTTCCCACCAAAGATCAAAAGGTATCTACCGTGGCCAAAGTGCTAGTGGAACATTTCTTCGTTCACTATGGTGTCCCCCAGCGGATTCATTCTGGTCAAGGCAGAGACTTTGAGAGTCAGCTAATCAAAGAAATGCTCTCTCTATGGGGGGGGTGCAAAAGTCAAGAACCACCCTTATCACCCAGGGGACCCTGAACCAGAACACTTTAACACACCCTGCTAGACACGCTAGGCACCCTCCACCCAAAAGACAAACATAAATAGAGCCAGCAGATAAGCACCTTGGTACACGCATACAATTGCATGAAAAATTATGCTACTGGGTTCTCGCTCTACCGCCTCATGTTCGGGAGAGAAGCCCGGCTGCTTGTTGATGTCTGTTTTAGGGTCTCTGCAGATGAGGTCTGAGCCAAAAACTACTTGCAATATGTACAAAAACTCAAAGCTCAATTGAAGCATGCCTATCAACTGGCCCAGACAATGGCCACCAAGAGAAATCTAGCCAACAAAGAGAGACATGATAAAAAAGTAAATGTTCAAGAGCTCTGACCTGGAGACCATGTGTTGTTACGCAATTTGGGACTGCATGGTAAACACAAAATTGCTGATCAGTGGCACCGTCTTCCCCATGTAGTAGTTGGAAAGTTGGATGATTTACACGTGTAAAAGATGCGCCCAGAGAACAACTCCAAAGCTGTCAAGACCATGCACCACAACCACTTGCTACCTATCAGCCAAGTCATGATTGAGGCTGAACCCCCAGAAATTGAGCCCCCTGGGCCGGTGACTCATGCTGCTGCAAGAAAGAGACAGAGTTAACCTACCCCAGTGTTCACAGATTTAAGGTTTCCTCTGCAGCAGGCCCAGAATGATAGTGACTGTCAGTCCACTTCTGATGAAAGTGAGTAAGATTATGCCTATTACCCCTCTTATGAACTGAGTCAGTTGTTTCGAGGTAACCCCATTATTAATTGTGGTGATGAAGCTGGGCCTTCTGGACTGCCTAACCCCAGCTTTGTCCTTGGAGCCAATGATCCCTGAAAGTGAAGTGCAAAGTATCACATCTGAAGATGCAGAGTCTCTGTGTATTGTGGAACTGTATGATTTGCCTGAAGAAAGGGTTGAGGGTTTGAGTCTTTCTGGCAACATACGAGGGCTTGAAAAACACTATGAGAGTGCTGACCACCCCACTTCAGTGCCTCAAAGCTTGATTGTGCCTGAGCCTTCGCAAAATGAGTCAAGTGTTGTAGAAACAGAACCTGCAGAGCAAGGAGCCGACAGTGCCTCAAGTTTGGATGTTCCCACCCAGGCAGAGGCACCCCTCACAAGTGACGAGAGTCCCCAGACCAGTGCTGAGAGTACAGAGAGTGTAGTTGTCCTCCTGAGAAAGACTGGCCGAGCTGTCAAGCCAGTAGTACGCCTCAGTTATGATTCTCCCGGGAGGCCAGTGGATTTGCCTCTCAATGTGGTGCACAAAGGTGTTTATGTCTCACCAAGCTCACTGCCTAAATTGAGTTTGACAGCCAATTCCAGATTACTTGTCTTTCCCTCTCACCATGGTGCCCCTACCCTCTCTAGCCCCAAGTTAGCTGAGAGGGAAGGGCCCCCTCTTTCATTGTTTAAGGTACAAGAAGTTATTACCTGATTTAGTATAGTGATGTTCAACTGACTTGTGTGAAATATGCCAAATGTATTGTCAGAATGGACAAAATATTGGGAAATGTAGTGAATATGTGTAGTAACGTAATAAGTTTATGTTACCTGATGCATGATGGTACAAACTTGACACAGACGTCAAGTTTTCTCCAGGCAGGGAAGGGTGTAACCCCCTTACAAATGGGGGTTCCCGAAAAGTCTTCCTCGAGTTTGCCTAAATGCTCACTGCCAGACTGGTGTCCTGCATTTTAGCAGTTTAAATGTGATTGCCAGAGAGTGCCGGTATAGCCTCCGTGCACTGTCTCTTTAAAAGCTGATTGGATTGTAGTCATAAGTATTCTGAAAGGGAATTCTGTTAAAAGATGCAACTATTTGCTGAAAATCATTTAAAGTGATAATGATAATGTAGTTTGTCTAACCTACCTTCTTTGCAGCAAGGGCTGTTTTGTTATCCCCACCATTTGGCACGGGACTGCGAATTGGACCAATCAGTTCTAGTGGGACCTAAAATGCAGCCGGACTACAGGAGCTATCTGGAGTCAAAACCTGTAGGAATTGTAGTTTTGGGCTTTTTTGCACCTGAAGGGGGAGCCTTTGTTGTGACTGACAGAAGATCAGCCAAACTAACCTTTTGGATCTTGGGGAATTTCCTAGGCTGCTGCAGCTAGTTTCAGTTTTGAGCAGAGAAGTGAAGAAGTACCAGCTCAAGTGATTTTGAGCAGCAGTTCTGTGTAGTTTTGCATGGGAGAACTGTGAAAGGGCTGAGTTTTGGCCTGCCTGTCTGCCTGCTGTCCCCGAGAGTGAAAATAGAGTTTATTCGGACTGACTCTGAGTCGTGAGGACTATTTAAGCCACTGGACTGTGACCAGGCTTTAACCTGAAGAAGACCGAAGATTTGCTGAATGCGATCGGCCTGTCAGGATTCCCAGCTGCTTTTGAATCCCCAGTTTGTGCAGAGACTTTGCGATTGTGACCGGAGAGCGGTTTGCCTGGTACAGTAGAATTTCCTTACATGTAAATGTGCTGTGTATTGAAAGTGGGTCATGACTTGGTTCCCCACTGTGTGAACTGTGTTCTGCTTGCTGGAAGCTTTATCCAGCCTAGTCAAACTGTATCCACGTTCATCTCCATTTGGCCTGGGCCATGCCATGCTGGCTCTGCTAGACTACCACGCTCCACAGAGAACGCCACCACTGAGAGACCTGCGTGGGGATCAGCCCCCTGCTCCACGCCTGAACGGGAACAATGCCACAGCGAATTGTGTTGGCCCTGCTTCTCCTGGCACTCCAGATTAACCACCTGCTGTCTCGATTTTTGTCCAGCCTGTGTCCAGTCTTGGGTATCATGAGTAATCATCAGGGTAGCTCCCTGCAACAACAGCCTAATCTAAAAGTGCGTCATCTGAGTGTCTTGTTGTTTTCTTTTCATGAACTGAGCCCTCCGGCGTGTTGCACATGCTGTTTTCTTCCATCACAGGGCCCAACCAGCTGCAATATTCCTAGCTAGCGCACCATTCTCCATCTGGATACCCAGAGTGTGTGACTGTTTATGGACCCTGAAATGCATGCATAACTGTTTGATTGATAGAGCCTTTAAGCAAATTAACCTGATTACGCCCCTCCCTTGTTCAAGCCCCTTAAATACATCAGATCTAACTCTTTTTTGCATTTACCCTGGCTGTGGTTCCAGTTTGTGCAAGAGTACTGTACTGCTGTTATTTGCTGTGTATAACCTTGTCTTACAGGGGGTTCCCAGGGCCAGGCCAGAGGAAAGCCCTGGTGGTAAGTGTAAACAGTGTGGGTACTTGTGTGGTGTATCAGGGGTATTGTTAAAGTGATTATTGTGTATTGTTCCAGCCACTAGTAAGGAAAGAGGGGGGTTACAGTGTCCCGGAGGGCTGTGCCCAGATTTGCTTGACCACTACCAACCCTGACCTCCGGGTGGAGGCACCCATTTCAGAATTTAGGCCCCTTAACCTGCTACTAGCCAAGCAGTCAGGGGTAGTAGCCCTTGGGATAGTGCCACCTAGGGGTTACAGATATATATATATATATTTTTTATAAAAAGGCCTGATTTCAACATATCAAAGCCACTGCTCAACTAGCAATGCCTTTGTGTTCCAGGGAGACTGACAGAGGTAAAATTACCTTAAACAACCTTCTGCATCCTTGTCTGCCAGGTAGGACTTGACTAGGTGTACACCACCGTAGTCAGCCCCCATAGTCTCTCAGGCAATCAAGCAACAACCAGGGTTCACAATGTCAAAAGCTGAAGTGAGAGCCAGAAGGATGAAAATTAACATCAATCTTTGTTTATTTTGTTGGGATGCCACCTCTTTTGAAAAGGTGGTGATCTCTTTAAATGAGTTTTCTAGAGGATCAGGTTTGACTATACATTTTAAGAAAAGTGTAGTGTTCAGTTTAAATCGTATGACTAAAATTGAGGGAGGTCTCAATAGAACAGGAGGACATTAAAATATTGGGGGCACTGAGTTAGAGTGTGGAGTTATGTCAAATGAATTGGGGGAAAATCTAAATGTGTGTGTTGTTAAAGTAGTGAAATGGAAGACATGGCAGATGTCAGAGCTCCTCCAAGATGTCACAATGGGGGGTGAGATACTAACAACAACAAAAATGGAAAGGGACCTGGGGGTAGTCATATCAGATGACCTAAAGGTGGGCAAGCAATGTGAGAGGGCAGCAAGGAGGGCTGGGGGGATACTGGGATGCGTAGGGAGAGGCATCACCAGTAGAAAACAGGAAGTTATTATCCCTCTGTACAGACAGCTGGTGAGACCCCATCTGGAGTACTGTGTGCAGTTCTGGAAACCCAATCTCTGCAAAGACAGACAGAATGGAAGCTGTCCAGAGGAGTGCAAAAATGGTGCAGGGTCTGCACGGAAGACATATGAAGAGAGACTTAAGGAGCTTAATATGTATAGACTCGAGGAAAGGAGGAGAGGGGGACATGATAGAAACTTTCAAGTACCTCAAGGAATCAGCAAAGTCCAAGAGGGTAGCATCTTTCAAAGAAGAGGTGTGCAAGAACAAGAGGACAATTTGAAGATAGAGGAGGCGGCTCAGAGGTAATTTAAGGAAGTATTTTTTCACAGAGAGGGTTGTGGATGCATGGAGCGGCCTTCGGAGGAGGTTGTGGAGTCAAAATCAGTGGGGAATTCAAGCATGCATGGGACAGTCATAAGGCAATTCTGGGGGGTGGGGGTAAGAAGAAGTAGGCTGCTGGTTAACTAGGATCTGCAGCTTATCCAGTAGGTAGGGAAATGGGCAGACTGGGTGGGCCAAGCGGTCCTTATCTGCCATCAAATTCTATGTTTCTATGTTTCTATATAACATTCCGCACGATCCCTCACCAACAGAAGGTTAACTTTGGAGGAGCTCTGACATCTGCCATGTCTTCCATTTCACTACTTTACCAGCACACACATTTAGATTTTCCCCCAATTCATTTGACATAACTCCACACTCCAACTCAGTACCCCCAATATTTTAATGTCCTCCTGTTCTATTGAGACCTCCCTCAATTTTAGTCATACGATTTAAACTGAACACTACACTTTTCTTAAAATGTATAGTCAAACCTGATCCTCTAGAAAACTCATTTAAAGAGATCACCACCTTTTCAAAAGAGGTGGCATCCCAACAAAACAAACAAAGATTGTCTGCATATGCTGCCACCCTTTTAGATGCATCCTGATCCAGCACCTGTATCTCTATAATACACTGGTTCTGGATTACTTTCTAGAGTAACAGATCCAGACCAAACATATACAGGAGTACTCAGTGGATTGTGGCAGAGTGGACTGGTCAACCAAAGGATAAGGCAGGACACAGAAGAAGAATGGCACAAGGTGCTAGGTATGCATTATTTTATTTGAAGTACAAATTGCAGTCAAACTGAGCAAACGCAAGACAGTCTCTTAGGTGTAACACAAATCACGTATGGTGGATCACAAGGTCCACATAAATTTTTGAAGTCCCATACACTGAAGCAAATTCCAACCCAACAGTCATTCTAGTTCTCAGGTGCAAACAGTAAACAAGCATTTGTCAATGCCGAATGTTGTCTCGCTGGCATTGGTATTGGTAGTGCTGGAGTTAGAGATGCATAATAGGAATGGCAGTGAAGTATTGAAGTGACGACAACCCCACCCCCACCCTGTAGAGACCGCCAGGCATTGGGGTGTGCCTCTGGGTCCTCAGCTATAACACTCATGCCATTGTACCTCACCCTACCCTGTAGACATTGACAAGTGTTGTGGTGTGCTTTGGGGTCTTTGGGCCTTATACTTACCCCATTCCATAAGGAAATATGCTGTGGTGGGTGCAGTATAGGAGAATGGAGTGAACTTGGTGGCCGAACAGTGCAAGGCACACCACAATGCCTGTCACTGGCTGCAGGGTGGGGGTAGGGGTGGAATGGCGTGAGTATTAGAGCCGATGATCCCAAGTCACATCCCTGACGCCTGTCAGTCTTTACAGGGTGGGGTGCTACAGTTGGAAACCCTAACACCATAGGCGTGTGTTGGTAGTTTCACTCCAAATTTTCAACATGGGTTGTTTGTGAGCCCACCTCACGAAAAACAGCACTATCAGTTTGTTAGCTGAAAGGTGGTTTTGCACAGCGAGTATGCCATTTGGCAACACAGGGACAAAAACACATTTTGGGCAGTATGTGGAAAATGACAACTGTATTTTTCATGAGTAGATGTAAAAAAAATGGCAACGTTGAAAATCTGGAGTGAAAATATGAGAAATTGGTGAAGATATGAGCATGCATAGAAACTGTGCAACGCACGTCCATAACCCAATTATTTTTGGGATTTTTTTAACCACATGTTTAACACAGGCATTTTGGGACCTCCCCTCATGAACAGTGGCACTGTGATTTTGTTAATTTGTCCGAAACATTGATTTCACACAGTGAACACGCCACTGTGCGCCACAGGTACAAAAACACATTTTGGGCAGGATGTTCATAAGGAGGTGTGAAAAAATGCCAGTGTTTAAAATCTGGCATAAAAATATTGCAAATTTGCGAAGTTATAAGGGTGCGTGGAAACTGTGCAATGCACACTTGTAACACAGTCATTTTATGTAATTTTGTCACCAAATTTTCAACATAGGCATTTTAGGACTTCTGCTCATGAACAATGTTACCATCATTTCCTCAAACTGTCCCAAAAACTGATTTTGCACAGCGACTACACTATTTTGCACCAGACATAAAAAAACACATTTCGGCCAGGATATGTAAAATGACAGCTGTACTGTTCATAAGGAGGTGTGGAAAAATACCAATTTTGAAAATCTGGAGTGAAAATGATACAAATTCACGAAGTTACGAGCGTGCGTGGAAACTACTAGCACTTGCGCATATAAAACAGACATTTTATGGATTTTCCCACAAATTTGCAACATAGGCTTTATGAGAGCCCCCCTCATGAACAGTGGCACTGTCGTTTTGTTAATCGGTCCCAAAAGGTGATTCCGCGCAGTGACTGTAAAATCACCTTTCAGGACCGAATAACACCATGACAATGCCTGAATTCATGAGGAGGTGTCCCAATAACCCCATGTTGAAAATTTGGTGCCAAAATTCCCCAAAATGTCTGAGATATGCACCAAAGTTGGAAAAAAACCTATTTATGCCATTATACAGCTTATTGGCATTTCTTCAGTTCGCAGTCGGCTTCGAAGAGAGTAGACGTGTTCCCGGTCCACTGTAGATCATCGCACCACACTCTGGAGGTAAGTATGGGGTGAGGGGGGTGTGGGGAGGCAGGGCGTGCAGAAGGTGGGCGCGGGTTGTGGGAGGGGCAGGGAGACCGAGAGGGACCGTTTCTTTTACAGGTTTAAAAAAAAAAAAAAAAAACATTGTGACTTTCTTTTTTTTTTTTTGCAGGGGGTTCTTACGCTAGGTTGGGCTCCCAGCAAGCCACCTAAGTGTTTTGGGAGGGATGCTGTAGCCGACAGGATTGGGCACCCGTCGGCATATACTGAAGGGGGGGAGACACGAGCCGAGGGGGATTGGGCACCCCCATCAGCACACAACAAAAGCGGGGGGAGGAGAGACATTAGACCGATGGGGAGTGGGCTCCCCCACTGGCAAAATAAATGGGGACGGGGATAAATGCCGACAGGGACTGGGCCCCCCAACGGCAAAGAAAAAACGTTGGAGGGGGGTGCATGATGCCAAGGAGGCTTGACCACCCCCTTGGCATACATTTTAAATGTGAGGGGGTAATTATGCCGATGGGGAGTGGGTTCCCCCATTGGCATTGTGACAGGAGGCAGCGGCAGTCACTGCCACCATGTTGCGTGCACGTCGGGAGGCGTGTTGTGGTTCCACTGCATGAGAACTTCGCTCTCATTGCAATGGACCGTTCCTTAGATCTGGTGGCCACATTAGGAATGCGTGACGTCAGCCCCTGCTGCTGGCTGACTGGGGAATAAGGGACGCACCTACTGATGCGTGCCCTGCATTCACCAGACAGTGACCACGCCTCCAAGTCTGCTACTACTGCAATATGTTGGCTGTGCATGCGCAAACCAACATAAAAACTGCTACTCACAAACCACCAGGAAAAGCGCACACCAACAGCAAGCTTTCTCTCATCATCCAACTCAGAGGACACATCTGTTTTCTTCAACAAACTGAAATGGGACACATCCACCTGATTCTCAAGGAACCCTTTTATAAAGCTGACCCTGGTCCATATGATGCATTCATTAAATTGTTAAGCAGAACACAGAGCAATAGGTTTTCTTTAATGGCCTGTAACCCTGGTTATAATAGTGCCCTACAAAACTAGAAACATCTGTATTTTATTCCTTTAATTAAAAATAGCCAAAACTGCCCATTAATTAAGGAAACTCCTCCAACATATTTGCATAGCTCCTCCTTGAAATCCATGTACTGCTCTTTAACATTATGACTTCTCACAAGAAACCTTCACATCTTAATCTTTGCTATTATAGTTTCATCCTAACAAACATACTGCTTTTCAACAATATTACTGGTCATTAAAAACACATGTTGCTTATTAGAAGTCTCCCCAAAAAATATGTGCTGCTTAACTGTCAGTATCACAGCTCCTCTTAAAAAATATGTGCACTTTAACTGTAGTCTCCCAAAAAACATGCGCCCCCCCCAACACAGTCTGTTAGAAACCTCTCCCGAATAGCCAGAGCAAAGTTCTGTATTTCAGTCCCTCCCTCTCTTACAACACCACCTGGAAATGTGTCCCATCCCATAACAGCAATAGAAAATGATGTCCAAGGAAAGACTGTTAACCCTGTCACCAGTTTTAACCTCTGCCTTAGGGGTAGGCCTGGATCTCTGGAATGTTCTCACTGATCCAAAAGATCACAACAAAACTCTCAAGGTGAACCAGTGAGCCATCTGAGGATTTTCTGCAAGCACAATGGTCCTATCTCCAGTTTTGGGATAATGTCCCTCACTTATAGTTGCAGGTCTCCAGGCATGATGTGAAGAAAGTGTTCCAGGATGAATGCTTCCATTACCTGATGGACTGCCTTGCCCATCGGTTGCACGCACTTACAGTACATGTCTCTCAGATGTATGAAGACCTCTTGGGTTGTCGATTGACCGGAATTTCATTGCTTGGAACCTTTGACGATATGTTTCTTCGATATTTTTTTAATGCTGGAGTAAGGCCTGCTTCACCCAATTGTAGTTTTCAGCATGGGCTGCATCCATGTTGCCATATGATACCTGCGCCAGTCTCATCAATTACCGTACCCAGCGAATGTTCCACTGATCACAAGGTCCTTGACATGCCCTTGCCACTCTTTCAAAAATTGTCAGACTGGCCTCAGTTTCGTTGGCAGGACTAAGCTTGGTCAGCTTAATGTCTGTGTATCTTTGGTTAGCAGGGTATCAGAACCTTCAGAGGCATGCCTAGGACCAGGTTCTCCAACCTGAAGAACTCTTTATGCTGCAGTCCATTTTTGGTTAGTCTCAACTTGCTTCCCAGCCACCCATCATAAATATTAGACATGCTCTCCGGCGGTTCCTCATCCAGATCTTCACCAGTTTCTTCCAGCGTAGCTGGACTGGGAAGAACAGGGTCAGTTTTCATTTTTAGTCTCACAACAGATTCAACCCTGGTAGTAACTCTTCTCCAAATTTCTCTGCCATCAATCAAGTCCAGATCCTGGCTGGACCACTGGCAGAACTATTCAATACCTCCCTGGACACAGGATGCATACCACAAGACAGGGGGATGGCCCACATGGTACCCATCCATAAAAGTGGACCAAACGATGAGCTGAGTAATTACAGGCCAGTAAGCTTACATTCCATCTTGCGGAAGCTGATGGAGACAATACTTAAGGAAAGGCTGGTGATCTTTATGGAAGACAGTGGGCTCCAGGACAGTCACCAGCGTGGGTTTGCCTTCGGAAAATCCTGCCAGACGAACCTAGTTGAGTATTATGACTGGGTCATGAGGGAATCTGGACAAGGGTCAAGTGGTGGATGTCATATACTTGAACTTCAGTAAGGCTCTCTCGACTCAGTGCCACATGGGAGGTTGGGAGGGAAGTTGAGATACGTGGGGGTGGGGACTAAGATGGTTAAATGGATTGAGAACTGGCTGTAGGGGAGACACCAGAGGGTAGTGATGGTGGTGGTGGGGGGGGAGGACTCATCTCCAGGGGTTGTGACAAGCAGGGTGCCGTAGGGATTGGTACTGAGGCCAGTGCTGTTTGGAATATTCATAGTGGACATCTCATATGGCGTCAGGAATTAGATTAGTCTATTCGCTAACTATATCAAATTGGGAGCAGTGGTGGATTTTATAGCAGGTTGGCAGGGGCTGCAGGACAATCTGACAAAACTGGTGAAGTGCTCGGAAGCATGGCAGTTGGGGTTCAATGCAAAAAAGTGCAAAGTTCTGCACTTTGGAGCAAAGAACCCAGGGAGGGGTTACCAGCTGGGAGGGGTGCAGCTAGGTTCCACCAAGGAGGAGAAGGATCTAGGGGTAGCTGTAACAGGGAAGATGAACAATACAGAGCAGTGTAGGAGGGTGGCAGTGAAAGCCAACAGGATGCTAGGTTGTATCGTGGCAGAGATCTCATCCAGGAGCAGGGAGGTGATCCTGCCTTACAGGGCAATGATCAGACTGCACCTGGAGTACTGTGTACAATTCTGGTGCCCATATCTGAAGAAGAATGTGAAATTACTGGAAGGGGTACATCGTAGGGCAACAAGGATGACTGAGGGATTGGAGGACAGACCATACGAGAAGAGGCTGAGAGAACTGTACATGTGCTCCTTGGAGGAGAGAAGGGATCGGGGAGGATGTGATTGAGACTCTTAAGTACATAAAGGGAATAAACAAGGCAGGCATTGAAGGGTTATCAGGCTAAGGAGGGGAAGGGACACGAGAGGGCACGGCCTTAGATTGGAGGGGGGAAAGATTTATGTAGAAATGAGGAGACACTTTTCACAGAGAGGGTTGGTAGAATGGAATGCTCTACCAGAACAGGTGGTACTTTAAGACAGTGGGTAGTTTCAAAGGGGATGGGACACGGTGGGGGTAATTGGGAAGGGGGCAGCTGCAAGGTGAGGGTGCTAGCTGCACACATGAGCAGATTTGATTGACCAGGTGGTCTATTTCTGCTGGCAAATTCATATGTTCGTAAGTCAGCACATTTTGCTTTACTCCATCTTTTTCACCTTACATCTCCCGTCACTACCTTCAGGTACCCTCTCTGGTGCTACCACTAGCACCCCAACTGGATGGTGATCAGTTGGTGCCACAGTGTCAGAGTGGTAAGCTGCTACCACAGCATCAGAGTGGTCAGATCTAGGCAAGTGTCAGAGAGGTTAGCAGGCGAAACAGTGTCAGAGTGTTTAGCTGGTACCATAGTGTCAGACGGGTCAGCTGTTATCAACTGAAAAAAAAAATGACATAAACTTACCTTTACAAATACATCAGTTATAAATACAAAATTATTTCTTTTATATTATTATGCATTCCAGTTTTTGTAAATGTAGTCTGTATATCAATTGAAGAACAAGAAAGCTATTGTACGTATGGTTAACTCTTGTGCATTCTGCCATGATTTGATGTCCTGCATCCTAGACAATACAAGAAAACTGGCATTTCATTCAAGCCAAGGCAATACTTGCTTCACCTAATCCGTCTTTGGAAGGATTCAAATATGACACAGTTAAACGACAAGCAGAAGGTAATGAAATTAAATTAAAAAATCACCCGGGGGTTTAACCTGTGCTGGTATGGAAGAGATGCTGAAATGTGGCCAGCCATATTTCTTCATCACCGCTTCTCACGGTTATGTATCTTTCAGAGAAATTGCTTGTGACACCAACCTAATAACCAACTCTCTCCATAACAGTCTACTTCCATTAAGTGAAAGGATGCTCTGCTTGAATTTTGTTTTTATAAGACAGTTCCCTGAAGCATAACCAGTAATTCTACCATAGAAGATGGTGGCTTTTTAACTGCAGAAACGCACTGCACTAAAATAACTACACACTAATTTCAGTGGAAAGGTTTTCTATTTAGCAACTTGTATATAGAACGCCTTGGCAGAAAATCCTTGGCCCTGATTTTGAGCGGCCACTGAATGACTGTTCTTTCCAAAATACAGCTGACATATGGACTTTAGCCCCTAGATACACAGCCTGTCACAACAGTCAGATTTAAACAATTACACTAATTCAGTTTTAATAAACATCCATACAGAACCACTGAGCTGGAAAATGTGTGTGTGTGTGTGTGTGGGGGGGGGTCATCGAACTTTAACAAGCCAAAAAATTACATTTTTGAAGGCAAAATAAGGTGGAATATGGACCTGCTTTTGTACTTCAGACTGCTGTCTAACAATTTTGAAACACAAGTTTCTTTACCAAAAGATAGTCTAAAGAGCTGAAGGATCTCGTTTACATAAAAGTCATGGGTGTCAGCAGGTCATGCAATCACACAGTTACACTAATCAATCATCTGGACAGAGACCATTACAGAACATCAGACATTTGTAATACATAGCAAACAACCTATGCAACTATAAGCCAGACAACCAGGAAAAAAAAAAAAAGAACTGTGCTGAACCTGTAAGTCATTTTCCCAGTTAAATGTGTGTTTTTTAAATACCTGTTCAAATGATCTTTATTGCTCCATCTGTACAGACTTAGTAACCTCGCTGTGGGCATTTCTGATTTACACTGTGGTGGTACGGACCATTTTAGAACTCTTTGATGTAATTTATGCCCTTGCTAAGTTCTTACATTGTCATCACAATACATCTGTTCTACTACACAACTCTGTAGTCAGGGGGCATAAATGATATCACAGAGTTCTGAAATACTTTACCACCACAGTGTAAATTAAAAATCCCCACTGAGCTTACTAAAAGGCCGGTATATATGGAACAATAATAGAATTGGAAACCGTACTTAAAAAACAGCTTCTACTGGGGGAAAATGTACAGGTTCACTGCAGTTCTACTTTAAGCACTCTGCAAGGATACAGCTGATTTATGGTAATCAGGAACAGAGTCACTGGATTCACAGACAGGGTTCTTTAGTGAAGTAGTGTTCATGTTTTGGAGCAGTATAGATGAGATCCCCATTTCATGTACTCAGGCAAATTGTTCCAACCATTAGTAGTTGCAGAAGCAAAGGCATGCTATTGTACGATTATAGATGCTTCAGCCAGTGACATCATTTGTTGAAATCAGCCAGTGGCTTGTCACACTGATGCTGCTGTTTGCTTGGGCTGCAATGTCAATGAAATCTGGAGCAACTGCTCAATGTGCTCTGTTTTTGTCAATGTAGCAGCTCCTGTAAGCAGCAGTACCCGCATCAGAAGCCTCTGACTGATTTCTTTAAAATTTACTGTCCTTGCCTTTCAACAGCTTACCTCCACTCCTTTATCCGGTCCCTGTCTCAGGTGCCTTTCCATCAGGTCCACTGGTTGTAACCGCAACCTCTGTCCTGAGTACCAGCTTTCCTCCAGATACCCTGTGGGGAAACTCCCTTTACAGTGGAACTTGAGGCAGGGAGTAATCCGCCAATTCCTGCCTTGGGGGGCCAGGGGATAGTAACAAGGGGAAGTCAGTGGCATTAGCTGTGACTTAATGATTTTCCTCCAAGTTAGTCCATACTACCTCCTGTTACTGTTCTGTCACAGCAGCCTGGCTGGGAGGTGGGCTCAAGACATGATGTCATGCATAACCCACAATGCGCAACGCCTCCACAACTCCACAGCAGTAGGTGCTAAGGTAGCGGGAAGGCAGCCACCCTTCCTTTGGTGTCTGTAAGTACTGCCGCACCAGCACTCTGCAAACTCTAGCTGGGATCTTCCACGTGTCAGTGCAATATGCTACTATTGGCACTACCAGGACAAGTGCATTTTATTTCTCCAATGCATTTACCCAGTACAGCTACACTAAGTTTACTGCTGGTAAAAGTGGTGCTAAAACCACTCGTCCAGAATCACATAGTGAGTCAATAATCATGGTGCAAACTGAGCTTGCGATTTCCTGGTTTAGTTCTGTATTCCAATAACTAGACTACTACACTGCCTCCCAAAGGAAAGGGTAAGAGCAGAGAGTTCAAAATTGGGTCTTAAAAAGGGTCAGTGCTGATGCAATCCCTATCACCCAATTTTAGCTCCATATTCTAAATACAGGTATAACAGGCATTTGTCAATGTCGAATGCTGTTTACTTATATGTGCTGTTTTGGTATTTGGAAGTGATAGTACCATGCCTAAGAACTGTCATGTGCGCCCCCGACATCCACTGTGTCTTTCTGTTCAGTATTCACAGAAGAGGGGGAGGGGCAAGGGCCACAGCACTACAGCAGTTGCGAAGGCGTGAAGAGGTGGACCATTCACAGGCAGAAGAATCCTGCAGGAGGTGACTAAATTGAAGGTGGATAAAGCAATGGGACCAAATGGCATACACCCAAGGATATTAAGAGAACTGTGAAGGGAGATAGCAGTACCTCTGGCAGCCATGTTCACTGAGTCATTCACCATAGGGTTGGTACCAGAGAATTGGAGGAAGGCACAAGTGGTCCCTCTATACAAATCCAGCAGTAGGGAGGAGGCGGGGAACTATAGGCCGGTCAGCCTCACCTCAGTAGCGGGGAAGATCATGGAGACATTGCTTAAAGAAAGGATAGTGGGGCATCTAGAAGCCATCGGAGCCCAGGACCACAGGCAACATGGATTCACAGTGGGAAGGTCATGTCGGGCAAATCTGGATGATCTCTTTGACTGGGTGACAAAGGAAGTAAATCAGGGTGGGGCAGTGGACAATGTTTACCTTGATTTAAGCAAAGCCTCTGACACCATCCCACATAGGAGGCTGATGAACTAGCTGAGTAGGCTGGGCATGGGGGAAGGGGTGGTAAAATGGGTTAGAAACTGGCTAACAGACAAGAGGCAGAGAGCGATGGTAAATGGGGTACAGTCTGAGGAGAGGGGGTGACCAATGGGGTGCTGCAGGAATTGGCCCTGGGGCCAGTCCTGTTCAAGGTCTTCATTAGTGACATTGCAAAAGGGCTGAAGGGAAAGGTCTGCCTGTTTGCAGATGACACCAAGATCTGTAAAACAGTGGATACCCCAGAGGAGGTGGAGAAAATGAGGAGGGACCTGGGGAAGCTTGAAAAATGGTCTGAGGACTGGCAACTGAAGCTTAATTCAAAAATGTGCAAAATGTACCTGGGACACAGAAACCCTGGGGAAAGCTACAGGATGGGGGGGGGGGGGAGTTGCTGACAGTCACAAAGAAGGAAAGGGACCTGGGGGTTCTTATTTCAGAAGACCTGAAAATGTCAAAGTGGTAAGGCAGCTGGGAGGGCCAGTGACATGCTGGGGTGCATAGGTAGGGGAATCACCAGCATAAGGAGGGAGTTAGTGAAGCCATTAAATAAAACCATGGTCAGGCTTCACATTGGTTACTGTGTGCAGTTCTGGAGGTTGCACCTTCGTAAGGATATTAACAGGCTGGAGATGATCCAGAGAAGGGCGAATGAGATGGTACAAAGCTTGCAACACAAGACTTATGAGAAGAAATTAAGGGACCTCAGAATGTACTCACTGGAAGAGAGGTGGGAAAGAGGGAATATGATGGAAACATTCAAGTACCTCAAGTGTATAAGTATACTACTGAAAAGCAGGAGATAGCTGCTATAGACACATGTGCCAGCTTCTGTGTGATATTCTTTTGTTCTTATAAATCTGTAATCTCCAGTATTTCAGTAACCACATAACCATACTGCCTTCTTTAAGCAATGTTATGGTGGTTGATGCCTGGTGTCAGACAGCAGACAGAGGGCTCACCAGATTGTGTTGCCATTTGAAAAACTTCATAGAGTATTCTTTTACTGGCAAGCGCTTTGGAAAGCTGGTGAAGGTCTCAATTTTTATTATGATTTTATCTCTTTATGTCTGTCCCCTTAGGTCCCCCATCCCCACACCCCAACAGTCATCAATGGCCACAGCTGCAGCCTTCTTCTTGCCAAGATGGTGGGTGAGCAGCTGCCTTCAGTCTGTGAAGTCTGACGTCTTTCAGTGCCGCTTATTGGCCATCTTCCAACACAGACAAGGTGCTGCCAGACCAAAACTAACTCAGGACAAGCAGCTTTCAAAGTGGGGAAGAAGTGGAGTGAACAAGACTCAAGTACTCATTCAGATGCAGCGTTGATTTTAAGATCAGCATACTGGTGTGGACACTGCAAATAGAACCCTAGCTCTTTAAGCAGTCTTATGACAAGTAAAGGCTTCCCGAAGCATTGGGGTTCTGTTTACTGTACTGTAAGTGGGCTGCATCTAATTCGGTCATTTACTGTACCTTACATCTGGATGTATGGTAGGCCCAACTTTAAATAAACACTGCACCTGAATGAACACATGATGCCACAGAAACACAGAATTTGTCAGCAGAAAAGGACCACTCAGCCCACCCAGTCTGCCCAAGCTTTCTCTACCTACTTGTAACTCCTGCCTGTATATGTTACTGCATGTCTTATGCTGCCTGTGTCCATCAGGACCTCCTTGTGAATGAGCTTGCTCAATGGATTTTTCCTGCAATGAACCTACTCCATCTCCATAGCACTACTGATCTCCGTTGACCCCCCTCCTTCCCCTTTTTCTAATATACCCCTTTGTTTATCCCATGCATGCTTCATGCCTCCTAGCATTTTAGCTTCCACTACTTCTCCTAGCAGTCTGTTCAAGGCGTCTACCACCCTTTCAGTAAAGAAATATTTCTTCACATCCTGAACTCCCCCCCCCCCCCAAGCTTCATTGTATATCCCTTGGTTTGGGTACTCATCCTCATTTGAAGGAAACTCCCCAACTGTACCCTGTTTACCCCAGTGAGGTACTTTGCAGCTCTTGATCATGTCACCTCTCGTCCTCCTCTCTGTTCCAGAGTGTACATGTCAAGATTCTTCAGCCTTTCCTTGTAGGGATTCCTGTGAAAATCCTGAACCATTTTAGTTGCCCTCCTCTGGAAAATCTCCACCTTATGTCCTTTCTGAAGTGTGGACTCTAAAACTGGACACAGTACTCCAGATGGGGGTATACCAGGGAGTGATATAATGGCAGCACAACATCCCCTCCTCCTCCTACTGGAGATGCCACTCCTTATGCACCCCAGAATCTAATTTGCCCTGCCCATAGCCTTGTCACACTGTACTACCACCTTGAGGTCCTCTAATATAATAACCACAAGGACCATTTCATGTCTAGTGAGTATCAGTACCTCCTCTCATCCTATACTCAGCATTGGGCTTCCTATGCCCTAGGTACATGATTTTACAATTGTTGGCATTGAACCCCAACTGAGTAAGAAAATGGAATTGATTTAAATGAATTCCAGGCTTTTAAGCAGCTGGGAGTGTGTATGTGTGTTGGGGGGCTCTGCTACTATAACTATTTGCTTTTGATTCTGGCCTCAAATCAGGTGCACTCCTGTAAACAGATAAAACACGTTTAAGATAGACTCAAGAAATGTAACAGAGTTTTTGTACATTAGCCTGGGCTGAGTTTGCAGACAGGAGAGACAGAAACATAGACTTTGACAGCAGATAAGGACTGCTTGGACCACCTAGTCTGCCCATTTCCCTACCTACAGGATAAGTTGCAGATCCTAGTTAACCAACAGTCTATTTCTTCCTACCCCCACAAGAATTGCCTTATGTCTGTCCCAGGCATTCTCCCACAGTTTTAGAGCCCCACAACCTCCTCCGGAAGGCTGTTCCATGCATCTACCACCCTCTCTGTGAAAAAATACTTCCTTGCATTGCCTCTGAGCTGTTCCCCCCTCTATCTTTAAATTGTGTCCCCTTGTTCTTGCACATCTCTTTTTCTGAAAGATGCTACCCTCTTGGACATTGTTGATTCCACTGAGGCACTTTAAAGTTTCTATCATGTCCCCCCTCTCCCTCTTTTCCTCAAGGGTATACATATTGAGCTCCTTTAGTCTCTTCTCGTATGGCTTCTCTTGCAGACCCTGCACAATTTTAGTTGCCCTCCTCTGGACTGCTTCCATCCTGTCTATATCCTTGTGGAGATGGGGTCTCCAGAACTGGATGCAGTACTCCAGATGGGGTCTCACCAACTGTCTGTACAGAGGGATAACAAGTTCCTGTTTTCTGCTGGTGATACCTCTCCCTATACATCCCAGTATCCCCCCAGCCCTTCCTATTGCCTTCTCACCATTGCTTTCTAACCTTAAGGTCATCTGATATGGTTAATCCCAGGTCCCTTTCCATTTTTGTTGTTGTTACTACCGCCCACTCCCCACTGTGTAATCTTCCCCTGGGTTTTTGTTTCCCAGGAGCATTATTTTGCACTTCTTTGCATTGAATCCAAGCTGCCATACTTCTGACCATTCCTCCAACCTTGCCAAGTCCCTTCTCATCCTTTCCATGCCTCCTTGTGTATCAACCCTGCTGCAGATCTTTGTGTCACCTACAAAGAGGCATACTTTTCTATCCAGTCCCTCTGCAATATCACTTATAGAGACTTAAAAAGGAGATGCTGTCTGTTCCTAATTCATGAGCTTCCTACTGGTCATCTGTGAGCCTCTTATGGGTCAGAACTTACTACACAAGCATTTGCCAATGCTGAATGGTTGCTTTCTGGCATTAGCAGTGGAAGTGCAGGAGCTAGACAGATGGGGCCCCATTCTCAAAGCCCTGCACTGGACGTAAGGGTGCCTGTGGTGAATAGATATGGTCCAAGGTGCATCTTGCATCCATGATTGCCCTCCGTGCGATTCACAAAGTAGGCCTGCGTTGACCGCAGTCCACCTGCCCCAAACAGGGCTTGTACCTGCAATGCACTGTGGCAAGGCGGTAGGGAGACTATGACCGATGCAAGCTGCATCCTGCAATTCACAGACATCACCTGGCAGGAGAAATTCTAAGTGTCCTTAGACTAGCCAGGGAAGACATAAGGGGACTTAGACATTCTCCTCTGGGTGACATGTCTGTGTGCAGCACACCATGGGTGATGGTCCACCCACCATACACCCCCGAGTGTGGCTCCGTATGTGTGGACCCCATCTTAGTGGTCCAATGGCACCCTTCACAGGTCCCCGAGGCCATCTATGTACCATGTTAGTACCCCCGTCCTGATGCGGCTCTCCCGATCCCCGATGCCTGCCCCATTGGCGCTACTGCAGCACCAACATATGGTGGTACAGTGCCCACCCATGCCCCAGCATGTGTGGCCAACCCCACTGGTACACTAATCCCAACTGCTCCCCAGTGCCCAGCACGTCCCATCACTCACCTCTGAGGCCAGGTGCCAATTGCAGCAAATATGGTGGGGGCTGCACCGGCCCACCAGGTTGGGTCCACATGCCCATTACCTAGTGGGAAAGGGGTCCTGTGCTGGTCTCTGGAGGCCTGCGTTGGATCTGTGTGGTGCACCAGGGGTTTGCCGCAGGGTTCTGGTCAGTGCAAGTGTGGGGACTTAGCCGCTGGGACCACTCCTGTACCTGAATCAGGTGCAGGGTCTCTGGCGCACCAGGCATTGGTGCAAGCTGCTGTTTGCTGCAGCTTGTGCCAGATGCAGGCCCCTATGAGAATCGGGTCCATGCAGTGTAGGAATGGCAGTGAGGTACTAAACTGACGCCAACCCCACCCCCACCCTGCAGAGATGGACAGGCACTAGAGTGTGCCTTTGGGTCGCTGCCCATAACAGTCATGATATTTCACCTCACCCTACCCTGCAGACACTGACAAGTGCCGAGGTGTGCTTTGGGTGTTCGAACTTTATTCATCTCATTCCTTAAGGAAATATGCTGAAATGGGTGCAATATAGGAGAATGGGATGGATTCTGGGGCCAAAGAGTCCAAGGCGCACCTCGATGCCTGTCACTGGCTGTAGGGTGTGGGGGGATGCATTAGCATTACTGCCGACAATCCCAAGTCACATCCATGATGCCTGTCAGTCCTACAGGGTGGGGCATGATCATCAAAACCCTAACACACTGGGCGTTTCTTGGTATTTTTACTCCAAGTTTTCAACATGGACTTTTTGTGATCCCACCACGTGAACAGAAACACTATCAGGTCATTAGCCAAAAGGTGATTTTGCACAGTGACTGCGCCATTTGGCACCACAGGTGCGAAAACACATTTCGAACAGGATGTGAAAAATGACAGCCGTACTGTTCATGAGGAGGTGTAAAAAATGGCAATGCTGAAAATCTGGAATGAAAATAATATATAAAAGAACTGGAGAAGTCATGAGTGTGCGTAGAAACTGTTCAACACACACCCGTAATGTAATTAGTTTGGGAATTTTTTACAGCAGATTTTCAACACAGGCATTTTGGGACCACCGCTCATGAACAGTGTCATAGTGATTTTCTTAATCTATCCCGAACACTGATTTCCCACAGCGATTGTGCTATTCTGCGCCAGAAGTGCGAAAACACATTTCAGCCAGGATGTAAAAAATTACAGCTGTACTGTTCATAAGGAGGTGTGGAAAAATGTCAATGTTGAAAATCTGGACTGAAAAGATTACGAATTTGTGAACGTACGAGGGAGCGTGGAAACTGCACAATGTACGCTCGTAACACAGTCATTTTATGGACTTTTGCCACCAAATTTTCAACATAGCCAGTTTAAGACTGCTGCTCATGAACAGTGTCACTGTGATTTTCCTAATCTGTCCCGAAAATTGATTTTGCACTCCGACCACGCCACTGTACGCTACATGTCCGAAACGCATTTTGGGTGAAATGTGAAAAAGTAAAACAGTCATTTTGGGGAATTTTTTCACCAGATTTTCAACATAGGGTTTTTGGGGGCCTACATCATGAACAGTGTCACTGTGATATTCCTAATCTGTCCTGAACATTGATTTCGCACACCAACCGCGCCATTGTGTGCTACATGTGCGAAAACACATTTCAGGTGAGATGTGACAAATGACAGCTGCACTGTTCATAAGAACGTGTGGTAAAATGGCAATGCTGAAAATCTGGAGTGAAAATATTAAAAATGCTCAAACTTACGAAGTGTGCATAGGAACTGCACAACGATGTTCGTACAACAGTCATTTTTGGGAATTTTTCACAAATTTTCCACATAGGGTTTTTGGGGGCCTACCTCATGAACTGTCATTTCGTTAATCTGTCCCGAAAGGTGGTTCTGTGCAGTGACCGCAATATCACCTTTTGGGACCGAACAACAAAATGACAGTGACTGAGTTCATGAGGTGGGGTCCCAAGAACCCCATGTTGAAAATTTGGTACAAAAAATTCCAAAAAATGGCCGAAAGATACATCAAGGTTGGAAAAAACCCATTTATGCCATTATACAGCTTACCGGCATTTCTTCAGTTCGCGGTCGGCTTTGAAGAGTACAGACGTGTTCCTGGTCCACAAGATCGTCAGCGCTGGCTCCAGAGTTAAGTATGGGGTGGGGGTGTGGGAAGGCAGGGTGCGTAGAGTGGGCAGCGGGTTGGGGAGGGCCACTGGACTCGACGAGGGACCGTTGTCTGGTTTAGGATTAAAAAAAAAAAAAGTGTGGGACTTTTTTCTTTACAGGGCATTTGCACGCTAGGTGAGCTTTCAGTGTGCCACCTGAATGTTTTGGGGGCTGTAGCTGATGGAGAATGGGCACCCCGCCGGCACATATGGAGTGCTGGGGGCAAGAGCCAGGGGATTGGGCACCCTCGGCACACAAGAAATATTTTTGGCCGGGCATTATGCCGATGGAGAGTGGGCTCCCCCATCGGCAAAATGATGAGGAAGGGGGAATGCCGACAGGGGGATTGGGCACCCGTGTCGGAACATATAGGTGCGGGAGTGGCAACAGCCGAGGGGGATTGGGCACCCTCCTTGGCACACAAGATATTGGGGGGGAGGGGAGCATTATGCTGACGGGGAGTGGGCTACCTCGTCGGCTTTTTTTATTGAAATGTTTGACCAGGAAGGCACACTGAATGGCGGGCGGCAGCTTTCTGTCGGCTTTGTGAGAAGCCGACGGAGAAGCCGTCGCCTGTCGCCATGGAAACACAGCACCATGGAGCTGTGTAATTGGCTGCTGCAGTCAGGGAGGCCCGGCATACGAACAGCTGATTGCGTATTGACGGGGCGCTCTCTTATTGCAGCGGTTCAATTCCTTTGATGTAGTGGCCTACTTGTTAACTGTGGTGATCCACAGCATGCTCCTCTATTAGCCAGGCAGAGACCAGCCCCTGAATGAGCTGCTGCCATTCGGCACAATACCACTGCGCCTCCACAACCCGCTTGTAAAAAAATGTGGCGCAATGTGTTTCTTGTACATGCATGCAAGCAACACAAAAAGGTAGTGAATTTGCTGCATCCTGATTGGCTGAGAGGGACTGGAACCCAGTGCCTTACGAGGTGACAACCACCAAGTTGGAAACCCTTCTGACAACCAAGACACAGCGCACATAGGTATTCATACTTTCCAGTCATGTTTGTAAGGTTAAACACCCTAACTCCCCTGACTAGCCATAATATTAAAACTACATATTACAACATTTTAAACACTCCCCACCCATGTAACAAAGACCGGGGCCTGGATATTCAAATGGGTTGCGCATGGCGCAACAGGGATGCACATGCACAACCACCAATGCACCTGGTGCGATATTCAAAGGGTAAGTTGTCACAACTCCCAATGCGCCGAGCGCATTAGTAATGTCTCTGGCGCAAGTGCGGGCGTGCCCATCCATATGCGGCACATCCCGATGTTTAGCCCAGGATGTGCGACGCATATGCTGGCACAAACCCGCCTTGCGCCGCTCAGGGGGGCGCAAAGATGTGCCTGGTAAAACCATGAACAAGTCCTGGCCACCCACAGGCGAGCTGCCATATTGCAGGGCGCAACACGGTAGCTGGCTGCCGTGGGAGGCCATCCGCCCACCCAGAACACTGTCCACAAGCTCCCTGCCCTGGGAGCGCTGTGCCCCCCTGCACTGTTGCCCTATCATGGGCATAAGTATACATAATCCCTGGTGGTCCAGTGTGACCTCCCCCATCACCGGAACGTGGGCATGAATAAATGTAAAACCCTGGTGGTCCAGTGAAATCTCCCCCAGCGCCCGATCACATGCAAAAGTATGGTAAACAACCCTGGTTGTCTTGAGGAGGAAATAAGAGTGGATAAATTGGGTTATATACATCCACTTATGCATCTAATCAAAAAAACTGTCCTTCCTGCAGGATTGGGACATATCTTATATGATAGCTACATAAGACCCTGGGATGAGATTGTTTATACAGTCAAATATAGATAACGAGATTTAGATGTAAATCAAATATTCTCAAAGCTTTCTCAGTTAAAACTGCATTGTGACTATAAGCACTTTAAAACTACTTGGGGTCTTGAGCCCTATTTATTATACTTGACTTGTACCAAACTCAGAAGAGCACACTGCAGATTTAGAACAGCTAGCTACAATGCTCAGTATATTTTACATAGATAAAAAAGAAATAATGTTCTGTCTCCATACTGTAAGTGTGGCAAACCACTCGAAGATGACTTAAAACTTGTTGTCCTATTGTGCCCCGTCTTTGAACATAGTAGAAAAAATGGTTGGGTGGACTGCTAAGTGGTTGTAGCCTCCCTCCTGACAGGATTATAGAATCTCTTTTTACCTCTAATGAGAAAATTACTTTGAAGAATGTAGCCAAATTCCTGTTACCTATATTTCTCTAAGAATCAAATCTAATGAATATGTAGGTGAAAGGTCTTTTGTGGCATCTGGATATTCCTTTTCTGAGTATGAGCATGTAAATAGATAGGCCTTTTGCTTATGAAATGTATCTCTGTACTTGTTTCAATATACATTTATTAGACATAATTAAATTGAGTATGATGTAATAGCTAATGCTGAACAATAAAGAAAGATTTGATAATCTCTCTCTCCTTTGAACATCCCTGGTGGTCCAGTGGGCCCTCCCCCCCTCAATCGCCCGATCGCGGGCGGCAATGGCAAAGAAGCCCTAGTGGTCCAGCGGTACCCTCCCTCCCCACCCGCCCACTGAGGACCCCCACCACCCAGCACCTCCCCAGTCAGCGTGGGTGGCAGCACACCACCCGAATGCCGGCCGACTGAGCATGACAGTAGGTTCAGACGCCATTGGTCCACCGCGAGACCAATAGGTGTGCAGACCGCACTGCACGCTGTCAGTCGACTGGCAGCCGGGTGGCATTGTGGGCGGGTGCTGCTGTCGCGCTGACTTGGGGTGAGTGCTGCGGCGGGTCCCAGTCGGTGGGGAGGGGGTACCGCTGACCACCAGGGCTCTTTGCCATTGCCGCCACGATCGGGCCGATGGGGACAGTTTCCATTGGACCACCAGGGATGTTAACCATACTTATGCCCGCGATCAGGCGCTTTGGGGAATTCCACTGGATCACCAGGGTTTTACATTTATTTCCACCCACGATCGGGCGATGGAGGAGTTTGCACTGGACCACCAGGGTTTCGCATTTATTTCTGCCCACAATCGGGCAATGGGGAGCTTGCACTGGACCACCAGGGTTTCACATTTATTGCCACCCGCGATCAGGCGATAGGGGAGCTTCCACTGGAACACCAGGGTTTCACATTTATTTCCGCCAATGATCGGGCAATGGGGGAGCTTCCACTGGACCACCAGGGTTTCACATTTATTTTTGCCTGTGATCGAGTGATGGGGGACTTTCCACTGGACCACCAGAGTTTTATCGATACTTCTGCCTGCGATCAGGCGTACAGGAAGTGGGGGCACCGCCATGGGACCACAGGGCGTCGGTCCCAGATGGCTGCAGCCTGGCAGGGCACCAGGCGCAAGTCACCGGGGATCGGCGCACCGCATGCAAATGGGGCCATAATAACATGCAAATTGCCCCTTTTGCACCTTATAGGTTCATAGGTAAGTTACACAATCGAGGGACTAGATCATGCCACCCAGGCTAGGTGGGTACGAAATTTAGAATCATTCATAAATCTGTCTAGATGTGATTTAAAATGAGACAGACTTACACAATTCACCAACTCATAAGGGAGTGAGTTCCAGATAGGAACTATTCGCTGTGTAAAAAAATGTGATCGTTTGGGTCGAGCGATTGATTGGTAAGAGTAATTTTAAATTATGGGAGCGAGTAGAAACAGTAGTAGTATTCCATTTCAAGTGAAGAGTATTAAACAAGTATTCATCCCTGGAGGCTTTGTATAACAAACAAAGATCCCCACGTAATGATCTGTATTCCATACTGTACAAATTAAGTTGTTTAAGTCTATCTTCATAAAGCAAGCTTCCCATTCCTATGATATTCTTAGTAAACCTTTTGCACTTCTCTGGATATTATATCACTCCTCTGTGTAGGGGCACAAAACGAAGAACAATAATCAAAATTAGTTCTTATAATACTGGTATAAAGGGGACCATAATCGATGGCTCTCTGCTTTTGATGTTCCTAAATATACAATTACTGGGTCTAGAACATTTTTTAATAACGTAGTTTAAGTGTTCAGTAAATTTTAATCTGTTATTAATAACAACACCAAGATCTTTTGCAGTGGTAATAACGCTTAAGGCCTGTTTGTCTATGTAATATTTTGCACACTTATTGTTATATCCAAAGTGCATAACCTTACACTTACCAATATTAAATTCCAACTTGTGTTTACTAACCCATTCGGAAATAATATTTAGATTATCCTGTAATTCTGATATAGCTATTGGGTTGTTAACAATTCCTCCAAGTTTGGCATCGTCTGCATATTTAATTAACCAGGTACCATGATTTATTTTCATTCCTGTTATGAGTATATTAAATAACACAGGCCCCAGAACTGATCCCTGAGGAACTCCACTAGTAACTGGTATCCATGGGGAAACAAAACCCTCAAGCATACTTGCTGTTTTCTATTTGACAGCCATTGCATTATCCATATTATCAAATAATTATTAAGTTCCAAACTAACTAGACACTTATATAATATATCGTGTGAAACAGAATCAAAAGCCTTTGCAAAGTCTAGATAAATAACGTCAACCGCAACCCAAGATCCAGAGCCTCACTGACTGGTTCAAAGAAATCAGCAGATTGGTCTGATGACCTTCCAACCTGGAAACCATGTTGGAATATATCAGTCAGGCCATTAGCCAAAATATGACTACCAATTCTTTTTAGGATTAGCCGCTCATAATTTTACATAAGGATGAGGTCAAACTTATGGGTCGATAGTTGTTTAACTCCTTCTTAGATCCAGATTTATGTATCGGAATAACTCTAGCATCACACCAATCATTAGGTACTAAACCCATCTTTATTGACACATTAAATAAATAGGTGAGAGCACCTGCTATTTCATGTGATAGTTTTTAGAAAATAGCAGGAATATCATCCGGACCACATGATACAGATGGTTTTAGAGAATCTAATAGGTAAAAGGTTTCAGCCACGCTAAATACGATCTCAGGGTCTGAATTAGGTGGTTCAGAACACAAAAATCACACTTTTTTTTAAATATACTACCAAAGTACTTATTAAATTCATTAGCTATAACCTGTTCATCATTGACATCCACATTATTAATAATCAATGGTCCTACTAAGGTGGGTGAATTTTTTAGGGAACCAATGTAATTAAAAACTTTTTTTGTTGTCTTGATGTATGTCAAGTAGATTCTTTTCAAAAACTCGTTTAGTCTCCCTAATTGCATATTTTACCTTTTTGGATTTTATTATAAATTTAGACCAGTTTGTCTCATTAATATTATTTTATATCTATTATACGTTCTTTTTGCTGAGACCAAGGTTTTGATTTCCTTAGTGAACCAAGGTGGAGACCTTTTAAATCCAATATATTTAACTCTTGTTGGTACCCAATTAGTGATACAATGTTGAATTTCTTCTTTAATTCTTAACCAAATATACTCTATAGGTTGCTCAGTTAAGTCGAGTTCCCAGTTCCAATTTGATAAATATTCCTTTATTGCCTGATAGTTCGCTCTATTGAAATCTTTAAAATTAGTTTTGCCACAAGATTTGTTAACACGTAAATTAAATGACCATTTAACTATCTGATGGTCACTATTTCCCAAAGGAGCCATGAAACTAACCAAATCATTATCTCCTTTAATATTTGTGAAAATTAAATCCAAAATGTTTTCCTTTCTAGTTGGTGATCCTACCTGTTGATCTAAACCTAGGTGTGACATAGCACAATAAATCTGTTCTCCTGGTTATTGGATCCTTTAACTGTTTCCCAGTTTATTCCAGGGTAATTGAAGTCACCCATAAGAATGACATGCATAATGGTCTCATTTGAATGCCCAGTGCTGAATACTGCAGTTGGTGCTTCTAGCACAACTGCACTTGCGCATCCTCCTGCTCCCGTTCTGCCACCTGTGCTGGAGCAGTGCCACTGCGCCGTGTGCTGTGCGTGCACCTTCAGTGCCATACTCAATGGTGCTGTGCCATGGCGCAGCACCATTGAATATCGCCTGGTGCAGCCCAGTTGCACTGCACCTGGGCTTGCACCCCTGCCCAGTGCAGATTGAATATCCAGCCCCTAGAATAAAAAAAAAATTAGACCCTTTAGTTTATCCTTTTTGTATCTTCTCACAGCTCTTCTTTTACAGGCCTCCAAGCCTCCTCTTCACTTTGTCTGTTAGCCAGCACCACAGGAAAGCCTTCACTGTATCTCAGGGAATCATTCCGTGACACCACCCCCCTCCCAAATGACTCTCTGAATTCCGCCCAACTGCTGGCACACTCTCCCATCCACTCGCACAGCACAATAATCCATCTTATCCTCATTTTCACTTTAATTAAAAATAAGGTAAACCTTTCACATTATGTATGACTGTACTGCTCACAACTGTACCAGCCCCTTCCCCTGACTTGCTCATTAAATTCCTCTCAATTGCTTGCCCTCCCCCACCCGTGAACTTCCATAGCCCAATAAGCAATCCCACCATTTTGAATGGGATAAAAGAAATAAAACTTGTTATTTATATATTTATTTTGAGGCAGCAGCAGTGCTCGTGAACAGTGCTATTCAGTGTACTGTCTTGTTACCATGACAGCATGCAGCATCCAGCTTCAGCTTTCAATTGCTTACTTGGTCTTTGTCACTGACTCCTGCTGGGGTTTGCTACAGAGCTAAACTCGGGCATCACCAGATAAAGCAGTATGTATTCCAAACTGATTATTATTATGAATACTGTAAAACAAAATCAATGAATTTAAAAGTAAATAAATCAAGCAACATGAACATCTTCACAACAGCACCACACACTGGGCAAATAAGAACTATTAAGAAAAAGGTGGAAAACAATACATTACATTCTTTTGTGTTTTTTTTTTTTTTTGAGGGGGCAAATTTTGTAGTATGGGACCTATTTTATAAGCACAATAAGAAACTCTGGGGTAGTTGTTGTCATAGGTTGATGCACTTCCCAGGTGCTGGAGGCACTCACTGCAAGAGCCTTGTGCTACACTACACACTTGGGTGTGCATTAACACATGACAACCATCACCCCATCGTGTCTTATTGACAAGTTGAAGGCTCATGTGCAGACTTTCAAAATACTGTATCCGAATCTATCGGTTGTGTGAAAGTGCCACCAACCTGATGAGATCTGATATATGTTTATTCCATAAACAGACATACTATTTTCTTGAAATTATCCACGGCATTCTATGAAGTAAATATTAATCTGAAAGGTTCATTAGTGTCAGTAAGCCAATGGAGGGAGCCAGCAATAAAACTGGGAGTGGTACTCATCTTTCACTCATCTCACAGGGACCCTTACATAGTTAAGTGCAAGTCAGAAGGAGAAGGAGAAGGACTCCAGATGCACATTTTTTGTCACTTTATCTCGTATTGTATGGGGAAAACTATTAATACATTTTGATTTCTCTCTCTCACTCTTAACAAAATATGCTATTCACCCAGTCTGTGATCCAGCCCTGATGATAAGACCTCACAGAAATCAGTAATCCCACCACCTTGCCTGCTGGCTGGAAATGATGACCTTTGACTCAATAACCTACCAGCCTGAAGCAGATCTTTTCGATCGAAAACAGATTTGTGCACCAGGCCGTTAGCTTCCTACCCTTGGGAATTTGGCAATGAATGGTAATGAGATGAAAGCTAGCAAAAAGTATGACTTCAGAGACCTCAATATCTGACCCAGAAAAGCCCAAACCACATTTATTCTTCAGAGGGTTAACATGGGTATATATCACATTTCAGCTTCCTCATCCTCAGCTTCAGAGGGTTAAGAGAGACATGCAGAAAGTCACAGGACCATCACATAGGCACTCTTTGTCCTTCACACTTGGAGCCACAAATGAATCACTTTCTTGTGGTAGTTCAACAGGGTGAAATACCCTGTTTATATCTCCTAATACAAATATTTGAAACATCTTTTTTTTTTCAAATCTTGATGTCAGTTTCTTATGTGCCCAGGGGAGGGGATGTTAAACTATTTTGGAGTGTGCTCAAGAGTGTACTGGTCTGCAGAAAACCATTTGACATTTTGGTTGTGTTGGTGTGAACAGTAAAACTACCGAGACTATACACTGCTTTGCATTAAATGTGTCAGAAAGACTAAGCTGTCCCCTTACAAAGGAGTTTTATCCTCACCCCCAAAACTGATGCACCAACTGAAATTCCTTCTTGGGAAATGAACTGGTAATTTCCACATGAGATACAGCACTTTATTTACAAGGGGTTCCCAGGGAGACTCAGCTGATGAGAGAGACAATACAGCAATACTTCACAAGCAGCACCATACAAAGATTAATGCTAATGCTTTACTTTGCAACAAAATGCATTTCTTTATTTCTGTTAGTTTTTGTGGCGAACTGTAGTCCTTATGAATGGTGCCAGACTAATAAAGTTGCATGGCGAGATTCACCATTTATTCACATGAAAACAGCACGAGTTTCTACAGTGTACGTGTAACACCCTAAGCGGCACTACTGGAGTTACACCCCTGCCTACTACCTACAAGCTAGGCTGAGGGGGTTGGGTTCTTAAGCTTACATTAGGTTTAAACAATTTTGCAGTACCTCCTCTCGGTATACTTCTAACGCGGGCTAGCTGTAACCTGGTATAACCCCCTGAGATGTTATACCACCCACAAATAGCATTTACCACCCCAGACATGACCCAAAGTTCAGTTCCCCACATTTCAGACATTTAGGCTATAAAGACTCTCCCTAATAATATGGTCACACACCATGATTTGCAAAAACAGTAACAACAATATTTATTTGGGGGACACAGGAGTTAGGGTGGGGAAACAGGAGGAACAGAAGTTATGCTGATTATTATTTACAAATGTAGACAGGTTTGTTAGAGCTGGTGAACCCTCCAGCTGGGTGGCTACTAAATTAACAGAAAATACAATCACAGTTCACAAGCCAAACATGATACCCAGAGGAGCCCTGGCTATCTAAGCTGCTGACTAAATCAGATGTTACACAAATAATTCTCCTACCACTGGTACCAGTCCCAAATACGTATGTAAACCCCCTACAAATGGGGGTTCCTGAAAAGTCTTCCTTGAACTTGACTAAATGCTCACTGCCAGGCTGGTGTTCTGCATTTTAGTAGATTAAATGCATTGCCAGAAAGTGCCTGTATAGCCTCTGTGTACTGTCTCTTTAAGAGCTGCCTGGATTGCAGTCTTAATTTATCTAAAAGGGAGCTCTGTTAGAAGATGTGCTTGTTTGCTGATCATTTGTTAGAGTAGTAATAATATTGCAGTTTGTTCTAATCTGCCTTCTTTGCAGCAAGGACTGTTCTGTTTATCTCTAACAACTTGGCCCAGGACTGTCAGAATGGGCCAATCAGTACTGTTAGGACTCTAAAGTGGAGCTTGCCTACAGGGGTTTGGTGGGGTTAAAACTTGTAGGAATTGTAGTTTTTGCATTTTGGCGCCTAAGATAACCTGAAGGGGGAGCCCTTGTTGTGACTGACAGACAGATCAGCAGATTGAACCTTTTGGGTCTTGGGGAAATTTCCAAGCTGTTTGCAGCTAGTTTCAGTTCTGAGTTGGGAAGTGAAGAGATAACAGCATGAATGATTCAAGCAGCAGCCCCGGCCTAGATTCGCGTGGGAGAACTGTGAAAAGGCCTGAGTTTTGGCCTGCATGCCTGCCTGCTGTCCCTGAGACGGAACTTGTGCCTTTTTCGGACTGAATCCGAACTTGGAGAGCGAAGTAAGCCACTGAATTGTGACCAGGCTCTACCTGAAGAAGACTGAAGATTTGCTGAATGTGATCAGCCTATCTGGACTTCCAGCCGCCTCTGAACTCCCAGACTGTGCAGAGACTCTGTAATTGCGACTGGAGAGCCTTTTGCCTGGTACAGTGGAATTTCCTTACATGTAAATGTGCTGTGTGCTGCTAGTGGGTCGTGATTTGGTTCCCCACTGTGGTTTGAACTGTATTCTGCTTGCTGGAAGCTGCATCCAGCCCCACAGACTGAATCCAAAATCATCTCCATTGGGCCTGGGCCTTGCCAAACTGGCCCAGCCCGACTACCCGCTGCACAGAGAAAGCCATCGATGAGAGACCTGCCTGAGGATCAGCCCCCTGCTAAACACTTGAACAAGAATGACGCCTCGGTGATTCGTGTGGGCCCCGCTTCTCCGGGCACTCCAGCTCAACAACCTGCAGTCTCGATTTCATCCTGCCTGTTTCCAGTATTGGGTATCGTGAGTAAACATCAGGGTAGCTCCCTGCAACAACAGCTAAATCTAAAGTGTTGTCATTTGTCAGGTTGCTTTTTCTTTCACAAACTGAGCCCTCTGGCTCTGGATTACAAATAGTGTGTGTTGTGCATGTTGCTTTCTTCCATCACAGGGCTCCAACCAGCTGCAACGTTTCTGGCTTGCCCATCATCTCCCTACCTGGCTACGCAGAGGTGTGACTGTGTGGGGACTTAAAGCGCATGCATAACTGTTTGATTAATATAGCCTTTAAGCCAATCAACCTGATTACGTCCCTTCCTTGTTCAAGTGCCCTGAATAAATCAGATCTGACATTTTTGCTGCATTTAACCTGACTGTGGTTCCAGTTTGTGCCAAGAGTACTGTACTGTTGCTATTTACTGTGCATAACCTTGTTTTACAGGGGGTCCACAGGGCTGAGCCAGAGGAACCAGCCCTGGTGGTAAGTGCAAACAGTGTGGGTACTTGTATGGTGTACAAGGGGTACTGCGAAAGTGATTATCGTATATTGCTCAGGCCACTAGAAGGGAAAGAGGGGGGTTACAGTGTCCCGGAGGGCTGTGCCCAGGTTAGTTTAACCACTACCAACCCTGACCTCTGGGGGGAGGCACCCATTTCAGAACTCAGGCCCCTTAACCTGCTACTAGCCGCACAGACAGGCGTAGTAGCCCTTGGGATAGCGCCACCAAGGGGTTACACGTACGAAACCCCGCAATCTCACACTACACCCTGGGTACCCAGATACCAAAGACCTGGATTGTTGCAGGCCTGGTGGATGTTGCAGCTGGTTGCGTTGGCTGGCTTTGATTTAAAAGGAAGGGACTAACTTGGAAGACAAATTAACAACAAGAGCTGTCGATCCTTATCAGAGTAGCAGGGGTTGACCTGCATGTCACAGAACTGAACATTTCAGAAAAGGCAACTGTCCGGGTTACCTTGGCTAGATCTTGGATTCGCAAATCCTGAATATTCAGTACACATATATTGTAGTCACATCCAATACATTTATATACCACTACTTCTCTAACATGTCTGTGTTCTTAAACATAACTCAAATAAGGTGGAAAACTGTCATTTCCAGGGTTTAAGCATAGTATCAAATCGACCCTAGGGTCTCATGTCCCTTGAAGTGGCAAGGTGGCAATGGCTGGCTGCTCCACAGGACAATCTTGATCGAATAGAGGGTACAGATGAATATCAGCACATTTATATGCTTTCCCTGATTGCACATGGTCTGGGCTCTCTTGGGTACCCCCAGCAACAGCTGCAATCTGCATAACACAGTTCAAAAGATCCACCTGCACTGAGCCAGTCAAGGCAGCAGACAAGGTGGGAACTGAAGAACTACTAGATTTTAAGCGTCATTTTGTGCAAGGCAGCCCAGATTAATTTCTTTTGCTTTCTCTCACTTAAGTAGGTACAGGACATGTCAGCCCACAGTTACTTATTATTTCTTTCTTGGCATAGCACAGTTACAAGGGCAGGAAGGCCCAAATGTTTAGCTTGCAGTATCTCTCCCTTGCACTGGGGGGGTACAAGGGTACTCACGCAGGTCCTCCATGGTCGATCTCCGATATAGAAGGTCCTGACGTCTTCAGTCCTCTCACAACTGAGGTTCTGGGTCAGCGTTCTCACTGCTGCTTGATGTCATCTGGTTCTAGTCCACATCTTTCCCTGACGTGGAGGGGAGGGCTAGCACCTGGAGGACAATCATGGAACCTCCAGACTAGCAATTTAACAAACTTAACTGGATCTCTTTAACTTAAATAAAACAAAAATACCCCCTCCTAGATTGAGGGGCTTAGCTGGAATGATCAGGCCCAGTAGCATGGCAGGGGCCTAAGCCCCCAACCCTGTGAGGGGCTTCCACTCAAATCTCCTTCTCCCTCTCGAATCTGGCAAAATGCTAGAAAACGTTGTCTCACATAGGGCTTTCCCGAGGCTCCTGATTGGCTGTGGTTTTTGGTTGCAGGGCCTCCAATTGACTGGAGGACCTGTAAATCACAGAAATGAATAATGCATGAACCTCACTCAATGCTCTGTTGGTGTGCTGTTTTGGTGCCTAGAATTAGGTCCCTGTAAGCCCCCATGAGTTTTGGTGAATGTCTCACAAGTCCTGGCTTTCTGATTGGCTGTAGCTGCTTTTGCAATGGCTGCTTAACCCACTGCCCTGTTAGCAGATTAGATACTGTGCTAAATAATGTTCTGGCACAGCCAGAAATAAGTAAATATTTACCCCAATGCCCCACAGTTCTTTAACCCAGGTTGTGTATTTGTTGTCACTGCACAGAGAAAAAAATTTGCTCAGTTCGTTTTCCTGTTGCTGCTGCCAATGTTTAAGGATGCTTTGCAGCAGCAGATAGGCTGTCACTCTGAGTTCCAAAATTGTCTGGTGAAGTCAGGAGCAAAGCACTTATTTAATTAAACACTTTCCCCCTTCTTAAATGCTTTCCCCAACATACAGCAGCAAGTTACAATATATAACCAAAGGTATGTTTTTTGCCCACCCCCAAAACAAAGCCCGCAACTTCCCACTCCATATCCTCCCTAGTACCAATCAACTGCTTGAGCAAGTCAGCTCCTACAAATACCTTGGAGTCACTTTTGACTCAGCCCTCAACTACCACACCCACATTGATGCCCTTGCCTCAGCCACCAACACACAGCTTAGCATCCTCTACCGCCATAAAAACTGCCTCCCACCTGACGCTCTCCGACTAGCAGTTACATCTTCAGTGCTGTCACTCATTGACTATGGCCTACCAGTTTATGGTGTGGCTGACACCACCGTCCTCAACAAAATTCGACTCACCCTAAATAAGGCCTGCAGACTGATTACTGGTGCTTCCAGGCTCACACATACCTGTCTTCTCTATGATGAAGCAAAATTACTAAACCTTGATGAAAGACTACACTATCAAATCTGCCTCCTCACAAAGAAAAACGCTACTCGGGCTATCCCCCTGGGGTGACGGCCTCCATCCGCCATTCCCAGCCCTCCATCCCAACCAGAACCTCTAGCAAGTCCAGTCTTCTGGTCCCCAGATCCAGGACCACCCATGGGCAGAGGTCCTTCTGCTACAGAGGCCCATCTTGGTTTAACTCTCTCCCTGCATCCATCTCCAAAGCCCCCACAATCTCTACCTTCAAAATACCCTTCAGAGCCAACTGTTTAGCACTCGCAGCTGCGCCTGTCTGTAAACAGCGCCTTGACCTAAACTCACTTGACAATGCCACTTAGGCAGCACTCTAACTCACCCTCCCCAACTCTCCCCACCAGAGCCTTATCCCTCTGCTATTACCAGCATGCTATCAGCTGTAACATTGTAATATCAACCAAATTGTTTGAAATGTACGCAACTACCCTATGTAACCCTAAGTATGTAACACTTTTGCTGTAACCGAAAATATGTTGACTTTCTTTGTATGTATGTAACACCTTACTGTAACCAAAATTTACTGTCTGTTTGTCTTCAATGTTATGAGGTACCTTTGGAAATGAGCCCTTGGCTCAAAGGTTGTAAACCAATGTACAAATAAATAAATAAATAAATAATTAAAAAAACATTTCCTTTCTTTTTCGGTCACAGCCAAGCTACAGCTGCCCTGAAGACAGAATGGCCCTCAAGAATATTCACTGGGATCGGGGCTCAGGCTCGTGCATATTAATAAGCCCCAACCAAACACACTTTGTAGATCTCCTTTAATTTTCAAGGGAGCGGCCTGTCTGTGATCACTTAGTTAATGGGGATCCCGGGACCAACAGAACACTCCCAGGACTGACCGCAAAATCATGCGGTTGAAGATCAAAGATGTCAGTCAGGCCTACATGATCCCCACTGCCCCAAGGACAGAACAACAAGCGGGTGATCGTGGTTGGGTTTTTCGAGCCCCTGAGGGCTGGATTTTAGCTTGGCTGGCTAGGGCTGGGGCACCAGAGGGAGAAAAGGACCTTGGGGACTTAAGAAAATATATGCAGGCTGGAACGGGAGGCGCTCGGGAGATCAGGGGGAGACAGAGCTACAGGGTGGCTACATACACTTGCACACTTTGCTCTATCAGTGGGTCCCAAATCTAACTTCTGTTCATGTAAGTTATTGAAAAGGAAAGACCATTGATCTGACACTCATTTACAGCGGTGCCCCATTTAAGGTGAATATATGGTAAACAAAAGTTGCAGTACATAACAATATAAAAGTATTGTAAATCCATGCCTTGGAAAGACATCACCTTTATTAGATGAAATGATAATTTGGGCTGCACCTTCATTTAGTCCATAGCCAAGAAATAGGGCCAACAGATTTTGTTTTCCCATTTACATTTTCCTCTTCCAGTCACATACTCCTCAGTCTGTTACCAGCAACCATTCACCCAAATCAACAAACCACCATTTTTCCACTTTTTTCCTCGGCCACATGGCAAAGAAGGACACACATGCGTTGGAGGCACGCATCTGCTTTGCATCAGTCAGCAACCTGCCACTGACATCACTCTTGCTGCCCTGCAACCCAACCTCCCCAAGATGGCAGACATAGAGCCTAGCAGATGCACCTCCCTCCCCGGGAGAGAAGAACAGTCCCTTAAACTCTCAATCTTCTCCCGCCCCCCCAACCCTTCTGACTCCTGAGTGACACTATAAAGAGACAATGTATGGTCCTCTATTTATAACAACTGTGAGTTGCGATCTCAAGGTTGCCATGGCGACCAAAACCTCTCAAACTTCGCTCTCAAGGTTTAAACAGTTGCCACTGTCAACCTCTCAATGACAACACACAGTTGTTATAGAGGACCATACATTATCCTCTATATTATAAATTTTCTACCCCAAATCCTAAAAAAGGACTTCACTTCAGCCCCAGTGTGCTTTTAAAATCTAAGTTTTCTACCTCAAGTCCTTAAAGAGTCCACATAACTCCCAGCCCTTAAAAGAGCTTTTAAAATTAGTAATCTCTGCCTTCTGCTTTGCTGCCTAAATTATATGCGGCCCACAACATACTCCTTAAAAGGAATTTTGTTTTTTAAATTTCAAGTTAGCCTGAACTTCCCTAATAAAGCTGAGCTAAAATAAAAAAAACATTTTTCTTTTCCCTATTGTGCACTTCCAAGTAACATTCTTCTTCTTTGCCAAGTGGTCTTCTACACTCAAGTTGCTCATAATGCCCTGATTAGACATTACAGCGTCCAGAATTACATTCTCCTAGTTGCCCCCCTCATCCAGTGATTTAGAAAGCAGTCCTGTGTTGCCTCCAAGTGTAACCCCCTTGTTACCCGGGGTTACTAGAATCCCAGTAAGACCTAGTGGTAGGCAGGGAAGGCAGCTTGTGAAACTCCAGTTAAATGGGTTTCACACTGTCTCACTCTGTTCTCAGTCTCAGCTGAGACTGAGGGATGACATCACCAATAGAACTTTCGCAGCTGCATAAGCCACATTGGAATCTGCAGCAGAGGGAGTTAGATAGAATGTTGGGAGTTTTCAAAGGAGGGTAGTCAGTGTCCAGTTTGTCTTCAGTAAGTGAAGGTGTGCTCAAGTGGTGGAGACCGCTGTTCGGGTCTCAGTGCCCCCTCCCTCCGGGGGGGGGGGATGTAAAGATCCCCATGCAGATTCCTGGGGCAATCCCCTTAATTCTGCCAAGAGGAAGAAAAGCTGCCTGTTCAGTTCAGCCTTTGTTTTGGAAAGTTGGAAGATTTGTGATTCGCCTGTGGGCACCTGCAACTAAAGGGTGAGTGTTTGCTCTAACATGAGAGGGCAAAATGTTTTCTTCACCCTGGTACATGTGTGGAAATCTAGGAATTGAGCTACAATTTGGGAAGCCTATAGGACTAGGCCAAACAAATGGAGTAGTGTCAAATGCTAGAGTGCTGTGTGATTCAAGTAATATCTAGAGGAGATGCACCCAGATCATCTACCCTTTAATCTACATTCAGAAGTTCAGTTTTCCCAGGGGAAATGGCCGGGTATGGGCTGTGGGAGCTGGAGGTGGGCAAACCCCCTATCTTTAGTGACCAGGTCCACCTCTACGGATTTCTGCTGTGGTTGCTACTTTGCCTCATGCACTTGGCCAGTGATGGGGGAAGTACCCAGACGTGGGGTTGCAAAAGGGAAAATCTCTCTAGGAGTCGCAGACTCTAAGTGGTGTGGGGAGCCACAACAAGTGTAAAGGAAAATTCTCTTTGTGAGATGGGGAGTCATAACGAGTAAGGAAGAAATCTCTCTAGGAGTCGCAGACTCTAAGTGGTGTGGGGAACCACGACAGGATAATTGGTTCATTCTTCCAATGGACTGTGGATCAAGTGGCCGGCGGGGGAGCCAGGCCAGTCGGGCTGTGTACCCAAAGCTGCGTGCAAGTCCGGGCTGTGTGCCTGGTGGGTCCAGAGCCTGAAAACAGTATAACTGGTTCATTCTTCCAATAGACCGTTTGTAGTCTCTAATCTGCATTACCAGGAAATGTAGCCCCATGGGGGTCCGTCTATGCTTTGTTTTGTTCAGCTAGTTTGTGAATAAAAGCCACACTGAAGAATCCCATTCCTGGTTCTGGACATTACAGTTATTGCTTCCTGTGTTCAGATTTACTTGGGTGCACCTGTGCAGAGTAGCCAAACCTAGGTCCCCCTGTGCCGAGTAACCTCATCCTCCGCAAACCCAGGTCCCCACCAGGTACTGCTGTCAGCTTCAACAGCATGTCACCTGTCGTTTTGGTAAAAAGGCAGGGGTGAGGGGTTACACAAGAATCTCTGGCTACTTTGACTTACGGACTCCACAGTTTCCCAGTCAATAGTCAGGACATTACAGTCACCCAAGAGAATATTGTCCAATATTGTCCATTCCAGCTGATTTCTAACTTCTCCCTCCAATGGTAAGTCTAATTCCATAAATTAGTTGGGGGATATATGGACCATACTGTACTCTACACCTTGTCTTTCATGGTCCTGTCCTCTAGTACTCTGATAAAATCTCTGATATATACTGCCACCTCTCCCATTTTATTTTCCCTATCCCTCCAAAAAAGGGCATAGCCAGGGACTGAGATTCCAGCTGTTATTTTGTGATGCCCATGTCTCAGTGACAGCTAGAATATCTTGCTCACCTGCAGCTATTGTTGCCAGAAGGTCCTCCAGCTTATTCCCCAAGTTTCTGGCCTCTGCATAGATAATGTTCCATTTAATTACCTTCCTTGCCTCTTCCTTTCCCTTGTTGTTCCCTATCCATATTGCTGCATCTTAATTGTTTGCATGTCTTATCTGTATACGTTTTCATGTATATTTATGTCTTCATTCAAGAGTCTCACCAGGAGAGACATATTGGGCTTAAAGTAGCTCGCTTCCAGATGCATCATGGGGGAGAGGGAATCAAGACAGGGAATAGCAATAGTCTAAAAATGTACAGGCGAAGTGCAATAATTAACATTTACAATAATGTTAAAATAATACATCACTACAAAAGGGTGCAAATAACAAAGGGGTAATGAGGAAGGAACAGACAACATGCTAGAGATTATGAAATGCACCTGGACAAGGGTTACGGTAGGGGGTGGAGGGGGTAGAAAGGGTGGAAGAGGAGAGGGGGGGAGGAGGGGGAGTGGGGAGGAAGGGAAGGGGTAAAGATGATGGCAGATAGCTGGGAGTGGGAAGAGTGGAATGAGGGGAAGGGCACTTTGCTAGGGGCAGTTACAGGAGGGAGCGATGTGGACTTGGAGCAAGGAAGAGAGAGAGCATTTGGAGGAAGCAGATCAGATAGTTAGGGAGAGAGAGAGAGTTCCAGAGCTTAGGAAGGTGAAAGGAAAAGGCAGCTTGACCAGCATGGGAAGCATGAGAGGGAAGCAAGAAGGTGCAATGGCCTGGGTTACATAGGGAGTAAAATGAGGGTGGAGTTGACGAGAGGAGAGAGCTCAGATGGGGGGACGGGAGAGGGAAGCCAGCCAGAATTTGGAGATGAAAGAGGCACAGCGGGATAAGTGGTGATCTTCCAGGGAGGGGGAGAGAGAAAGCAGAGTACAGAGAACAGTGGTAGGTGTGAGGAGTACAGTTCAGGGCAAAATGGCAGAAAGAGTGGAAACGGGGGTCCAGTCTGGCCAGGGTCGTTTTTGGGGCAGCACCATAAACTGTCGCCATAAGCAAGGATGGGAAGAACCATCTTAGTGAGGATATCATGGCAGGCTAGCAAGGGATACAGTTTTTGTTCCTATAAAGGGCGCCTAGTTTGGAGTGTAACTTTTTGTGAATGGCATCTATGTGCTGCAAGAAATCAAGTTGTCAATCAAACCAGACACCAAGGTACATTGAAAGAGGGCATGTCATCTTTGAGGGTGTGGAAGAAGAGGAAGGAAGGGAGCTTGGAGAGCCTTGGTCTAGAGCCAAAGCACATAGGGACCATTTTTTTTTTGGCATTTAGGGATAGTTGATTAGACCTGAACCATTTCTGGACAGCATCAAAATCAGACTGGAGCTTGGGAATTAACTTGGTTGGAGAAGACCCCGAAGCAAACAGGACTGTATCACCTGCATACATGAGGATGGATGCAGATGAGCAGGTGAAGGGAAGGTCGTTTAGAAAAATGGAAAAAAGTAGGGGGCCAAGGACAGAGCCTTGGAGGACACCAGTGTGAATGGGGAGGGGTGGGGATAGAGATTCGTCAACTCTCACCAACTGCGATCTACCAATTAGGTATGAGCTGAACCCATTTGTTGCCAAGTCTGAGAGAGCTGCTGACTTCAGTTTGGTGTGGAGGAGACGTATTTGCAGGACTGTACAGTACCCAGAGCCTCATTAGACTGGGCACTACATAAATAACATTTGCCTTGCCTCTCATGTGAGACTGCGACAAGGGTGACAACAAATAGTGTAAAATGCTGTGGTGTTTAGTACAAACTGTACTAAGAACCTCCACCACTGATTTCAGAGTCCACTGCATGGCCATCAGATAATAATGGCAGTCACTGGAAATTTGCCATTGTGTGTATGTGTATATTCTGAAATGAAGCACAGTGGAACCATTTATTCTCCACAAACAATATGAGAAAGGAGACATTACACATTGTATGCATTTAAAAAAAATTTTTTTAATTAAATATACTTTATTGCTTTTTCATTTTACAGCAATATAAAAGTCCATGAGTTAGATGACAAATGATGTACTGCTATTGCGACAAAAAAAAGGGGGGCGGGGGCGTCTAAAGCCTCAGTAATCAGCAAGGAAATGTCCAACCCATATAGGAAGGGCCTCCAACAATATGATCTATGAAAGCATGCATTAACATACATTAGGCCCAGGTAAACAATAAAATATTTAATTTTTATTACTTTTTATTTCACATCTTTCCTCCCATTAACACCAACTAGTGACAGCAAGTTGTAATTGCAATGTGAAATTACTGGCCCTATGCTCCCCGCCCCATCGCTACCACCCTGAGCGACCACTAAGCCCTTCATTCTGTCCTAACCATGTTTAGAACCATTGATAGTTTTAGCACAAACCGTATCAGCTGGCAGATTGTTTCACGGCTCCACCACCCTTTCTGTAAAATAAAACATTCTCACTTCAGTCTTAAACAGTGCTACAGGTAAGAGGAGTACACGACTATTTTACTCACTGATTAAGAAATACTCTTTAAATATTTTTTGATGAGTACAAATACTCATCCCAGCCCTTAGAAATTCTCCATAGATACCTCAAAAGAAGCTGTTTTTCCAGGTTTAAAGCACTTTTATGAATCAAAATGATATTTTAATCACCTAATGTCAAAAATGGTGAGTACGTTACTCTTGAATTCCATCGTTATCTGAAGCACTGCTCTTGAACCTCCCCCATCAGTTTCCACTTGTGCCCCTCCCCATGTTCTTTGTTCGCTACTTATGCTAGCTAGGTCATCGCAATTTACCTAGTTCATTCCTTTCAGGAACGCAAAGGTCTTTATCATATTTTCCTTCCCTCATCTGTCCTTCAGTGAGTACAAGTTCAGTGATTTCACCCAATCCTCATAGATCTACTCTGCTGGCCCCCAAGTCATTTTGGTCGCCCAACAGTGCACTGTTGCCAGCATGTCCTTATCTTTCCTTAGGCAAGGACTCCAGAACTGGGCACAGCACTCCAGGTGGGGCCTCACCAGTAATCTCTAGCGAGGTAGTAATATCCCCTTCCATCTGCTGTCAATACCTCTTCCTATATACCAAGCATTCTGTCTGCTTTATTAGCAATTACTTTTATTTACAATTTATCAATTACAATTACTACTAATGCCGCAAAATATAGTTTAAAATGTGGAGCCGAAATCTCGCGAATGCGGAACAGCTGCCGGTGCCAAAATCCCGCGCATGCACAAAAGCGGAACACTCCTGCACATGCGCGGAAGTTTGGCACCACCTGATCCGCATGCGTGAGATTTCGGCTCCACATTTTAAACTATATTTTGCGGCATTAGTACCCCTCATTTTTGTAATTGAAAGGCAAGAAAAGCATAATTAGAGGTCGATTTATCACATAGATGCCTTTCTAACATGGTCATGGCAAAAAGTGAACTTCGGGACCGCGCTCCCGAACAGACGCGCATTCTCCCTGGTGATATGCTTCCGGTGGACGGCACCTGACTGAAGGGGAATTAATGCAAAAATTGAACAAACTAGGTAAAAGCTGTTGTTTTGGGATGTACAGGTGCATTCTGTGGTACTTGCTGGAAATATATGTGCCTAGAGACACAATGGTTGATTTTTTTTGAGTAAAACGAGGCGAAGCTGACAGTGCCCCTTTAATCTAATTACAGCTGAATGGACTAGCATTTGAGTAAATTGCTGTGCTTTAGCTTGATTGCAGCCATGGGGGGGGGGGGACTGGAACAGCTCCTGGAAGTCAGGCTGAAACTGTTTTGCCTCTGGGCCCTTAGTTCCCTGCTCAGAAATGAATATTTGTTTTTGTAATAAAATATTAAAACCTGATTGGTTGTGCAGCCATGGAGACAGAATGCTAGCCAATCGCAGGGCAAGTCAGTATCACTGGACCTGCTCTTTGAGAAACCCCATAAAAAGGGTGTGCAATACTTTATCAGTGCCTTTTTTGACCTTTTTGCCTGTTGCTTCTGTCTGCTACCTTTTTGCCTTCCTGCCTGTTGCCAATTCAAGTTACATGTGAAGGAACTGTTTGCACTGGGACCCTGTCCTGCTAAGAGAGCAGAGACATTTTGTTTTCAAGAAATTCTCCTGGACCACAAGAACCAAGAGTTCAACTACTTTTCTAAGGACACTTTCCATTTCAAATTAAGCAACCAAAGACTTGAGGTAGAACTTTAAACTAAATTTTAAAGTGTAGGTTTTTATTGTATATTTCCATTTTCTCTTTCATATCCTGCAACCAATGTCTAAAAGTATCTGTCTTTAAGTTATTTACTGTATTTAGTAATTAATTAGTAAAGCCTTTGGCTTACTTTAAGATAATTCTGCCAGTGTCTTTTGTGTGTGTTGTTTTGGGAAAGGGTTGTTCAAACTATACTGTGCCTGTGTGGCTGCTTAAGGGCCAAACACTACCAAAGGAAAGTACCACAAGGGACTCTGTGGATGGAAGGAGGGGAGGAAATACAAAAGGTCTCCAGGATGAGTCTGTGGGGGTTTGAACCGGACTCTACATTTCTGGGGAAAGACAAATAATAGGGTGTATAGGGCATTCCCCAAGAGCCTATACACGCCAGTGGCTTTCTGGCTCATTGTGCAGTGGCCAAGAGGCTTCTATCCCAGGAACACAGACTCAAGACTGTATTTGCAACCCCTCGGACAGAAAGAGGAAGCCTTGGTATTCTCTGGCATACGTTCAGTTGTGAAACAGCAAGCATGCTAAATGGACAGAGGAGGGGTATCCCTAACCCTGATCACAAGGTGATTCACTGTAGCCTAGGGAATCCCTGCCCTCAGGAGTGGGCTTGTGACAGATTTGGTGAGCAGCAATGTGACTGGTGAAATGTTTGAACAAACCACACACAAAGGGGCACAAATTGGAAAAGGAAAAATTGGTTACAAGATATAGTTCCCTATATTGTTTTTTTTTTTTTGCTGCAAGTAAAGGCAGACTAGTGGTAGTGTAGGAAAGAAAAATGACTTAAGTACAGCAACTACAGCGTACAAGAGGTGAAGCAGCCGTGCTAGGAGAAAGAAGTCCATAATGAGGGGCAAAGCAAAAAGAACCCCATGGAGGCTCTTGTGGCAGCTGATGAGTAAGCGACTGCCCAGGACTTTGAGTCACGACCGGTGACAGAAAGGGATCAGACCTTGGGCTTGGGGACACCAGGGGCCATAACAGTGTCCAGTCCCAGAGAGGAGGGCAGCAAGACCAGAGAGGACCCAGAACCGCAGCACCATAGAAACATAGAAGTTGACGGCAGATAAGGACCGCAAGGCCCATCCAGTCTGCCCATTTCTTTTTCTACCTTATAAATGTGCCATTGGCCTTTGCTCTGTCAGTGACCTATCTATTCATAGTCATTTGTATTGCTCCCTTATGCCTAGCCCATGCCTGTTTGAAGCCCTGCACTGTATTCATAGCTACCACTTCTTGTGGTAAGCCATTCCATGCATCTACCACCCTTTCTGTGAAAAGAATTTCCTCACATTCCCCTTAATCGCCTCCTCTAATCTCATGCTGTGTCCTCTTGTCCTGCTATTTTTCTTATATTTAAACATGTTAGACTTTTCACCTTGTTTATGCCCTTAAGGTGTTTGAATGCCTCGATCATATCACCTCTCTCCCTCCTTTGCTCAAGGGTATACATATTGAGCTCTGCTAATCTGTCCTCATATGTCTTCTGATGCAGTCCCTGCACCATTTTGGTTGCCCTCTCTGACTGCCTCAATTTGGTTAATGTCCTTTTGAAGGTGTGGCCTCCAATACTGTCACGCAGTACTCCAGATGGGGCCTAACTAATGTCTTGTACAGAGGATTATTACCTCCTCTACGACTTGTGATACCCCTACTAATACACCCCAACAACCCCTAGCCTTACCTACTGCTTTAGAGGTCTGCTTGGATGATTTCAGGTCATCAGTGATGATGATGCCCAAGTCTCTTTCTTCCTTTGTGACTGCTAGCAACTCCCCTCCCAGCCTATAAGTGGCTTCAGGGTTTCTCTTCCCTATGTGCATGATTTTGCACTTCTTTGCATTAAATCCCAGTTGCCACTCTTCTGACCATTCTGCTAGTTTATCCAGATCTCTTCACCAAGTGAAGTCTACCACAGATACTGAGCTAGAGAGGCTAAAGCTACAATCTGAGCTGAGGAAATTGGAGCTTGCTGACAAACAGCATGAAAGGGAGCTGGAGCAAAGAAGGCTCAAAATGGAGATGCAGGAGAAGCAGCATCAAAGAGAGTACGAACTGGAGAGGCTAAAGCTTCAGCAGCCAGCACCAGAGCAGGTAAGTGGCAGGGTTAAACAAACTCCAGGGCTGGGGGTATAACCTAAATTCCAAATTAATAGCTGAATTTAAAGATGGGGAAGATATGAATGCATTTTTGAATTTGTTTGAAAAGGTCTGTATCCAGGCCAAGATACCCAAGGAGGCCTGGACATTTCAGCTATCCCCGCTGCTTACTGGCAAGGGGTGTGAGGCACTAGGCCAAATGAACAATAAGAACAGTAAAGACTATGACAAACTTAAAACTGCTTTATTGAGAAAGTATGAAATAACTCCTGAGGCCCACAGAGTTAAATTTTGGAAGTTAAAAAAGATCTCTGAAATGAGATTTGAAGAACTCGCCACAAAGCAACGACAATTTTTGAAACGTTGGTGGGAGGGGGGTAGAAGCAAACTCTGTGGGGAAAACTGAGGAGGTTGTGTTACTAGAACAGTTCTTTTGGGCTTGCCCAGCAGAGCTGAAAACCTGACTAGAGGACCGGGATCCTAAAACAGCAGAGCAAGGCGCTGAGCTCTCGAATCGCTATGCCAGGAGCAGGCTTGCTCTGAAAGGAAGTGGGGAAGAGGTGCTGCAGGGACAAAAGGGAAAAGCACATCTTCAGGGCAGCTAAAATCCTCACTGCTTCTGCAGAAAGGGGGAAGCCCCAAGTTACCAAGACGGGATGTCTTGGATAAAAAAAGTGATGAATGTTGGCGTCTTGCTAGACAGTGTCTTAACAGACATAGAGTGGACAGAGTCCCTTGAAAGGAGGAGGGTGCACTGTGTATCCCTGACAGTATGCCAGTAAATATGAGGGAGGACATACACCTGGTTATTGTAATTGGGGTGCAGACCCCTGGGTTAAGGGACACTGGGGCATCTCTTACCCTGGTAGAAGGGGATCTGGTTGGGACTGAACAGCTTATACCTAATCAGTTTGTAACTGCGAGGGGATTCACTGGGGAGAAGAAAACCCTGCCACTAGCTAGTGTTCTCTTAGATTGGGGTGAGGCAGGAGAGAGGGTACAAAAAGTGGCAGTAGCAGACGACCTCATCCTGGATGTGATTATAGGGAACAATCTCCAGCAGGGGGTAGTGTGTGCGGTTACCCACAGTCAGTCGGCTAACGCCCCTTGTAATTCCCTGAACCCCACAGAAACCTCGGTGGAAAAGAATAAGAGGCTGGTTCCCCAGCCTGCGTCTCCTGAAAGGAAGAGTAGTGAAAGGGGGCTAGGACTTCCCCAAGTAGCCATTCACCAAACAGCTACAGAAGGTTACTCTGAGGAGGGAGGGGTAACAAATGGTCAGAAAGTTAGGGATGGCAGTGACTCTGAATGCCCTGATGCTACAGCTAAGGACCCCAGTTTAGGAAGTGAGGGGAACATGTCCCATGCTTTGGGAAAATATGAAGATTTTGCAGTCGCTCAGCAGACAGACCCTAGTCTGGAAAGGCTGAGGGCTTGTGCAGAATCTGATGGGACACAGGGAGGTGACATAATACATAGGGTATTTTGGGACAATGGACTGGTGTATACATAGGATGTAAGGACAGAGGAAGGGGTGATGGGCAGGCTACTTATCATGCCCCAGGGGTATCGTGAGTGGTTGCTGAAGATCACTCATGATATCCCCTTGTCTAGATATTTGGGCATCGCTCACACCATGCAGCAATTAGCCCAAAATTTCTATTGGCCCAACTTCACCCAGCAGGTGAAGAATTATTGCAGGTCTTGTCACCGGTGCCAACAAATAGGGAAGGCAGGTAGCAAAACAAAAGTTGCCCTAATTCCCTTGCCCATTGTGAAGGAACCATTCCAGAAGGTAGGAATAGATATTGTGGGACCCTTGAGTACCCCAGGCTCCTCCAGGAAAAAGTACATCCAGACGATGGTCGATTTCACTATCCGATACCCAGAGGCGGTTGCCCTCTCCTCAATTAAGGCAGACAAAGTGGCAGATGCTTTGCTAGGGATTTTCTCCCATGTCGGGTTTTCATAGAAGGTTATCTCTGATCAAGGGGGTAACTTCATGTTGGACCTGATGAAGTGTTTGTGGAAGAAGTGTGGGGTGGTGCAGAGACATATGACACCTTATCACCCATAAGCCAATGCGCTCGTGGAAAGATTCAATGATATCCTAAAAATGATGCTCCAAGCATTTGCTGAACAGTGTGGGAGGGACTGGAGAAATACCTTCCCCACTTGTTGTTCTCATATAGGGAGGTACCTCAAGAGTCAACAGAGTTCTTCCCCTTCGAACTCTTATATTGACATAGGGTGCATGGGCCCCTAAATTTGATCCGGGAAGTCTGGGAAGGCAAGCACACTACCCAGGGGACTCCCACAGTGGAGTATGTTTATTTATTTAGTTTTTGTTGATCAGGCAAGTGCACGAGACAAATCCTGCCTATTTTCAGGCACGACCCGGGGGAGGGGGATACAGATGAAGGCCAACTGACCTTGAACCAGATTAAGCTGTTGGTGGTATTTTTTTAGTGAATGAGGGAAATTTAGCCAGGACACTGGGGAAATTCCCCTCCTCTTTTCAATAAATGCCATGGGATCTTTAACATCCACCTGAACTACCACAAATCCAGGCAGATGGGACCTCAGTTTAACGTCTCATCCGAAGACAGCACCTCAGAAGTGCAGCACGCCTCTCATGCTGCACTACAGTGTCAGTACTGGGATATTAACCCAAGTGCCAGATGTGGGAACTGAACCCACAGCCCTCCGATCTCCCAGCCTCAGAGGCGAGTGTGCTACCTACTGAGCCACTGACACTCCTTAAGTTTAGGGAAAAGCTGAAGGAGGTTATGGGGGTGGCGGAAAGCAACCTGTCAGCTGCACAGCAAAAGGTCTGGTACGATCATTAAGTCAGAGCTCGCTTGTGCAGAGCAGACCAAGAAGTAATGGTCCTAATTCCAGTCCAGAAGGACAAGCTACAGGCCAAATGGTGGGGCTATACAAGGTAGTCCAACAGGTCAATGATGTGAACTATATTGTAGAACTGCCTGGCAGGAGACATACCCATAGGATGTGCCATGTCAATATGATGAAGCCATATGTAAACAGGGCCAACATGGTGTTTGCTGTGTGTAGTCCTGAGGAGGGGATGGACAAGGAAGACCCCCCTCCTGGACTTGCTAGAGGAAAGCAAATGAGATTCCTCTGTGGAGACAATCAAGCTGTCACCCCAGTTGAACCCGGAAGAGACCCAGGAAGTCAGGGAGGTTTCAGAGGACTTTGCCCCTTTATTTACGGCCAAGCCCAGATGAACCCCCTTAGCAACCCATGATGTAGACACAGGGACACAAACGCCCATATGAAAGACAGCCTACTGGGTGTCTGAGGCCATCCTAAAGGACATTCAGAGGGAGATGGAGGAAATGCTGGACTTAGGGGTAATCCAGAAATCCCCCAGTCTCTGGGCCTCACCCATAGTCCTCATCCCCAAACCGGATGGGTCTACCCGCTTTTGTGTGGACTATCGTGGACTCAATGCAATCACAAAACTCCGATGCCCACCCAATGCCCTGGACAGACAAGCTGTTGGACAAGTGTGGGGGAGTGCAACCTATCTAACATCTGTAGACCTGACAATGGGGTACTGGCAGGTAGAGGTGACTGCCAAAGCCAGGGAATGGTCGGCCTTTGTCGCCCCAAGAGGGCTTTTTGAATTTAAGGTGATGCCTTTTGGGACAAAGAGCGCCCCTGCTACCTTCCAGCAGTTGGTAAATCAGGTGCTACAGGGTACTGAAGAGTACGCAGTGGCCTATCTGGATGATATTGCAATTTTCAATAATAGCTGGAAAGAGCACCTGACCTATCTGAGGGAAGTGTTGGGCAGGATACAGGACTAACTGTCAAAGCCGAAAAATGCCAGGTGGCCATGGCTGAGGTATCATATTTGGGACATATAGTGGGAAGGGGACAACTACATCCAAACCAGTCCAAGATAGACGCCATTGAGGCATGGCCCACACCGGAGAGCCAGAAGCAGGCCAGAAACTTCCTTGGGACTACAGGGTACTACAGAAAAGTTGTACCAAATTACAGCACCCTAGCAGTTCCTCTGTCTAGCTTGTTAAAGAAAAAGCAACCCAAGAAAGTAAAATGGGACCCAGCACGTAACAGGGCCTTCACACAGCTAAAAGTCACACTGTACAGTGCCCCTGTGTTGGCCAGCCCAGACTACACTAGGCCATTTGTGGTGCAGATGGATGCCTCAGATGTGGGGATTGGAGCTGTCCTTAGCCAGACATCCCAACAGGGGAAAGATCACCCCACTGTGGGAAGTAGGAGCTACTTCCCCAAGAACAGGCATACTCCACTCTGGAAAAAGAATGCCTTGCTCTGGTGTGGTTGCTCAAGAAATTAGAGCCATACCTCTATGGGAGGCACTTCGAGGTACAGACAGACCACAACTTTCTGGTGTGGCTAAACCAAATGGGAAAGATGAATGGGAGACTTCTTAGATGGAGCCTTACACTACAGGCCTATGACATGTACATTAAACATAGAATCTGCAAATGCCAATGCAGATGGCCTATCCTGCCAACTGGAGTAAGAGACAGAACTGTTGGAAATCCTTACTAAAAAAATGGACGTGTTCCCCCAGGTTCTGTTAAGGAGGGAGACGTGTGGCAGGATAAAGCTGTACTTTGTTTTAATTATATTTTTTTCATGTTATTTTAAGTATATAATGCATCAGAGATGCCCATGGTGGCCCAGTCTAACTTACAAGGGATTGTGGGTACAAAGAAAACATGGGCCTTGGAATTATGAAATTTCTTGTTGCAGGGCAGAAACTGTTAGCTGCTTAGCCAGGGACTGGAGTTTGATTAAACTATTCAAAAGAAAAAAACAGGGCTAATTAAGCATAGATGGGAGGCCAGGTATCCCAATTTGCTTGTGAAAGACACAGGCCCCCTAGAGGAGCCATGATGTCTGGGGACCTTTTGTCCTGCGAGGTCTGCCCCGAGTTACTCTAACTACAGCTGAATGGACTAGCATTTGGGTAAACTGCTGTGCTCAGTTTAGCTTGATTGCAGCCATTTTGGGAGGGGGGAGACTGTATCTGCTCCTGGAAGTCAGGCTAAAACTGGTTTGCCTCTGGACCTTTTGTTCCCTGCTCAGAAATTAACATTTGTTTTTATAATAACATATTAAAACCTGTTTGGTTGTGTAGCCAAAGAGATGGAATGCTAGCCAACCGCAGGGCAAGTTAGTATTACTGGGCCTGCCCTTTGAGAAACCCCATAAAACAGGGGTGCAAGACTTTATCAGTGCCTTTTTTTGGCCTTTTTGCCTGCTGTTTCTGTCTGCTACCTTTTTCCCTTTCTGCCTGTTGCCAATTTAAGTTACATGTGAAGGAAATGTTTGCACTGGGACCATGTCCTGTTAAGAGAGCAAATACATTTTCTTTTCAAGAAATTCTCCTGGACCACAAGAACCAAGAATCCAACTACTTTTCTAAGGACACTTTGCACTTCAAATTCAGCAACCAAGGACTTGAGGAAGAACTTTAAACTAAATTTTAAAGTGTAGGATTTTATTGTATATATCCATTTTCTCTTTCATATCCTGTAACCAATGTCTAAAAGTATCTGTCTTTTAAGTTATTTACTGTATTTAGTAATTAATTAGTACAGCCTTTGGCTTACTTTAAGATAATTCTGCCAGTGTCTTTTGTGTGTGTTGTTTTGGGAAAGGGTTGTTCAAACTATACTGCGCCTGTGTGGCTGCTTAAGGGCCATACACTACCAAAGGAAAGTACCACAAGGGACTCTGTGGATGGAAGGAGGGGAGGAAATACAAAAGGTCCCCAGGAGGAGTCTGTGGGGGTTTGAACCGGACTCTACATTTCTGGGGAAAGACACATAATAGTGTGTATAGGGCATTCCCCAAGGGCTTATACATGCCTGTGGCTTTATGGTTCATTGTACAGTGGCCAAGAGGGTGTTGTCCCAGGAACACAGACTCCAGACTGTATTTTCACTCACTCACACAGAGAGAAGGAGTCTCGGGATCCTCTGGCATATGTTCAGTTGTGAAACAGCAAGCATGCTAAAAGGACAGAGGAAGGGTATCCCTGACCCTGATCACAAGGGGAGTCACTGTAGCCCAGGGAATCCCTGCCCCACAGGAGTGGGCTTGTGATAATAGTTATATGGCAAACTTATCCACAGTTTCCAACAGCAGCAGAGAAGAAACATAGAAATCTTGTCATTATTAACCATTGGACTCTATAATATTGCCTGCAATTAGACATGTCATTTCTGTAGTCTGAATAAACTGTATGGTTTAAAGAGAACTTTCATGTCATGAAGTCTTTCTTACTCCAAGGCATAAAATAAGAGGGTTCACATTGCAATATACGACCCAAGAATCGGGAAATGCGAGTCAAAAGTGGCAATGATTAGCAGTCATTGCTAATCATTGCCAACTTGCCCTTGGTCTTTTAAAAATGCCTTTTTGGGTGCATGTTTCTCAAAAAATTTTGTTTGTTTTTCCTCTCCTCCTCCTCTGTGCCATGCCCCATCTCTCCTGTTAGGCCATCTGCTCCTGCTGCCCCCCCCCCACCCAGTGTATGCGTGAGAGAAACGTGAGAGCATCCTCTTGGATTCTGTCACCCCAGTGAGCAGATCCAGGAGTTCCAACTGGAGCAGAAAAGGGGAAGTTCCAAGTTACTTTTTTCCATTTAATAGACTTATTTTTTTTTTTTCAGGTGGCGTCCAGTATTTAATCTTGTTTTTTTTGTTTTGCAGGGAGGAGCATCGCCAGGTCGTGGGCTGCATGAGAGGAACCTCACGGCAGCGAGGGAACCCGACCAGGACCAGACTGGGCATGCATTGTGGCATGATGCAGATTTGGTGCCAGAGCAACTGGCTCAGCAGCAGCAGACCTGACGATAGGGAATTTCCAAAAAAGTAAAAACTTTTCAATTTATATCGTCAGGGAGCCTGGAGGAGGAGTGAACCAGAGGCACGACTCTGGGGGGATGACTGGGCAATGGTGGGCAGGTCGTGGATTCTGGCATGCAATGGGGGGTGGGGGGAGCTGCTGCAGATGATCAGGGATGCTGAGCTGAACAAGCAGATTGATGGGAAAAGACATTAAGTGATGTGCCCTCCAAGTTGCAGTGATGGGAAATTCATTTAAAAGCAATGTGCCCTGCTTTTGCAGAAGTTGTTCAAAAAACATAAGTAAACCACGAACAAGTCATCGTACCCTGCAGTCAGTGATGGGAAAGACATTTAAAATTAATATGTGGTCTGCCTTGCAGAGATGTGACATGATAACTAAGTGTTGTGTCCTGTAGTTTTTGCATTGATTGGAAAATATATTTAATAGTAACTTGTGCCCTGCGTTTGCAGAGATGGGAAAAGACAAGAACTAAACCACAGTTTTGCCCTGCTAAGCTGCAGTAGTTTTTGTAGTGATGGGAAAGACATTCAAAAGTAAATCTGTGGCCTGCCACCCTGTCCTTGCAGAGAGTAAAAATGTACGTGTTGTGCCCTGTAGTTTTTGCAGTGATTGGAAAAGACATTTTAAAAGTTTAATGTCCCCTGCTTTGCAGAGATGGGAATTAAGACACTAAAAACAAGCAGACCAGTGGGAAAGGACTGCTCTGCAGCAAGCTGCAAGGGGACAGTAACTAAAACCACATGTGTCTAGTTCGGGGAATGACATGATTTTTAATAACAAGTGTTATGCCCTGCTTGCAGAGACTGGGAAAGACATAAAACCCTTACAACAAATACTGTGTGCCCATATGGGAAAGGACATTTAAAAGTGTTGTGCCCTGCTTAGTTTGCAGAGATTTTTAACTTGATGCACGTGTGCCCCTGCTTAATTTGCAAAGATATGTGCCCTGCTGTGTATTTGCTGAGCCATGGGGAAAAAAAAGAGAACTGTGCCCTGCTTTATTGGAATGTTTCACCCTGTGGACGGTCATGTCTTAAGTTTATTGGGAGCCCCCAGAGTGTGAAAATTTAAGTAAATACTGTGCCCCTGCTGTTGCTTGATCCATGCTGGAAAGAACTGTGGTGTAATATTCACTGTGGATATCAAGTTTATTGGCAACCACAGTTTGGGGTGGGTGGGCTGGGGGTCAGAAGCAAATCTGCTGAGCTGACCATTATTCTTTAACACTAAGCCACTGAAATGTGTTAGTTCATACCCAGGGACAGTACCCTTGTTTTGCTAACTTCAAACTTTTTAAAAACTGCAGTCTGCAACATGGTTGAAGTAAAATTAGCAACTGTAGAAGGATGGCGCCAAAAATATGATCCAGAAAAAAACTGGCTACAGATAAGAAGTAAGGGAGACTTTGCAGTGCGTGTTAGCTGCAAATTGTGCTCCGGATACAAAGATGAGCTATGTGGGTTGAGGAACTTCAGCGAGACATTAATTGCAGGGTTTACAGGCTCCCAGCTAAAAGTTGACACCATCTGGAAACATCTTCTGACAAAGCAGTGCAAGAAAGCTGTTAAAATTTTGAAATTTGGTACAGCAAGGTCACCACTTGATATATATCGCCATACCACAATTGGTAAGTTTAAAATAGTGAGGGTAGGGGGTAGGGGTTTGGACCCAGACCTAAAACAATTTTAATTTATTTGCAGGGAGAGGAACAGCATAGAATGATTCTAGGCAGGCTGATGCAGATCCTGTATATGATGGCCAAAGAGGACATCCCTATTAAAAAGTTTGAAGTGATAGCAGAACAAAAGAAGCACTATGGAGTTCATTTGGACAATAAATACATTAACGCTGTTAGTGGGAAAGAACTCACAATGTGTACTGGCAAGAACCTAGAAGAAAACCTGCTGGCAACTGTCAAAAATGCAAATTATTTTTCAGTGATTATGGATTGGTAGTACTGACAGCGGTGTAATTGAAAAGGAACTGGTTTACATAATTTATGTAAATCCAACGGTCACGTGGAGACTAACTTTTTACGAATGAAAGCTGTATCAGATGTCACAAGTCAGGGATAGAAAAATCTCCTTTTAGACATTTTACAGAGTGTGGCCTTAATATAAAAAACATAGAATCTGTCGGCAGATAAGGACCATACAGCCCACCTAGTCTGCTTATTTCTCTACTTGGTTTGGCAACCCCTACTCTTATTTGGACTGCCTTTCCCCCGCTCTGCTGTACAGCAGGGTGCCTTTATGCTTATCCCATGTACAGTACTTTTGAATTCCCGTACTGTTTTCACTTCCACCACTTCCACTGGTATGCTGTTCCATGGATCCACCACCCTCTCTGTGAAAATACACTTCCTAGCATTCCCCCTAAGCCTCCCTCCCTCCAGCCTCATGTTATGTCCCCTTGTCCTTGTGCACGTTCGTCACTGAAATATGCTCCCCTCCTGTACCCTGTTTATTCCTCTAAGGTATTTGAAAGTCTCTATCACATCCTCTCTCTCCCTTCTCTGTTCCAGTGAATAGGTGTTTAGTTCCTGGAGTCTTTCCCCATAAGGCTTGTGATGCAGTCCACGTATCATTTTTGTTGCTCTTCTCTGAACTGCTTCCATTCTGTTTATGTCCTTCCTGAGATGTGGTCTCCAGAACTGGACACAGTATTCCAGATGAGGCCTCACCAGTGATCTATACAGTGGCATCACCACTTCAGTCCTCCTACTGGTTATGCCCCTTCCTATGCACCCCAGTATTCTGTTTGCCTTCCTCACTGCTTTTTTTTTGCATTTTTTGGCTGACTTCAGGTCATTGGATATGATAACATGGCTTGGTTTGGGGTTGATGGGGCATCTGTCAACATGGGTGTAAGTCGGGGTCTTGCTGCTCTTTTAAGGGAAGACATACAATGGTTAGTTGGTGTTCATTGTTTCTCACACAGATTAGAGCTGGCCATAAAAGATGCTTTGGATAACATCTATTTCAATGATATTTCAAACTTTCTGACTCAACTGTTTCATCTCTATCAGAAAAGTCCTAAGAGACCTAGAGAGTTACAGTCCCTTGCCCAGGCCATGGAGATGTCAGCTGAAAAGCCCAAGAAGGCCCATGGCACACGTCGGGTGCAGCATAAACTTCTTGCCACCCGTGCTGTTACCAAATCGTTCCAAGTAATTTGTGCCCATTTAGAATCTATGGCCGCAAACCCAACTATTGACCAGGCCAAAGTCAAGGGAGTGTTGCAAATTATGACTACATTCCAAATGGTGGCATGCCTTTTGTATTTTGAACAGCTGTTTCAGCAACTTGCCAGGTTCTCACCAACACTTCAAAAAGTAGTAGTTGAAATGCCAGAGCTACTTAGCTCTGTTGAAACTTTAAGAAACACTCTTGACCATGTTAAGCAGAGTGGTCCCAAAGGTGGCAGTGAACTTGACATTCTAGTAAAAAATGGGTCTGATATTTTTTCAGGAGCACATGCTCAAGTCACATACAAGGGTGTGAAATTAACACATTTTAGTAGTAGTAGTAAAAGATTTATTTTTATTCAGGATAAGTTCTTTCTTCACATCTTAGGCCGAAGCCTTTTTTCAAGATGGTCCTGACAATAGGACTTTAAATTGTTCAAATATAAACACAATACAAACGTCACTTTCAATCTCTAAAACCTTACAAACATATAATAAATATACTTATATTCCAACAAGACTAGTACAACTCATTTCACAACATGAAATACCAATTAAAAATCCAAGAGATTTCTTATTCGTCCATTGTACATAATTTAACTTTAAATTCCTCTGTCAGAAACTTGGTAATCAGAGATGGCTTATAGTCTGATTTACTTTTCATATCATTCAACAGCTGACTGTTTGAGGCATATTCAGCTTTAAATGTCATTTTAGTAAAACAATTTTTTACCCTAGGTTTACAGGGAGTCACCCTATTATCTCTTAATCTATATTTATGCTTAACATTTTTCTCCTCTATTTTATCCCTAAGATATTTTGGTTCTCCTGTCAATCAATCAATCAATTCTTTATTTAACCAGGCGTTCATTGTTGAGCAGAAGCTCATTTGCAAGATGGACCTGGGTGGAGCATGAACAATTGTATATACAGGTCAACACAGGTATTTACAAGGCAATACAGATAATACTCTTTACAGAGAGGAAGAAAAAGAAGTTCATATGTACATAGAATTATACAGATATTGTATAGATTACACGGTATTTACATACATAGAAGTGTCTATAGGAAGATAAAGCAGGTTATCTAAGGTTGCAGGAGGAAGTATGGAGAAAAAAATAAAATAAAAATATACACCAGGTAGAGGTGAAGGTAGGGAAGAGAGGGAGGAAGTAGGGGAGAAAGGCTAGGTGGGCACGGTGCACAGAAAGGAGTTGGTAAAGCTGGATGTAGAGAAGGTGGATGGAGAAAAGGAGTATGTGTGAGCCCGGGATTGAATGCTATAAAGCACGGGCATGGTAGAATGTCACAACCCAGGGTAGTGAGCTCCTATCTGAGGTTGGGAAAGGAAGAATAAGGGATGGATGGGCCTAGTGTTGATAAGACAGGGGATAAGAGAGAACAATTAGGCTAGTGAGGAGCAAGCTGGGGGTCAGTACTTAAAATTGGGTCTAGGCATGGCTATATACCAGTACTGGGTCTGAGTGGGTGAAGCAGTTACATACTTCTCTGATTGTACGGAAATAAAGCATCTTGAAAGCATTTATACCGATTAGAGTGCTTAATTTGAGGGTTTTTTGTAGATCGTTCCATAAGGTAGGTATCACGAAGTTTATGGCTGCCCTGCCGAAGCGGGATTTTGCTTTGGGTACTGTAAGTGTAATAGCTGAGTAACTTCTTAACACGTATTTCCCAATTATACTCAGGGGAAGACAGCAGGAGATATAGTAAGGCAGCTTATTAGAGATGGCTCTATAGGTCCAGAGAGCGGAGTTTCTGTGGTGCCTGAACTTTAGTGATGTCCATCCCACTGCCGCATATAGGGTGCAGTGATGTGTGTTGAAGCGGAGTCCCGTTATAAACCTCAGTGCTCGATGGTAGAGTGTGTCCAGTTTAGCCATGTAAGAGTTGGGGCATTGGCTGTAGAGGAAGTCAGCGTAATCAACCAATGATAGGAAAATGGATTGGACCAGTTGTTTCTTGGCATCTCTGGTGAGAAATTGGCTGATTCTAAAAACAGTCCAAGCCTTTGCCGAAGTCGTTTTAGCAAGTCCTCGATATGTTCAATGAAGGAGAGTCTTTGGTCTATCCAAACTCCCAGATACTTGAATTTTGTAACAAATTCTAGTTTTTCACCCAGAACTGTGGTAATTTGGGGAACTGTCCCACTGGACACAGGGTTAGCTGTATGGATAAAAGGAGAGAGGACCATCGCTTTAGTTTTTTTGGCATTAAGGAGTAGCTTTTTTTGGAGGAGTTGGCTTTGCAAAAGGTTGAATTCTGACTGTAGGTCATTGCAGGCAACTTCAGGTGTTGGGCGACTCACGTAGAGAACTGTATCATCTACAAACAGATGGATGTTGGCTTCTTTTATACAGTAGTCGATGTTATTAATGTAGATTGCAAAAAGTAAGGGCCCTAATATAGAACCTTGAGGTACCCTCTTTGCAGAGTTTTTATGGGGACAGGCCTTCGGCTTTAACTTGTTGAAGGCGCCTGTAAGATAGTCAGTGAACCAACGCAGAGAGAGGGTCCACACCTATGGTTTGAAGGGTGGAGGGAGCAGACTATGGTCGACGGTGTCAAAGCCTTGCTTAGATCAAGGAAAACAGCAGAAATAAAGTTTTGCTCTCAAGATTACGCTGCCAGTCGTTAGTAACTTTGGCGAGGGCTGAGATAGTGCTATGTTTAGCTCTGAACGGACTGCATAGGATTTAGCAGTTCCCTAGACTCAAAGCGAGTCCTCAGCTGTGCATTTACAATTTTCTCTAGGAGCTTGGACAGGACCGGAAGGAGGGAAATTGGCCTGTAGTTATTGAGATCGCCACGGTCACCTGATTTGAACAGTGGTATGACATGTGCTGTCTTCCATATAGGTGGTAAGGTGCCCTGAGACAGGGATAAGTTAAAAAGGTGGGTGACGGGTATCGCTAGTACGTGGTAGGCAATTTTTAGGAAGTAAGGGTCAAGGGAGTCGGCCCCAGCACTTTTTCTAGTATCCAACTGAAGCAAGAGGTCCTCTACCTCTTTCAGTGTGGCAGGCTGAAGTGAGAAAGGCAGCGAAGCTATTGGAGTTTCAGCCAGTTGGCTGGCAGTCTGGGAGCGAAGTATGTTTGCAGGGGAGTTATCAAATGCCATGCCTGCAGTAGCAAAGTGGTTATTGAATGAGTCAAGTATATCCATCTTTTCGGTTATAGTCAAGTTGCCAGAGGTAATCTTGGTGGGAGTAATTTCCTGGGGAGTGGCCTAGCAGATCACTGATTGTGTTCCAGAGCTTGATTGGGCTCTTTGTGGCAAGTCGAGTTCGGTTTGAAGAAGGTGGTCTTGATTCTCTGATTGTTTTGGTACATAAATTTCGTAGTCTCCTGAACTGGTTCCAATCCTCTGCAGTGTTCAGTCTGCGTGCTTTTTTCCAGAGCTCATCTCTTTCTAGAAGCAAGGACTTGATCTGAGGGGTGAACCATTTACAGGTTTTGGTCTTAGTTCGAACTTTAATAAGGGGAGCATACTTATTAAGGGCCCTTGATAGAATGTTGTGGAAGATATTGTAAGCTGACGTAATCGTTTTGGCCAGGTAGAAATCTTGCCACTCAGGGGAGTACTTAAGCTCGTTTAGGTAGGCATGTTCATTGAAGTTGCGCCTGGATCTCTTCATAGAGAACTTGCTGATGGGTGCTGGGTTGTTGGTGGATCTTACTCCCGCAATAAACCAATGGTCGCTGGCGTCTGAGAAAAAGACATCAGCGTGGGAGAAGAGATGAGGTTTGCTCACCATTAGCACATCCAAAAGTGTACTTTTACTGGGGTTCTTCACGTTTGGGCGTGTTGGTTCAGTAATAAGTTGCGTCAGCCCATGTTCATCACAGAAAGATGCAAGGGGGGCAGCTGTGTTAGACAGCCAGTCAAAGTTGAGGTCTCCTAAAATAATAGTTTCTGGCAGCCCCTGTCCCAACTTGTCACTTAGATATGACACAAGCTGTAGGCCAGCAGACGGTGGTCTGTAGCATCCTATTACGCAGAGTGCAGTAGTCTGTGTAATTTCCACTTTGAGAATTAGGCATTCGAATTTGCTGGCGACAGATGCCGAGGATAAGCAGGAGGCAGAAAATTTGTCTTTAACGTAGATAGCTACCCCTCCTCCTCTGGCATGCCTATCAGCTCTGAACAAGGCATAGTTGGGTATGTTTACTTCTCTATCAGTGGTGCTGGGTCTAAGCCAAGTTTCGGAAATCACAAGTATGTCAGGAGAGGTATGATTTACCCAGATTTGTATTAAGGTTATCTTTTTAAGGAGGCTACATACGTTAATATGCAAGAAGCTTATTCCTTTTAAATTTGCTAGTTCTGCTGGCAAAGCAATAGCTTCTGGGGGACCAGGGTTGAGTTCTACGTTGCCTGAACAAAGCAGGAGGATAAGTAGGATTTTTCTAAGAGCGCTAATTATACGCTTGTAATTCCTGCCTTTCTCCCGTCTAGTAGATCTGATGTTTTTAGGGACTGGAAAGTAGTCACCATAGAAGAGCTGATCTGTTGTAGCAAGACCTAGTACCCCTACCACAATAGGCGGGGAGGAGATAGAAGTCTGCATGGTGGGAGGTGGACCTTGTGGTGGGGGAGTGTTATAAGTACTACTGGTATGTGTGGTCCAAGAGCAGGGTTCGAGGTATTGGTACTTGGAATCACGGAGGCAATTAAAGGATAAGTTGCCATGTGGTATACAGCAAGGTGCCGTTGTAGACCAAACATGATGGTAGTTCAGGTGTCCAATGCTGGGCAGCTGGTATCAGCAGAAGAAGGGCAGTAAAGGAGCCATATAGGGCCCGACATGATGGTACCTCAAAAGGAGCCACTCAATTAGCCCAGGGGCCAGTGGGGTTGCTGGATTAATGCAGCTTATCAATAGCTTTCCGATCCAGGTCGACCCAAATTTGATAGCATTAAAGATATTTAGTGGTGAAGGCACAGCCAAGGAGAGCCTATGCGTTTTAGTAAGGTGAGACCCTGAGAGTTGGATCCCGTAGGCTAGATAGAGAAGAGGGAGATCACGAGCTAAGTCTCTATCGGTGGGGCACTGCGCCAGAGGAAGTGGACTAATATTTTGGCAGGAGCTACTGTATTTAATAATCAGCGGAGGTGGGGGAGGGGGCGGTCGAAAAAGTTGCGGCAGTTGCCGTACCTTGTAGGGCCTTGGGTCCGTGTCTGCAGTCTCGAGCATCGGCTAGAGGGGCGCCGACCGCCCGGTAGCCGGAATCCCGCGGCTTAGGAGCTGGGAGCCTGGGCGACAGTTTCTCGGCTGAGGGAGAGAAGGAGAGTGAGGGTTAATAAAGTGGATTCACATAAAGGGTTAGACAGAACAGCGGGGAGTCCAAAATTTGCAGAACAAAAGGACGTGTATGGTACCAGCAATGCCAAAAGAGGTAGTGACGAGTAGTAGTAGGTGGTTGCACCCCAAGGTAGTTTGTTTGGTATTGCTGGCCTGCTTAACTGCAAGCTGGTTTATAGTTGAAAGGGTACATAGTCGAATTAGGGTGAGGTCCCTAACAATAGGGCAGGTAGAGCAGTAATTGAGAGGAGTTAGATGGAGTGGCTGGAGAAAAGGTTGAGAGGAAATGTGGGATCCTGTGGGTGGGACTGCTTTAAAAAGGGGCGGTAAGAAAGTGGGTCAAGTCAGGTATTGAAGACAGGGAGGCCAATAGCATGTAAATGTGCAGCAGTGGAGTGACCAATCTGCTGCTAGGCTGAGGAAGGGGTGGAGTAAGGGTCTATTTAATACTGTGAGGAGGAGGGGGTGGGCGAAAAAATTCAGTCCAGAACAAAGCACAGAAAGAGATTTCCCTGAGACCAGGAAGCACCAGGCGTTGGAAAATCAGCCAAGGAGTACAGCTGCCAGTCAGTGCCTGGTTCCTCCACTGGGCATCCAGTCAAAACAGTGGCATTCAAAACCACGAGTTTCGGAGGTCCGGTGAGTACCTGAATCTGTCTGGGGGTCAGTCGGGTGGTCTGTTAGCTGTGGCCTGCTCGGAGATTGTCATTTGTAATCTATGCATTTGTAGGGCCCTTATCATTTTTCTCCTATTTTCAAGTGTTCACCAATCCAGTGTCAAATACAAATTACAATGGTGGGTTTTATAATCACATTGTAAAATGAATCTGGCTAAATTATTATAAGTAACCTCAAGCTTTCTTAAAAGAAAGCCTGAGGCCTTTCCATATATATGACTGCCATACTCTATTATAGGAATTAATAACTGATTTAATATTGATTTCCGCATACTAATACCTGTACAAAACCTATTTCTTCGAAAAGCCCCTAGTTTTCTACTTATTTTACCCACCAATTATTCTACATGTATATCAAATTTCAGTCCCTGGTCAACCCAAACTCCTAAGTATTTATAAAAAGAAACGTGCTGTAATGTTTCCTGTCAATGTTTTTATATTCAAATCCTGTTTATGATTTATTCTGTCCTTCTGTATTGAAAAAAGAAGTGTTTTCGTGGCCAAGTTGTTAAAACTTTTAAACAGCAAACTAAGAAATACATTACAATCATTGAAAACTGTTGTGTAGAAAGGTTCGGTTTGACTGATGAAAGTAATATCTATAGCCATGCAAAAGTGTTAGATACCAGACTTTGGTCAGCAGACAGAAAGGAACTGGAGCTGTATGGTAACAGTGACATTACTGCAGTAGCTGACCACTTTTCAGCACTTTTGCAGTCTGACAGTGACAGCACTCTGCTACCTGCAGAATGGCAAGAGTTTAAGATTTTTGCTCAAACCAATTTCATCAATTTTTCTGCCTCTGCTATCTGGTCAAAGCTGGCATGTGATTTCCAAAATTGTTATCCAAATCTGTTGAAGCTTGTCAATGTGTTGAGAGTATTTCCTGTGTCTAATGGAATTGTAGAAAGGTGTTTTTCAACTATGAAAAAGGTAAAAACTGACTGGACAGCAAGTCTGGCAGAGGATACTGTAAAAACATTGATTCGCATTAAAAAGCAGGGCCCCATTCCAGCTGAATTTAACCCAGACAGGGCTGTAGACATTTTTTTTGTGCTAAACCATGACATCCTGGTGATTTGGCAACTCAAGAGGTTGGACCACCCCCAGGTCCCTCCGCCCCAAAACAGGCCAGAATTACTAGCTACATGCCTGGTGGAGAAGAGTAGCAACCCAGTCCTTGTTGGAGTTTATGGTCCATCCTTGTCCCAGGTGGAGTAGTTTTATTTGGGGCAGCGGGGTTCATTTTAAATTTATATTTGTCATGACTCATGATCACACTTCACAAATTCACGGTTTGCTTTGTCAGACATCCTTCATGGCTCTTAAAATGTATTTGTGCAGCTACACAATTGCTGTATTCTCTGAATGGCTAAATAAAACAGTATCAATCTCAGAAATGTGTGTACAATGTGTATCTTATCAACATAGAGCAAGATAAGTAGATTTTATGGGGTTTTGAGGAAAAATATCAATTTTTGGTAATTGCTAATCAGCTTTGGTCAATTGCTAATCATTTTTTACTTTGATTAGTGAAGGTCGCTAATCAAGTCTCCCACACCAATTTATGCCATGTACTCTGAAATTGAAATACCTTTTATAGATGGGTAATCCCTTAACTTTGGTAATAGAATGTGAACCCTCACTGGACATCCCTCTCAGAATGTCTATTAATTTAAAGTATACTGCTCATTATTTTTTTCAGGGGATCACATCTGTTTTGTGTCCCATGAGCCATGTAACCAGCTGGTCCACTTATTAATAAACTTTGATAATTACTGGGGATTATAACCGAGACCTGCTGCTAAACACTCCATATTATATACTACCATCACAATAGCTTCCCATTTTTGCTGAGTGGGACTGTTGGATGTTAGCCATTTTCTAGTTATTGCTTTTTTAGCTGCCGTAAGCCAATTCCCAATTATCTGCAGTATAGTTTCTCTTTAAAATGAGAAGGATATAATAAAAACAATGCCATTTCAGCTGGCAGGTCCCCCATACGAGTTAGAAATGTTCTGAATGCCGTTACCACTCTTCCCCAAAATGGTCAGATAACTACACAATCCAAAAATATGTGAGTATGGGTAGCTGAGGATTATCTCCAGCCTCTCCAACAGAAGGTCAGAGAGTGGGGATCGTATTTGCCTGTTATATGTGGGGTTTAAAAAACAAACCGGATTATTGTTTTCCATCCAAATTCCTTCGACAGGAATCCAGAAGTGAGTTTATGTTGTCTGCTACAAATGTTTTGCCAAACCCTATTTGACATATTTATATATGCCAGTTTCTGATTTCCATTGTCTCTTTATTATGTCTGCTTTTTCTTCCGGACTAGATTGCAGTGCTTTATAAGCTAAAGAGATAAAGTGGACAGGAATTCCTCCCTCAAGTATTTACAAAATAAAACCTATTAAATGGGTAGCTGAATCCCTATTCCATTCTAGCCCAAGACTATTTCACAGGTAGTGTCTGACCTAATTTTTTATTTTTCATGCTGAATGTAGGCTTTGTCAGCCCTCCCTCATTACTCTCTTTCCCTACCCTAATCTGAATTTCAGCCTTACCGTTAATCCACCTTGTTGCTACTAGTCCATGATGCATGTATTATGGGACTGTGCCTGGTATAAGAATGAGAGGGCCTATTGGCTAGGTCCCTATATAAATTCTGGATCTGACTTAGATAAGTCTGTCTTAACTAGGATATTAATGTTCACAGAATATGATTGGACATTTGAAAGACTGGCAAAATATTATACCATGATCAGTAAAGTTAAGAGAAAACACCAAAAGACTAATAACATAAATTGTTAGCAATTGTTTGCTCTAGGACACAGTGAATCATATTTTCTATAGTGACATGTACTCTGCCTCGATTACTCACCTTTACTCTATTCAATTTTTGTTATTATGTGATTAACTCAATGGTCAATGGCTGCCTAGTATTCCTCATTAGTGCTGAGGACGTTTACAGGCCCCATTTATAGATGCTAACAAGGAATTAGTACATCCCCTTTGTCCAGTACTTTTTTAATGTTGTTGTTTATACTGATTATCTATTGTATTTTTTGTATTTATTATCTATTGTATTTCTGTATGTTTTTAAAATTGTGAAGACTAAGTAAAACATTAAACTTACTGCTACTACTAGTTCACTGTTCAGGGGGATCTTTAGCTAGGTTCCCCACCTGCTATCTCTTCTCAGTAGTTCCCCTAGCCTTCGTCTCCCCACAGTCAGTTTGACTGTCCAACGCAGACCGCAAATTTCAGTCCCAAAGCACTGTCCCTCTCTCTCTCGTCAAGTGAAGGTTGTCCCAGAAGTCGCTCCCAGTCCACCACAAAGTAGTGCCCCTCCTCCTGAAATAATTCCTTCAAACACCCATGAAACTCTTCTATATCTTCTTTTGTTATTCCCATTCGCACTACTCCACAAAGGATGGACCTCAGAAAAGTCCAGAAAAGCTAAGTGCACCTTCAATCTGTGCCCCAGCCTCTTAAAAGTTCTGCTTTACTGCTTCCACAGGCTGGTTCACCAGATCATTGGCACCCAAGTGCATCAGCACCCCAGCTCCAACCCCTCCCTATCCTATCTATAACCCAGATAGCTAATGTACCAGGAAGGTATCTATTTCACTCCCCTTCCTTCCCCCATTCACCACCCTCTCTACTCCCCTAATCACTGAGTACAGTCACTAAGACTCTCCATGCTGACTTCCTCCTGCTCACTTCCCCAGGTGCCACCAAGTCATCCTGCCAATTTCCCCTGACTGACTCGGAGTCACCCACGACTGAGTGAGGTATCTCAGCCTTCTCCAGGGGTGCAAATAATTTGCTGTCTGGATGGTGTGAGATGGGCTGAACCCATCGTGACTAACCCTGCCATCCTTCCACCTCCCCTTCGCCACCACCCTTCAGCCACCTGGGCCTCTTGGGGAGTGTGGGGGGGTGAAGGGTGGACCTCAGCTGAGCAGGTGCCACAGCTGGAATATCTCGTCTCTTGCTGCTACCAGCTCAGCATGGAGCTCTGGAAAGGTCCTGCAGATGGGGCGGTGCCCCTTCCTTCAATGTGTAACCCTGTAGAACAGCACCCCACAGTCCCCACAACTGACTACCTCCCCACTATACCTCATCTCCTTACTTATCCTGTGATACTCTATAGACCACTGTTAATAACTTACTTTGGTCTATCTGCCTAGTATCATTAGACTAGAACAAAAAAAGGCCTACCTTATATATCGAGTTTGGTTATATACTGAGTACAGTACTTACTGTGATGCTATGCCATTGACTAATTCTGAAAAGTCTGTTCTCTCCTGGCATATGCTATGCAGCTTAAGGATCTAAATAAAGTGTTCCTCAACTTAAGCATGTAGTGAAGCACCTCCTCTCAGCTATCAGGGCCCAATGGAGAGGCTCTGGGTCTATAATCTATGTGCACAGGCTATGGATCCACACATGGAGGCTAAATGAAAATGGGCGTGTCACTGAGGTAAGGTGCTCAGTTTAAGGACAGAAGAGTGTGGGATGCCAGCATTTACATCCTCCTCTACTGACTTACCCAGAAGCAGCATTGGTATCAGCTTTGACAGCTGCTTGCCGAATAAAGAACAGGTGCAGCTGTGGGGTGAAGAACACCTGCTGTGAAACTTCAACGTGGGTTTGCCTCTGCTGTCTGTCTTTTCTACACTTCATACTGATTTAGCAATAATTTTTTGATAAGCTACAATTAGTATTGGTTCTTGAAGGGTGACCTGGTGGGTGCACAGTACAGATGTTTTGTGAGGTATATCGTAGTTGTGGTGTCTGGTACTCCACTATACCTGGTGTGGTTGTGGTTGAAATAGAGAGCAGCTGTGGGGTGACCCTGACTGCCTGGATGGGGGACAAAAGGTCGATGAAAGAGACTCAACAGCCTGCAGTGCATGTTTGAGTTTATATCAGTTCTGCTCTTTTGTTTGCTAGTCCCACTGCCCTCCCTGGGCTAAGTACAGTCACAGAGGACAGTACTTAGCCCCTGGAGAAAAGCAGAACCGGAAAATAGCTGATCGGAGATTATACATGCTCTAACATCCACTCCAGGCTATTGAATCTCCCACTGCTGCCTGCTGCCTACTGATCTAATGTGAGCTGCAGGGGATTCTGGGATTTTTTTTAATAACAGATGATGTCAGCCTACAAGTAAGTAAAATCAGTCTGACACAATCTACTACACCACAGTAAACAGAGAGTAAATAAAAATGTTTTTTGCACACAACTGGCATATTAGGACCAGTCCCACTCTTAAAAATGGGGCCCTATAACATCAGTAACCATGATCACTGACAAATTAGGGATGCTAATTTAGTGTTAGTTTGAGCAAGGTTTCAGCAGATTTTTTGCAGCATCAACTTAAGCTGTGTGTTAGAAGGCTCCAATCCATCAGAAAGGTCACTTGGTCCATCCTGCTGAGCCATAAGAAATAAAGCCATGGGTTGTCAGCTTAACTGCTGATCTCGTTTGTTCTATTCCAGACCATAAATCTGATCAAGTTTTAAGCACAAATAAGGATGAAATAGTCTTGACCACCAAATTAACCAAGGTTTGTTAGAATCCAACAGAAAGATAACCTTTTAATGACAGCACAACGAGCTCAGGCAGACACATACAGCTCACTGTAGCACCCAGCAGCGTCCACATACATATATCTAGTTAAGGTCTGAAAAGGCCGTTACTGAACCAGGAAAGCAGAACAAAAATGAGTGGGAAGGCCAACTTATGCAACGGTTCCTTCCTGTTTCTAACAAACCTATTAGCATGCTGCATATACAACCACAAAAGCTGTATGCTTTCTAGAACTGAAAGCATGAAAGCACAAGTTATCTGTATTAAAGCAGCAGTGCACCAAAAATGTTTCCAGCTATAGTTAAGAAACTACTAGCACAGATGTACAACCTGCTTTCCTAGGTGCTTTCTGTGCTGTGTACTATTACTACTATGTATTTTTTATTTTATTGATGCTTACCCTAAAACTTAACCTTTGTGAGGTCCACAAGATTATTTCTGAGCCAAAGAAATTAGCCATCTTTTCTTCTTCTTCAGAAAAACAATAATTTACAACATTCAAACATGCACTTAAATCATATCGATACTAGAAACATTTACAAGTAAATGAAACTGGCAGATGTCTGAAATCTGTTACAGTTAATAAATAGTAGGGTCAGTTTTTTTTTACAACACTTTGGTGTAAACAGAGCAACACATTGGTTTGGCTGTTTCTCTGTTCCACATGTGCTGTGTGGTTTAGTTTTCTTTAGATGGGGTCCTAGCTTTGTGATTAGACACTGCAGTGCTGCTTAACTGTACACATTGACTGACATCCATTCAAGACAGCTGTGGTACAGTAAATGCTTATATTTACTAAGCATGAACCCTTTATTTTTTAAATCCAGGTTGCTCATGTTATGTTCTGTATTAGGTTACTTACTCTGAGTGTCACAGCAGCTGCCTTAATTATGAAATCGTTTACTGAAACCTTTATGTCATCTGAAAAAGAACAGAAGGGGGGATAACATGAATTAGAATAAGGCAAAATATAAACTAGATCTCTATCAGCACATCATAAACTCACCAAAAATCACAAAGAAATGTAATTCTTATTGATTTTTTTTTTTCAGCAAAATCGATTACTTCCTTGCTGAAACAATGCGAGAATAAAATCAATTCTTGCTCTAGTGACTGAAGCTTGGAGCAGCTGTGGTTTTCCTGTACAATCCAACAGTCACCAAGATGACTCCTAACAATGCCTCGGAGAACTGCAGCCGGGTATTTATTCCACAAATGCACAAACATTATAGTCATACTGTGGTTTACATATACTCACAAATACAAAATCACACATGCCCACACAATGCAAAGCATCATGGGCTGCATCTGCAAATCACCACAGAACGTTATGCTGGTTCAACTTTAAGCAGAATTGCATGGTGCCGAAAGGCCTCTCACACAGTTTGCAACGGGTGCTAACAGATGACAGACACGTGTTTCATCCTACCAGGACTCATCAGTATGCCTTGTCTGTTTGACACCCCAGTGGAATGAACCAGCTACCCTAAGACGGTCTGTATGGGTTATGTTGTGGTGAACCCATTAAAATAAAACACTATTTAAAAGACAAAGAACCTCTATGCGCAAACACTGAGGCAAGGGTTACCCCAAAGGGCATTTGGCTGGGAAGCCAAGTTTCAAGAAAATACAAAATCACACATGCCCACACAATGCAAAGCATCATGGGCTGCATACTCACAAATGCTGTTTAACAGAGTTTAAAGTTTAGTGCTAAAACTACTTAAAGAGGAAGTAAAGTGTGCTGTGTCCTGTAAATTCTAAAACCCATGAAAAGAGTTGTCAAATAAGCAACTGAGCTTACATATAGATGTGACCAGTCCACAGACACAAATACCTATGAATCTTCCATAAATTCCATCAAGACAGCAGTCATTTCATGGAATCTTAAGAAATAATGTGACATCATTGACCACAGCTTTCCCTACCGTGACATCACTTTCTATCTTAAGATTTCACGAAAGGCTGTTGCCTTGATTTAATTAACTCATTATTTAGATATGTATATCTCTGATCTGCTGACCCTACAGATAAGCTCAATACCTTGATTGAAAGATCCTTTCATGATCTTTCATAATCAGAGGGACCTGACAAGCTCGCCTTCCTCTTTAAAGAAAATAAATATCCATAAAACATTACTTTTCTAAGGAAATACCACAGCAAATAAACCACTTTTTATTCTATTTACTGTCTTTGAATGCTATCCTTCTCTCCCTACCCGGTGCAAAGCAATACAGGTAAGGGTAGGGCTATGACTCATTATAAAGCTTCCCTACAAAACCAGCACAGTGGCAGCTTGCCACTTGCAGCTTTCGGCAACACATCTGGCCCAAGTCCAGTGCACCGATAGATTGGCTGGTGGGGGAGGATCGAGTGTCCCAGAGGATGCTCGTCTCCACTGGGGAAACTGGTTAGCAAATCAACCAACAGAAATGCGTGGGTTGGTTAGCTAAAGAGGACTAGCAGAGCTCTAGCATCCAGGACCTTAATGCTCTGTTACTCCAGTGTGTTCTCTCCTTGACCCCATGTCCTCTCTGTTTTAGAAGATGTAATTTCTTTGAGGGTTAAGATTTTTTTTCTACCAAACACAGAAGACTGGAAAATGCCAGTGTGGCCTCTATCAAATCCGTAACAAATGTAAAAAACAAGGAAAAGTCGGCTCTTGTCATGGACAATCCTAAGCTCTAAAGCAGAAGGAAGACAACTCACTCATGAAAAAATAAACCAATCCTGCCTTAATCAACCCCACCAATGTTTTGAGGGTACTGCCCCTTGGCTCAAGGCAAGTAGCAGGATATTCTAACTTGTATTCTACATAAATATGTTTATACAATAAACCATTTGCATCATATACAGCATGAAGTAATGAATTGGGTCAAATCCAGGCTATATTCAGATCCTGACCAAAATTAAAAAGCAAACATTTTATCAAACCCATCCACGTTTCTTAGAACAAAAATAATAATGAAGTCCAAGCTACTTCAAAGTTGCAGTCAATGTAGCTTTGATATGTTGGCTGCTGACGTTATCACTTGGCCATAATGACACCACAAGACAATGAACAGAGGCCAAGGGTTAGTGGCAAAGGCCCCTGTCAGACCTCTACTGAATTTGTATCCTGTCTGATGGACTCTAATTTTTTTTTCTGTTACTTTTGTGTATAAAAAAGAGTCATAGTCCATTCTCACAAAACATGATTACGTTACAATCTTAAGTTTAGAGAAGCAGGTAAAGAGAAGTGCATCTTTACTCATAGCTGTTTAACTCCTATTATAAAGCATTTTTTAAGATTACTAATTATTAAGGCTGTAGTTTTTGACAGAGGAGAATTTGCTTTCAGAGCAAGTAGCAGTCTAGAACTACAGTTTTCTTACTGATAAATCACTTCTATCTCAGCAGGAGTCAGTGGCTGTTTGGATTAAGTAAACAAATACTTTATTAGAAGCAGGGGGGTCTCATTTAAGTAAAAATAAAGAAGAAAATCACTGTGTTTCTCTGTTTGAGGAAGGGGTCTGTATCAGCTTAATTTACTGAGTCAGAGGGTGAAGCTAATTGGGGGTGTGGCTTAGGAGTACAAAAGCAGGTGTCTCCAATTACAGCTTCCTGCTGTAGTTTTTGACAGAGGAAAATCTGCTTTCAGAGCAAGTAGCAGTCTAGAACTACAGTTTTCTTACTGATAAATCACTTTTTTTTTTTTTTTTTAACCAGGAATAGCACACTAAGCTGAGAGCTTTTTTATAGGAGCGACCTGGGAGCACAAGGAAGCTAAGTGACTTGCTCAGGGTCACACAGTATGCAAGTGGAAGCTGTGGGACTCAAGCCCAAGTCTGGTCTGCTGGATGTCACCAGATTTGCAGCTCAGAGCCTTAGACCACTGCACTATACTGCCTCTCAGCAGGACTCAGTGCCTGTTTGGATTAAGCAAACTAATACTGTATTAGAAGCAGGGGGTCTCATTTAAGTAAAAAAAAAAAAGAAGAAAATCACTGTGTGTTTCTCTGTTTGAGGAAGGGGGTTGTATCAGCTTAATTTACTGAGTCAGAGGGTGAAGCTAAATGGGAGTGTGGATTAGGAGCTAAGAAGTACAAGAGCAGGTGTCTCCAATTACAGCTTCCTGCTCTAGCTTTTGACAGAGAAGAATTTGCTTTCAGAGCAAGTAGCAGTCTAGAACTACAGTTTTCTTACTGATACATCACTTCTATCTCAGCAGGAGTCGGTGCCTGTTTGGATTAAGCAAACAAATACTTTATTAGAAGAAGGGGGTCTCATTTAATTAAAAAAAAAAAAAAGAAGAAAATCACTGTGTTTCTCTGTTTGAGGAAGGGGGCTGTACCAGCTTAATTTACTGAGTCGGGGGTGAAGCTAATTGGGGGTGTGGCTTAGGAGTTTTGGAGTACAAAGCCAGGTGTCTCCAATTACAGCTTTCTGCTGTAGTTTTTGACAGAGGAGAATTTGCTTTCAGAGTAAGTAGCAGTCTAGAACTACAGTTTTCTTACTAATTGCCCTCTTTTCCCACCCCTCCACCCTCCCACACTAAGCCAGTTCTACTTTTATAGCCACTGGATTTGACTGACAACAGGAACTTCCTGTTTGGCAGTAGGAAGGGAAGGATTACTGAGATACATTAGTTTCATCAACCTTGAAGGAACCTAAAAAAATAGCTCTTTCTCTCCCCTGGCTGCTGGAGGTCTGAATCCAAGTACAGAAGGAGGAGACTACTGAAGACTACAGGAAGTTCCTGTCCCAGAACAGGAAGGGCAAGAGTGTAAGGGCACATAGGCAGTAGAAAAGTAGGTATAAAAATACATAGAGGGAGGAGACAGTAAGCATACAAAGCAACAGGAGAGGGGACACAAAATAAGTCAAGATGGAAGTGGTGCAGTGCAATGACTGAGGGCAGCAGTGTTCCGGGAGACATTCTGGAGGCTGCGATGCTGCCCTGTTTGCAGGCATCTCTCTGGTCTGAGGGAGGAGGTTGGCCGTCTCCAGGCTGACCTGGCTAGGATTCGTGAAACCTCTTCCCCCACCCAGGGACCACCAGGGCCACCACCGCTACCTCAGAGATTGCCAAGAAAGAGGAGCGGTTGGACCAAGGTGGGCTCAGGGAGGGAGAGTGTGGTGGAACAGAGGTGCATCCCTCCAGTTGTACCTCTCCACAATTCATATGTTGTTTTGGCAAAGAGTGGTTCCTATATGGAGGCACCTGCAGTGGAGACCAGGGAGGATGCTGGGAACCTCCACAAAGGAGACTCACAGGAGGGTGGCACAAGACCCCACAGGGGAAGGAAACAACTCCTGGTGGGGGACTCAATCATTAGGGGGTAGAAGTGGGGGAGGAAGGGGATAGGGAGGCAAGGTGCCTGCCAGGTGCCATGGCTTGGAGGGAAAGGAAGCGAATCCTCAGGATAGCAGGAGCAGCTGCATGAGGGAGGGAGATGAATGTCACTGTCCACCTAGGGACAAATGACCTGGCTGTGAATGGGATCAGAGCAGTGCAAGAAGAGTTTGTAGAGTTGGGGAGGGGCCTTAGACAAGTAGCATGTATGGTAACCTTCTCGGAGGTGCTGCCTGTCTATGGCAAGGATGATGCTAGGGTATTCCGCGCAGCATGGGATTCAATAAATGGTTGAAAAACTGTTGTGGAGCTCAGGGTTTTGGCTTTATTGGGGACTGGGAAGCCACCTGGAGGGATGCAGGCCTATACTGGTGCAATGGTCTGCATCTGTCCGGGGGGGGGGACACCAGGATCCTGGGTGATAGGTTTAAATGCTTCATTGGCAAGCATTTAAACTAGCCAAGGTGAGAGGCACTGAAAAGGAGCAGGGAAATCCCAGCCTCCCCCCACAAAACACAGTAGTTAGAGAGGTACACACCAAGTTAGAGAAGTCATTAGGGAGCAGGACAGGAGTAAATGCAGAAAAAGGCAGTAAGGACAGGGATGGGGCTAAAAGGGGTAAGGCCATCAAAAAATGGAAGGCGATGAGTACCAATGCCCCCAGATTGTATAACAAGTTCCCCTGAACTAGTGGCCTTGATGGAAGAGGGATGCCTGGATATTGTGGCAGTCACTGAAACATGGTACACAAAGAACCATGACTGGGATGTCAACATACCAGGATACACACTCTACAGGAGTGTCAGGGTGGGTAAAAGAGGAGGAGGAGGAGGAGCTCTCCATATAAGGAAAAGGATTAAAGCAACAGAACTAAAGACTAAACAGGAAGTTGATGAGTCACTATGGATGGGTCACCCTGGAGACAGGAAATGGCACCACAATCTGCATGGGGGTTGTGTACAGACCCCCATCTCAGGGGGAAGAAATGGACAAGGAAATGATAGAAGGCATCCTTAAAATGACAGTAAAAGGGGAGATATTGTTGATGGGAGACCTGAATATGCCAGATTTTTTTTTTTTTGTTGTTTTTTCAATTGTTTAACCAGGAGTAGCAAACTAAGCTGAACGCTTGTTTACAGGTGCGACCTGGGAGTACAGGGAAGTTAACTGACTTGCTCAGGGTAACACAGTATGCAAGTGAGGGCTGTGGGATTCAAATCCAGGTATCCAGATTTACAGCTCAGAGCCTTAAACCACTGCACTATACTGCTTCCCAAATGTTAACTGGAGTACCTTTGCTGCAGTCACATCCAAGAGCAGGGTCATTCTTGATCCCCTACAGGGGGCATGCCTCAGACAGCTAGTGTTGGAACCCACTCAGGAGGGAGCAATCTTGGACCTGGTACTCTCAAATGGGGAAGGAGAAAGGATCTCAGATTTAGAAGTGGGTAGCCATCTTGGAACAAGTGATCACCAAACAGTGTGGTTCACAATAAACACAGCCATACAGTCAAGCCATACAAAAACAAAAGTATTTTACTTTAGGAGGGCTTAAACACAGCCATACAGTCAAGCCATACAAAAACAAAAGTATTTTACTTTAGGAGGGCTGACTTTGGGAAAATGAGAGAGTGCCTCGGAAAAGCACTAGCAAACGGTCAAGAAGGAGGGGTACAGGAACAATGGGGAATAATCAAAACAGCCATCACAGAGGCAACAAGCCTCTGTGTGAAGCAAATCAACAAAACAAAACTAAGAAAAAAAACACTATGGTTTTCAAAAGAGGTGGAAGGGAAGGTTAAGGAGAAAAGGTTAGCATTCAGGAAATATAAGGAAACACAGAAGGAGCAGGACAGAGAACTTTATCAGTTAAAGCAGAAGGAGGCAGTGAAGGCAGTCAGAATAGCAAAGGCACAAACTGAGGAAAAGATAGCCAACTCTGTTAAGAAGGGGGATAAAACCTTTTATATGTACATTAGGGAGCGAAAAAAGACCAAGGGAGGGATACGGAGACTTAATAAAGGGGAGGGAATGTGGGCAGAGGGTGACAGTGAAAAAGCAGGGATACTGAGCAAATATTTCTGCTCAGTATTCACAACGGAAGAGGAGGGGGGTACCTAAACCAAACAAGAGAAACACTCTGACTAGGGGGGTCAATATCAGTCCATTCACAGAAGAAAGGGTCTTGAAAGAACTCTTGAAACTGGGAGTGGACAAAGCAATGGGGCCTGATGGGATTCACCCCAGAATTCTAAAAGAACTAAGGGTTGAACTAGTAACGCCACTGACTACTCTCTTTAACAAATCATGGGAGGATGGGATGGTACCCGAGAACTGGAGGAGGGCAGATGTGATTCCACATCACAAAAGTGGGAGCAGGGCAGAGGCAGGAAACTACAGACCAGTTAGTTTGACCTCAGTGGTGGGAAAATGATGGAATCACTTCTGAAGGAAAGAACTGTTGAGTACCTAGAGGCCAGTGGGGCACAGGACCCAAGGCAGCATGGTTTCACAGCAGGAAGGTCATGTCAGACAAACGTAATAGATTTCTTTGACTGGGTAACCAAAATAGTAGACCAGGGAGGGTCTGTGGATGTGGCCTACCTATATTTTAGCAAGGCATTTGACACAAGTCTCCCACAAAAGATTAATATACAAGTTAGCCAGCCTTGGAGTGGGTCCCAAGGTGGTAGCCTGGATAAAAAACTGTCTGGACAACAGGACGGAAAGGGTAATAGTAAACGGAGTCCACCGTGAAGAATGGAGGGTAACTAGCGGGGTACCGCAGGGTTCGGTATTGGGACCGATCCTCTTTACTGTCTTTATAGGTGACATTGGAAAGCACCTGGAAGAAAAGTATGTCTCTTTGCAGATGACACAAAGATCTGCAACGGGGTTGATACACAAGGTGGGGTGGAAAGGATGAAAAGAGACTTGGCAAGGTTGGAGGAATGGTCAAATATATGGCAGCTCAGATTCAATGCAAAGAAGTGCAAGGTAATGCATCTGGGAAACAAAAATCCAGGGGAAGAGTACACAATGGGGGTGAGATAATAACAACAACAAAAATCGAAAAAGGCCTAGGAGCAATTATATCAGATGACCTAAAGGTGGGCAAGCAATGTGAGAAGGCAGTAAGGATGGCTGGGGGGATACTGGGATGCATAAGGAGAGGCATCAACAGTAGAAAGCAGGAAGATGTTATCCCTCTGTACAGACAGTTGGTGAGATCCCATCTAGAGTACTGCGTACAATTCTGGAGACCCCATCTCCACAAAGACATAGACAGAGCGGAGGCTGTTCAGAGGAGGGCAACCAAAATGGTGCAGGGTCTGCACCAGGAGACATACGAGGAGAGAGTAAAGCAGCTTAATATGTATACCCTTGAGGAAAGGAGGAAGAGGGGGGACATGATAGAAGCTTTCAAGTAACTCAAGGGAATTAATAAAGTACAAGAGGGTAGTATCTTTTAGAAAAAGAGATGTGCAAGAACAAGGGGGCACATTTTGAAGATAGAGGGGGAACGGCTCAGAGGTAATGTTAGAAAGTATTTTTTCACAGAGAGGGTTGTGGATGCATGGACCAGCCTTCCTGGAGGTTGTGGAGTCAGGGACAGTGGAAGAATTCAAGAATGCATGGGACAGACACAAGGCAATTCTAGTGGGGGGTAGGAGGAAGTAAGCTGTTGATTAACTAGAATCTGCAGCTTATCCATCAGGTAGGGAAATGGGTAGACTGGGTGGGCCAAGCGGTCCTTATCTGCCATCATATTCTATGTTTCTATGTTTCTATTTCCCCCAAGAAGTATACAGGAGAAGTTGCGGCACATGAATACCTCTTACACAGCCAAGAGGTCATCAAACGCTGAAGCCTCTGTGGTCAATGACATTCTAAATTTGGTTTTCCTCCCAAACAATGGCTGCTTTTCTGCAAATGATCCCTATTAGAAACATACTTGTCTCCTCTTAATGAATTGCATTTGTATTTCATATGCTCACACTACCTGTTGCAACGTATGTCCATCACCAACACTTTTTTCCTATGAAAGTGGCCCTTTTTTCAGCCAGTTGTGAATGCAGCTTATAAATGTAAAATCTGTATTGTGCTGTACAGAGATCCAGCAGTAACCAGAAAAAATCCAAGTATGCTGTTCTGCAGCTTACAATTGAAAAGGGCACCAGCAGACATTCTTCCATATCATGGTGCCCAGAATCCCACTATTATAGCAACTTTGAATAACATATTAAACTGTAAACAGTGAGATGCTGAACAATATGCTACAGGCATACTGTAAAGGTACATTATATTAAGCCTTTGAGGAGAGGTCCAGCATGGGAGAGTACCAGTAAACGGGTGGGGGGAGACGGTGACAGCCTCCTGATGCCCTTGTCTCCCGCAAGTGCTGTGAGAGCAACCTTAATTCCTGTATATCGTGAGGAGTCCGGACCAGGGGTGGAATTCAAAAGGCAGGAACACTCTTGCACACTACCCTCTAATCCTACATAACTTCTGTTTCCCCTAACTGTATGTTTTCTCAGCCCCCCATCAACCCTCCCTACCCCTGTGCTTTACCCTCTAGCCACTATCCCTGACTTCACCTCCTAGTCCCCAAAATCAAACCTATCCTCCCCTCCCATTACCTGCCCTCCTCTAATCCGTCTCCCCTCCCCCTTCACTCTCCTCCTTTTCTGCCTGGTCCTGTCCCCCTTGCAGGGTTCTCAGCATCCTGAAGGGGTACAGATCTTGGTTGTCTCGCTTCTCCCTCCCCCCCTCCATCCCCACACTCTCTATCTCTTGCCCCCTACTTCCCCACTTGTCTTATAACTGCCTTCCCTTAGGTATACATTAGCACTAAACCTGTGCTCAGCCTACTACTTCTAGCATTTCAAATGAGTTAACCATCCTCTAGCCTCCAGATCAACGGTTCTTGGGTGCTACTATGTAAATGATATCCGCATATGACGGTTTACCTTGGCCTGATGGTCTGGGTTATACTGTTCTGTAAGTGTACTACACTGTTATGTAATAGTTTTTGTTCCTGTATTGTACTTTTTTTTTGTAGTGTTTGCTCGCTCTCCCAACTCTTGCAACCTTTCTGCCCCCAGGATGCTTCTGAAAACTAGCTGTTTTACAGCTCATGTTGCATTTCCTGGTGAAATATTTTGCAAATAAATAACCAAGGACTAACTGAGAAATATCTAAACAAAACCTCCAGTCATCATAAGGGGAAGGCCGGTGAGTGCAGATCAAATACTATCAAAAATGAGACAGAAGCAATCGTGATTAAGTAATGGGTTAAATTGAGTGTATATGCATAACTCCCATCATCCAGTGGGAGGGGGAGGACATGTATATGAGTGAAGTGAGCAGAGAGAGCCTGAATGGCTCGTGGTGGTGGTGGTGGGGGGTATCCCTATGGCGAATACCGTGCTAGAAAAGCTAAGGCCTGGTCTATGCCAAGGTCACAGAAAATATGATGTTCTGATACATAAATAGCTATGCGAGAGAGCCCCTCCAGCACAGGATGTTTGTTGTGCCCTCGCTCTCTTCAGGCCACGCAATCCGATTCCAGTGAAGAGAAATAAAGATAAACACATGGGTAGTGGCTGTGCCTAGCTAAGCATGTTATAAAAAACAGCTAAGGGTGTTAGACAACCAGCAAAGGCTCTTTTTAAATGGACTACTGAGCCTCCCATGCTACCCGCTGTCTGCTACTTCTGAGTACTCAATGTGTGCCCCTACTGAACCCTCGGACTGGACTGGGCCTAGTAACTAGCCACTTGCATCCCCAACCCCCAGCTCGCACAGTGTCTCTAAATATAAGGGAGGTAATGGGACAACTGTAACTTCATCCACCACCACCTAATCCCCCCTCCATCCCTCTCCCTGACTTGCACTCCCCTTATATCTCATAACAGTGTCAAAGTGAGCCAGTAAAAGTTAGATCTTCAGTTCATTTCGGCAACCCATGGGATTGAGAGCAGTGTGGGGAGGTTCGCTGAAAAGCAGGAAGCTGTGCTATAATGTCCTGTTTCACCTCAGCTGCATGGCACGCCCTCGCAGGGGCATCGACCGACCAAGCCTCTGCAGCTACACGATCAGTAGGGGACTCCAGGGGTGAGCCTTGTCGCATGAGGCCTCTGCAGATCAGTTCCTGTTTGGCAAGCTCAGCTGAATCAAAAGTCTGTTGGCCCTCTGGAAAGAAGATCACAAGTTTGGCTGGGTATAGAGTCTGAAATTTAAGCTGGTTCTGTCGAAGTGTCTGCAAAAGGAATATGCTCTCCATTTTTTCATTGTACCTGGTGAGTAATCATTATCAAAAAACACCCGCTGGTTTTCATAAACAACTTTTTTCATCTGCCAAGCGTGTAATAGTAAATCTTGTTTAACATTATACTGATGAAAGCAGATTATATTTGATTGGGGGCGAGCCCAGTTAACGGTTGATTTGGGGCTCAAAGCTCGATGGGCGCACTCTATCTCCAGAGAAAAATCTGGGTCTAATTGGAGTGCCTGTCAGAAGGAAACAATGTTCCTGCCTTCTATATCTTCAGGCAGGCCATACAAACAAATGTTTTTCCAGCATTACATGCTCTCAGCATCCTCCTGATGCTCCTGTATGGCCTTCTGATTGTCTGCCAGCTGAAGAACTGCCACCTCATGGCAATCCACCTTTTTGTCTGTGACAGTCATTTAGACCTCTGTGTCATCAGAGTATCTCTGGAACGTGGAGAGTTCTTGGCCCATAGTATCCAGCTTATTTGTGATCATAGAATGGAATTCACATAATTCCCTCAGTATGATGTCCATCTTTTTTCCTGTCTTTGGGTACTTTGTCGGAATGTGCCAATCAGGCTCCATAGAGGCAGGGAACCCAGAGGCCTGGGATGCGTCTGACTCCTCTGGGTTAGTTTTCCATTGGTTGCCATCCGCCGAGTCGGAATGTTGTTTTAACCTGTCAACCTTCCTCATGTTTAAATATGTGCCCCCAGCAATGAAGATTGATGAGTTTAAGCCTTTGAAATGCTGAATGCGAGTTTTTTTAACGGCCGGCATGGATGGAGCTAAAGGGCTAAGCAGTCATTTGGGTGGTGTTGGCTGACATGTTATATATGAATTGCATGTCATTTATAGTTTTCAGTGTTTACTGGCATAGTTTACTTAAGACTGCAGATACACTATGCAGTAGTGTGTTTCGACAATATTCCCACTACATTTAAAGTGGTTCTTCCACTACCTCTAGCTACTCTATACGATTGTAAAGTGCTTCTAGTGGTCGGAATGTGTGGGATCCTTTACCCCTTTACCTGGGGCTATCGGGGGTTGAACTTCGCCGTCTGCAGCTAGTGCAGAATGCGGCAGCCAGGCTGTTGACTGGATCTTCTAGGTCTAGTCATATAACGCCTGTGCTCTCGGACTGCACTGGTTGCCAGTTTGCTGGCGAATCACCTTCAAGGTCAGTTTACTGACCTATAAAGCCCTCATACCGATCAGGGACCTGCTTACCCGAAAGAGCCTTTGTCCACTGTCCCCCGCCTCCAATCCACTGATGAGAGATTGCTAGAGATTCCAGGGTCCGTTTAAAAACTTCAGGGGCAAGATCGTTTAGTTTTATGGCCCCGACCCTGTGGAATTCTCTACCTTGTCAGGTGCGAAATTGCCCGACTGTCCAAAGCTTTAAAGGAGCTTTGAAAACATATCTTTTTAGCAAAGCTTTTAATGATTTATGATTGTTTTAATGTTGTTTTAATTATTTATTGTTTTATGTATTTGTACAGGCGCCTTGGTTTTAAGAAAGGTGCCTTATATAAATAAAGAATGAATGAATCAGAGACACTGTTGCTTTACCACCCCATGTCTGAGTGCTCTGTGACACTGGATTTCATGGGCCTCTCTCTCTCTCCCCTAATTTCACTGATATGACTTCATCTATGCTATGAAGCAAAAAAAATTGTTCTTTATTTCTTGCAGCCGTCGACGGCTGGAGACATCCTTTTAGAGCTTGAGGAGCAGCACCTCACCAACTCAAGGCAGCTACCCTAGCTCTGTAATGTCAATTTCTTTCCCCTGCTAATTTCACCCCACCATCTGTTACCCCTCTTCCTTATCCCTTTCCTTCACAGTATTACCCCCACGCTCCCCACCAGGGCAGGCTTTGCCCCTCCCCTGGGGACAGTAGTGCATAACACTAATCCCCACCCCTCTTGGTTGCTAGTCCTTAGGAGCCAGTGCTCTGTGGAGGCTGAGGTAGTTTGCCTCATTACCCCCTAGCCCAGGGATGGATAGTTCCACACAGATTGTACCCACCTGGGCACAGAGTTCCCAAGATATAGGAACTCCTGCCTTGGAAGTCCAGAGATATCCCTCTCCATTGTATATCGTTTCTATTAACTGTTGTTTCATTGTTCTGTATTTTTTTTGTTTAACTTTATGATGGCAAAATCGTACAGCTGCATGAAGAGGTGGAGGGGAGACCCGAGGGGTGCGTGCTCCCTTATCTGGGGCTGGAGGGACCTCCCTCTGGTTCATTTGACTGGGATGATGCCAGCTTTCCAATGTAGTAGTATTAGTTGTGGCCAGAATTATGCAGTTTATTTTTCTCTCTTTTTTTTTTCATGAATAATGGTAACCCAAAATTGAAGGTATACTCTGTGAATGTTAATGGGCTCAATAATCCCATTAAAATGGGCTAAAGTCATGTCACATACAAAAATACAAAAACAAAAAAAAATTGCCCTCAATAGTTTCCTTTTAGGAAACCCATCTAACACAAAAAGAAACTGAGAAACTAATTAAATTTGGTTACTCGCATGCTTATTCTGCCATGTATGGGAAGGAGAAAAGACTGGGAGTAACAATCCTGATAGCCAACCACTTAACCTTCCAGGATCTCAAGGTGGTGAAGGACAAGGAGGGTTGCTGTACTGTCGTACAAGGTGAAGGGGAAAATCACCCCATTATAATAGCCAACTGGTGCATCCCCCCGGGAGAGGATGCCCCCTTCATCGGTAAGCTGGTGAACTTGGCTTTAGATAATCAGAGACTATTTCTCTTAAAATTGGAGACTAATCTTCACCTCAGTCCTGTTCTGGATACCAGCCTCCCATCACAGGTGCAGATTCCGAAGGCCCACAAATTATTTAGATGGTTAGTAGAGTCCTTAGGATGGGTAGACATCTGGAGAGAGCTGTCTACCTAATACCCGTGCTTATACCCATTTCTCCCATCCCCATCAAAGATACAGAATAGATTATGCATTTAACAACAAAGATGATCTACACAGGGTCAAGGGGTGCCATATTGGTCCTATTTCTTATTCAGATCATGCACCATTCGCAACCGACGTTGATTAAGGCCTCACTTTCAAAATCACTACCTGGTGGTTTGCCTTGCTTTACCTTAAAGACCCAACATTTCTGGAACTGGCAGAACAGCATATACAGGAAATGATTACCCATAATGATCATCCTCCTACAAGTACAGCTATTATCTAGGATATAGTTAAAATGATTTTGAGAGGCCACATAATAAGCTATACGGCTGGGGAGGAAAAAGAATGTAGGGTCCACAGAGATGATCTATTGGCAACCTTACACTTTTTACAAACACAGCACAAACAGGGAACTTTGAAAGACACTGCCCAGTTAACTCAAATTAAAAAACAACTTGACACCCTAGCCCAGCAACAAACTGAAAAGGCGTTAAGATACCTACGGCAAAAGTATTATGACAGCAGTCCTCGGGCAGCAGGACTGTTAACGCACACAGTCTGTGGTTATCAACAGAGGGCACAGATGACAAAAATAGACACCCCACAACCAATCAAGTAAGTAGGGCCCTCCCCCAAATTTCAGATGCATTCGACACATATTATGCACATTTATATTCTGCTGATCCAGATCTGGCGCCCAATGCCATACAAGCATTTCATAACTAACTGCACCTCCCACAACTGTTGTAGGAAGACGGAGTCAGTTTACTGGCCCCTATTTCTCTGAAGGAAATTCAAATGGCCCTAAATAAGATGAAACCTAATAAGTGTCCAGGGCAGGATGGTTACGCGGTAGAATTCCACTGTAAATTTTCTGCAACTCTTCTTCCCCTGTTTCAACACCTGATCAATGACCTACTTAATGAAAATACCCCTCCTCCTCCTCCATCTTGCTGGTATGTCATACTTTTGGTTATCCCTAAACAAGGGAAACCCCTGAACCAGTGTGAATCTTATCGGCCTAGATCTGTGTTAAAATATTAACTATAGGTTGTTCATGTCTATAATAGCACACCGCCTATATGTCATACTGCCTCAGCTGATCCACCCTGATCAGACAGGATTTGTACGTATGCGACAGACTATGCACAGTATCCGGCCAGGCTCTCTCAATCCTTTCCCAGGCCTCCAGTACAGGATCCCCTCTCCTGGCTCTCAGTCTCGATGTGGAGAAAGCGTTCAACCGAGAACAACATCATGGTGGGGTGGGGGGTAGCCATTTGTTTTAAGTCTAGCCTGAACCTCATGGTGCTAAATGTAGGTCTTACACGGGCTTTTGAATGCGTGGCCACCCAGAGAGGTATGGATGTGGGTTTCGGGTTCTCCTGCTCAATCGTCCTCCAGGAGTGGGTGGGGACTTTTTGAGGGAGGTCAAGGAGCTTGTTGCCGGCCTGGTGTTGGAGCCCCCCAGGTGGTTGATCCTGGGGGACTTCAATGTGTGAGTCAGCGATGGGCTCTCGAAGTTTGGAAGCGACCTCCTGAAGAGCATGGAGGCCCTGGGCCTGACACAACATGCAACATCGGTAACGCACTCAGGCGGGCACACATTGGACTTAGTTTTTTCAATAGATCTTAACATTATTGACCTTCATGGTGATCCGGTGGTTTGGTCAGAACACAGCACCATGGAGTTCATGTTTGGTGGCCCCCCCGATGGTCCAGCCCCTGTGGAGATGGTCCGGTACCGCCCGTTAAGAGGAGTTTCCTCTATGGTGCTGAACCTATCAAGAGTGGGGGCAGCTTGTGTGATGGGGCTAGAGGAAGCAGTGGCAACCTATAATAGGGCAGTGACTGTTGCCTTTGACTCCACTACACCCTTTTGTGTCCGCCCCTTGCCTACTCGCTGGAGATCCCCTTGGTATGATGAGGAACTCCGGAGTTTAAAGGCTAAGGGGCGAGGTTAGAGAGATGCTGGAGGAGATCTGGCCAGATGGAAGACAAACTGGCCCTGAGGTCACATTATGTTGACTATCAGGGGGCAATCTCCTGAAAGAAGGCAGAGTTTTTGTCTAGGGAGATTGGTGCGGTGAGGAACAGACCAGCTCAGCTCTTCCGTACGGTAGACAGACTTCTACATCCTGTCTGTCTCCATGCGAGAGGAGCAGTTTCTAGCACTAGGTGCAAGGAGTTGGCTCTGTTCTTCGCCAAGAAAGTGTCCTCTATCAGGGCTAAGGTCTCCTCAAGTATCTCTCAAAAGGGATGCAGTGTCCGGCCTGAGTTATGCCGAAACACTCCTCCTGTCTGGGATGAGTTTGAGCTACTTGGGGTGGAGAAGGTGATGTGGATAATCTCAAAGCTGCAACCTACACATTGTGATCTGGACCCAGGTCCGACCTGCCTTGTGGTTGGATGTTTGGACCTGACAGGACCTGAGATTGTTTGGAGTTCATTGAGGAGTGGGATCTTTCCGGTGTCCTTGAAAGAGGCTCTGGTTAGACCCTTTTTAAAGAAGTTCTCTTTGGACCCGAACTGCCTCAGCAACTACAGGCCATTCTCAAACCTCCCATTTTAGGGAGGGTTACAGAGAAAGTGGTGGCCATTCAACTTGAGAGACACCTCGCATCTTCATCTACCTATGAGCCTTTCCAGTCTGGGTACCGGGCGGGGCACAGTATGGAGACCGCCCTGGTAAGGATGCTTAATGATCTCCTGATGGCGAGGGACAGGAGAGCTCGTACCATCTTGGTTCTCCTGGACCACTTTGTGGCGTCTGACACCGTGGACCACAAGGTGCTGCTTGACCGCCTGCTGTTCTGGTTTGGCCTGTCTGGCAATGTCATCAGCTGGTTCTGATCATACTTGATGGACAGAGTGCAGAGGGTGAAAATGGGACTTGTCTCATCTAGCCTGAAGCCTCTGAGCTGTGGAGTGCCGCAGGGGTTGGTCTTGTTGCCCATATTGTTCACGGTGTACATGCTGCCACTGGGGGACATTATCAGGTGGTATGGGTTGGGTTGGGTTTTCACTGCTATGCAGATGATACCCAACTGTACTCGTCATGTGCACCTGATGTCTAGGTGTCGTACCCCATATTTAACAATTGCATTGAGGAAATCCAGTCATGGTTGACTCAAAACTGGCTTAGACTCAACCCAGACAAAACCGAGGTGCTGGTGGTGGAGTCAGGTCATCGTGGAGGAGGTGGGGGACAGGGGGTTGTCCCCTAATCTAGTTCTGGGGGGCATTCCCTTTGTCCCTTCTAGACAGGTGAAGGATTTGGGTGTGATCCTGGATGACGATCTGACATTTGATGCACGGGTGTCAGCCATGGTCAAAAGTGTTTTTTATCATGTCAGGAACATTGCCTGAATCCGAGTCCTGATCCCTCCTGAGGACCTGCCCACACTAGTACATGCTTTCGTAACTTCCAGGCTGGATTACTGTAATGCCCTGTACCTTAGGTTATCTGGAGGCAACCTCCACAAACTGCAGCTGATGCAGAACATGGCAGCAAGACTACTGACCGGGGTAAAGAGGTGTGAGCATATTACCCCGGTTCTCCATGGACTGCACTGGTTGCCGGTCAGGTGGAGGATCGTCTTCAAAATAGGGCTCCTTACCTATAAGACCCTACATGATGGGAGTCCCGCCTATCTACAAGATCTCCTTGACCCTTACCATCCAGCCTGGATGCTTATTTCCGCCAAGGGGGGCCTCCTGAGGGTTCCCAGGGTGAGTTTGCTGCATTCAGGAGATAGAGCATTTGCAGTGGCCACACCAACCCTATGGAATTCCTTGCCTGATTATCTAAGGAGGGCCCCATCAGCAGAAGCCTTTAAAAGGGCACTGAAAACGTACCTATTCGAATTAGCTTTTATAATGTGATTTTATTGATAGATAGAATGACATTTTGTATTTATATTGATTTTATTATGTATGTTTGGTGATTTTAAATAATATTGAATTGTGATTTTACTGTTCAGCACCCAGAGTCTCAGGAATTGGGTGCTCTATAAATAAAATCTCTCTCTCTCTCTCTCTATCGAACTGTGTGTCATGGACCTTTCTCCGTGTTACATTGCAGAGGTTTGCCTTCCCTCTCCCATTTCACGACCTCATCTCATCGGTTTATACTTCCCCCCATGCCCAGGTAAGGGCCAATGGCCATCCATCTCTATCTTTCACTCTCTCCTGCAGGACTTGGCAAAGATGTCCCATGTCACCCTTGTTATTCGCTCTGTACACTGAGCCACTCGCTCAGGCACTTTGTCAGCACCCCACTTTACAAAGGCACTGGGGCCCAGAAGGTGATGAACCTCAGATTGCCCATTATACATATGACATGTTGCTTTTCCTTACTGACTCTGTTACCTATCTTCCTGAGGTCTGGTCCTCATTACAGAAATCTGGTGAATTATTGGGCTATAAATGAGAATGAAAATAAAACAGGCCCTGTCAACCAATTTTATTCCCTACCCCGGGCTGAGGCAAAAATTCCCTTTCGGCTGGGACCTGTGTCGTATGCTGTATTTGGGGGTTAGCCTGACCAGTACTGCCTTAGAGCCATTTGCTGCTAATTTCTCCCCACTACAAACACAGTTACAAATAGACCTTGATAAATGGAATATTATGCCTCTCTCACTAGAACGTCGGGTTGCTACTGTACAAATGATGGTTCTCTCTAAATTTCTCTACTTTTTTTCAATCTCTGTTAATTCATATTGACAAAGTACACTGGTCAAAATGACCTAGGATGATCAGTAGATTCTTGTGGCAGGGTAGAACCCCAAGAATAGCTTACTCCACCCTTTGTCGACCTAAGGAACAGGGAAGGCTGGCTCTCCCAGACCTCTCCCTATACTATGATGCAGCACAGATATAACCTGTCCTGAGTTGGCTATGGAATGCCCCACAGCAGCAAGACTCTCATCTGGAGAGTGCGGCACTGCCAACTATCTCGCCAGAGATAGCTATACTTGATTTCACACAGCCTGGTCTGTTGACAGACTGTTAATCTCCTTATGTTCTCATAGCTTGTAAGGTTTAGAGAGAGTGGATAATGAGGTCAGGCCTTCGAGACCAGATGCTCTGGTTGCTCCCCTTAAACTTACATAGAAACTTTTTATCTGCTCAAATGGACACATGTTACAGAAACTAGTTCTAAAGAGGAGCACAACACCCATATCAATTTTTAGATGGACAGGCCGTCCAAACGTTCCGGGTGGTTTGGGATAGCTTAGGTCTACCTCAGATGGACATGTTTCGATATTTTCAGGTTCGTGCCTATCTCTCCTCCTAGATTCGCTGAGGCACACTGTTAGATACAGGCAATCCCTTGGTCAAAATAACCATACTCAGCCCTCAATGGAGAGCCCTTACCGCACCTGATATCTTGTCTCTATAAAGCTCTTATTCAGGTTCAAGACCTCCCACCAATCACAGCACTTGATAAATGGCATTAAAAAAACTTACTCACCCTCTCTCTCTTGAACAGTGGCAAATGGCATGTCGAAACTCCACAGGGTCTCATCCTCACAATCACGGTGGGAGTACAGCTGGAAGTGCCTAGTTCAATACTTCCTCACGCTTGTACAAGAGGTACACAGGGACACGGCTGCAAATAGCCAGTGTTGGAGGCAGTGTGGTGAAGCTCGAGCAGAACTTCATGTGTTATGGGACTGCCCCAACTTTCCCCATTCATATCATTAAAGGAAAACAGTCATTTGCAGGAGCCTGTTCCGCAAACCTTACCCTCCGTCTAGCTTTCAGAGAGTTTTTTTTCTGGCACCGTCAGTAGTATGACGATGAAATGCTACCCAGAGCGGTGGATCATTGGATCAGCGGCGCTAGACTACATGCACTCAACATGCATTTGTATTGAAGCATAGGGCGCCGCACCTTTACAGTTAATGGAGCCGCACCAGTGTCTGCCATACTTCTGGGTAGCGGACTTTTCGTAATTAAATTACTTTGCGGTGCAAGAAAAACAGCGCTTTTCTCTGAAAAGCTAAACCGGAGGGTAAGGTTTTCAGGGGTGGGAGCACCTGTAAATGACTGTTTTCCTTAAACAGAGCAGGCCTTACAGAAGATCTTCTCTGCACGGCTACAGCTGACTGAGCATTTGTTCCTTTTTCCTAATATATCCTAGTAGCATAAAAGACCTTGGTGTAAAATATTTATTAGGAATATTAATTATCATTGCCAAAAAAATGCATAACAAGAAAATTACTTCAAGGTGAGATATTGGCGATAGGAGATTGAATAGCTATAGTTAATACTGTATATGACATTGAAATGCTCACGTACAGAGTGCGTCAACAAGAGGAGAGAGGGAGGAATAGGTGGGTTAAGTACGCCTCTGCCAGATACCTGGATTTGTACCATAATCATATCTACATTTTATCCCCATGAATACTCGTGATGATGCCTCATTTGTCACCTGAGCGCACGGTCCTTAGGTTCTCCCCTCTGCATGTCTTCTTTAATTGGATCCCAGCGTTTCTCCTGTCATGCCAGTATATTTCAATGCTTTCTCAGGGAAAACAGTTGTGTTTCATACTTCTTCTCTCCAACAGGAAATTCTGGAAGGCAGCTGTACCATACTTTTTTGGCTAAGTGTTAATACTTGACTTATTCGATGTCCATCCTTAGTGTTTGTTTTCTGTGTTTGATGTTTTTATTGGAAACTCAATAAAATTTGATTATAAAAAATGTAAAATCTGTTCAGCCCACACAGATTGTGGTTTGTTTTTAGTGCAACCAATGACTAAAGAATGTACAGTAAATTACAGTCACAATCGCTGATGGATCAGACAACTGACTGAAACGCGCGGCCAAGTAGTGGTGAAAAACAATTGCAGCTGCTGTTTCAAATCTGCTGACAGCTGATATTACAGGTGCAACTTACATAAAAAAAAAAAAAAAAAGAAATGGTTGATAAATCCTGAATGGGATGTTCGAGATGTCTCTTGGCTAACCAAGAGTGCCTTCTTGACACACCTTTGCATTCCAGAACTGCTCAGCTTGCTTCACAGTTTTCAAATGCAAGATGTCTCGAGATGACACTCTTGATTAGCCAAGAGACATCTCAAACATCCCATTTATCTATAACGCAGTATGGTCGTGCAAATACAGCCCAGGTATTCATGTATTGGAGGTATTTAGTATTTAAATTAAAACTGTTATTAAAATCTAATCCATCCTTTTTTGGACTATATGGATCCTCTAACCTCCGAGAACCCTCTCCTACCATCCTTCACTGGTAGCACTTGACCCCACAATGACCACCAAAACCCTTCCCACAGTGATCGGTACAGCCCTATTCACATAACCACAGCCGACTGCCATATAAAAGATACTGTGTACTTTTAAATATTACTAGTGTAGGGTCCTAAGAGTGTTGGGGAATGGGATAACCTATTTTCTAAGGAGAGGGAAAGAATGCTCAAAGGGGAAGAAGAGAATCTCAACTTTAATATTCCTTTTTGGGAAGGTGGATAGAGAGAGGTGCTATGAGAGTGGGGAATGGGTTATTAGATTTTTTGATGGCTTGGGGAGGACTGTGGGAGAGGGTGCTCGAGGGACAGAGGGAAGGCTGTGATATTTATTATCAGGTCTTTGTTAACATAGAGCCAAATTTCCCAACCACACAGTTGCCAAAGGTGCATTTCTGCATGTCCATAGGTGTGGGGCTAGACCTCTCCAGGGTGCAAAGAGGGGTGGATTAGGTTTTTTAAATAGGAAGAGGATCAGGGAAGGGTAACACTGTGTTTGGCAGATTCTGCAAAACACAGTTTGAGTCTCAAATGACAGTAGTCAAAAACCATCTAATACAGGCTAATACTCAGTTATTCACTGAATTCAGTCTGCACTCGAGGTATTCTAAGATTGATTTGGATTCAGTGCACATCCCTATAACACAGAGATTGTTGTAACACCCGGATTCCCCTGGGTTACTAGAACCCTGGTAGTTTAGGTTAGATTAGGTTGCTAGGTAGGTCTGCTGGGCATCTTAGGTCCATGAAATCTGCTTTGGTTCCCATGGTAACTGCTGTCAGTAAGTCTGGCAGAGGCTCCAGAGGGATGAACTCTTTCAGCAGCTTATGAAATGGGTGGTAGAAAAGCAGCATTCTGATTGGCTGCTACGAGTGTGCTAATATGTCTAACACCATGGGAAAAAGATCAGGTTGTGCCAAGCTATGGCAAGCGGGCATTGATATGGGTGATGCTGCCCATTCAGAACCTTGAGAAAATAAAACGCAGCCATCTTGTTTCTGCCAGAAGTGGTGCAGCCTAACTGTAAAAAAATAAAATAAATACATTTGACCTCCTGTCCACTTGACCTCGGTCTTTGAGGGTTTCTGTTATAAATCCATGTAGAAAAGCAGAAAAAAAACAAAGTGCCTCGATCTGTCTCCCAGCCCGCTCGCTCGCTCTCTTCATCTTAATCAGAAGCCGACTGCCGAGTACAGCTGATGAAACATTTAAACTAAGTACTGCCATGATCTCTGTCCCGGCCTGTCTGCTCAGTGGCTGTTCAGATCAATTGCTAACATGCAGTGGGTCAACTTCCACCGCATAGCATCTAATTTCCGATTTATGTAAAAATAATGTATTTACTGTATTAGTTACAGAATCCGCTTCTTTGCGTGTGTGTGTGTGTGTGTGTGTGGAATACTGCCATGACGGGGGGGGGGGTAAATACTGCCATGACAACCAAATGTAAACCATAGAAGCCTTTGTAGGACAAAATTCCTTAAGTCAAAAAAAAAAAACAGTAGGCGGAGGAACTATTTTATTAAAAATGAAGACAAACATTAAACTTTTTCACTTTTAAATATTATACATTTTAGCTATCACATACATCTGTATTTTTGATAGCCATTTCATAAGTGCAATAAGCCACTCCAGGGTCTCTGTGTTAAACACTTTAACACACGGCTAGGAGGTTGGATTCACTCGGCCAGTGGCCTCATGCCTCACTATGCCTCCTAGCCATGTGTTAAAGTGCCTAACACACACCCTGTCGTGTCTTATTGCTTACATAAACCACACTGGAACCTTGGCTTGGAATGCAGCTGGGGAGAGGTTTCTGCCTGAGTGCAGAGTGTAGAGAGTTGCCTTCTGCCTGCTGGCAGAGGAGGAGTGTGGGGCTGGCTGGGGGAGTTCACCCCTCACCTGGCCAGCCCTGGAGTCGGAAAATGTAAGCAGTGTCAAGCAGCTGTGATGGCTGACTGCGTTTCTGTGCCCTTGTGAGGGTGAAGACTCCGATGCAGAGTGATGGTTCTTCAGCCGTAATTGTGGGGTCTGTCCCTACCTGTGAAAGACTCGATGTGAAGTGTAGCCCAGTGTGGGAAAAAGCAGGAATTGCCCAGTGAGCCCCTGTGGAATTCTCATAGGTTTTCAGACACTGAGGGAGGTCTGGCTCAGGTACAGAGGTGTCTCCTCAGTATAGATCTGAAGGATAAAGAAAGAGGTGCCCCTCTGTCCAAGGACGAACCCCAAGCACCTGATCTGGTGCAGGAGAAGCAAGATCTCATGTTGCTTGGATACAGTGGTAATGGGGGAAGTTCTGGATTCTGTCCATCTTGGGGAAAGGCCAGCCAAAAGTAGTCAGTGTCCACAGCCCAAAAAAGGGATGGACGGGAGAAAATTAGTATGTGCCCCTAGTGAAAGGGGTTGGGTTTCATACCTGGAACAGTGCAAATTACTACTTGGAAAAAATGAACTGTGTACCTGTCGTCACTGCACCTGCAGCCCCAGTGGACAACCTTTGTTGTTCTATCAGTTCCAGCTTGTCAGAATAAAACCTACTACTTGACTATTTCCTGTTATGGACAGCTTGTGTGTGTGGACTGTCAAGTTTCTGGTGTCCCCAGTGCCATGGCCCTCCCCAAAACCCATTCAAATACAAATGTTGCTTGGTTACCCCCCTTTCTCTCAAGACAGAGTCAGGAAGATAACTGTCAGTGGAGTGAATGGACTGTTGCCTTGAATGACATCTGTGGTGCCAAATGCCAACTGCGTGCTACTGTGAGGGAAGGGGGTTACACTGCTATTTCTCAGCATTAAAGCAAGACAACCACAGGCAGCTGAACAGGATGAAAAATGTGAAATCTACCACAGTTCCAAGCTTCTTAATCTGAAATGCACATTCTCATAAATAACATGAGACCATTTATAACCTTTAAAATGTCCTAATGGGGATTGGAAAGCTAAAAAATGATTTAGTGACTTTGTAGTAGATACCTTTTTGTAGTCAGTACCGTATGCAACATCACAGTAGAATTTTCGTTTTTCATGTGCCAAAAAATTTAAATTATTGTTTACACAGCAACTGCAAAGATAACTGTTTCTAAAGACCTTTGAGCCATGCTTCCCGTCTGTGGCACACTAGCAGTGGTGTTTGACTCCTGATAATGTCTTAGTCTGTATGCCTGCAGTTCTGTTCCTACTGCAGACATCCACATTCTGTGCGCAAACTTCTGTTACTTATTTGTATTGTTAGTCACTCGGAAGTCTCTAACAATATGCTTCGCTATAGAGACAATAACCATTTGCAACCATTTCTTGGCAGTATTCCAACACTTTCAGTCCAGCTACCACTTACAGGGTTTATGTCAATCCTCATTTTGTTCTCTCTTTCTGCAAACTACCTTATTGCAGCTTGGATATACATATAACAGGTGTTGCCATTTGCTGAAAGATACTACCATTTTTCAGCGATTCTAAATATGTGCATGTTTTAAAACATTCGCAAAAATGGTAAAAAGCATTATACATTGATTTATAAGTGATTATAGATTTATGCTACAACGGGAGTCAGTGAAATAGCAGAGCTATAAGAATAGCTTTATATTCTGCAACAGTACTTTGACAGTGGCAATTGCTCAGATTGTTTACAGAGATAAAAGTTGTGTGTAGTTGTTGAAACTTTTTCAATATCTTGAGTAAGTGTTCCAAACTTTTTTATTTTATTTATTTTTTTATTTATTGAGTTCTTGGATAACACCTGTGACCGGATGCGCTTTTGTAGGTTTCACGCCAGTCGAACAGAAAATAGCAGAGAACAACAATTTATACATTTACAGAGATGGTACAGGAAGTTACAGAAAGGTTCACACAAGTAGACACTGCTGAGGCATTGTACAACGTATGCCTGCGTCTGTGAGTTCGAACACCCTAGAGAAGATAGTCACAGACAAAGGTGACATAGTGGAGGAATGGAGGGGAGTACCATGAGATGTTGGGGAGGGGGTAAGCAGGGGCGGGGTGGGGATCAGTGAAGTGCTGAGGTTGGGAGGTGCCCCTGGGTCAAGAGGCACATCTAAGTTCAGGACGTGATTACTATGGGAGGGGGGTAAGCGGATGCAGTCACGGGTGTCCTTGATAATGAGGTGCTGACAAAGATTTTGCTTGTATGTGCCAAAAGTTAGATGAAGCAGTCACAGTTGTCCTCAGCAATGAGGTGCTGATGAAGCTTACGCTTGAAGGCACCAGTAGTTGCTACTCCGGAGATTGCAGGTGGAAGAGCGTTGATCAAGGTGGGTGTATGATAGCAGAAAGCACGTTGTGCCAATGCAGTACGGCATCTAGGTTTTCTAAGATTTGATTGTTGGAGCTTCAGGTCAGCCTAGCACTTGCGTGTTGTGTGAGCAGGTTCTGAACTCCTGGTGGCAGCAGATTTAGTGAGGCTTTTTCGGCAAGTAGGCAGGTTTGGTATTTAATTCTGTTCTTCAGTTGGAGCCAACCTGCCCGAGCACAGAGTTCTCAGGTGTGCACGAGTCTTGCAGCACCAGTGAGGAGGCAGCAGGCCTCATTTAGTGCCAAAGAGATGCGGCAGAGAGCAGTGTCCATTGCTGACCCATAAATGGTCAGGTCATAATCGATGAGGGAGACAACTGAACTACTGATGGCCACGTTCAGGGCTTTGTTTGTTAGGCTGTGTTTGTGATGATAGAGTATCCCAGTGATGGAACTGATGACCTTTGCAGTACTGTCTATGTGCTGGGCATAGGACAGGGTGGAGTCAATTGTGATACCCAGGTACTTAAAGTGCTGTACGAGATCCAGGGTGTCGCCACTGTCATTCTTGACAGCCAGGGGGAAGGCCTTATGCTTATTAAGGGAGCTGAAGTAGATCATGGTCTTTGTCTTTTTATAGTTGAGTACTAGTCTGTGTTCTTTAACTCAAGCTTCGGCGGAGGAGAAACCAAGTTGGAGGTCTGCTTGTAGGTGCTTGGGGTGAGGACTGCTGGTGAAAATGACCACATCATTGGTGTACAGGAGCATACGACTGGGGCAGGAGCCTGGGAGTTTGTTTAGGAAAATGCTGAACATTAGGGGCCCCAGGATTGACCCTTGTGGGACCCCTGAGTGGACGGCCTGCTATTGGAGATGACATCCCCAATCTTGACCCACTGTGAGCGATTGCAGAGATAGCTGTTGAACCACTGAACTGTATCTGGAGAGAGTCCGGTGTCGGTTAGCTGCTCAAGGAGGAGCGTATGATACACAGTATCAAATGCGTTTGACAGGTCAATAAATGCAGCCCCCACCAGCTGGCCTTGGTCTAAAGCTTGGTGGATGAAGCCCGTAAATTCCAGCAAAGCCGTGGTGGTGCTGTGCCCCACCTGGAACCCATGCTGCTCCGGGCAAAAGAGTTGGTGCAGGCTCAAGTACTCCACAAGCTGATCTGCCACAATCCGTTCAAGGGCTTTGGAAAGTGGTGGGAGTATGGAGATTGGCCTGTAGTTGTTGTGCAATGCCCGGCCCCACTTTTGTGGACTGGGGTTACAGTCGCAGTTTCCATCTCTGGGGGAATTGTGAGAGGTGGAGGGACAAGTTAATTATTGAAATCAAGGGGCTCAGGACTTCTTCGAGGGTCAGGGCAACAAATTTAAGGTCCAGGGTGTCCCCGCTGTGTCTTGATTTCTCCAGTACCTTCTCCAGGTATTTTCTGGCCTCTGTTTTGGAAACTTCTTTAAAGCAAAATAACAGAAGGTTGCTGGTTGGAGTTAGTTTGCCATTAGGATCTTTCAGAGTGGGGGCATTGAAGTAGTCTGCCGGGAGCATTCCACTTAGGTCCATGAATGCATTGTTCAGCGAGTTCGCAATGTGGAGAGAAACTTCTAGGTACAGTAAATGGAAGACAGCCTTTTTGTTGTTTATTTATGTTAGACAGAGGCTAGTTCCTGCTCTGGCGACAAGTAATACATTTTATTTTCAGTTTGACCAACACCAGTAACTTGCTTGCGAGCCTGTGGTAGTACACTGTGGCAATATTACGTTGGATGGATATACAGTATATGGACAGTATACTCATTGATGTATGAAATACAGGTGACTACAGTATTGTGGCCTGACGAAGGGGTAGTCCTCCAAAACACTGCCAAGATGTATTAGATTTGCGGCTGCAAATCAATGAAATGAAGATGAGAACCATTGGTTGAGGAAGTGGAGTGAGCCTTAATTATTTCCATTGTGATGTACTGGTACTGGACAAGGGCCTCCCCACTAAAATAAGGAGACAGCATCCTGGACATTTTGGGATTTCTGAAAGCTACTAGGGAAATTATGCCATTCTGCACCACCTTAGGGTGGGGGTTAGCAGCCATTTAGGGTTGGCTGTATGGGTTATCACTGGTGTGGTCGTGTGGTGGGGGCATCCAGAAGCTATCACCCAAGTTTGTGGGCAATCGGTTACCCCATGGCTGAGTTATGGGTTTGATCAGATTCATTTATGAACTACAGGTAAGTCCACACTCATGCACAGATATGCTTTACACGGACTTGGCTGCAGGCACAATAAGATACTGGCCGTGTGCGGGGCAGATATAATGGCAGCATGCGGGGCAGATAGTGGCCACCCAGCGGGGTGAGCAGAGGGTAAGTGGTGGCCACTAGGGGTGGCCAGGGGGCTATCAGAGATGGGAAGGGACAGCAGGGATATGTTCTTATACTATGAACAGGGGATCAGGTGAAAGAGGAACCACTAGATGCTAGGGATTACAGTGTACTGGGGAGGGAAGTTAATGGAACATAAAGCACCTTTCACCATCACCAAACTGGGGGTGGGTGGGTGAGGGTGACTGGTGCTTTGTGCTCCCTTTAAAGGAACTTTTTGATAGCATTAAGTAGTGCTGCTCTGGCAGGCTATTAGCTGGAGCAAAAGGCTACTATTATCTCAGTGCGCACATGATAATGAGATGTCGTCTCATTACCATGTGCACCTGAGGGTGCCTTGGCACTGCAACTCACCTCACTTTGTGGCAGCGCACACCGAGGCTTCAATTATGGGCTGCTTAGTGTGCGCTTGGGAAAGCCTCACTGTGCCTGTGCATCAGTACCTGCGGCGGTACAAAGGCTTTCATTATGCTGTCCATAATGTTTTTGGAGTAAAGCAGCTGTTAAAAATTTTTTTATCAATAAAAATTTTTATTAAAGAATATAATATTAAAATACACACCATAAAACATTTGGAACAGATATAACAATTAAGTAATAATAACTCATGTTAACATATTTGCTTATCTATATGCTAGTTTGCAACCTAAATCATATGCATACAATTAAAGATATTCATTCTGTTTCACCTATCTAACATTTCCAACCAAAATTCTAATTTTCTGCTACTGAGAATGGAAAAAGTACGAAGGAGGGAAAGAGAAGTCTAAGAAGAAACATGAAAAAGACTGTGCAGAAATATCCTAATTTATTATTCTAACCATGAAAAAAGAAAGAGATGAAAGAAAATGTGAGTTGAGTGAAAGAATCAACAGAAAGTCTGTTTGAGGACTTCATTCAATGTTCCCAGCTTAGACAATTAACGTTTTCCAAACAATGCAAGTAGATACAAAAAAGCATTTTAGAAATACACTCTATAAGGTACTGTATACTAATGGAACAAAAAAAAAAATATTGGCTTGCATATGCGTAAAACCAAAAGTTCTACAGTTTAACAACTTATTACTAGGAAAAATTAGAGGACACGCTGTTCAAGGTGGTCACATGTTGATCTAGCTCCCCTGAGTTCTTATCAGTTTTTTACCTAAACACTTGAACAATGTAGTTGTATTCTTTAAAAAATGAATGCCGAAGCTATATTGACCAAGGCTGAGAAAAAGCAACAAAAGAAAAAAAAAAAACTAGAGAAAAACAGGCATATGCACTGCACGAATATGTGATGCAAGAGGCACTGGAGGGTTCTCAAGACAGAGCTCACTGTGCGTCTGACATGGACTCCAGTCCTCAGGATGCAAGCCCCAGCACAGTCACTTATTTAAGGGTGAAAGTCATGCTAACCCGTACCAAACAACAGCCAACATTATCAGCTCTTTTCATGCTGATATTCAATTCAAAAAACGGAGACTTCCAAGAGAATGTTTGCAGATTTGGGATGGACTTCAAATCTGCTTTTAAAGATGTGAACACAACATTGGATGCGGTTTCTGAGACTTCTGCTTCTGTTTCTGCACAAGTCCACGTGAATTCAGATCATATTATGCAAGTCGCTAATTAAGTGGTTGCTGTAGCAGGTACTTCTCTCAACACCTCCCGGAAAGCTTTAATAAAAGATTATGTTTCTATGAAAAGGCAAATGGAAAAATGAGATAATTTAATTTGTGAGGGCAATATACGAATTGTAGGTCTGATGAAGAAATCTGGTGAAGAGAACATGACTGCAGTGGTGAATATCTGTGAAATACTTTACTGGAGGCTGATTTTAGTGTTTCAGCTGTGTACTGTAGTCCCACAAAGTTCGGAGAGACAAAGACAGTGAGTGAGAGCGAGGGGGAGAGAAAAAGGGGGGTGGGGTGGAGAGAGAGAGAGAGAGGCTGACACCCAGAGAACTTGAATGAAAACAATCCATGGGTAGACCCGATTGTTAAGCACGGCTTACACAGAACTGCTATACCAATGAGGGAAGTTTCTTACAGGGGATTTAAATTGGGTCTCTAGCCTAACTACATAAAAGAAAGACAGAGACATAACTGGCATTTGTTGAACTTTCAATCTACTCTTATTGTGCTTGGTATGTAAGTTTGCAACCATTCTTTTAAAAGAATTGGCAGAACATTTAACCAACCCATTGTGTGATATTCTAATGTCTCTCTAAACTCCGGAGTAATTCCAGTCAATTGGAAGGATGTGGTTATGATCCCTATTTTTAAGAAAGGGAGTAAAACACATGCCAGCAACTACAGATCTTAGTTTAAACTCAACAGTGGTCAACATATTGGAAACATATTACAGACAACATTGAAAAGCATATTGTAAATTGAGGTCTTGAGGACATCACACAGCATAACTTTACAAAAAATAGGTCTTGCCATCACAAACCTCATTGAATTTTATGAAAAGGTAAGCAAAGCCCTGGACCGGACCTTTCCCACAGATGTAGTTTATCTCAACTATGCCAAGGCACTGGATTTGTACCCAACCACACACTAACCTAGAACTTGGAGGTTACAGGCTTTAACAGGATACCAATAAAATGGACAACTTACTGAATGAAAGATCCCAGAGAGTCAAGATCAAGGGTAACATATCTACCCTGCTAGTAAAAGTAATGAGTGGTAAGGTTTGGTTTTAGACTCCATTCGTTTCAGAATATTTTTTGTGATATGACCAGAGGAGTCATTGACTGCTTATCAACAAAAAATGTACTTAAATGCCCCTCTCTATAGTAACGTCCTTGTGTGATTATTCCCCTTGTACAATATGTCTACTGGTTAACATTAATGAGCAGCAGAATTGTTAAATTCGAGATACATAGACAGTGTCAGCAGATAAGGGCCTATGGCCCACCCAGTCTGCCCATTTGAGCTTGTAAGTTCAGTTTATGTTCTAGTCTCCTGTTTTGATCTATTTTGCACAACTTGACTACTGCACTGTGCATCTACTGATGTTTGATTACTGTATGTATCTTTTTATTTAAGTAATTTCGATTCACCCCTGAAAATGGGATTCTTCGGTTCCAGAGGGCCTACATGGTTACCATAAAACAATACATAAATAACTAAATAATTAAATTGGGTTCACAGATGACAGTGAGGTTGGAGCGGAGGTTCATGGCAGAGAAGAAAAAATTACTCACTATAATAATGTTGTTTCGTCCAAAGGATCCCTTACTATGCTTAACATCTGCATCATTACTCAGTAATGAGCTGCTCTGGAGCATAGAATTTTGTGCTAATTATGGAAATTGGAATGAAATTCAAACTCTGCTGTGTGGTAATGCTCATTCTAACATTCTAACGGCAGATTTATTTTGAAAGCTAGGGTGAGCAGTGACCACTAAACTAGGTAAATGGCTACCAAAAATAAAACAAAAATACTTTTAAAATATTACAGAGAATTTAAAAGGCTCAGATCACTGACTGACATTTGTAAAGGCACTATAACAAGTAGTGCCAGACATAAAGAACTGATTCTTATGCAAACCTTTTCTCCAATTCTGGAAGAAGAGGTAGGGATTGGGATTTTTAAGCAGAGTGAGGGATCCCTTGGAAGAAACAACATTACTACGCTGAGTAATTTTTTTTTTCAAACCCCAGGAATCCCTCACTTATGCTTAATAGCTGCAGACACACTAGCAGTACCTTGGGAGGCTGGGTACAGAACCTGCTTAGGGAAAAAGTTCTGCATGACAGCAGTGCCAAAAGTGGTATCCCTTCTGGTCTGAATGTTCAAACAGTGGTGTTTCGTTAGTGTGTACTGTTTTCCAGGTAGCTGCTTAGAGATTCACTGCAAGGAAACACCTCTTGATGCTGCCACGGAGGCAGAGGTGCCCTTCAGGTGGCAACCTGCCAACTTAGCCATAACTGAACTGTATGTAGGAAACTATCCAATGAGAATCGGTTCTCTTGGATTCTGGCTTATTTGTGCCTGCTTCACTACAGGTAACAAATAACTGGGTATTAGCTGACCTTGAATCCTTAGCATGGTCCAAGTAGTACCTCAGAGCTCCCTTAACATCCAGACTGTTAAGTTGTCATTCTCCGAAGCTGGATTTTGCTGTAAAGGAAACAGACTGATTCAGTTGAAATTCAGACACCTCTTCAGGGAGGAATTTTCTATTAGCTCTTAGGACTAACTTGTCCCTGTGAAATATGATACAGTTAGGATCTGTGCAAATAGCTTGCAGCTTATTCACCCTTCTGGCAGATGTCAGTGCCACCAGGAAAACTGCTTCCTAGGTAACATACTTCAAAGTAGCAGTAGCCACAGGCTTAAAAGGAGCCTCCATCAGCTGAGTAACACAGATTTAGGTCCCATGGGGAGACAGGGTCCCTACTGGAGGGTACCGATGATTAAGGCCTTCAAAAGAAAACTACAGGAAGTACTGAAGCCCTGAGCACTGCACAGATCGGGGCTTCAGTACCCAGATCTCTCCTGCAGGTACAATATACGCAAATCTATATTTGTACCTTAAGACTCATACAAACTGTAGAAACCTCCATACCAACCAGCATGTTGTAATATGGTGGTCCTCACCCCTTGAAATAGTGCTGCAAACCACATAAGTTGTTGACACGCCTTTGACTGTTCCTGAATTGTGCCCTTATGTACAGAGATTTAATAATCTCTGTATCTCCCATGCCCTGCTTTATTTTTACAGACTTTGCCTAAATGCCATGGCATTTACGTGATTTCCTTGGCTGATCCTGCTCAAGGAGTCTGCTAGTACACTGCCTTTCCCTTTTAGGTGCACTGCAAATAGCTGCACCTCCAGGGAATATTCCAGGTAACAGATTTTCATGGCTTCTGTGCACAGCTTGGAAGATCTTGTTTCTCCCTGTGTGTCTGTGCAGCACGTTTGTGGTGTTGTCTGCTCTGATCCAGACAGAATGACCACTGATCTGGGAGGAAGAGTTTGCATTGCCAGGTGAAACGCCCTGAGCTCCAGGAGATTTAAGCACTCCAGCATCTCTTGAGGAAGGGAATCCCCTCTTTGAGGATGCATTCCTCCTTCCACCAATCCAGTACCCTTAACATGGTTGTTGTGACAGGCACCAGTTTAGATAGGGTGTCCCACCTCTGAGACCAAAGGTCCCCTAGAAGGTACTAAGTATCGCTCATCTGGAATCTGGCCCCTGGTACCACTACTGTGGAGGAGGCAATGTGACCCAGTAGCCTTAGAAAATCAACTGCAGGCCTTGACTGGTCTGCTTTGAAGTATTCTACAGTTAAAATCAGATTTGCTATCCTTGCTACAGGAAGGAATGCCTTCCCTTGCAGGATAGCCAGCTCTGCACTGATAAAGTCTAGAACTTGATCTGGTTCTGTTTGGAACTTTGAAACTTTATGAGAAAGCCCAATCCCTCCAAAGTGTTTACAGTCAGTTATATGGAGGCATTTGCTTCCAGTTGTGTTTTTACTGAGATCAGCCCATTGTGCATATAAGGGAAAAAAACTCCACCTCTGTCCTTCTCAAATCTGCTGCCACCACAGCTAGGCACTTTGTGAACACCCTCGGAGCTAAGGTGAGACCGAAGAGAAGGGCTGTGAACTGGTAGAGGCAGTCCCTTAACCTGAATCTGATGTATTTTTTCAGGCATCTTATGCATTTTTCTTTAAGGTTAGGAAGTGGGTTAGGAAGCATTTGGAGTAATGTCCCTTACCCTGTTGTGCGGATGGTACTTTTTCCATTGTATGTGTTTGCAGCAATTCTTCACCCCCAACTCCAGCAGGATTTTTTTTGTTGCTGGCATGTGAGGTTGAAAGACTTTCAGGGCCTGTAGTTTTGGAAATCTTCTGAACTGCAGACAAAAACCCTGGCTCACTAACCCTAGGACAGGAGTAGTGCACCAGTCTTCCTTCCACTGGCAATGGTTGGGCAATCTGGACGGACTTGTCAGGGGTTCTGCTTTGCCTGGGATTTGGGTGCTGGTGTGGCAGCAGCAGCACATCTATTTGCCCTTTTGCCTCCGCCCATATAACAAGCCCTTTGTGGAGGGTATTCTTAGGGGGCATATGCACGAGGGTTGTATCCCCTACCCTCCTGTATTTTATACTCATCCACCTTTTCCATGTAAACCTCTGTCTTGTCACAAAACAGGAAATTTCCCTCAGAAGGAAAATCCAGTTTTTGTCTTGCAGTTCTGGGACTGATTTGTAGTTCTAAGCCAGGCAAACCTTCTTAGGGGCACTGCATGGGCCACGACCCTGGATGCAGTGTCATTAGTATCCACTGCCCTATGAAACTGGTATTTTGTGGCATCTATGGCTGATCTTGCTGTGCCAGCCATATCCTGTGCTGAGTCTCCGGTAGCCTTTTCACTCAGTGCCAGAATGGAGTTCCATAAGGCTTTCTGGTACTGTGCTATGTAGGGTAGATAAGCCGCCTTCCTTAGGAGCAAGAAAGCCAAACTATACACTTTTTTTTGTTCTTCCTGGAATCCAGTTTCCTGGAATCTTTTTCGGGATGCTGGGAGGAAATGGGCACTTTGGCCTTGTCGCAGGTGGCAGTCTGAACCACTCCCCTCATGATCAGGGTGGGAATACAGGTATCCAGAACCTTGTTTGCCAACTGATATTTATTTATTTATTTACTTGTTCATTCATTTTTTCAGCTTTCTTAACTACACCAGCAGCTGAGGTAGGTGCAAAAATGATTTTGAAAGTGCCTTTTCTGAAGAATTTAGGGATGGGAAGCATCAACCCTTTAGTGGGGGATAAGATCATCCTTATCTATGAATTTAACCTCCTCCTCTTCAGTTTCCTGAGGAAATGCTGAGGGAACCAACTATATGTCTAACAAAGGTATAGTGAGAGGCAAGTGTTCTGCAGGTCTTGGAGGTCAGACAAATTCTTGCTTTGGAGAACCATCTTGTTCTATGGGTTCTCCCTCCTTTCTTCTTTGTAAAACATTTCTACCTCCTCCTCCTCTGCAGGCACTGGGGATGGAACCAGAAGCTGAGGAGGGGGGCAGGCATACTTAAGCAATAAGCCACGAGGGGGTGTGGGTTATCGGGGATTTACCACAGCTGGTGGGTTTGCCTACGGCGCAGCCCAGTGGGTAAATCCAGCCAGCCATGGTAAATCCCCGATAACCTAGATCCTCGAAGTGGCTTATTGCGATTATACCAAGTACTGCTTTTTTCATTATTTAAAAAACAAAATAGTACTTGGTATAATGCTTAAATAAGCAACTCAGTAGTACAGCAGTCAGTGTTTTTGTTTTGTTTCCCCTGATGTATGAGGCTACTGTTTTACAGTCTCCACTTAGTGGGAAAACAAGATGGCGGTCGGAGTTCCGCGATTTCCCTGTCGGATTGCTTTTTTTTGCAACATGCGACTGGCTGGCACCTTTTGCGGTGATTATCAGAGGATTTACAACGGAAGTAAGGTGCCAGCCTGCTGTTCTCATTGGTCGGTGTCCAAGGTCCATGGTATAATCATGAAATTCTCAATAGCCTGGAATGCCCAGAAGAATTACCATGCCTTAGACATGTCCTCCATTGAGGGCATTTTTTTTTATTCACTGGCAACTCCTTTCCTTCTTCAGGAGGAGTGACGGCTGTTTTTTTCTTGTTTTTTTGGGGTGGGGGGCATGCATCATCCCTGGTGCCTGCTCAGACTCTTCTTTTTTTTACTGGTCTCAGTGTTCCCCAGTTCACATACCTGACATCTGATCCATCTTTTCAGCTTTATCTTTTCTTATTTTTGTCGGCTGGTATCTCCTTTGCTTCTTCAGCAAGAGGGGCAGTGACATGTTTTTCTTTTGCTTTGTTCTTAGCAGGCCCTTTTACTCTTACTGACTTCAGGATTCTCCCTTTCAGACACCCTGACATGCATACTATCACTAGCAGACTTGTTCTTCTGCTTATTCTGAGGGGGTGGCCCCTCACCTGAGCTTTGTTACGACATAGAGGCAGACTGAGAAGCCCTAATGACTCCTAATTTATTTAGCCCATTATTTAGTGTTTTAGGGCAGCACTCAAAACAAAGCTCACAACTGTTAAAATCGTGGTCTTGACCCAGGCACTTTAAGCACAACTTGTGACAGCCTGCCTTTGTCAGGAGCTGGAAACAGACTTCACAGTTTTTGGGTTTTTTTTCTGCCTTCCTTGCCCCTGCCCTGCCTCTCCTTCCAGCTGCACATAACCCCCCCAACCTCCTCGCCCCGACCCCCCTTCCTACTCACCTCAGATCACAGCCAGACCAGGGGTGGCCCGGCATAACCCTTCACCGGATGGGTCCCTCTCTTCCGAGGGGGAAGGTGCCAGGAGGGGGATACCAGCGCGCTCTACGATCAGTCCCTGGGTGCTGCTGAGGTGGATTCCAGGGCGTCGGGTCATCTGAGGCGGCGGGGAGTCAGCAGCCATTATCCGGCAGACCAGGCAGCTTCTTTCCATTTTTCTGTGGGGAGTGACGTCCTGATGTCAAGGCATACGCCGACGTCTGCCACTCCCCCTTGAACTCCGAGCCCGGCTGTACTGCTGCACTCCCAGCCTCCACTAGGAGTCAGCCTACGCCAGTGTGCATCCCCTGCCCTCCCCCCAGAGAAGGAGAGCTGTCCCCGGACACTCCATACTTCTCCTCCCGGCTGGCCCTCCAGCAACTTTAGTTCGCTGCTCCCAAACTCCGGTGCGTCAAGAGACAGAAATCCAACCGCTGCGCCCGACGGGCTGGCTGACTTCACAGTTTTTAAAGCTTGCAGGTCCCATCTTCTTCCTGAGTCAGACAGTCAAGCCAAACACTGACAAACCAGGGAAGAAGAAGTATTACAGAGCTAGTGGAATCAAAACAGACTTTGAGTCTGTACAACCATGAGAAGACTTTTTTTTCAGTGACTGTCCTGACCAATGTTCTGGGAGTTCCTTTTGTCCTTCTGCCTGTGGTGTCATCAATCTCCCAGTTGCCAAGGGCACCAAATCCATGACTCCAGACACTCACAATTCAACAACGATTAGCATGCCCTGTTTACAACACTTTAAGCTGCAGTGTTTGTTAGTCACCCAAACTTCTCATCATACAACTTTTTTTTTTTTTTTTTACAAAAATGTAGTTCTGACATCCTTGGATTCATCATCATCAATGTATTTTTAATTTTCTCAGATATTTTTAAAACACCTTTAGAACTAATTGAGTAATTACTGACTCAAGTAATTAAAGATGGCATCCGCCCGCAATTTTAAGCAATCTCTTCTGCTGGGGTTATCTTTTGAGTGGGTGTCCGGTGAAAATAGTGCTGTAAAGAATAGCGGATTTTCCTGTCTTACCCTAAAGATGTCTGTATCTTCCAAGGAGGTTGTTTCAATAACCGCCTGCTACAGACCACCATCAGGGGGCTTCAGGATAATTCCACACCTACATAACATATTGCAGAACTCCAATTCAGAATGTATTATTATGGGGAATTTCAACCTCGACTGGAACTCTGAGGAGCTCCAAACATCTGAAGGATTTTTGTGACAAACATGACCTGTCTCAAATTACCCCTAACATTACCTGCCCCAATGCAAGAAATCCAACCCGCAGCTCTCTTATTGACTTAATGCTTGTAAATAAGCCTCATAACAATTTTCACGCAGGGGTGTTTCATAATGACCTAAGCGATCACAGAGCAGTTGCTTGCATAAGATGCACCCCTAAGCTTACTTCAACTTCCTTCTTCAGTGTAAAAATAAACCTTAAATTGTTCAACCAATCCGCTTTCCTCTCAGACCTAAGCCAGATTAGGTGGCAGGACTTTTACCTGGCCCCTTCAATCTCTGAAGCGTATAACATCTTCCAGAGTCTTGTTATGAGGACAGTTGACAAACATGCCCCCCTCACAAAAACTAAGACTAGAAAAAGGTCATGCCCTTGGTTTACTCCTTCTCTAAAAGGAGGCATTAAAAAATAGGGAGAGACTGTGGAAAAGGGCTCGAAAAACAAAATCCGACTTTGACTGGACAGCCTTCATAAGAGCCAGAAACTTTTGTACCAAACTCATAAGGGCTGAAAAATCTAAATATTTCCAGTCTTCTCTCGAATCATCTCAAAACAATACTGCCAAGTTTTGGAACATCCTTAGGGAAATTCAAGGCCATACGCCTTTGTCTCAGTTGCCCTCCAAAATTATTTCCGGAAATAGTATTTTCACTAACAGAGCTAGCATTGTGGAACAACTCAACAATCATTTTGCTATGGCAGGGCTACCATTTGACTCTTCACCAGCAAGTAAGCTCCTCACCCAGCCCCTTAGTAAGGACCCCTACACCCTTGTATCTAATGAAAACTAGCATAGCACATCTTCCAGCTTCAGTGCTGTATCCTACAAACAGGTCGAGGACCTACTCATTTCCCTGGACATTAAGTAAAGTGCTGGTGCTGATCTCCTAGAGCTTCTTTTCCTAAAAGTAGGCTATCATTATCTAACTGCCCCCATCACACATCTCTATAACCTCTGTTTATTCTTAGGTGATCTTCCAGCATGCTGGAAAATAGCCCACATTATACCTCTCTTCAAATCTGGCGATACTTGTGACCTTAACAATTATAGGCCCATTTCTTTGTTACCCATACCAACTAAGCTATTAGAAAAGCTAGTCAACTACCAACTGAGGAAATACTTGGAAATACCTGGAAACTAATAACCTGTTAAAGCCAATCCAGTCCATTTTTCGACCTAAACACAGTACAGTACAATATCTGCCCTTACTAAAGTAAGTAATGACTGGCAAACTGTGCTTGACTCCAAAGGACACATATGTGCTCTCTTTCTTGACCTAAGCAAGGCCTTCAATACTGTTGGCCACAATTTGTTTCTAACCACTCTGCATTGTCTTGGACTTGACGACACCTCCTTGAGGTGGTTTAAATCCTATCTTATTGGCAGAAAACATCAAGTTAAGGCACAGAGGGACCTCTTACCACTCAAACTACTTCTGAGAGGGGTGCCTCAAGGATCTATTTTGGGACCGCTTCTCTTTGCAATTTACATAAATAAGACAGACTCTAATATCACTACAGCAAATGTATACCTTTTCTTAGATGATACAGTAATTTACACAGCCAAGTCCACCCCTGAGCTAGCATGTGCAGAACTACAGAGAGAATTTGATATCCTTCAACACAACCTTCTACAGTTAAAACTACTTCTGAATGAAAAAAGGACTAAAGCCATGTTCATCTTCACCTCCTCTCACGCTATAAAATCTGCCCCAAGTAATCACGTCTTAAAGATCCAAAATCTTCTGAGAGACACACCGGAAGTCGTAAATAAATTCAAATACCTGGGGTTTTGGATTGACAGTAATATCAGCTTTTCACATCACATTTATGAGCTAGCCAAAAAATTATGGCAGAGATTGGGTATATTCTTCCGTATCAAACACCTCCTCAATTACAAGGCGAAAATAAAGCTAGTTCAAACTACCTTCCTTCCGTTACTAGACTATGGAGACATTCTCTACGGTCACTGCTCAAAAGTTGCACTATCCAAACTTGACACACTGTATCACCGTGTGCTGTGCTTCATCACCAGTGCTCCCTTCAACACCCATCACTGCTCGTTGTATACTATGTTAGATTGGTCCTTCCTTAGTGCCAGGAGACTGAGGACTACTTCTCTTTGGATATATAGAGCCATTTCCAATAAGCTGCCCTTACACATCACCGTACTCTTCCAATGGGCACAAGGGTCCTACTACCTAAGGTGCTACTTCCTTATCACATTTGTCGTCCCAAAGGTCAGAACACACTATGGCACCTCATCGATCAGTTTTGCCCTTCCCTCTCTATGAAACACCCTCCAAATATCACTAAGAATTACCCAAATACCTGGTGGTACTGCCTTTAAATTCATGCTAAATAGTGTGCTGTACAAAACATGTAACTGCCATCCTTAAATGCCCTACAACCTGGTTGATATATCCTATATAGCCCGGCTACTACTCTATTCCTAGCCTCATTCACCTTCCTTCACTTCACCCCTTAAGTAACCACTCTAGCCCTCTTCTAAGTAGCCCTCCTAGCCCTCTATTTCCCTCCCCTTCCCTCTGCATACTTCTACCAACCCGTAAAGCCTAAACCTTTTGCCTCTCCCATCTTCTCCCTTCCCGCTACCCTCCCTCTCCACCCTTCTTCACCTAAACTGCTATTAGCTAGCCAGCTTGTTTTGTAGTTGGGTATGCTGGTCAGGTTGAAGTGTAATGATGATGCCCTTATTGTATTTAATGTCTGTGCACCTGTGATGTCTTTCTGCTTGCCGTATTGCAACATTTTATTTGTGCTCCTAATTGTTTTAAATTGTTCATGTCTTTGTAAAAATGTGTCCATCCCAGAACCATCTTGCAAATGAGCTTTGTTCAATGATGTTTTGCCTGGTTAAATAAAAATTGAACTGAATACCAATAGTTATTTGTAGTTTCTGACTAGTAAAGGCACACTAAGCTGTGACAGCTTGTTTGCAGGTGTGTCCTAGGGGCAAGGTTGCATGGACTGGTTTTATTCATTGGGGAACACTGGCCATGACACCTGGGAAACTCACCTACTCTTCTTCAGTAAGTGCTATGGGATCTTTAACTTCCACCTGGACAGTGACTCGAGATGGGTAGAAAGAACATCAGTTTACGGTCTCATCCAAAAAGCACCTCAACAGTGCAGAACCCCACCTTGTAACAGTGTCTGTTACGGGTATTACCCCAAAGTACTTGGTGTGGGGATAGAACCCACAATCTTCTGATCTTCTAGCCCCAGAGGGAGTGTGCTACCTACTGAGCCATTGATAAGTGCCAAGTCATGATGGGGATGGGTTTATTGTCTAGTAATCACACATACTCTCATGCCAAACAGTATGAGTTGAAGGTGAATGCTGTTTGCAAGAGGGTGTTTGATTACCAGGATATTAACTGCTCCCCTGTCTGCCTTCGGATAAGTGGAATAATGGCCTCAGGATATTAACCCACCCCTCAGAGTAACTTACCACTATTCTGAAATATTACTTTGATTAAACATTTACCTCCTGGGATAATTCACTGTATTCTCCATCAGCCCAATACTAAAACAAAAAAAATCACTGTTTCTGGTACGTCAGTTTACTCCTATCGCATCCTGACTTAATATGTTTCCAGTATTCCTGTTATCCTATGGCTTTTTGGGTTTGATATTGTCCCATTCTGCCCTCTTCCAGATTGTTACAACATTTCCCCTACCCCAAATGGTCCTGATCTGTTAGCAGTACCCGCTCACCTCCCTTTCCTATTTATGTTGTTATTCCCCCTCAGCAGACCCTGGCTGTACTGTTTCTAAATTCATCCCCCTATTCTGCTGTCCCTCACAGATACTGTGAGATAACCGAGGCAGAAAAAAAGACGGTGGAGCTGATACTGATGTGAGGGTCAGGAAGCACGATAGTGGCATGCATGAGGGCATCTCCATGATAAGGCCAGTGGAAACAGAGGGTGCCACTAGCTTCTCCCCCAAAAGCTTGTTGTTTACTCACTTTTCAAACTTTCCAGACAACACCATTTGTAAAGATCATTAGCTTGGATAATGCATGGCTATGAGGTCCATGGCAAGAAGCTGACGCACTGTGAGGCAAAGTCAGCTAGTCAAAAATACTTGTGGCTTGTCTTCACTAAGCAGGACTTGGCAGTTTGTAATGCTCATCAGCGGTGGCCAGCGGGTGTTAATTACAGAACTGTTCCTGAAATGTAGCTTGGAAATGGGTGAGGAGGAGATTTTGTTAAAGAGGAAGGTATGTCCACCACAAATTACAATTGCCGTTGGCAGCAGTATAACTCAGGGATGACATTTCAAAAAACTTGAATTTCATGCTACTCCATTCTCAAGGACATTTCCATAAAAGTACAGAAGCACTGTCTCATATAGTTCATCTCAGATAGTGGGTTATTTTGGAGCTGAATTTTCTTTCCTCCTCAGGGGACCGTTGGCAAGACTCTCAGCCCCAGCCTTCCACCTGTGACCATTCACTGCTCCCCTGGTATTGCTGAGCCCCTCGTATCCCCCACAGATTCCTCCCCCCATGGCAGGGCAGGAGCTGAATTTATTAGGTCCTGCTTGTGATGTCACAGTCATTTCCTCATCAACAGATTGTGATATCACAAGTAGGGAATTTGGACTTCCATGCCTGAATAAGACTGTGATGTCAGTGACCTGTAAGGGTCAGAGAGTCCATTTTTACATTGTCCCTAATAATAAAGACTAGAAACGGCCTCAGTTCTGTTTTAGAATGTTATCTGAATGTGTTCTGCTGATCCCAACTGATTTTTTTAGTTTGGTCTTTACCAGAGAAATGGGTCTATTTTTCCCTTAGTTGAGGCCCCATATTGATGCAGCCTTTTCCCACTCAATATTCTTTTTTTTGTCTTATTTATTTATGCTCCCTCGAGCCCTTAGCCGGCCACTCCTTCAGGCCACCACGTCCCTTTGCCATCCACCACCCCCCATGTGCCGTGACCTGAGTAACCCAACATATCCGTTTGTCTGGAGGGCCCCTCCCCCATCTGGAACAACCGAGAGATGAGAATCACCCATAGGCAATCTGCATATTCCTGGCACAGCAGAGGTCGGCACGGACACCTCCAGGCTTTGTGGTGAGTGGGGACCAGCCACCATCATCCGGTCAGCTGACGGTGAATTTTCAGTTTCTCCACCCCCACCCTTGAAGTGGTCGGGCCGTGGCAGCATCCTGGGGGTGGAGGCATTCAGTGCTGTGTTGAGGCCGCAAGCTGCCAAGAACACCAACCACTAGCCACCACCAGAAGCCAACAAACTGTGGTCCGGAACCTGCCCAGTCCCCAGGAGGGAAGCATCCGAAGGATGCTAAACACTCCCTCCCTGCCAGACTCTGCTCCTGACGTCTGGAGTTAGGGCACGAACCCAAGTCGCCAGTGTGCCAAGCAAACACCCACCGCTCGGTGTCATGGAGCCAACATTAATTTTTTTTTAATTACTTACCAATTCCGGAATCCAATGACATCAGCTGAGCTGAAGACTACAATGAAGTGGAACATAGTGACATGAACGCAGTCCATGTCATTGTGTTCGGCTTCACTGTAGTATTCAGCTCAGCTAATGTTGCTGGGTTCTGGAACTGCCAAGTAATTAAAAGGGTGGGAAAAGGCCGCATTAATTTAGGGCCCCACATATGGAAGAAAATAGACCTATTTTGAAGCAAAAACACAAAACAATACACTGGGGTGATAAAAGAGAAAGACACATGCCCAAATTTACAATTATGTTAAAAGAATGTAAACAACAGTATTTATGTTCCCTTTAAGTGGAATCCACTTGCATCCCTTCTGTATAAGGTACAGTATGTGTCTCTCATGTTACACTAATAGATAATGTGGAAGCCAGCACTACTGCATCTTGTTACTGTACTATACAAGCCCTAGGACTGAAGCCACTTAAGATTACATGCATCAAAGCAGCACTAATCTAATCAGAAGATCTTATAAAACATTAACACGAAATCTAAAACATTCTGTTACACTGACCTAAAACAAGAAAATGCATTAACTTAAAAAAACATGAGATATGACTCTAATATCCATATTCTCTTACTACACACACACACTTAAAAATAAAGCCAAGCAGAAAGCATCCTCAAGAAAAGATGTCAAGAAAAAATATTTTGCCTGGCTCAGCAGCAGCACATTGTGTTCCCTGCTGGGAGGTTGGGTTTCATATACGAGCCCCAGAATTCCGATCTGTGGCAGGCTGGGAGTCTAGTGCACCAGGAAGGTGAGGCACTCTGCACCCAGGGAGGGAGAGAGAGGAAGGGAAGGCACGTGCTGCCTGGCATTCAAGTGTCCTCTGCTGGGTGACTAAGGAGCAGCACTCGCATCATCTAAGAAGGCTGCTGCTAGCCCACTTACCCAACTTCCCACCTGGCTGGAGGAAGGATAGCATCGAGGTGGACACAGTTCTTTTGGAGCAGGACGGAGAAAACTGAAACTAGAAATGGTGCTTGAAATTAATGGTATTCTGCTCTGTTCTGTATTCCAGTTTTCAAGATGGAATACCATTATCATCACAATGGTATTCAGATTGTATACCACTCCACCACAGCAATGCTCAGTAGTTTACTCTTTTGGGTAAGTGGAATATTGGCCTCAGCAACAGAATACCAAGTCGAATTTCTCTGGTATGCTGTCTTGCACAGCAGATTATCTTATTAATTTCAACCCTGAGAAATAAATACTGTATTTACAAATGAATGTCTCACCATTACGATTTCACTGAAAATATTTTCTACCTAACCCCAGATGTGAGAACAATAAAACGAGGTGGAGGGAGATATTTTGTTGTTGTTGGGTCCATATATAGGGTTGAATAATGTTTAAATACAAATATCGACACAGTTCTCGATGTCCAGGTTGTAGTACTGGGGGCCTGGCAGCGAAAGACCACAGAGTGGAACTCCGTGGAGCAAGATAATCTCGAAAAAGATCTGCAGTGGTACCCTTCACAAAGGACATTACATGGGTGACAGATCATTCAGGCAAATAACAGGTCAGAATTGAAGTCAAAGACCTATTATGCTAAAATAGAATATTATCCCCTGCAAAGCTCTGTTGTGGAAGTGGGGTATCATGAAGGTACAAATGCTTTTGCACTATTTGATGGGGGAGGGGGTACAGGTAATATTCTGGCTGTTAAGTCTGGATGCGTGCCGTTAGTCAAACAGAGTACAGTTACTGGCACACAGCAGGTGAGGTGGACATGATAAATCCTTTCAGTTATCACAATAGATTTAACGTTTTCTAGTTTTTGTATATGGAGGGGATTCATTAAAAAAATGACCATAAAAGGGTTTCCTTCTTAACACAACTTGCAAGCTTATTTATTTCAAATCATTTACAGTATATAGGCTAGGCCCCCTTTGCTATCATTCTGGGGCATTCTGTTAGCAGGATTATGAGTAAAAGTAAAAGTGTTTACTTCAATTCCAAAAAAAAAAAAAAAAATAATAAACTGCAACTTTTTTCCAGTGCAACTTGTGGCATTACCTACTATTTAACATTTCTTTTTTTTTCCTGATGAATGAAGACATTCACCTAAATGTTTTGTCACTGTATGTCTAAGATGCAACTGTGGCGTTCTGTACATAATGTATAAATTATACCTTCATATCACCAGAACCCTAAGTATTATACCTGTGTAAACAGCTATACATATGTAAGCTAAGTAATTTATATAAAATGTTCTGCTGCTGCTGTTCCAAATGTCGCTTGAGGACTCTCTTGAAAACTTGGTGATGCACCTAAACAGGGCTCTCCTGGTGCTGAAAATGTCAAATAAAGATGATGTCTATTTAAATGAACAAGAGACTACAACAGTTGCTTAATTTTCTGCATTCAGGTATCTTATTGAGATTTATAGTATATATAATTCGGTAATTTCAGATCTGTTAGATCCTGGCCAGCAACATGCATAAATATGAAATGCAGGATTCTACTGAACAGTTTAGAGCCAGAACATGCTAAACTAGGTGATCATTACTAAAATAGTTCTTGCACTGATTTGGCCTAGAAATTGGTGTTTTTATGTGTTTTCTTTTCTTTTTTTGTAGCTAATGCCGTCTCTCCAAATCAGGACACTACCAATTAATGTACAGTACGTGAATTTGTGATGCTAATTTGTAATTTTTACTTATCTATAACTTTTGACCAAGAAATTAACAGTTCTGCACTTCAGCAAGCACTTTCATAAACATAATGCATAAAGCTCTTACAGTTCATTACGGAATACATTTTGCAATTATAAGTTTTTCTTTTCAGAGTTTATCCCACATCTTGGTTCCCTGTTTACAAGGTCCGTCTAACAAATATTTGACTGCTCTCTACTGATCTCATAATGCCTTTGTTTATGTAAGCATTAATCACCGACAGAGGAGGGCTCTACCGTGGATTAATGCCCTGCTGGTGGGTTGGTGCGCGAGGCAGAAGGCGGGTGCAGCAACACCAGCGGGTATTAACCACGGTAGAGCCCGACGCTTGAGGTGATTAATGCGCTTTAAAACATGGTAAGTGCAAGGGAAGTACTCCTACGACTACAGTGTTACCTAAAAGCACACACAGATTTACAGGACGAGTGAATGTAGTACACAACTCATGTTGGAGGCTCGTACATTTGAGTCGCTAAAGATGTATCGCAGTGCGCGTGCACATTGACCACGTCAGATGCATTTAGGTAGTGTGCAGCAATTGTGAGGAAATGCGAAGATACAAGTGGTGTGTTGCACAGACAGAACGTTATTTTTTTCTCTGATTATGACCGACACTTTTCCTCTATTCTCCTTCGTTTTCACACTGCCGACATAGATCGCTGTGGTGCACTCTGGGACACATGTGTTTCTTTTTCTGGGGCCACTACCAATCCAACGTGCAAATATTTGTGTGTTGCATCTGTGACCCTGCCTCTATGCTACCCGCTACACTGCCATACCTTTAGTTCCTGATACTGAGTTGTGTCGCCGTGAGCTGGAAGCCACCTGCTGCTGCTGGATGCCTGTCTCTCACTCGTTGTGACACTTGATCCGCTTCTCTCAGAGGTGCCCAAGGCTGCTGCAGGAGTCGGCGGCATCCCCACAGTTCTTCGATGCATCTTGCATGACACGCCATCTATAGGTACAGCAACATAAAATCTGCCAGTGTCTCTATGTGTCTGACTGTTTTTATGCACGCTCCCGGTTACTTCGCTCCCTGGCCTGTTAATTCCTGCTGCAGTGCTGCAACGCGTGTGGCTACTCTCGGTAGGGAGCCAGCGGGCTCTACGCTTGCCACCGCTCAGTTTGCGCTATATGGTGCTCTTTTGCAACCCAATCTCCTTCCCTCGATTTGACCATTATTTACTGTGCCATGTAACAAGATAGCACAGTGCTCACCATGGCAACGGACTGTAGCATCACAAACCACAACTGCGAGGTTGTAAGGGGACAGACAGTAAGAGTGTTTTTGAAACACAGACTTTGATGGCAGATAAGGACTGTTTGGACCCCTCGTCTGCCCATTTTCCTACCTACTGGATAAGCTGCAGATCCCAGTTAACCATCAGCCTACTACTACTTACCCCCCCACAAGAATTACCTTATGTTTGTCCTATGCATTCTTGAATTCCCCCACTATTTTTGACCCCATGACCTCCTCAGGCAGGTTGTTCCATGTGTCCACCACCCTCTCTGTGAAAAAATACTTCCTCACATTGCCCCTGAGCCATCCCCCCCTCTATCTTCAAATTGTGTCCCCTTGTTCTTGCACATCTCGTTTTCTGAAAGATGCTACCCTCTTGGACTTTGTTGAGTCCCTTGAGGTACTTGAAAGTTTCTATCATGTCCCTCCTCTCCTCAAGGGTATACATATTTAGCTCCTTTAGTCACTCTTCGTATGGCTTCTGGTGCAGACCCTGCACCATTTCAGTTGCCCTCCTCTGAACTGCCTCCATCCTGTCTATATCCTTGCGGAGATGGGGTCTCCAGAACTGCACGCAGTACTCCAGATGGGGTCTCACCAACTGTCTGTACAGAGGGATAACAACTTCCTGTTTTCTACTGGTGATAGAAAGGCATAGTGAAATGGGTACTGAGTTATCCGAAGTATTTTAATAAAACCATAACGGGAAAAAGTAAAAATACCTAAAAATCATTTATGTTATAGAAAATTGTAATACATATGATATTTTTAAACATTTTTATTTTAGTAGAGACTTGCTCTGTAATGAAATTGCATCTTTTGTTACATGGTTGCTTGCTTTCATTTTCCTCATTGTTTGTGAGGCAGGCAGATGTTGATTTTACCTGCTGACAATGTTTTTTCAGGTCCATTATTGATTTTTCAGTCCGTTGTCAAGGGTTTTTTGCCCAGTTCATGCAGGCTGCAGGTTGAAGAGTTTTTATTTTTATCCCCCCCCCACCTTATTTCCCATGTACTATAGCTTGGATTCCTGTTCTAGGAAAATCTCCCATGCTTTAGTATGCTTTAACCTGTAGTTTTGTACTGTGGTATTCATTCGTTGCTGTTATCTGCCTCCCCACCATGTAACATAGCAATGCTGCATTCTGATGTATGCCAATGTTATTCTGATTTCTGTATTACTCTGTGTTACCTGATTTTTGTATTACTGTCTTGCAACCCTATGACATGGAACCACCGTAAAGGAGCAGTTTTGCTCAGATGGTATTAAATCCGAGATTCAATAAATACTTTTTTCTTATGAAGAGTTATTAACAGACACTATCTAATATTCCCGTTGCTGTGGCTAACGTGCTGAAGCCTCTTAGGGTGGTATCAAGCAAGGCTTCACATCTAATTTCCTTGTCTCCTTCTCTGTTATTTTCTAAGAGGAAAGCGGTGTGAAAATTGTGCACTAAGTGCTTCTGGATAGGTCCCTAAGTGTTCAGATCCCACAGCACATATTGGCCAGCTGTCATCAGTTTTTAGAATGGCACAATCTGTTGGCATCTGACGGAGTCATTTGTTTTGTATTCAACAGTTCCTCAAAGCAAATACAATATTTTACAAAACAGGGTTCAGTAAGATAAAGGGTCTTTTTTTGTTTGTTTTGTTACATTCTACCTCAACTACTAGAACTTCCCATGACTGACCACCTTCAAACTCTCCGTTTCTGAAACACAGCTGGAGCTCAAAATGCTGCTTCCCACACAATGGCTCAGAAATATCAGCAGCACCATAGCACTGTCATCCTGAAAGACTTCCACTAGCTACAAATCCCACAGCAGCTAATGTAGAAGGCTGCCCATCTAAAATTCTGATCTTTTCATGGACTTAACCCTTCCTATCCTCCTGACCTAGTCACTCCCCAGCCAACAGCAATCTTCTCTCTTTTTGCCAATGATCTTTCCACTGTTTGTAGCCATGCTTTCATTTCCTTTGGGATCCACTCTCTACAAAAGCCTCCCCAATGAACTGTGCTCAGCCCATTAACTGTACCATTTCAAATCACTCATGATAAGCTACCTCTTCACAGAATTTATCCGCTGACACTCCTTACGCTCTGCTCTCTTCTTCACACATTAATCAAGTTGGATGCCCTCCTTTTCTCCATTTCTTTGTGATCTTAATTTGTTTGCCTACTACACTTCTATGCTGTATGCCATTATGTGATACTGTATATAATATGAAATAACATTTTATTTATTGTTTCTGTTCCATTCATCCAGAACAAATACTGAAAATGTTAGACCTGTAATACTGCTGTGGAATCAGATAATGAAGCACTGAAGCTCTGCTAATTCTTTCAGAAACTGCAGTAACACTTGATGAAAGACCTATGTGGCCCTGAATAACATCTGTGTACTGTAAAATAGATATGTTGATCCAATAAAAAAAAATTGCGCTACCCAAGAAGTTTACTTTTCCTAAGACCAATATAAGGTGATGAACATTTTTTTTCCTTCTTTTGTTTTTCTCATTTTGGACATTTGTATTGGACACACTGGCTCCACATACATCCTGTGGGCTGCTCAATCGTGGACTTCTTCTGACTGCTGTGGTCCTGTTCTACGCAGACCTGACCATCCTAGCAGACCTAAAAAATCCCAGCATAAATCCTATGCCCCCGGCAGGGTTCCCCACCTTTTGGGTTGGCCATGTCCAACTGTGAGGTGGAAAGGGAAAGAGCAGTTAGTTAAGAACTTACTGTAACCATAGATCTTCAAGAGAATTTCCTCTACTGGGCCACACCTTTGGAATTGTAAGCCATCAGTGTCAGGACCACTTGGAAACTTTTGCTAGCCAGAGGCTGCCCACAGCAATGTGCAGCATCGCTGCCTATATAATGTGGATGGCCCCAACAATCCTCAGTTCCCTGCTGGAGAAAAAAGCCTAGGAGGGCATCTTACCAAGAGGAATCAAGAGTCCAAAACCAGTACCAGGCAAACGACGGGACTGGAAACAGAACAAACAGAATAAGGCCTTAGGCACAGCATCCAGTTTATTCTTCAGAAAAAAAGAGGAAGGGTATGCTATGGCAAAATGGAGGCGATACTCTCGAAGATCTACTGTTATGGTAAGCTCTTACATCACTATTCTATCTTTATCAAGGATATCTCCTCCATTGAGTCACACCTTTGGAATGATTCCCAAGTAGTACAAAGTACCCAGGGAGGAGGATTCTGTCTGATACATGATCAGGACAGAAGGCCTTGCAGTACCGCATGTCCAAAGTCAGCTCATCTACAAGAGACGATGTTCAGATTGAAGTGCTTAGTGAAAGTATGTACAGTGCTACATGTGGCAGCAGCACATATACAGTATCACCAGATGGGACATTTTAGAAGCAAGCAACAGAAGAGTCCACAACTTTTATGGAATGACCACAAACAGTACAATGAAGTTCCTTACCATACTTTCTATAACAAAAAATTACTGAGTTATCCAGCCATTGGGACAGGCACTGTTTGGATACAGGTGTGCCCTCTTTCCTGGGGGTAAATGACACATAAAGCTGAGAAGTCTTTCTGCAGGTCTGAGTGGCATTAACATATTATCTCAGTGTTCTACGTACATCAAGAGTATGGAGCAGTGCCTCACCCTTACTGACATGTTCAGAGTAATGAACAGAAAGGCAGATTGTTTGGTTTGGTGTAAAGTTTGATACCACCTTCAGTAAAAATCACAGGATCGGTACATAAAGAGACCTCATTCATTAGAGCCTGAAGCTCAGAAATTCTATGAGCATATGTCATGGCAACTAAAAAAATTTTTTCAAGAACAGAAACATAGGCTACAAGTCGCAGCAGGCTAAAAAGCAACCAGTGTCAATTTTTCAAGTATGAGATTAAAGTCCCAAGGGGGGACTGGATTACAAATAGGTTTCATATGAAGGATACCCCTCAGAAAAATACGGAACACATCTAACTGTGCAACCAAACCATCAAAAGGGGCATGCAATAGTGATATGGCAGCCAAATGCACCATTATAGAGGAATGCTGCAGACCGGAATCAGATAATGAAAGCAAGTATTCCAAAACAGAATTCACAGGACACGTAAAAGGGTCCATATTCCAAGAGGCAGCCCACCAACTGAAAAGCTTCCATTTCAAAGAATAAAGTAGGTCTGGTAGAAGGTTTTTAGCTGCAACCAAGACATCAGCAAACCTTAGGTGACACCCCAAAACATGCAATGTCTATGTTTTCAGGAGCCAAGCATGCATATGTAGAGACTTTAGGTCCAAATGGACCAGAGACCCCCAGTCCTTTGATAACAGATCCCGAAAAAGGGGCAGAGGAACAGGATGCTCTATTGCCAGATGTTGTAGGAGTGGAAACCATATTTGGTAAGACCATAGAGGAGCTATGAGGATGACAGTGGGACTCTGCTCTTAGCCTGAGCAGAACCTTCTGTATGGAGCCCTAAAGATCCTCTTCTTGTCTTCTTTTCTTTGCTCAGGAGCATCTGCAAAAGAAAACATTCCCAAAACACATCCTGCAAGCAAGAAAGAACAACTTGCAGGAAAAAACAGTAACCAAACCTCCCACCAGCAGATACTACACAATCCCAAAAATATTTTAAAGGGTTTTCTACAAAAGGCAGTATAAAAGTATCAAAATAAACATATAAACATTTGGGGGGAGGGAATCCCTAAAATGTCCTGGTACTATGGGAAGAAGTCCTGAGTGCACATGGCACTCCATGCAAGAAGAGTCTATTTAGGTCGAAACCTGCTGAAAATTGTTCTTGGCACAGGCTCAAGGCCTGCTTAACTGCAGTCCAGATCCAGATGTCTTTTTGAGACCAGCAGTTCAAGGGACATCTCCATTTATGGGCACTGTCAATAAAATAAAATGCAAAGAGGAAATTTTGGCCTGCCAGTTCCTGAAGTGCAGACTGCACAGCTACATCACCTCTTTGGATCTGGTTGACGACAAATGTTTGGATCAGGTTCTCCCATGCCACCTGTGGACCTGGTTGCTGCTGGATGGAGTTCGAACTGGATTCACCAGGACAGATGCACCCACGTTGGTCTCCGCTTGGCAGGAGACTTTCCTCATGGAGGCGGGATTCGACAGGACAGATGCACCCACGCTGGTCTCCTCCACTTGGCAGAAGACCTGCGCCATCATGCTGGAGTAGTGACACTCAAGCATAGTACCACTCAGGATGAGGACCATAGACAATTGTCCCATACGGGCAAACAAGTCTTTGGGTGTGAACTGTCTCTTTTCCAGATTTATCAATTACTCAGGCAGAATCTAGGTAAAGGGTGCAACCTAGCTTCCAAAAGTTCAGTCTGTCATGGCAGAATCTGATACCCACATATTTGCACACACTGAATCTAATGGTAGCTCTGGCTTCTTCCCATAACCATTCAGCTATACGGTCCTCTATGTCTTCCCACATCCATCTTGGGAAAAATTGATATTTTTGTCCATATTCGGCTTCAGCCCTGTGTCTGACCAGATGTTCCTCTTTGCTGCTTTTAGGCAGACTCAATCCAATGACCAGGCTTGGGGGAGGCCAGACCTGGTCAAGCCAGCTTTGGATGGTCACAACAGGGAAAAAGCAGTCCATCCCTGCATTTTCTACAGCTTCTGAGCCCTGCACAGTCTCTTGTGGCTCACTTGCAGTTATAGCCACTGGCAGCCCATTCTCACTACCAGTTGCCTTACTAACTTGCTCTACATTCTCTGCCCAGGAGCTGATAGCTGTTTCAGCCTCCAGCATAGTCCACTCCTCACTATGTTCAGAGGCAGTTGCCTCCCAGCGCAAGGCGTCTTCCAGCTCATCTTCTCCTGTGAGACTTGGACTTGGGCCTGCTGCCCACGGATCTACTGACTCAGTCTCTAGCATGTCTCTTCCAACCTTTTCTGGGGTCGAAAATACCATTTCTGTCTGCCACTGCAAGTCGCTCTGGGTCACATCCTCAAGAAACTCTTCCACTAACTCCTCTGGATCATCCTGCCTGCATGCAGTTTCTCCCAGTAAGGCACAGGTCAGGCCCTCACAAAGAGTCCATGTTGGAGCTAAACATATTGCTTTGGACTTGGCTTGCACAATGCCACTGTTTTCACACATCCCATACTGCTTCCCGCAATCTTTAGTGAGTGGTATTATTAAGACATCCCTCCCAGTTTTCACGTATATCACACAGATGTTCACTGGAAAACCAGGTAATGCAACATTTGCTGGTGCCCCTTCACAATTGTACAGCCTCTCATACTGGACTTATTCTCTTTCTTGCTGGGCTATCCATGCTCGGGCATGGAGGGGATACCCTGTCTTTCTGTTAGTCATTTTCTCTGCAACATAAACAACACACAAGTCCAAGTTACTTATCTGCACTTTGCACCTAGCACACTGGTTCTGATTTATTTAAACTGCAAATGTCTCTTTGCTTTCTCTCTGCATTTTACTGAAACTGCTGCCTGAATTACGCAATTGGTTTAAAACACTTTGCACAAGCTTTTGGTTGTTTTCTACAATTAGACCCTTTGCCCAACATGGCGCCTGGTTGTTTACTTTCTCTGGACTATGCCCCAACATGGCCACTGAACGTTTTCCTGCATCACACGCACATTGCTCCATCTGCCTTTGGTTCTCTGACATAGCGTTTGCTTGTACTATGCACAACCTTGCAAATGTATTTTTGAAAACAATCAGCACAGTCTTTAAAACCTTTGGTTACACTTTCTTTAACTTTGTTTAGAACTGCCCATGGCTAGACTACAGCTTATTGGCTTGATAATGGCTACAGCTACTACAACTCAGTTCTTTTTTTGCCATCAAACACTTGCTTAGCTCAATCCTTGCTGACTTTAGCATTAGAACTCTTGCTTTTTGCACATGGTCTCTTTGTTTTGCCTTTAATGGTACTTACAGAAAGTAGCTGGTTCCCCTCCTTTGTTACTTGCGGCCTTCCCGACGGTTTGAGGATTGTTGGGCTGTGCAGCCCAATGGCTTGCACCACGCACACTCACAATCACTACCACTGTGGTCGCTAGTTGGGAGAAGCCTGAATTGACTGTTTTTTAAAGTCTTTTGGCAAAAGCAACAAAGTTCTCCTTTGCGATGGTTCACTGCTGCTGCTGCTAACTGAGCTGTTCGCACACTCCTCGCTCTCTCCTCCTTGAACACTCCTCTCACACAGAGACTCCAGGCAGGATTTGGCTGGTTTCACCAATCACACGACACCATGCAAATGAGCTCTCTCTCTCTCCTGCCTGCACTCCCTCATGGTGATCGTCGAGGAGCCAAATTTATACAGCAAAACTGACTTTTTCTCGGCTTGAAATTTCAATGGGCAGAAGTGCTTTCAGGCAATTTTAGCACAGTTTTTTGTACATTTCCATTAGCGACTCACCCAGTTTACATCACAAGCATTTGAAACTTTCTGGACACTTGGGCACATATGTTCTCTTTGTCCACAACAACTTTTAACTTTCAAATCTTTACTTTTAACACTCTTTTAAGCACTTAGACTGACAGGGCACACATTCGTTGGCACAGCAATCATTGGCATCACAGTTTCCACAAGCACCACAGACAGCAAATTCTCCACAGAAACACAGGCAGCAAATCTTTGGATGGCACTTTACTGGGCACAACTTTACTTTTCTTTTCAACAATTTCTGTTATGGTGCACCGCCACCAGACAGAAAGACCCTAGACATACCCTCAGCATTTGCACTGGCATGGCAACCTTATCCTCTCACCCAAGATCTTTGGACGAGTCCCCATTATTGCAGCCCGAACCCTGGCCAAGAGCGGCATCTTGAAACTAGGACTCCACTAAACTTGTACCCAGACAAGGCATCAAACCACAAGTTAGCATAAAATAGTCATCACCCCTGGCACTGGGGAAAATACCTGGCTCGGCATCTAGAGGTCGGAGGGGTTAGGGTGCAAAACAAACATTTATATTTACTCCAAGTTTTGGGAGAGAGAGGTGCTAGGTCCATCTTCTGAGGGGTCCCATAAACAAGTCACACTAGGAAGCACAGATCAAATGTCCACTACTGGAAATGGGATTGTACAGTATGGCTTTATTCTGACACAAGATGGAACAAACACAGAACGTCATGGTCTCCCAGGTTGGAACCAATATTCTCAGGGCATCACACACTTTTCTTTTCCAGAAACAACACTTGTCTTGGGTTGTACACATTCCTACTAGTCACAAACTATGAACAGTCCCTCCCTCTGTGCCAGGGAATTGAACATGGACATTTCTCTCAAAGTGTCTCTTACATGGGGTTTGCCACACACTTAAAAACATTACAAATATTTTTCCTCCTGACGTGATGGACTTCGTTAACATGCCCAGGGTAACCTTGTGCCCTTCCATGAAGCAGTTAGCCTTGACTGAAGTTTAAGATGGGGGGTTTGCCCACCCTGTCCCCAATCAGTCTTTGTCATTCCTTCTGGGTTACAAAAATTGAGCCTTCAATCTCCTAAGATTGCTAAAGGACTCAACATTCTCAATCTTCACATTCAGCACATTTTTGTGGTGATACTGGGGCCCTGACAGGTGTATTCTAGCCTTATCTCTGGGCACATACACCACAGACAACTCCCTAGAAACAGTTCCATGTAATTGTACTCACGGTTTTGTTTGTCCCTTTATTACAGATATGGGTGCTTGAAGAAATTTCTCTTCCCTTTCAGGTAGCTTCTCATAGCGTCAAACAGAAAAACTCTGTCTCTCTGGTCAGCTGACACTCTTCCAGTCTCTCAGGGGATTGCCCCTTAGAAACACTGACTCTGCAGTCCCACTTTACTTTCTCTGGAATGACCCACTGGGGTCCTGCTGTCAACGGTCTCCACTACTTCTCTTGGCACCGCTGTATTTTCACTCACTAGGGTGAGAAAATGACCAGAGGTCCTTTACCCAGCTTAGACAGGCTGGCAGGCACCTCTACACACTGAGAGCTCCCACACTGAACCAACCGCACTACTGTCTGAACATTCTAAAACTAACCCCAGGCAGCTGATTCCAAAGTGGCTCAGGCTGGTGTGAGAGTTCCAAATGGCATAATCCATTCTCTCCTCAGGTTAGCTGAGTAAACAATGATGTCATGTTGGAAGGAGCTTTTAACAACTCCTTACAGGCTGCCCAGGAACCTTCCTAATCTAACACTGATGGGACTCTAGTAACCCCAGGGGACTGGGTGGTTACACAGAGATTTCAACTCATTAACAATTAAAAACATTTGTAATTCAACCTTTCTATTTCTATCAATAATCAACAACATATACCCTATAATAAAGTACTAAATCAATTATAACATTAAAATTATATATATATATTTATATCTAATAGACTATCTAAACATTCTAATCTAAGTAACTAAGACTAAAACATTTAAACATCTTATGGATTATTACATATTCTCCCTCCATATAAAAAAGAAGGAAGAAACAAGCATAAACCCTAGGTGGTTATATTAATAAGGTTAAATACCTTATTAATATGACCACCTAGGGGATGGGGGGGCAAGAGCACATGAGCATGAATACTGGGGCGGGGTTAAGAGGCAAAGTAGAGAAAACTGGAACGGGGGCAGGGTGTAAAACATGGAAGGTCATGTACACAAATGCTGGCAGTCTGGGAAATAAGGTTCCAGACCTGGAAGCCTTGGTGACGGATGCAGACTTTGACATAGCAGTAATAACAGAGACATGGTATTCTGCTAATCACAGCTGGGACGTCAATGTACCAGGCTATACACTGACAGAAGGGACAGGGAACGTAAAAAGGGAGGGGGGGCAGCCCTGCACGTCAAAGAAGGCATAAAGGCTACAGAAGTACAGGAAGGCAGGGGGAGCCCGAGGCAATGTGGGTCACCCTTGAACCAAGAAATGACACACCAATACATACAGGGTGATCTACAGACCTCCGGCACAAAGGGGGTAAGTGGACAAGATACTAATGGTGGAAATTCATGACATGACAGCTTAAGGTGAAATCCTGTTGATGGGAGATTTCAATATGCTGGACGTGGATTGGACCACCCAGGCAGCTGCTTCAGCCAGAAGCACGGCCATCCTGGAATCCTGCAGGGGGATGAACTCAGTCAGATGGTGCATGTGCCAACCAGTGACAAATCAGTTCTAGACCTGGTATAGACCAATGGGAACAGAGTTGAAGGAATCCAGGTGGAAGGGCAGCTGGGATCCAACGACCACCAGATGGTATGGTTTGGCATGGAGACAGGGACTCGATTAAGCCACACAAGGACAAAAGTATTCAAGTTCAGGAGGGCAGATTTCAATTAAATGGGTAGATGTTTAAGAGCAGCCCTGGAGAAGGTAGAGGTAATGAAGGGGATGGAGGAACAGCGGGGAAGACTAAAAGGAGCCATTATGGAGGTAACTAACCAATGCATTAGGATAGTGGCCAAAGAGAAAAGAAGAAAGAAACCAATATGTTCTCTTAAGAGGTGGGAGACAACGCAAGGGCTAAAAGAGCAAGTTTCAGGAAGTATAAGGAGACCCAAAGGGAAGAGGACAGGGAGGTGTACCTTGAATGTCTAAGAGAAGCAGGGAAGGCTGTTAGGAAAGCCAAGGCACAGACAGAGAAGGGTTTAGCATGGACTGTGAAAAAAGGGGACGACATTCTATAAGTACATCAGCAATAGAAGAAAAATTGGGGGAGGTTGTGAGGGTCAAAGGGGAGGAGGGAGAGTGTAAAGAGGGGGGATCTAGACAAGGCATAAATACTGAACAAATACTTCTGTTCAGTATTCACTGAGAAGGGAGAGGGTCAAGGACCACAGCTGGGGAGCAGAGGCAATCAGGGGGGAGAAGTGGACACCAGTCCATTTATAGTGGAGAAAGTTCTGGAGGAACTCCCAAAGCTGAAGGTGGATAAAGCCATGGGGCCAGATGACATACACCCGAGGATATTAAGGGAGCTGCGGAGGGAACTAGCAGCGCCTCTGGCCACCCTGTTCACAGAGTCACTCAACACAAGCATGGTTCCAGAGGACTGGAGGAGGGCGCATGTAGTCTCACTGCACAAAAGTGGCAGTAGGGTGGAAGTGGGGAACTACAGGCCAATCAGCCTCACCACAGTGGTGGGGAAGATCATGGAGATGCTGCTGAAAGAAAGGATAGTGGCACACCTGGAATCCATTGATGCCCAGGATCTGAGGCAGCACAGATTCACATCAGGAAGGTCTTGTCAAATGAATCTGATAGTTTTTTTTGATTGGGTGACTAGGGAAGTGAATCAGGGAGGGGCCGTTGACATTGCCTACCTAAATTTCAGCAAAGCCTTCGATACCGTCCCACACAGAAGGCTAGTTAACAAGATGAGTAGTCTGGGCATGGGGCATAAGGTGATACATTGAGTCAGAAACTGGCTGACAGACAGAAGGCAGATGGTAGTGGTTAATGGGATCCAATCCGGGGACAGAGGGGTGATCAGTGGAGTGCCAGAAGGATCAGTACTGGGACCTGTCCTGTTCAATGCCTTCATTAGTGACATTGCAGAGGGGCTGGAAGGAAGGGTCTGCCTATTTGCAGATGACACCAAGATCTGCAAGAGGGTGGATACTCCAGAAGGGGTGCAGAAAATGAAGAGGGACCTGGAGAAGCCTGAAAGATGGTCGGAGGTGTGGCAACTGAGGTTCAATGCAAAGAAGTGCAAGATAATGCACCTGGGTAGGGGGAACCCTGGGGAGAGCTACAGGATGGGGGGAGGTGCTGACTGTCACCAAAGAGGAAAGGGACCTAGGGGTTATCATATCTGATTGCCTTAAGGTATCAAAGCAGTGTGCAAAGGCTGCAGGGAGGGCCACTGGCATGCTGGGGTGCATAGGCAGAGGTTTTACTAGTAGTAGGCAGGAAGTGGTGATGCCATTGTATAAAACACTAGTAAGGCCTCACCTGGAGTACTGTGTGCTGTATTGGAGACCACATGTGTAAAGGACATAAACAAGGAGGAGGCTGTCCAGAGAAGGGTGACAAAGACAGTGCATGGTTTGCACCACAAAACATATGAGAAAAGACTAAGAGACCTCAATATGTACTCACCGGCAGACAGAAGAGAAAGGGGTGACATGATAGACACTTTAAAGTACCTCAAGGGCACGAGCAAGGTGTAGGTGGGGGATCTTTTCCAATGTAGAAAACATACCAGAATGAGAGGGCACAATATGAAATCGGAGGGGGGTAGATTAAGAGGTAATGTGAGGAGGGTTTTCTACACAGAGAGGGTGGTGAACATTTGGAGTAGTCTGCCACAAGAGGAGGTAGGGACAAGCACAGTGGAGGGGTTTAAACATGCCTGGGACAAGCACAAGGGAACCTTGGGTGGGAAGGAAGTGATGAAAAGCCACTGACCACTTAAGGTGAGTGAACGCATACATGTATAGGGCCTATGGGCAGACTGGATGGGCCTAGCAGTCCTTATCTGCCAACAATTTCTATGTTTCTATAAAAAGGAGTAATCCAAATCATATATAGAAGATGGGTACATGACATCTTGCTCCCGTCAATTCGCTCCCTACAAAGTTGCTCCCAACAACTCGCTTCTGTAAAACTCGCCCCCATTCTAACTCGCTCCCATTCAAACTCGCTCCCGCTGAGAAATCCTTTGACCATGCCTTACAGACTGCCAAAGCACTATAATTGCTTAATAGATTAAGCTACAGTGCAATCAATTAACACATCACTGTACAAGCTGTACTTATTTATCTGGTAATAGCAATTAGTTTTGAATGTAAACCGCCAAACTGCCTGTGGGTTTCTTCATTTGTTTCTCCTGACAGTATGGCTTGCCATTTTTTTACCTCTGAATGACAGAAGAAGAAGCTGGTAGATGAGTGTAATTTTATTTACACTCATCACAAGCGCGGATTCCAAGGCAAAGCAATCTGGCAAAACCTTTTACAGGTACATAAGTGAAAAAAGAAGGACAAAGGGAGGGATAGTGAGACTGAAGGGGGAGGATGGGAGCCGCGTGGAGGATGACAACAGTAAAGCTGACATATTGAACAGGTATTTCTGCTCAGTCTTTACTAAGGAAGAGGGGGTAATGGGTCTGAAGGGAGTACAAGGGGTGAGAATGGTGCAGAAATGGACACAAGTCCTTTACACGAAAGGGTCCTGAAGGAACTGGAAGTAATAAGAGCTGATAAAGCAATGGGGCCAGATGGGGTGCACCCAGGGTCCTAAAGAACTAAGAGAGGTGGTGGCTGAACCTCTGGCTATCCTGTTCAGCCAATCACTGGAAACAGGGAGGTACCCAAAGACTGGAGGACAGCAGATGTAGTCCCCTTATACAAAAGTGGGAACAAAGAGGAAGCAGGGAACTACAGACCAGTCAGCCTCACCTCGGTAGTGGGGAAGATCATGGAAGCACTACTGAAGGAGAGATTGGTGGAACATCTGGTTGTCAATGGACTACAGGACCCAAGGCAGCATGGTATCACCAGGGGAGGTCATGTCAGACCAACCTCATTGAATTTTTTGACTGGGTGACTAGGGAGGTGGATCAGGGAGGGCAGTGGACATGGCCTATCTGGACTTCAGCAAGGCCTCTGACACTGTGCCACATAGAAGACTATTACACAAACTGGGGAATATGGGTGTGGGCAGGACAGTAGTGTGGTGGGTAGGTAACTGGCTGGGTGGCAGGACACAGAGGGTGGTGGTAAATGGCTGTCACTCCACAGAGGAAGAGTGACCAGTGGGGTACCACAGGGATCAGTGCTGGGACGGTCCTATTCAACATCTTCATCAGTGACATTGCACAGGATATAGAAGGCAGAATTTCACTGTTACGCTGATGACACAAAGCTCTGTAACAGAGTAGACACACCAGAGGGTGTAGACAGAATGAGAAGGGACCTGCAGAAACTTGAAGAATGGGCAAGGGTTTGGCAGTTGAAATTCAATGCAAAGAAGTGCAAGATAATGCATATGGGGCACAAAAACCCTGGCACAATATATCAGTTGGGGGGTGAGGATATAGCATGCACCAAGCAGGAAAGGGATCTTGGGGTTGTCATCTCTGATGACCTCAAGGTAGGGAAACAGTGTGACAAGGCATCAGGTAAAGCAAATAGGATGCTGGGATGTATAGGCAGGGGCATCACCAGCAGGAAAAGGGAGGTCATAATTCCGCTATACAAGACACTAGTGAGGCCCCACCTGGAGTACAGCGTACAGTTCTGGAGACCATACCTACGTAAGGACATAGACAGGGTAGAGAAGGTTCAGAGGAGGGCAACAAAGATGGTGCATGGGTTGCATCACAAGTCCTATGAAGACAGGTTGAAGGAACTGAACATGTACTCCCTGGAGGAGAGGGAGGGAGAGAGGATATGATAGAGACATACAAGTATCTTACAGGGAGGAACAGGGTGCAGGAAAACACTATTTTAAGCGAAAAGATGTTTCAGGACTAGAGGCATGGGATGAAGTTGGAGGGAGGGACGATTCAGAGGAAACATGAGAAGAATTTCTTCACAGAGCAGGTGGTGGACAAGTGGAACACCTGCCAGAGGAAGTGGTGGGGCTGAAACAATCACGGGATTTAAGAATGCATGGGATAGACATAAAGGAATTCTAGAGGTCAGGGGTAAGGGGAAATAGACTTCTAGGAAAACAAACTGAACTTACAAGCTCAAATGGGCAGACTAGGTGGGCCATAGGCCCTTATCTGCTGACACTGTCTATGTATCTATGTATCTAGTGTGAGAAGGCTGTGTAAAAACCCAAAGTATGTAACGCCAGAGTACACACAGCTAGCTATGAAGAGCCCACAATTGTGTACAGATTCAGTCAACATACTCGTGCCCCGGACCCTGCATTAGTCGAAAAGGGTGAGGCAATTACCTTAACCAAACAGCGAGCTGCACAAACACAGGAGAGCACAGCCCAAGTCCTAATACATGCGAAACAAAATGTGTTGTTGGCCTCTCAAGGTAAATTAGTGGACAGGAATTTGAAACGGACAATACAGAGGGTCCGCATACATGGTGCACCTCCCAATCCTAAAGACCGTGTAGAGCTGGTAATACCTGAAAGCTACAAGACTTACAAGCCAGACTCTGGTGATGCCACTGTCAATTTTCTGCTCTATGACAGTGGCCCTTTACCTGACTGCATATTAATATTCGGAAAAGAAAGTAATTTAAGCTTTCTAGAGAAAGCCAAAAACTGGTATGCTGATGGAACTTTTAATGTAGCCCCACCACTGTTCCATCAAATGTATATTATCCTTGCTGAAAGGTTTGGAAATATGCAGTCGGCTGTCTATGCATTGCTCTCAGGAAAGAGAAGGGAGACATACGAGCGCATGCTGCAGGTATTAAAGGACATAAATTCGAACTTAAATCCAGAGTTTGTCATGACAGATTTTGAGAGGGCATCAATAACAGCATTTCAAAATGTGTTCCCCAGTGCCAAACAAATCGGTTGCTTCTTCCACTTTACACAATGCGTATACCGCAAAATACAGTCGGAGGGTTTAGCTACCAAATATGCTCAAGATGAAGAAATTGCACTAAAGTGCAAGTACTTGCCTGCTTTGTCTTTCTACCCCCCGGAACAAGTGGTGCCTAGATTTGAAGAAGTAACAGATGAAGCCCTTAATATTTTTCCACCAGAGCTTGAGCCCATAATAGAGTACTTCGAAGACACTTGGGTGGGAAGAAGAAATCAAAGGGGCACTGGCCGTCGACAACCGCTATACAGTATTGAGCTGTGGAACCACTCTGCCAGTGTAAGGGACAAACCTGCAAAGACAAACAATGTGGTAGAAGCATTTCATAGAGGTATGCAGAGCATACTCTCTATGGCTCACCCAACATTGTGGCAGTTTGTCGATGGGATCAGGGGGTATACAAAAAAAATGGGATTCCAAGAGTGAACAGCTTATCACTGGTAACCCACCTATAGGATCTCACACAGTATACAAGGACAGTGTAGATCGACTGAATTTTATTCTCGAAAAATGTGAGGATCATACTATGGAGGAGTTCCTCCGTGGTGTCGCACACTGCTTCGATTACTAACTTGGTTTTTAATCCTTGCTTTTACTTAATAAAGATGGATGCTTTTATGGATTACACTGTATTACATTAACTGAACTATTTTAATACTTGACTTAATAAAGATTTGGAAGCTTTTACTATAAACCTACTATACTATACACCTGCGCTACAAAGGTAAGTCATTACTTCATCACATATACAGTATAGTTGTAGCTGTGGGGAGGTGGGAGCATTAGTTAAGTAAATGTATTTTTTTTTTTTTTGGTTTCCTTCACTTTACTTTCCAACTGGTGATGAATTTAGTTTTGTTTTATTTATTTCGTTTAGTTTCGTTAACTGCTGCTGAATTTTGTTGTTTAACACACAACAAGGAGCAATTAAAGTTTTAATCTACAACTGGTGATGAATTTCGTTTACTGCTGCTGAATTCATTTACTTTCATATAATTTCGTTTAGTTTCATTTGCTGCTGCTGAATGTCGTGTGTAACATACAAAGTTTTAAACTACAACTGGTAATGAATTTCGTTTACTTTGTTTGTTTCGTTTACTGCTGCTGAATCTCGTTGTTTAACACATAGGGAGCGTATTTACTGCTGCTGAATCTCGTTGTTTAACACACAACAGGGAGCGTATTTACCAGGAGCGGGTTGCTAAAGGAGCTAATTGACTTCGGGATGGATTGTCGGGAGCAACATGTCATGGAGCGTATTGTCGTGCTCCCGTAGAAAATAACTACATATTGACTTTCTTCTTACCTTTAAACAGGTGGGGTGATCGATGGTGGGAGAACTGAGGAATGCTGGAGCTGCCCACATTATACAGGTGGCAACGCTGGATGTCACTGTGGGCAGACCCCAGCTACCAAAAGTTTCATGCTGACAGTTTACACTTATAAAGGTGTGGCCCACTAGTGGAGATACCCTTGATGAAGGTCAGATCACACATGAGGCACCATTGTCAGGAGATTGACCACTCTTCTAGAGCACAGCTGACCATGAGTGGTTATTGGTTGAGGCTGTTAGGCTACAGCCAATCAAAGGCTTTTCCCTGTATAGGTCTCACCCTCCACCACAGTTACGCAATGTTCCACCCCTTCGTGTCACTCTAGGAGCACTGCTTCAAAAGCACTCACCCCGAGGATGAGGAATGCTTCCTCATGGAAACTCTGAGCCCTCTGTACCTGCCTATGTTCCAGCCACCCTGGTTCAGAGAGCAAGCCTGGATCACCAGCATGTCCTTACTACTCAGTACTATGGAGGTGGCCTGGATGTGAACTTTCAATCTTGCAAAAATACTTTATATAAAGGCCCTTTGTTTTTTTCTTGAAGGTGTTAAGAAATGATTACATACTGTATCTTACCACATCCTTTTTTCGTTTTAATTACAATCACTCTTCAGATATGCTTTAGCTGCATATTTTTAAAGACATTATTTTTATTACTTTTTTGCTACCACTGAGCCTGCCTTTGTTGTCCTCTTCAGTGTATTTACTGCTGTTGGTTCCTCTGTTCCATTAGTATTCTGTAATGTCAGTTCTTTAGCTCAGTGCCATCTGCTAAGTGGGTAAAATCATAGCTAGAACATCATCAAAAGCCCAGAATATGGATATGCATAATGGGAGGCAGTATTGCGCAGTGGTTTAAAGCTCTGAGCTGCAAATTGGTGACAGTCAGCAGACCAGACCTGGGTTTGAATCCCACAGCTTCCACTTGCATGCTGTGTGACCCTGAGCAAGTCACTAAACTTCCCTGTGTTCCCAGGTCGCTCCTGTAAAAAATCAGGAGCACAGGATCCAAGACAGCATGGGTTTACAAAGGGAAGTTCCTGTCAAACTAATCTCATAGATTTCTTTGACTGGGTAACCAGAGTGGTGGACCAAGGGGGAGCAGTTGATGTTGCCTACCTTGACTTCAGCAAAGCTTTCGATACTGTTCCACACAGAAGATTGACTAATAAGCTGGGTAGGCTCGGGGTGGGTCAGACATTGGTCAACTGGGTGGCAAACTGGTTGACAGGCAGAAAACAGAGAGTGGTGGTAAACGGTATACAGTCAGAAGAGATGCAAGTCACAAGTGGGGTACCTCAGGGATCAGTCCTGGGGCCAGTCCTCTTCAATATCTTCATCAGTGACATTACAGATGGACTGGAGGGTAAGGTTTGTCTGTTTGCAGATGACACCAGGATCTGCAACAGAGTAGATGATCCAGACGCTGTGGGCAGAATGAGAAGAGATCTGGATAAACTAGCAAAATGGTCGGAAGAGTGGCAACTGGGGTTTAATGCAAAGAAGTGCAAGATCATGCACATAGGGAAGAGAAACCCTGAAGCCACTTATAGGCTGGGAGGGGAGTTGCTGGCAGTCACAAGGGAGGAAAGAGACTTGGGCGTCATCATCACCGATGACCTGAAATCATCCAAGCAGACCTCTAAAGCAGTAGGTAAGGCTGGAGGGATGTTGGGGTGTATTAGCAGGGGTATCACAAGTCGGAAGAGGGAAGTAATAATCCCTCTTTACAAGACACTGGTTAGGCCCCATCTGAAGTACTGCGTGCAGTACTGGGGCCATACCTTAAGAAGGACATTAACCAAATTGAGGCAGTCCAGAGAAGGGCAACCAAAATGGTGCAGGGACTGCATCAAAAAACATATGAGGACAGATTAAATGAACTCAATATGTATACCCTAGAGCAAAGGAGGGAGAGAGGTGATATGATTGAAACATTCAAACACCTTAAGGGCATTAACAAGGTGAAAGAGTCTAACATGTTTCAATTTAAGAAAAATAGCAGGACAAGAGGACACAGCATGAGATTAGAGGGAGGCCGATTAAGGGGTAATGTGAGGAAGTTCTTTTTCACAGAAAGGGTGGTGGATGCATGGAACGGCCTACCTCAGGAAGTGGTGGATATGAATACAGTGCAAGGCTTCAACCAGGCATGGGATAGGCATACGGGAGCAATACAGATGAGTATAAATAGACAGGCCATTGACAGAGCAAAGGCCTATGGCACACTGATAAGGTAGAAAAAGAAATGGGCAGACTGGATGGGCCTTGCGGTCCTTATCTGCCATCAGCTTCTATGATATAAACAGTGTAGTCAGTGGAAGAATAGAAGGAGAACTCTGTGTCAGTAAGTTTATTCATTTAAATGTTTTAGCCATGGAGGCACACCGAGCCAAGGCTCATTTCAAGGGGAGGGTGTGCTAAAGAGGAAACAGGGTGGAGGGTTGTTACAATAAATACCAATGGAAAAAAATACAGTAGTTACATTATATAAAAACTGCACAAAAAATGCAGTTAACTTCAGCACATTAAGGGTGGCAGATGGCTGGTAGTCGAGGACCAGAGAGGCCAAGAGACCATAGGGGTGGCAGACAATGAAGAGGAAGGGGAACTAACAGGGTAAAGAGTAGTTACAGGAGCAAAGGTAACCAGCACCTCAGGGAGATGAGCTTGAGGTAAACTGAAGGGAAGGACCAATGAAGAGAAGGGGGGAGTTATTCCACAGGTATGGGAAAGGGGATAAGAAAGTAGCCTTCCCCACTGAAGATTTACAGCTGGGAACAGTGAAAGAATTGGTATCAGAGAACTGAAGGAAATAGAACAAGGGAGGTACAGAAGTAAGGACCAAAGAGCAGTAGCAGGGGAGTGAGCCTAACCAGAATTAGGAGTGAAGGAAGGGAAGCGGCATAAATGCCTGTCTGAGAAGGAGGGGTGTGCTAGACTGGAGAAAAGGGAGCAGTGGTGTATGCAAGGAGGGCAGTTTAGGGCACAAAAACAGAAGGCATGTGAGATGGGGTTCCAGTCAGTCAGTCACAGGAAGTCTTGGACAATTCACGGGCACCGAGTCTGCAAAACCCAAATGGAGTGGGAAGACAGACTCAAGACACTCCTCCAAAAAGAAACAAGATGGATTTTCCACTTCATCTGCCTCACTCCAACACGATTAAATGACGAATGGAACCTGCTCCCATATCTGTGAAATTATCTGAATAATGATGTTACTAGTAATGCTTTTCTGTGTTTACTGTACGCACATTTCATTGTATTCTTTCTCCTTTCTATGTAAATTTATAGAAATTTTGCTCAGATCAGAGTAGAAGGAACAGCCTTTTTTTATGTTGGTGTGCTTGCGCAGCCAACATCTTGCGGTAGTGCAGATTTGGAGGCACAGTCACTGTTGGGCGAATGCAAGGCACGCATCAGTAGGTGTGTCCCTCATTCCCCCAATCAGCCTGCATGCCGGCGCCATACCATGCATACATAATGTGGCGAGCACATCTAAGGAAAGGTCCGCTGCAATGTGAGCAAAGCTTGTCACACGCAGCGGACCTCCTGACGTGCTTCCCCGGCAACAGAAACATGGCGACACACTGCCCGCCAAACTGCTGACTTTAGGGGTGCCCAATCCCCCTGTCGGCTTGCCCTGCCCCCAGTGAATGTGTGGACAGGGGAGCCCATTTCCCGTCGGCACAAAGAACCCCCATTTGTTGTATGGCCGGGGGTGCCCAATCCCCTCGGCTCTCCTCTTTCCTTGTGTGCCGACGGGGTGCCCAACTTCGTCGGCATAAAGTTACCCCCACTTTTGTTGTGTGCCGAAGGGGGTGCTCAATCCCCCATCAGCTACAGCTGCCCCCCCAAAAGACTCCATTGGCATGCTGGGAGACAACCCAGCGTGCCACTGTGAAAACAAAAATGGTCCCTCGATGCTGTTTTTTTTTTTTTTGTTCCCTGTAAAAAAAGGAAACGGTCCCTCGGTGGTCTCCCTGCCCCCTCCCACAACCCGCACTCCACTCAATGCACACCCTGCCTCCCCTTGCTTACCTCCGAGTCCAAGCGATGATCTTTGGTGGACCGTGAACATGTCTGCTCTCTTCAAAGCCGACCCGAACTGAGGAAATGCCAGTAAGCTGTATAATGGAATAAATAGGGTTTTTCCAACTTTGATGCATATCTCAGTCATTTTTGTGAAATTTTGGCACCAAATTTTCAACATGGTCTTTTTTGGGATCCCTCCTCATGATTTCTGGCACTGTCATGGCATTATTCAGTCCCGAAAGGTGATTTCACGGTCACTGTGCAGAATCACCTTCCGGGATGGAGTAATGACACGACGGTGCCACTGTTTATGAGGGGGCTCTCAAAAAGCCTATGTTGCAAATTTGGTGACAAAACTCCCCAAAATGGCTGTTTTACGAGTGTGCGTTGCGCTGTTTCTATGCACGCTCGTAATGTCATGAATTTGTAATAATTTCATTCCAGATTTTAAAAATTGGCATTTTTCCACACCTCCTGATGAACAGTACAGCTGTCATTTTACATATCCTGCCCGAAATGTGTTTTCGCACGTCCAGTGCAGAATAGCGCGGTCACTGTACAAAATCACATTTCAGGACAATTTGAGGAAATGACGGTGAAACTGTTCATGAGCAGAGGTCCTAAAATGCCTATGTTGAAAATTTGGTGCTGACAGTCCATAAAATGACTGTGTTGCAAGTGTGCATTGCGCAGTTTCCACGCACCCTTGTAACTTCGCAAATTTGCAATATTTCCATGCCAGATTTTCAACACTGGCATTTTTCCACGCCTCCTTATGAACAGTACAGCTGTTATTGTTCACATCCTGCCCAAAATGTGTTTCTGCACCTGTGACGCACAATGGCGTGGTCGCTGTGGGAAATCAACTTTTGGGACGGATTAACAAAATCGCAGTGCCACTGTTCATAAGGGGAAGTCCCAAAACACCTATGTTACAAATGTGGCTACCAAACTGCAAAAAATAATTGGGTTATGGACGTGTGTTGCGCAGTTTGCATGCATGCTCATTGGTCACTCCAGATTTTCAACGTTGCCATTTTTTTATGACTCTTCATGAACAATACAGTTGTCATTCTCCACATCCTGCCCAAAAATGTGTTTTCGTCCCTCTGTCACCAAATGCCACAGCTGCTATGCAAAACCACCTTTCAGCTAACAAAGTGATTGTGCCGCTTTTCATGAGGTGGCCTGACAAGAAGCCCATGTTGAAAATGTGGAGTGAAACTACCACCACACGCTTACGGTGTTAGGGTTTCCAACTGTAGCACCCCACCCAGTACAGACTGACAGGCGTCAGGGGTGTGACTTGGGATCATCAGATGTAATGCTAATGCCCTTAAACCCCCCACCCTGCAGCCACTGACAGGCACTGTGGTGTGCCTTGCACTGTTTGGCCACAAAGTTCACCCCATGCTCCTATACTGCAGCCACGTCCACGTATTTCCTTATGGAATGGGGTAAGTATAACGCTCAAAGATCCCAAAGCACACCACAACACTTGTCAGTGTCTACAGGGTAGGGTGAGGTAAAATGGCATGAGCGTTATAGCTGACGACCCAAAGGCACACCCCAATGCCTCTCACTCTCTACAGGGTGAGGGTGGGGTTGGCGTCACTTCAGTACTTCACTGCCATTCCTATTATGCCTCTCTAGCTCTGGCACTACCAATGCCAATGACAGCACAACAACATTCGGCATTGACAAATGCTTGTTTATTCTTGGGTAGCTAAATGTACTCCACAAGTTGCGCACTTCTGCCTGTAAATGTTCTAAAATGTTCCTTAGGTACAGCCAAATAACTTAAATATGAGATAAAATTTGGAAGAAAGTGAAGAGCTGATGTGACTGGCATGTGTTCCTGAATATTTCTGCCAAATTCCTGTCACCCACTTGACGATCATTACTGTTCTATACCTTTAAAAATCTATTTATTTTGAATCTGGGAGGGAGAAGTTTGTTCTTTCTTTTCATGAGATTAAGTCACTCCTTTATTAATTAAAGCAATGTTATTATAAACAAATAATGTGCATATGACACAGTTGCTTCCCTTGGCTGTAAATACAATAATATGAAATAGCATGTCTTAGTTATGTTTAGCTTATTGCCAAAATACCACCTCCATTGCAGTGGAGGCCATTTGATGATTAAAATGTTTTTAAGATTCTTTACTTTTGTAGAATAGTATTATAACAAACAAAAGATACAGAGGGAATGAGGACCCACTGTGTCTGTCCTTCCCACCTCATGGCAGTGACTATACTCTGAGTTTCATTATGGCACTGAAATTATGCATTTGGCTAAAAATATCAAAATAATTTTCTACTCCCAATCTTATGGAGAATGTAGATCATTACAAGCCCACGAAACATATTTATTTATTGTATTCTGATAAAGGACACTGTCAATACCCTTAGGCCTCAAAGTGTGCCTACTTTAAAAAACATTGGTTGAAAAACTGGTGCGGAGCTCAGGGATTTGGTTTCATTGGGAGCCAAGGGTTCACCTGAAGGGATACAGGCCTATACTGGTGTGATGGTCTGCATATGTCCGGGAGAGGAACCAGGATCCTAGTTGATAGGTTTAAATGCTTCATTGACAAGCATTTAAACTAGCCAAGGTGGGAGGCATTGAAGAGAAGCAGGGAAATCACAGCGCCCCCCACAAAACAGGGTAGTCAGCGGAGTAGACACAAAGGTAGAGAAGTCAATAGGGAACAGAACAAGGGTAAATCCAGAAAAAGGCAGTAAGGACAGGGATGGGCCTAAAAGGGGTAAGGCCATCAAAAAATGGAGGGCAATGAGTATCAATGCCCGCAGTCTGAGTAACAAGCTCCCTGAACCAGTGGCCTTGGAGAAAGAGGGACGCCTGGATATCGCGGCAGTCACAGAAACACGGTACACAGAGAACTATGACTGGAATGTCAACATACCAGGGTACACAAGGTACAGGAGGGACAGGGAGAGTAAAAGAGGAGGAGGAGTAGCTCTCTACACAAGGGAAGGAATCGAAGCAACAGAACTAAAAGGTAAGCAGGGAGGGGAGGAGGCACTGTAGGTCACCCTGGAGACAGGAAATGGCAGCACAATCCGCATAGGGGTTGTCTACAGGCCCCCATCTCAGGGGGAGGCAATGGACAAGGAAATGATAGAAGGAATCCTTAGGATGGCAGAAAAAGGAGAGATATTGTTGATGTGGGACCTGAATATGCCAGATGTTAACTGGAGCACCTTTACTGCAGCCACATCCAAGAGCAGGGTCATTCCTGATGCCCTACAGAGGGCATGCCTCAGACACTTGGTGTTGGAACCCACTTGGGAGGGAGCAGTCCTAGACCTGGTACTTTCAAATGGGGATGGAGAGAGGATCTCAGATTTAGAAGTGGGTAGCCATCTGGGAATAAACGATCACCAAACAGTGTGGTTCACAATAATAAACTCAGCTGTAGAGTCAAGCCATAGAAAAGCAAGAGTGTTGGATTTTAGGAGGGCTGACTCCGGCAAAATGGGAGAGTGCCCCAGAAAAGCACTAGCAAACAGGCAAGAAGGAGGGGTGGAAGAACAATTATGAAAAATCAAAACTGCCGTCACAGAGGCAACAAGCCTATGTGTAATGCAATTCAACAAAACAAAATGAAGGAAAAAGCCACTATGGTTCTCAAAAGAGGTGGCAGAGAAGGTTAAGGAGAAAATGATAGCATTCAGGAAATATAAGGAAACACAGAAGAAGCAGGACAGAGAACTATATCAGTTAAGGCAGAAGGAAGCCAGGAAGGCAGTCAGAATAGCAAAGGCTCAAACTGAGGAAAAGATAGCCAACTCTGATAAGAAGGGGGCTAAAACCTTTTATAGGTACATTAGGGAGTGAAGACAGACCAAGGGAGGGATACTGAGGCTTAATAAAGGGGAGGGAATGTGGGCAGAGGGCGACAGTGAAAAAGCAGGGATACTGAATGAATACTTCTACTCAGTATTCACAAAAGAAGGGGGGGTAGCTAAACCAAACAATAGAAGCACTCTGGATAGGGGGATCGATACCAGTCCATTCACAGAAGAAAGGGTTCTGAAAGAACTTTTAAAACTAAAGATGGACAAAGCAATGAGGCCTGACAGGATTCACCCAAGAATTGTATAAGAACTAAGGGTAGAACTAGTGACACCACTGACTACCCTCTTTAACAAATCATGAGAGGATGGGGTGGTACCGGAGGACTGGAGGAGGGTGGATTCGATTCCACTTCACAAAAGTGGGAGCAAGGCAGAGGCAGGAAACTATAGATCTGCAAGTTTGACTTCAATGGTAGGGAAAATGATGGAATCACTTCTGAAGGAAAGAACTGTTGAGTACCTAGAGGCCAGCGGGGCACAGGACCCAAGGCAGCATGGATTCACTGCAGAAAGGTCGTGTCAGATGAATTTAACAGATTTCTTTGACTGGGTGACCAAAGTGGTAGACCAGGGAAGAGCTGTGGACATGGCCTACCTAGACTTTAGCAAGGCATTTGACAGAGTCCCTCACAAAAGATTAATATACAAGTTAGCCAGCCTTGGAGTGGGTCCCAAGGTGGTAGCCTGGTTAAAAAATTGGCTGGACAACAGGACACAGAGGGTAACAGTAAACGGAGTCCACTATGAAGAAAGGGGGGTTACTAGCAGAGTACTGCAGGGTTCAGTACTGGGACCGGTCCTCTTTAATGGCTTTATAAGTGACATTGCAGAGGGACTGGAAGGAAAAGTATGTCTCTTTGCAAATGACACAAAGATCTGCAACAGGGTCGATACAGAAGATGGGGTGGAAAGGATGAGAAGGGACTTTGCATGACTGGAGGAATGGTCATACATATGGCAGCTTAGATTCAATTTAAAGAAGTGCAAAGTAATGCACCTGGGAAACAAAAACTCAGGGGAGAGTACACAATGGGGGCGGGGGGGAGAGATACTAACAACAACAAAAATGGAAAGGGAGCTGGGGGTAGTCATATCAGGTGACATAAAGGTGGCCAAGCAGTGTGAGAAGGCAGAAAAGAGGGCTGGTGTGATACTGGGATGCATAGGGAGAGGCATCACCAGTAGAAACCAAAAAGTTGTTATTCTTCTGTACAGACGGTTGGTGAGACCCCATCTGGAGTACTGCATGCAGTTCTGGAGACCCCATCTCCGCAAGGACATAGACAGGATGGAGGCTGTCCAGAGGAGGGTAACAAAATGGCACAGGGTCTGCACCAGAAGACATACGAAGAGGGATTAAAGGAGCTTAATATGTATACCCTTGAGGAAAGGAGGGAGAGGGGGGACATGACAGAAACTTTCAAGTACCTCGAGGGAATCAACAAAGTCCAAGAGGGTAGCATCTTTCAGAAAAAGAGATGCTCAAGAACAAGGAGGCACAATTTGAAAATAGAGGGGGGATGGCTCAGAGGTAATGTGAGGAAGTATTTTTTTCCACAGAGAGGGTTGTGGATACTTGGAACGGCCTTCCAGAGGAGGTAGTGGAGTCAAAAACGGTGGGGGAATTCAAGAACGCATGGGACAGACATAAGGCATTTCTAGTGGGGTGTAGGAGGAAGTAGGCTGTTGGTTAACTAGGATCTGCAGCTTATCCATTAGGTGGGGAAATGGCCAGATTAGGTGGGCCAAGCGGTCCTTATCTGCCATCAAATTCTATGTTTCTAACACATTTTATGATTATTCACATTCTATAGAGATTGCTGATGCAGCTGGTATTGTGATTCAGATTCTTTTTTTTTTTTTTCTAAAAAGTGAAAAACCGAGTGCCCACCATACTGGTGTTACCACACCAAAACATGTTTGTTTACATTACTTGACCAACTCCCACTGCATTTTTCCTGGACTCAGGAACACCCCCAACACAATCTAGCCATACATTATGCAGTGAGAGTAGAAGAGACTATTGTATCATGAGTGGCTGCAATGTTTGAAGGTGTTTCTAATGTTTAGGAAGTATGCAATAAGAGCAGTTCAATGATTTGAAGCAAAACAAGGCTAGGTACAACTATACATTATCATGCATTTCAGTTCGAATAAGCAAGGAGGCAGATAAAACAACCAGCAATATCAGTGAATTTTAGAGAAATTGAGCAATCACAAAATGTGGGTTTTTACCCAAAAATAATATGATGCAAAAAAGGTTGACAGTGTCCCTTTAAAGTGACACTGTCACAAGGCATAAATTAGTTTTGGAAACCTGATTAGCAATCTTTGCTAATCAACATCATTTTGATTAGCAACTAGCCAGGTCTGAGAAGCAGCTACACTAAATGGTTATTTTTATCTGTAAGATACAGTCCAGAACAGTGTAACAGCATGAAAAATCAAACTGGAAAAACAATTTCTGGAGTTTTATACTTTTTACCACAGTTGCAGGACAGTATTAACATAATTTGGACATTTTTATTGAATGCGTCTTAGCAGTCATTGGTAACTTCTGCCAATCAAGGCTGCACTTGATTAGCAAATACCATTTATGGTGTAGCAAATTGCCATGTGAACCCACTTGTTTTATGCCTTGTGTCATCCCTTTACATAACCTTTACTGTGCCTGATGCCAAAGCGTGGTCACATTTTTAAATGGTGTTGAAGCGCCAGAAGGCTCGTGCACCCATTATTCTACCCGAGTTTAGCTAAACACAGTTTTTAATAGCATAAAGAAAGCTGAACTTGAGAATGTGTTTGCTGTTTTGAAATGAGCACTCAAAGGTAGGGAAATCACAGTCTGAACATCAAGCCGTGATACTGGGTATGCACATATAGATATGCATAGGTGCCGGAACGGGGGGGGGCCACTAGGGCCATGGCCCTACCACTTTCATAAGTGGCCCTATCACTTTTTGCTATCATGGTAATATATTTAATAGGAGAAAATTTACCCCTTACGTCCTTGGCCATACCACTTTTCAAACCGTTCCGGCACCACTGTAGATATGCATATGCATATGCGAATGTATGTAAAAATGTACACTACACTATGTATGTATTTCTTCTGCCTTGTATATAATAAATTCTGGGTCACTTCTGAAAAAGGGACTCTGTCTCCATGAACTGTCTGGGTTAAATGCATATAGATCTGACATGGTCAAACCGCTATAATTGACAATTGCTATTTCATTGAATCTGTACTTGCACAATGTATCCTTGTGCTACTGTGAGCTCGTTTTATATCCTTGCTTTTTAAGTTTTTAATTTTTTAGGTATGTAACAAAACATTTTTTATGCATACTTTGATAAACTTAACCTGTCCTCACCAATGTGATAATCTCCCTGACTTCTTCATATTTAAAAAAAGAATAGCAACACAAATGACACCACCACCACGATGTAGACATGCTAACTGCCACAAAAACAGCAAGTCTCAGCATCTAGCAAAGTACTGTTGTCAGGGGTGTAGCCAGGAATTTTAACTTCTACTCGACAGCTCGAGAGTTGACAGAACTGTTGCGTCACCCTCCTACGAACACAAACCAAAAGATTTGCTGCCCTGCAACACAAATATTGCCCCACCCCCATTTCAGTCAACAATATGTAGTAAGCTAATGACCTAATCGATTTACAACATATTATTTTATCTAACACACACACTACCAATCAGAAAGAAGATGACTGGCTATTAGTTACGATGTTTAGGATACACTGCAATAAACCTCTGTACCTCATCAAGGTAGCCAGCCTTACAGAATTCCGGTAACACCAGCATGCATGCATACCTACTCAATTGGGTCCACTCATACAATCATGGCCTCTAAATTTAGAACCCATACACCTTCAAAGATCATTCACAAACTCACACTAACGCATGCAAGAAGGGGAAAACACAGTTCTTCATTTACATTAGGCTGTGTTTGCTGCCCTGGATTTTTTTGTACACAGCAAAGTACGTCAAGTATGCCTACCAACACCTACGAATGTAGGTAAAGCAGAGCACACAACCAATTCCTAACAAGCATTTGTCAATGCCAAATGTTCACAGCTGGTATTGCTGCTGTACTGGGTCTTGCTTGTACACATTCTTACTATATATTTACCCAAGATAGAGCAGGTGAAATGCAATATCTGATTTTCGGTGATGTCCTGCTTGACACATTTTTAGATAGTAATTACCCAGGATAGGGCAGCTGAGAGGCAATATCTACTTTTAAGAGGGCTCCCATATTCTGACCCCAAATATCCAACACTCTTTTTATGACCTAAGGTTAAGATCAAGACAGGTGGAATTTTTTAAGCCCATCCAAAAGGTGATATCGCTGTGTGACTGTGGAAACAAGTTTTGAAGGGGGATTTGAAAAATGATACCTGTCATGTTCAGGAGGTGGAGTTACATAAGGGATATGCTGAACATTAGGGGCCAAAATCTGCAAAAAAATAAAGTTATGAGTAAATGTTGGAACAATTTGTTTCCTCATAACTTAGTTGGTTTTTCACATTTTTACCCTAAATTTTCAACATTAATCTTTTTATGAAAACTCCTTCTGAGCATGACAGCTGTCATTTATAAAACAATAAAGGAAACGTCATTTTGTGCCACAAGTATTAAAACACATTTTGGGTAGGATTTCAGAAATGACAGCTGTCGTATTCATGAGGTGGTGTGAAAAAATGGCTATGTTGAAAAGCTGGGGTCAAAATATTGAAAATGACCACAGTTACGAGTGTGTGTTGAAAAATTGCAACATAGACTCACAACTTAGTCTTTTTTTTTTCATATTTTTACCCCAAATTTTCAACATAGCCTTCTTATGACCCCACCTAATGAACAAGGGCTGGGAACATTTTGAAAATCCTGCCCAAAAGGTAGTTTCGCACCACAAGTGCAAAAACACATTTTGGCCAGGATCTGAAAAATGACAGCTGTCACATTCATGAGGTGCTGTGAAGAAATGGCTATGCTGAAAATGTGAAGTAAAATATTGAAAATTACCAAAGTTACAAGCCTGCGCTCATAAATTTCAGTGTAGAATTGTAAAGTACAGTTACGTAAGAACTTACCGTAACAGTAGATCTTCGAGAGGGGCTCTTGCAGTAGGTAATTACATATAGGACTGAAGTCGGCAGGCATCAGGACCCCACAGGAAAATTTCTAGCTAGCAGTCTCTGGCAGGGGACCACCCCCACATCAGGTGACCAACGTCATGCGACTTCAATATAAAGGGGCGGTCCCCCCACGCCCACCTTCCAGTTCTTTCCTGCCAAAGGCCAAAAGGCAAGATGAGAGAGAAGTGGCTATTTTCCATCCTGGAAAGGGAGCTGAAAAAGCTAAGGGGGATGGAGGGCGGGAAGGTATCACCTACTGCAAGAGCCTCTCTCGAAGATCTACTGTTATGGTAAGTTCTTACGTAACTGTACTATTTTACTTCGAGAGGGCTCTTGCAGTAGATAATTACATATAGGGCTGAGTCCCAAACAGTCTGGAACAAAGAGAAGCTCACAGAAGGAGGAAACTACTCATAAACAGATACTCTGGCTGTGAAGGTCTTAGGAAAGAAGACCTTGCAGAACAGCCAACCCGAAGCCAGCTCTGCGGTGAGAGGCAATGTCCAAACTGTAATGTTTTGTAAAGGTATGGACAGAAGTCCAAGTTGTGGCTGCACAGATGTCAGCCACCGACACATTCTTGAAACCAGCAGAGACCACGATACCCCTAGTGGAGTGACCTCTGACTTGACCTGGCAAGGTCTTGTGATATTGTCATAACAGAAAGTGATACAATGAGCCAACCATTTTGAAAGGCATTGTTTGGAAACAGCATGGCCTTCTCTTTTGTGAGCAAAAGAGACAAACAGTTTGATCAGTCTTTCTGAGATCCTTTCTTCTGTTGGTGTAGTATCTCAGAATCCGGTGAACATCCAAAGTATGTAAGAGGTACTCCCCTTGATTGGAATGTTGCATAAAAAATGCAGGCAGTTCCATGGATTGATTCAGCATAGATTCCGCTACCACCTTAGGGAGAAACTTAGGGTTGGTACACAGAGCCACATGTTCCTTGTGGAAAATCAAGTACAGGATTTTGCACATTAAGGCCTGAAGCTCGGAAATTCATGAGCGGAAGTAATGGTCACCAGGAAGAGTGTCTTCCAGGAAAGGAACTTTAGGTCTGCTGATGCTGCCAGCAAAAAAGGAGGCAGGGTAAACTTCTCGAGAATGAAATTCAAGTCCCAAGGTAGGGCAGGTGCGTAAATAGGGGGTCTCAAGTGGAGAACCGCTTTAAGGAAGGTCTTAACGACGTCCAGCTGTGAAAAAGACCTGTCCCCAAAAGGAACATGGTAAGCGGAAATGGCCGCCATGTGAACCTTCAAAGAGGAGTGACTGAGACTCAGGTTGAAGAGGTGATGCATGTAATCCAGCAGCATCCCGACAGAGCAGGAGAATGGCTCGAAAGCTCTGGAAGTGGCCCAAATGGAGAACTTTTTCCATTTCATGGCATGAGTGGAAGGCTTTCTGGCCTCCACTAGAATCTCCGCCACCTGCGACGAAACTCTGAACCGGGTTTGAACTATGTCTGCAGGAGCCACGCATGCAGCTGAATGGATGTGTGTCCTGGATGTACCAGGGTCCTCTGATCCTGGGTCAACAAAAGCTGCGATAGAGGAAGAGGAAGTGGAGGTTCCTCTTTACTGTTGCAGAAGAGAGAACCAAGCTTGCCTGGGCCAGAACGGAGCGATGAGAATCATGCAAGCCCTTCTGAACAGAGTTTGTGTAAGACCCTCAGAATCAATGGGATTTGGGGGGAAGGCATAGACGAATCTGCCCCTCCAGTTTAGAAACAGAGTCTCTCTCCAAAAAACTCAGTGCCCTGGAGCGAGCGAGCGAGCAGAAGACGGGAAGTTTTGCATTGAGAGGACAAGCAAACAGGTCTACCTGAGGGGTTCCCCAGCATAGGAAGACATTGTCTACTACCCCCTGATCCAGTTCCCATTCATGAGCTTGGGTGGACGACCAGCTGAGGTGGTCTGCTAATGTGTTGTCGACCACCGGAACATGAACCACTGTGAGATGAAGGTTGTGAAGTATTGCCCAATCCCAAACCCGCATCGCTTCCCTGCAAAGGAGTGAACAGTTCCTCCCTGTTGTTGGCGTACCCCACTACGCACATGTTGTCGGTCTGAACAGCCAGATGACTGGGAAGCAGATACAGATGCAGAACTTGTAAGGCATACAGAATGGCCCTTAGCTCAAGCACATTTATGTGGAGAGTCTGCTTGAGTCTGGACCAAGAGCCCTGGGCCCGTTGAGATCCCAAGTGGGCTCCCCAACCCTCACCCGAGGCGTCTGTTGTCAAAGTTTGGGAGGGGGGAGAAAGAAAGAAGGGAACTCGATGGCAAAGGTTCTCCTGAACCATCCACCATTGCAAGTCCCGTACCATCGGAGAGGAGACCAGGATCTCCCGATCTAAGTCGTCCACCAATTGATCCCACTGAAACCGAAGTGTCCACTGAGAGATTCTCAAGTGGAGCCGAGCACGAGGCACCGTCGGAATGGCAGCCGTCCTGAGCCCGAGGAGGCGAAGGACTGACCTGGCAGTGACCCATCTGCTGGTGGACAACAGGCTGGCCTCAGCCTGAAGGGTGGCCACCCTGTCCAAAGGCAGGAAGGCCATACCGGAGGTCGTATCCAGGATCGCCCCGATAAACTGGAGTCTTTGGGATGGGATCAAATGAGACTTGGCCTGGTTGCTGGTAATACCCAAGCTGGTAAAAACCTGCAGGGTAAGGGAAAGGGAGCGCAGGAGGTCCTCCCTGGATATGGGGCTGCCAGGAGCCAGTCGTCCAGGTACGGGAAAACCTGAACCCCCTGGGTACACAGGTGGGCCGCTACCACAGAAAGGCATTTGATAAATACTCGGGGAGCCGAGGAGAGACCAAATGGGAGGGCCTTGAACTGGTAGGGGTCTCCCTGAAAAGAAAACTGAATGTATTTGCTGTGGGACGGGCAGATAGGGATATGCAGGTAGGCATTCTGCATGTCCAGAATGCACAGTCACTGTCCCGGCCGAAGGAGGGGCAGAAGGCCCTGCAGGGAGAGCATTCTGAACCTCTTGTACTCCACAAACAGGTTCAGGGAGCTGAGGTCTAGGATTGGCCTCACATTGCCCGATTTCTTCGGAATCAGGAAAAAATGGGAATAGTAACCCATCCCCTGGAGATGGGGAGGGACGGATTCTAACACCGCCTTCAAGGCGGAGATTTCTTCCCGAACCAGAAGAAGGTGTTTCGGGGAGTACGACGACCTTGGAGGGGGTTTTCTGGGAGGTTTCTGAAGAAACTCTATTGAGTGTCCTTCTGCTATCAGCTGGAGCACTCGAATATCAGAAGTGATCCTCTCCCAATCTGGCAGATGAAGGGAAAACCTCCCTCCTACCGGTTCCTCTGGGAAGCCCAGAGGCTGTGGGAGAGGAAAGAAGTCAGAAGGTGTGAGGCAGCGCCACGGCTGCAGCTCCCGCTGCCCGTTTGGGTGGGTGGGGCGCTTCGCAGCCAGAGGGGCCCGACGTTTGTTGGCCTGCTTCCCTAGTGGTTTCGCCTTGGCCCATGCACGTCTGCGAAAGGGATGGCGCTGAGGCTGAGGGGCTCTGTACATGGAGTCAACTTCCTTGAGAGCAGTGCCCTTCTCCTGCAGGCCGGTGATGTCTTTGGCATCACCACCGAACAGCACTGAACCCTTGAAGGGCACGCCCTGGATAGCGGACTGCACTTCCAGGACCAAACCCGATACTCGGAGCGAGGCATGACATCGCAAACTTACAGCGAATGCCGAGCTCCTTCCAGCGGCGTCCATTGCATCATAAGTAGCACGTAGAATGTGCCTACTGGCCAAACGAGCAGAACAGACCAGGTCTGCCACTTCCTGTTTGGACTGTGACTCAGGAAGGGAGTCCAATTTAGCTTCCATCTCACTAAAGATGCCCTTCTGGTAATCTCCCATGTCAGCAACATAGTTCATGGCCCTAATATCCAGAGTGGAAGAAGCGAAAACCTTCTTCCCATACTAGTCCAGAAGGCGGGACTCCTTATCAGGTGGAAATGAGCTCAAATGCTTTGGGTTGGCTGTGCGGCTGTGGGCAGCGCTGATCACAACAGAGTCAGCCTTGGGGTGTGAAGTAAGGAATTCAGCACCCTCAGGAGCCTGGTACAGCCTGTCTGCCTTTCTTGGAAGGGGGGCTATGGCGGACGGTTGTTTCCAGATGGTGGAAACAAGGTCTGTGTGAGGCTCGATCCAGAGTGGAACCAAGGCAGGAGCGACCTCGGGCAGATCCAGATGTGCAGCTAGCTTCTGCTGCTGTGGGTCTGGCCCCAAAGATTTCCACTGATGCAACGACTGGATCTTTTGTAGCAGTTCCATGAAGGAAGTATCCTCCGGAGGGGACTTTGGAGGAATCCTAGGCCGGGGCTTGTCTGGAGTTCATGGCTCGTCATCGAAGTCAGAACATCCGTTGGAACCGGAAGAGACACCTCTGGTAATAGGAGGGGGTCTCTCGCCCTCGACAACATGGGTCCAGAATGGGTTCCAGTGTCGGAAGGCAGCTCTCTACTTCCTTGGTGAGCTGAGCATTAGCCTCAGCCCACCAGAAAGCCAGAGTCTCCCTTACGTCCACCGGTAGCTGGGGGGGTGGTGGAGGAGGGGGATATGGATATTGAGGATATCCATATGGCGAGTATTCATACCCCAATGGCGGGAAGCCTGTCATTGAGTACTGAGGTGTCAGATACTGCGGACCCGGGTAAGACTGCGTCAGATAAGACAGCATATAACTGGGCACCAGGGGCTTCGACGAGGCGGAAGGCCCTGGAAACGCCCCCCGCAGGCAGGCCGGGAATAGGAGGCCCGCCGGGAGTCAGGTCCGGCATACGGATGGCATCCGGGAGAGGAAGGTCGCCCGGCATCCGAGGGTCTGACATCAGGTCATCCAGCCCAGTGGGAGGGAGACCTGACAGGAGCATGCCTGCATCCTCCATATTGCCTGGGGAAGGGGGATTAAAATCCCTGGGGTCTAACTGAGGAGATGCTGGGGCCTTGGAAGGCAGCAGCAGATGCTGCGGGGAGCCAGGGAAGGCAGACTGGGCGACAGGGTCCGGCGTCGGCTGCAATGCCATGTGACCGTCGGACGGGCCAACGGTCACCTTACCGGAGGGTTCCGGGCAGATATCAGAGGAGCAGTCATCCGACTTAGTGGAACTGGCACCCAAGAAAGGCCGAGAAGGAGGGGCGGCCTTGTCGGGCAAATTAGAGACCGTGCGCTGCCCCGAAGAGTCGAGCGACTTAGTGGTCTTCTCCGGGCGGGCGTCAGAGAAGCTGACATCTGGCTTACTGGAGCCACTTGCATCGGAAGGCCGCACGGCAGCAGCCTTGCTGGAAGTGGAAGCCTCCTTTAACCTGGAGGCTCCCGAAGGGCCCGAGCGCGAGCCAGATGGAATCGATGCCGTCTTGGACACCTCCAGGCGGCCGTCATGGAACAGTCCCCGGGGGGGGGGACATTACCTTGAGCATGGCGACTCCAGCCGAAGTCGTGGTGGCCGAAGAAGAAGAGTCCCGGTCCTGGTGCTTCTCCTTGTCCTTCTTTTTACGGTGACCCTTGGGCGAAGTTGAGGCCTGATGAAGCTTCTTCAGCTCCTTCTCCATGGAGGTCATTTTCTTCCTAAGTATATGGGCCTTCAGGGACTGCTGCCTCCGTCTGCGGGTGGCGGCGCTGAATTTCAGGCAATGTTGGCACTTCTCCACGGGGTGATCCGGGCCCAGACAGAAGAGGCACTGGGAGTGTCCGTCCTTGTGCGGGAGTTGGGCACGGCATGAGTCGCACTTGTTTTTGTGCTCAGAGGGAGTAGGGGACGGCATACACTGCACAAAACCTGACAAAAATTCGAAGAAATCGAAGAAAAAATGGCAGCAAAACTACAGACGAACGACTGATGAAGCAGTGGAACTTAACCGCGAGGCGCTTTCGCAAGCTAACTGTGGGAAAGAACTGGAAGGCGGGGAGTGGGGACCCGCCCCTTTATACTGACGTCGCATGACGTCGGTCACCTGACATGGGGCGGTCCCCCGCCAGAGACTGCTAGCTATAAATTTTTCTGTGGGGTCCTGATGCCTGCCAGTTTCAGTCCTATATGCAATTACCTACTGCAAGAGCCCTCTCAAAGTAAGATCATTGTTTTTTTACCCCAAATTTTCAACAAAGTCTTCTTATGACCCCACCTCATGAACAAGGGTGGAGAACATTTTCAACTGCTGCCCAAAAGATGGTTTCGCACAGCAACTGCAAAATTACCTTTTGAGGCAGATTTGCCTAATTTTTCGGTCACTGTTCATGAGGTGGGGTCTCAAAAACAGCATGTTGAAAATCTGAGGCAAAAATATTCAAAAATGTCCATGTTATGCCAAGTTTAAAACCCCTTTGAAATACACTGAGCTGCATACCCGATTTCCTCAGTTTCCGGTCCAGCGTTGAAGAGTGAAAACACATCTGTGGTCCAGAGAGGATTATGGTGTTGGACCCTCGGTGGGTAAGTAAGGGCTTGGGGGTATGATGTGGTGGGTGTGGAGTGGGAGGGCTGGTGTGGGAACTAATGGTGGCAGCAGCAATGGACATTGATGGATGGTTTTCATTTTTACAGGGTATGTTTCAAAAAACTACCAGGGATGGTTTTCTTTATTTCAGGGAGTAACACTGGGTGATTGGTCACCCCCACTGTCAGTGTTATGTCTGTGGGGGTGGGGAGTAGGTGCTAAGTGGGAGTGTCAGGTGGGGTACTAACAGTGGTGCCAGCCACAGACATCTATGGACAGTTTTCTTTTTTTACAGGGTATATTTAATAGAATAAAAAAATAATAAAAAACTACTACAGACGGTTTTCTTTATTTCAGGTGGTGACACTGGGGGATTGGGCACCCCACTGTCAGTGTTATGTCTGCGGGGGTGGGGAGGTGGATGCTGAGAAGGAGGGTTTGGTGGGGGGACAGGCACAGTTATGGCGGAGGCAGCAACAGACATGGATGGACATTTTTCTTTGTTACAGGGTATACATATATTATATATATACACATATATATATATATATATATATATATATATATATATATATATAACTTATGAGGGACAGTTCTCTTTATTTCAGGTGGTGACACTGGGGATTGGACACCCCCAGTGTCAATGTTATGTTTGTTAGGGGTGGTGGGTGCTGAGTAGAAGGGCCGGGTGAGGGAACAGCAACGGCAGTGGCAGCAACATGCATCGATGGTCGGTTTTCTTTTTTTGCAGGGTGTAATTCAACCTCAATATCACAAGTGCTGCACTCCTCAGACCAGGGCAGGGTGCTAGCAAATGGCTTCCACCTGAATACCAAAAGACCATAAAACACCAGCACTCCAGAGTAAGGAGTTTGTTTAGGAACTCCAATGAAGGGCTCCACACACATATTCTTGCAAAATTCAAAGGTTTATTGGGAAGAATTCCCCTTGCATAGAGCGAAAACTTATACATGCAACACTAGTCCTCAGAACCTTTGGGGGCTGCTGGTAACACGCACTAGTGTTGCGTGTATAATTTTTCGCTCTATGCAAGGGGAATTCTCCCCAATAAACCTCTGAATTTTGCATGAATCTATGTGTGGAGCCCTTCATTGGAGTTCCTAAATTAACTCCTTGCTCTGGACTGCTGGTGTCTTTTGGTCTTTTTGTAATTCAGCCTCAGCAGGCTGATCATGACAGATCAGCTGTGCTTGCTGGGTGGTGTAGATCAAAGGAAACAACCAACCTATGACTGAGTTGGTTCTCTCCTTTGAACTACACCAAGTTTTCACCCAGCAAGCCAGAACAGTGTCATGGACAGCCTGGCTGATGATTGCTGTGACACTGACAAGCCCCTTGCAGACCACTCTGCATTGGACTAACAATATCACACCCCTCAAAAGCCACTCAGCTAACAAAATGTTCGCTGTGCACAGTGAACATAAAAAGTGCATGAAATGATATATTTTCATAAAAAACACCATGCATCTATGGTTTTTATAATACTATTTAATGAATGGTGCTGCCAGTTCAATTTTTTATAATTTCATTGCAGATGATGCTTAAGACTATGCTGGCAGAAATGCCTTTTTTATTTTAGGGCCAGCAGACTGGAATGGTTTGCCACTTCACCTGCTCAAAAATGGTTCTTAGCTCTCTCTATCCTGCCTAAATTATGCTGTAGGTCTTTATTGTAACTGTTTTATTTATATTGTGTTGTACATTTGTGCCATTTATTGGGTTATGTGACATCATTTTCATACTGCTTTACTGCAGCTGGTTTGTGTGTTTTGCAAATGATAGTTATGTATATTTAAGCATACCATTAAAAATTAGCTCTGACAATCATTATATACTATGGAATATCTCAAAATAAAAATACATTTTTTTTTTTTACTACTAATTTAAGCATGTGGAATAGCCTACCTTGTGAGGTAATCGAAGCAAGCACTGTTCAGGCTTTCAGTGCAGGACTAGACTGATTCCTGAGAGAGAATAATATTGAGGGTTACTGTCACAAACCCATCGCTGACACCCCAGCCAGTATTTCTCTAACTTCTGACTGTGTATACCTTCACCTGTGTTTGCCCCTCACTGTGTTCTGTGCCCACAATCAGCCCTCTCACTGAAGGCAGCATTGCCCTGCATACACGGACCCCCCCCCCCTTAAGCCCAGTCACCAGTCTCCTGCACCAAACAAAGGCAGACTGCTCAAACCCCAGATAAAGTGTGGGTTTGGTCCAATTAATTTTTACTCCAAACCCTTTATAGTACCAGGAGGAATTTCAATTATTTAAAGTAAACCAGCATGTCTCTTTTAGAATGACAGGTACCTCTTGAGACTCACATATATACCTCTTGTAAAAGAATGTACCACCTGTCAGTATATATTGCACTAAAACAGGCTATATATTTTTTTATACAATAGGGGTGAAGGATAAATGAGTGAGATAAAAAAACATGTATCCTCACTGTGGTGACATCACCACAAGAGATAAATCATGTTGTGACATCACGACTAGAGATAAATCATGTTGTGATATCACAATGAGAGATATTTCACTGCTGCCTGCAGCCAACTCAGTCACCATGGCAAAACATTCTCACCTGTTCCCCACATTCAGTCTCACTCCCAGCCCATTACTGTGATGCTCTCAGCTTGATTGCAGCCAGAATTCTAAAGGACACAGCTTCACAAAACCGTATGTTTCTCACTGCTGCCTGAAGCTAACTCACTTAGTATTGCAAAACACACTCAGCTTTTCCCACAGAGTTTGTAACACTGCCAGCCCATCCAGAAAAACTCAAACACAGAAACACCAAACACAGAGACAGCAACAGAACACAAAAAACCATAATACTTCTGAAAATCGTACCCCTATTGTATAAATCGAACACATGATGTGCAGATCATGTGCTATGGAAAATATCTTCACTCCTGTATCATGAGCTCTGGATACTCTCACTGTGCCTTTGGCACCGTGAGTATCCAGAGCTCACTCTGCAGGAGGAAGATATTTCCATATCACACTTCTGCCCATCATGTATCCTATATATATATATATATATATATATATATATATATATATAGTATATTTTTTTACTGCAAAACACTTCATTAATGCATATATATATATATATCTATGTATATATCTATATATTTATGCAATGGGGTGGACGATATTCAGTGTGATAAATGCGTTTATCTGAGTCACTGTATGTATAAAATAAGGGATATACAATGGTGAGCTGTCAGATAAATGATTTATCTACACAAGTGCTGTTTGACCTTGGTAACCTCACGAGTGGCGTAAGCCACGAGTGTGGTGTCCAAGGTTAAACAGCACAAGTGTAGATAAATCATTTATCTGACAGCTCACCATTGTATATTTCATTTATGCAATAGGGATGCTTTCTATTAGTGCAGGAACATTTGGTTTTGACTGTTTATCTTTATTTTAAATGATAACTTCTGGGAGTTTTGGTTAACTTTCCTAGAGTATGTCTGCCTAGCATAGTGGTTGCTATTAAATGAAACACCACTCATTTTGTAGAAAACTTCTTGCTGAACAAATGCCATGCTCACAGTACTTTGCTACCTTTTTCATTTTAAAGTTATTTACATTTGTTTGTCAAAAAAGGGAAAAGAAAATTGAATTTTATGCTGTTTTTTGCTAATTATAAAAAAAACACCACTCATTTTGTAGATATTTTTGTGCTGAACATTTTTCGTGCTCACAGTACCATGCTATCATTTTTTGTTTTAAAGTTATTCACATTTGTTTGTCAAAAAAGTGAACAAAAAATTGAATTTTCTTCTGCTTTTTTGCTAATTGTAAAAAATCTATAAGGTATTTATACATGAAACACCACTCATTTTGTAGATAATTTTGTGCCGAACAATTTTCGTGCTCACATTACCATGGTATCTTTTTTCGTTTTAAAGTTATTTCCATTTGAATATGGTTAGTACTGCTTCTGAGGCCGAACATTCTAAATGAATTCTAAAGAGATTTGTGACATAGTAACTGTGCACATAAACGGTCACTGTATAAATTTAATAATTAATGGCTTCCTCTTTTTTCCATAAGGAAACCGTGGTGTAATTGCCGTTATAAAGGAGCATTTATAACGGCAAACACGCGCACGGTTTCCCCCTCTCTGCGCATACGCCTGCTCAAACTCTGCTCGCTTTTTACTTCCCAAACCGCAAACCCAACCTGAAAAGAAACTGCCACGGACACTCGGCAGTAAGTAAAATAAAATTTAAATTAATTGTACCACATTGCTACCGGATCGATCCTCCCTTACAATACTGTCGAAAAAAATGTTTTAAATAAGAGAAAGCCGACCGAATCGGACTGCAGCGGCAGTGGCACAGCAGCCTTTTTTATTTTATATAATTGCTGAGGCAAAAAAGAGAAAGCCAACAATTATATAAAATAAAATATGTGTCTGGGTGTGTGTAAACGAGAATTTACACACCGGCCGATAAAGCTTCACATAAACCCCTCGATTTTATGTAGCATCAAACCCCTCGGGAGTGTGTAAATTCTCATTACACACCCAGACCAATACTTTATCCTATATTTTATACATACAGTGACTCAGATAAATAGAGAATAATGGATGGGGAAGGGTTTGATATGAGAATTTAATGCACACTCGAGTTGTGGGATGCTACATAAACCCCGAGGGTGAAGCCCAAGGGGTTTATCAAAGCATCCCACAATGAGGTGTGCATTAAATTCTCATATGAAACACCCTCCCCATCTTTTATTTTTATAAATAACAGGCCAGCAATTTTTCTCCAGCAATTTGTGAGACTGTTTGGCCCTGCCCACATACAGAATGTTGGCCAATGAGGCAGCAGCATAGTTTGACTGGCATGGCTCATGAATGTCATAACAACCAGCCGGTTGTTATGGAAAATATCAACCTGGTCAGTACATTGAGAAAAATTGCTGACCAGTTATTATATGCATTTATCACACTGAATATATGTCCACCCCTATTGCATAAATAAATTTATAAAATGGGCACAAAAAATTCTATATCATGATTGGCTAATCAGCAGTCTTACCCGTGTCCTTATACAGCCATATCATGCCAACCTGCACTACATACCAACTGATAGCCCTGCCACACCTAGAAATCACTGAGCCCGCACTGCCCAAACCACTTTCTAAACATTGAACTATCGCAAAGCGGCAGTTACAGCCTAGCAGCATTTCAAGCGCCACCAATACCTCCTCAGAAAATGCCACAACGAAATCAGTAGATGCGCTGCTGCACCTAAGGCGCCCTCAAACTGAATCCACAGACTTGTCCTTCCATAGACTGTTTCACCTACCAGTTAGTCACATTTAAAAACGTATGGACAAACTTTTCACATTACAGCAGAGCGAGCGTCCGGACGATTTTTCAAACAAGTCTAACAGCATCTACGGTGGCTAGCAAGGGACACGTCGCTTCTTAATGAGCAGCCGGTGGTTCTCAAACGGCTTTTCTGTCCACTCCAAGGCACCTTCAGGAAATGGGCATGTGGTTGCTAATTGTAAATATACTGGCCATCAAAATCAAACACTGACTGTCAAAACTGGCACATTGTTAAGCACCAGAGACACCCTATTATGACAGACAAAATCAAATGACATGTGGAAGAGAACCTCAGCAGTCTCCGTGTGTGTGTGTGTGTGTGTGTGTGTTTCTGTATGTGTGGGGGGGGAACACCACCCTAAACGCCCTATAGTCCCTATCAAATGATTCAGAGATGCCCTCAATACAGGGACTATTTTACTCCTTCAGACATTAAAACTTCAAATTTTAAAAAGTGTTTGCATTTTTTACTTTTTTTTTTCTTAAATAATACCTTAATAGGGCCCATTTTATAAGCGGAATAAGACACTCGAGGTGTGGTTTATGGCCTGATAAAACACTTCAGGTGCTAAAGGCACTCGGCGCAAGCGCCTGGTGCCTCATTACGCACCAGGGGCGTTCTCTTATCAGGCCATAAACCACACCTCGGAGTGTCTTATTCCTTACGTATACATACAGTGACCATTTATACACACAGCTACTATGTCACAAATCTCTTTAGAATTCATTTAGAATGTTCGGCCTCAGAAGCAGTTCTAACCATATTCAAATGAGAATAACTTTAAAATGAAAAAAGACAGAATGGTACTGTGAGCACGGAAATTGTTCAGCACAAAATTATCTACAAAATGAGTGGTGTTTCATGTATAGATACCTTATAGATTTTTTACAATTAGCAAAAAAGCAGAAGAAAATGTAATTTTTTGTTAACTTTTTTAACAAACAAATGTGAATAACTTTAAAACAAAAAATGATAGCATGGTACTGTGAGCACGAAAAATGTTCAGTACAAAAATATCTACAAAAGTGGTGTTTCATTTATAGATACCTTTTAGTTTTTTTATAATTAGCAAAAAACAGCATAAAATTAAATTTTCTTTTCCCTTTTTTGACAAACAAATGTGAATAACTTTAAAATGAAAAAGGTAGCATAGTACTGTGAGCATGACATTTGTTCAGTAAGAAGTTTTCTACAAAATGAGTGGTGTTTCATTTAATAGGAACCACTATGCTAGGCAGACATACTCTAGGAAGGTTAACCAAAACTCCCAGAAATTATCATTTAAAATAAAGATAAACAGTCAAAACCAAATGTTCCTGCACTGATAGAAAGCATCCCTATTGCATAAATGAAATATACAGTGGTGAGCTGGCAGATAAATGATTTATTTACACTAGTGCTGTTTGACCTCGGACATCTCACTTGTGGCTTACGCCACTCGTAAGGTTATCCAAGGTCAAACAGTACTTGTGTAGATAAATCATTTATCTGACAGCTCACCACTGTATATCCCATATATATATATATATATATATATATATACACACACACACACACACACTTTGCTAAAAACTTCATTAATGGATCAGTTAGGGTTCCACCATCAAAAGTTTGGAAATGTGGTGTTAGGGTTTCCAACCCTAACACCCTATCCCACCGCCACCCTCCATGCACCAACAGGCACGGGGGGGGGTGAACCTTGGGGCTGTCAGCCCTAACGCTCACCCCATTCCATGTGTAAGGAAGCTGACATGGTACAGTATAGGAGAATGGGGTGAGCATTAGGGCTGACAACACTTCAAGGCTCACCTCCGGTACCAGTTTGTGCGTGGTGGGTGGGGGGTAGGGTGTTAGGTTTGGAAACCCTAATGCCACATTTCCAAACTTTTGATGGTAGAACACTAAATGTAGCATTAACAAAGTTTTTTTGTCCTCTCAGCCCTGCACTCCCATCGATTCATAATTTTTTAGATAGTGTAGTGCTACTCTTCGTCGCCTGTGGGAGCACAGGGCCCTCTCAGCCCTGTGCTCACATCTCATAGTGTGCACCGCCAAACGAAAACACCTCACACTGCAATGTTATCCCATATGAAAAACAGGAACATTTGAAACCTGCATAACTCGACACCAAATTAATATATTTTCACAAAACCACTAAAAGTTGTACCGGTAGAGCAAGCCCTTTGCACCCTGAAAATCTGACAGCAAAATTACAAACTGTTTCTTCACAACGAAGTGACAAAGAAACACTGGTGTACACCTTTCATAACAATGTAATCCTATGGGAAATTAAGTCAAATGTAAAGCCGTAGAACTCCAGAGCAAAGTAATATATTTTCAACAAACCAGCAAAAGGCATATCTGTGAGGCAAGCCCTTTGTACTCTGAAAATTTCAGACAAAAAATCCAAACAGTTTCTTTGTTATGAAGTGACAAAAAAACAGATACATTAAAGAGAAGCTGCTTACCTTTGTGTTCTGTGAACTGTCGTCATTAATGACTCCATGTTGTCAAAATTAATGCTTTTTGCAGTGTAACAATTTATTTTTTACTTTTCTGTAGCACCGGAGCAACGCGCCTACCTAAGCCTCGGAAGCCCGTCAGTCCCACTCGCATAGTGTCATGACATCAGGTGAGGAAGCCTGTGTGCGAACGGGACCTAGCAGCTAGTTGGACTGTCAGGGACATCAATCTTCAGACAATAATTTATACATTATCTGTGAAAATTAACTTATCTTGTCATTTACAGGCTGTAGGTCAGTCACTGTGTGTCGTGTTGTCTGTGTTTTTCCCTCAGAATAATCCTTTACCTGTTCAGTTTCTCAGTCTTTTTGCACCACCCCCACCCCCACACACACACACACACACACACACAAATAAGTGCAGTGAGCACATAGTGGAGATAGCTAGATGAGCGGCAGGGAATTTTGACAGGTTCTCCATCATGGTTGTGCAGCTCACAGTAAATGAAGAACCTATTGGCATAAGAGCCGCAATTTTAATGAAAGTTTGTGTGGCTACTTTATATAACCTGTCTGTAATTGCTTATTCATCTTGTCTACACTCCATCAGTAAATAGTGTTGGTCAATCTTGATGAGTGATAACTTGTCATGTTCATGAACCTAAAGAATGTTATATAGTAATGCAGGCACTGTGTAATTTCTTGCAGGTTATTGTGTGTTAAGTAAAGATAAAATAGGAAGCCCTCCCCCAACATTTTTTTTTGTCCCCCCAAAATAAATGAACTCACCACTTTTGACATGCACTGCACGATAGCACACATATCTAATCAGTAGTAACAGGGTGACTCTGCATACTGACATACTGGGAAGGGAGTCCTAGTGTGCGTTCTGAGACTTCATATATAAATAAATAAAAGGAAATCATTCATTGTACCATTCTGTGTTAGTCGATCCTGGCAGCATCATCACCATCCTCTTCCTCCAATGCAGATGCCTCACTGCTGCTGTCTGCATGTTCCACTGGCACCTCAGGCTCGTACATAGAGGGCTGCCCATTTTGTAAACTGGGCCATATCAAGTTCAAGTTTATTTGCAGGAAAACTCCACTGAGCATGCTCATTTACAAGGAGGTCCTGGTAGGACAATGTGGTACATCAGTATACAATACATAACTGGCATACAACAATAAGGAGACAGGCAACATCAACACTGAGAGCGGGACTATAGCTACGACTATACATATTGGTAAATTACTCTATCAGGCAAGGGAAAAACAGAAGAAAAAAATGGCAGAGAGGACAAGTGCTCATTGTAACAGTAGCAGCTTTGCCAAAGAGGAGGTATGCTAGCCATTTTGGCAGCAACAAGTTTCCTTACGTGCTTTGTTGGTCAGGGATTTAAAGAAGTTTACAGAGACTAATTTAGAGAGCTTTAGTGTGGTTTCTATTTTGTTCCAAGTGAACAGAATGACATAACTGATTGCAGCTCTGCCATAAAAAGTGTGATATTTGGGCATGTCTAGCAATATGAAAGCTTTTTTCCTAAGGGAAAAACAGCTGTGAGAGTGGTGAGATAGGGTAGTGATGTAGGGTGGGAGTTTGTTCAGCAGTATTTTGAGAGCTCGGGTGCTAGTGTGGAGCATCCTTCTTGTGGCAAGGGATGACCAGGCCACTGCCGAATAGAGGGCACAGTGATGTGTTTTGTAAGCTGTGTTAGTAATGAAGCGTATAGTACAGTGGAAAAGGATATCTAGCTTGTGTAGGTCGGATGCTTTGCTACTACTGTAGATGATGTCCACGTACTCAAGAAGGGGAAGAAACGTGGCTTGTACTAACCTTTTCCTAATCTCTACAAGAAACAGGGACTTGTTCCTGTAGAGAAAAAACAATCCTATTTTTATTTTTTTAGAGAGGGATTCAATGTTGGCAGCAAAAGATAGTTTGCTGTCTAACCAGATTCCAAGATATTTACATTTTTCAACTGCCTCAAGTGAGTCTCCTAAATGGATTGTGATTGGTGCCGGTGTGGCCTATTCACATAGAGATGTTGGGGAAGAAAGTACATTACTTTGGCTTTCTTGGCATTTAACAAGAATTTGGAGTTTAGCAGGTTGCAGTTGGTTAAAATCGGACTGAAGCTCAGTGTCAACTATATGCCCTCATTAAAACCGTCTCCTTCCTTCTCTTGATCATGCTCGATCTCCAGACCTGAAACTACATGCGGAAACAATACAGATTTTTATGCTGTTTCCAACTAGTCACTTTAGTAGTATGGTGCTTCACCGACAGAGATGACGATTTCTACAATCCCAGTACATGACAGCTGCTCTGAAGTCCTGTTTCGCAAACTGCGAAAAATAATCCTGTTTCACGGTAAAACAGAATCCTTTCCCGCAATTTAAAATAAACATATTTCTGAACAATTTATTTATTTATTTTTTATTTCACCCCACAATCCAATTCCCCGTGCCCCGATTAGGTAAACACAAGCATTGCTGTTTACCAACCGCCAGTATTTTTTTAATATTTTAGTTTGTTTGTCTCACTAACTGCAAACAAGATGACGGCAGCACAAAAGAGAATTCGGCATTTGTGAAAGAGGATTCTCTTTCACAATCGAGAAATCCTCTTTCTCAAGGCACATCTAACTTTTCCCATGGGAAATAATGGGAAACTTTGAAATTTAATAACTTTTGAATAGATTAATATTTTTTCACAAAACCTTCAAAAGGCACACCTGTAACCCAAGCCCAATATACCCTAACAATTTCAGACCAAACGGCGTGACAAATTTACATAAAAATTGTAATTTTCAAATATTTTGACACTTCGTTATCCCTGCATCCACACATCCAAGTGGAACAAGACTTGCCACATCAAGAGATCTTTGGTCCCCGATGGCGCATGCAAAATTTCATGCAAACTGGTTGAATGGTTGCAAAGTTATTAAAGCCCAAATGTTGGGGTAACACAGAAGTGACTGTTGAACCCTAACCATAGGGGAGCGACCGCACCCCTATAATTACAAATGGAGCCAAATTAGAATGAAAGTGCTTTACGAGAGAAATATGCAAAATATTGTAGGTAAACAGTAAACAGCAAACTAAGCCCTTCCTATAGTTATTTTGTCTTAGATGGAAAAGAATAAAACTTACAGGCTTTTCAAGATACAGTATTACCCAATCATCTCTTTCCTTCAGTTCCTCTCTCATAGTTAGAATGTACTGCCTACATCTAACCCCATCTACCTTTCTCAGATCAGCCAGTTTTCACAACTACAGACTGACCCCAACTGTCTTGCACACTGGGTCCTGGGCTCTCATACCTGCTTGTGAACCCAGCATGTTATTCTGACACCACTGCACCTGCAATTCTGCTAAAAGCTCTTTCTCATAGACACTGTCCTGTTTAGGAATTTGCATCAGCAACATCATTTGCGGTCTAATAGCATTCCCTGCTGAGGTAAAACTGATTCCCAAACTTTATCAACAATCAAATCTGTTACATGTGGGCATGACCTATGGTTTTCACAATTAAGAGTTTTCCTGAACAACCCCCTGTGACTTGCTCCCAAAACTGGCTAAACCTGATTACTGAACTACATATCTTAAACCTCTGAGACTAAGTTTTTACAAAAATGAGCAAGCGATCCCTTTGATCTTCTAGCAACTGGAAGGAAGCATAGGCTGACTGTTTTGCCAACTCCATACATTTCTATGCCACTATAATGCACAGGTTTGCCACAGTTACACAGACTGTATAGAAGCAGCGTTCCAGCAGTCATGTCTAGATATGTGACAGAACACAAACTGGGGTACAGTCAGTGCCATGTAGCAAAAGGAGCAAACACAATGGCCCCACATACTTTCTGCCACCACAGTACCCTATTACTATGGCTTTGTCACTGAGGGGTGGGAAAAAAAGTTAGTTACTGTCACTCTGAAATCTTTAAGAATATCATCTCATACAGCCACACACACTCTTTGGTCTTGTGGCAGTAGGCACTAGGACCCCACAAGAGCAAACGTTTGTCATGGCTGTCACCGATGTGGTCAATACTGGCACATGCACGTCACTGTGCACCAGAGCCAATAACAGCTGTCAGTGCCTTAACTGCCTCAGTTCTGTTAGCAAGGAGAGTGAAAACAAAATGTATAAAGAAAAAAGATAAAGAATTTTGGTATGGAAAAGAAACAACTAAACGACTAACAATAAACGAAGATAGGGTTGAGAGAACAGCTTCCCTCCACAAAAAGACCCCCCCCCAAAAAAAACAAAAAAAAAATGGGTTGGCAGTTTACATAACCTTATAGAGACAGGCTGCCTGTCATGTGGCCTAGGGTAGTGGGGGCATGGTGATAAATCCACCCACTACTGCCCATTATTCCTACCACTAGTCCACAGCACTCAAATGGATGACTAAGCAGGCTGTGAGGACATCCCTGACGTCAAGTTGTATGGCAGTTGATTGCCAAGGATGCCCTAACCTGTTCACATGAACACTTCAGATGGCTGAAAAACTGATATGTAGTTTAAATCTGCTAAAGTGACCATGTAAACTGGACAAGGTAATGATGATCCAAATGAACTCTGATTCAGTGCTCAGAGACCATCGATTACCTGGCTGTATCACAACTGCATGTGAACAACAACATTGTGCCTCAATAGCTGATGCCTCCTAGGAGATAAGGTGGAAGTCGATAACTTCTTCGTTAACACATATCCCACCTAATAGTGCATTCAATCAACCCAAACAGATGTCATACAAAAAACAAAGCACACATTCAAGTCTAGTTGTATACAACCACTAAAAATTCACTGAGCTGCATGTGACAGAGACCATCATGTGGTCAACAGAAGGTCAGACCAACTTAAAAATTAGATGGAATGTGACAAGGGAAGAAATCGAGGACAGCCCTCAGGAACAGGGCCAAGAAGAGATGCCAGGTGGGTGTTCCCTAGAGGAATAGATGTTTCATGACAACAATGTCTACACTACATAAACAACGACAAGAGACAATAAAAGATGTTGTGCCGGGCAAAACATTGCAAAGGTAAATGTTCTGACCAGATGAGTCATAACTAGGGGAGAAGAATCTCAAAATAGCTATGAGTACATCTCCCATTGCAGATGTTAGTTGACCCTTGATATAAAAGGAGCCCGTATCCAGCCAGCTATAGATCATATACAGTTTCAAGAAAAGGCCATGGAAAAAATACACAGGGGATGTACCCTGCAGGTAAGAAGGGAACAAAACTGTAGACTGTATACAGTCAGCCAGTTACACCTTAAAGAAAATCTATAAACGGGATACACTCTGTAGGAAGAAAAAAGGATGCAACCTTCCAGAAATCCAGGGGTTTCATAGTCTGTGCATATTTATTTATTTTTATTTAGTTTTTGTTAACCGGGTTAGGTGCGCTAGCCAAAGCTGACTATTTTCAGGCACGACCCAGGAGAATACATACATAAAATGAGATGAGATTATACAATACATAGTATATAGTACAGGTACATACTATATAGTACAGATAGGTTAGAATACAGATCAAGTCAGACAGTACTCAAAATAATACATATAGCTATGCAGAGATGACAAAAGTGACATTAGTACATGCAAATAACAAACTGAGCTAAGTGGCAGCTATAAAGACATTTTATAGCAAAGCTTGTTTAGAAGTGCAGCAGTGTCTTGGGCGAAATAGGGTGGTTAGCTGTGAGGCATTAAGTGGGATCAAAGCATGTGCAGGGGTCCCGGGATAGGTGGCGATATAGTTCTTTTTTGAAGATTGGGTGGGAGTTAGCCTGCCTAAGGGCAGGAGGGAGGGAGTTCCAGGTGGCTGGGGCGGTGCAGTGAAATGCTCTAGAGCTTTTTGAAGTAAGACATCTGGGAATGGCGAGTAGAAATTTATTTGCCAAGCGTAGTCCGTGGGTAGGTGTCTGTGGTACAAGTAGAGCTGCAAGGGAGGAGGGGTGTGTGGTTACAGATTACAGAGTCTGTGAGGGTCCCTAGGGAGTATAGTCAGTAGGCAGTTGGGGAGAGCCAGCCTAGGTCACTATACAGTGTGCAGTGGTGCTTGAGGCGATGGGAGGAGGAGGCATACCGACATATGTTGTTATAAGTGACATCCCATTTATGGAGAGCAGTCTTATTGGCATTAGCAAAAGTGAAGACATCATATGTCAGCACTGGAAGCAGAATACCCTTGGCAATTGCCAATTTGGCAGATGGTGTTAGCACGTGACAAGTCTTATAGGTGATTCCAAGTTTGGCATTTGTTGCTTTACAGGCTGACTGGATGTGCAGACTGAAATCAAGGGATTTATCAAGGAGGACTCCCAGGTATTTGAAGGATGTGACACAGTTGATGAGAGATCCCCCAAGAGTCATGGACTAGGAGGGGTTCCTTACAAGCCCTGAGTTTGGGGGCAGTGCCAAATAGCATAGCTTGGGTCTTTTTTGTGTTGAGGATGACCTTATTAGCATTTAGCCATGTTTGCACATTCCTGAAATCCGAGGAGAGGTATAAACAGAGATGAGAAAGAAGTGGTGAAAAAAAAAAAACACCTTTATCACTCTACTTTTTGTCTTTTCCTTTTTTGGAATGTTTTGATACTTTATTTCTGCTGTTGTTTTTATTTACATTGATGGGTAAACTACAAAGGAGAAGATCTGCTAGCTTGGTCAAGAAAAACCTTTATAGGTGCACAAGTTGAGGCACATTCCAGCAGAAAATAAGAGGTTAAAAAGCCGTGTGTATCAATCTACTAAATGTGAGGACAGGATGGAGACAATCAACCTGGCTCCAAATTACCCAGCACAAGAGAGGAGGATTGATGCAGGATAAGTGTAGCTGTATGGTGAACATGTTCTTGAATATGGTATCTAGAGTTACGGAAAGTAACTTTCTTATCTTCCAAGAATTAATTTTCTCCATACAGCCCCACTCTTTGGTCGAGAAGCAAGCGTCTCTGTGAGGCCCAAGACTCTCAGTCCTCAGCAGTGGAAAACAAAGGAGGAGGGATGTCTGTGCTGACTTCGCCTATGGGCAGAATAGGCAAATGTGGCTGATCATGAGGTACCACAGGGTAGCTAGCTCAAACAGCTGCGACACCACCTGCTAGGGAAAAAAAAGACTTCCCCTGAAAGGGGGATTATGTGCATTACTGTGTGTTCAGAATTAGGGCAAGTGCAGCCATGCCATCCATCTGAGATAGATGGCAGAGGCTGCTGAGCTGGAGACCATCCCAGAAGTGTCATACGATGCCCTTGTCTGGTGGCTGGCTGCCTCCATACTCCTTAGCAGCTATGCCAAGACCAGTTTGAAATGTGTCACTCGTAGGCATCTCAGAAAGCAATGTATACATCTGAGTCCACAAGTAATGCTGGTATGCTGCCATATTAGCCTGGTGTGAAGTTATGGTCAGGGTGACATAGCTGTGATAAATATTTTCCTCCCTAAAGCATATACTTTTCTAAAGTCCTCCTCTCTCTCTCTCTCTCTCTCTCTCTCTCTCTCTCTATGCAGCCCCCTTCTCCACTAGCATCCTTCCCTTTGGTCTTATTTCCTTCTCCTGTCTCCCCCACTTACTATCTGGATTTTTACCCCAGGCCTACAAATCCTTGTTTTCAGCAGCTCGCCATTCGACTTCTGACTGTCTCAATTATTGCTTACCACTGATATGTTTATGTTTGTATAACTTGTACAGTTTTATCACTGTTTGTTGTCTTCGCACACTCTTCATTGCACATGTTTATTATATGCACATGCTCCTACTGATGTACTGTATTGCTTTATAGACAATTATTTTTGTAAATCTATTAATTGCTATTTACTTTTTCTTCTTCTGTTCTATCTTCCACAACAGACACATCCAGAAAAGAGTTGTTATCAGCTCAGCAGGTCTTTCCTGGTAAAACCTTTAAAATACATACATTCATACATAATATTGACAGTAGTTTTTTTGTTTTTCTCTGAACACCTTTTACTACACCTTTGCACGTGTCTTTGCCGTTATACTACTCCTTATCCACTTGCACATATTCTTGCATTTAATTGTTCCAGTTATATAGTCTTTTGAACCTTCTGTACCTTACTATTTGCATTATTCCCTTGACCGTTCTCCCTGGATGCATCTGCAAAACAGCTGTTTGAGCAACTAGGGTTCTCCACCAAAGAGTCGGGAAAAATAGACAGTAAAAGGTCAGACAGTGGCATCACTGTCTCTGCACCACATGATGGGTATGCACTCAGACAGCTGTGAAGCATGACTGACAGCAGGTCATGATGTCTACTCAAATGTGACAGGACTGAGCCAGCTGCTCAGCTCCAGGTAAAAAGTACCCATCTGTTACAGACCAGATTAATGCACCTACATCAGAGTATTACTCAAGCACAACCAGTGTTTCAGGGAAAATGTACTGCGATGGGTGGGCAGCTTCTTTCTGATTATTTAACCAATTTACTGCATTATGAATTTGGTATGAACCGTGATTTCAACAGTACTTTAAACTGCACATTAGGCTTCGATGATTAGTCCAAACCTGTCAGCAGGTTGAAATAAAACCCTCCTCCCCTCCCTTTCTAAATGCATTCAATGCTGTTTGTATAAAAAAAAGAAATTGAAATCTGAGAGTCATAAATTATTCGAATACACCAAGTTTGAAATAAACACACAAAAAAATAAACAAGTTAAAATGTTAATTTATTTTCTTTTAACTAAAAGTTAAAGTTTCTGACTGGGTAGGAGTTAAACCCCTTCCTACAATTTCTGCGGTGAGGGTGACATATTCCTGTTACAACAGCTAGTATTCAGACTTCTTTGGTCTTTTAAGGCTATCCAGCTAATAACTAAAGCAAAATACAAAGCACGAGACCTACAGTATGATAACAAAGCAAATGGTAAGGAGTTATGAGAAGCCTGCCCAGTGCTGCAGTCATGCTAGTAATATAGAATTTAAATTTGTTTTCATAAAAAAAAAAAAGCAGCAGCTATGGTTTTCCCCGTGACACTCATCTAGATTATAAATAATCAATCCTTCTAGAATGTGGATAAAGCAAACTGAATACTCTCTCAATCCAAGCAGCTTCGTAATGCAAAATAAATCTTAGAATTCAGCATGTACTGTAAAGAAAAGATGTGAATGCTGGCACAGTTTTATAGTGGGTTGTGATCGAGGTGTCCAATATTTTGCATCCCTCATCATCTTCATAAATAATACTTCTATCACAGTATCTGAACTATGGTTGACAGACCAAAGAAGTGATTTTATATTACAATGACATCGAGGGAAGAATCATAAAGCCACAGCTGCGTTGCTGTGTCATTGTCAGCTAAAATGAATTCAGTACTCGGTATAGTGTTACTAATTATTTCAAAGGGAAAATTCCTACATCCCTGTTTATCACTCGGGGGTCAACAAACTACACTACTACTCACTTCCTGAAGTGACAGAAACAAGCTGTTAGTATCACTTTAACATGTATCTTAATTTATGCAGTTGTTAATCACTCAGCTCCTAACAGTGCTATTAACATGCAGATTTCTTCCTGTAGCGCGGCAGCTAGAAGAATCAGATTAATCTCTAAAAGCCTGCCTTGATGCCTATAAGAACAGTCCCCGAAAAACACAGGCGTTCATAACCATTGTGGCTCTGTTTGGATTTAATATTTCAAGCTATTTGCCCAGGAATGTCCAACTGAGAGGCAACAACTTACTTTTAGTGTAGTCTTTCTTGTATCCATTTCTTAATTACTCTTCCTGCGTCAGGGAGGTGATCCTCAACTAGGTTCACCACCACATACTGCAGGAACCACTTACCCATTGCAGTCCCCATGTTGGAGACCAAGTCCAGGAGCTGGAGTGGGCCTAGGCAGTTGATGGTGGCCATCACCCTGTCAGCCTCTCTATTCAGTCCCACCTGTGACCTGTCAGAACAGGGTGGTCACGCACTGCTCTGATTAGCATGCTACCATCACCTTTCTCATCTTGCCCACTAACATGTCAGTGTACTCTGGCTGTGCAGTACCCTTGAGGAGATGATACCAATCTATATGTTAAATCCTTCCTTGGCTTGCCGTAGGGGGTCACTGTGGGTGTGGTACAGTGATGCCCTTCGCAAGACGAAGAGTAGCGCTCCTGGCAGCATTTGAGTCTCTGACTCATCCAGTGCATACGGCCATGAGTTAGTTTCTGAACCCTGCTTGCCTATGCAATAGCATGCAGTGCTATCACTGGACTAGTGGGGTAACTTTACTTCTGCCCATTTTAAAGCTAGGAGGAGCTAAATATCATGGAGGTCACGTAGCATGTTCAAGGTTACACCATAAGCCAGTAACTTGTATCTCCTATTTCATGGTTCAGTGTTCTTCCACAATACCACACTGTGTTCACTGCTGTGTAAACATGCAAACTTGAGCACTACTGTACTGAAGAGCACTATTCAGGGAGGGCTAAAAAGCAGCTACACAATGGCATTTGTTCTCTGATATGGCGACAAGGCCATGTCCAGAGATGTGCCAGTAACTTCAGATGCTGCATTACTATTCTATGCCCTTTATTGTGCTGGATCTTACAGTAATGCCATGCCATCTATCTATCTATCTATCTATCTATCTATCTATCTATCTATCTATCTATCTATCTATCTAATCCAATCAATCAATCAATCTAGTCTATTTAAAAGTTTGGTAACTGGGAAAGGCACACTGAGCTGAGGCTCATTTCCAGGTGCAACCAGGAGGGTGGGAGGGTAAAGAGAACAAAATAAGCAGCAACACTCAATCAAAACAGAAGTGCAAAAAATAGCAATAAAATAAGGTGCAAATATAGTGACAGCGAAAATGGTGGTAGGAGTACACTGAGGTAAAAAAAAAAAGCCAGGTATTCTGAGCACTGGAGTCAACTGAGGACTATCAGGGAGCTGGGGGGGGTAGATAAAAATTCAGTGAGGCAAAGTCCTCAGAGGGGATATGGAGGGCGAGGGGAGTGTGAGGGTAAAAAATATATAAGGTAGGGCAATGGGGGACAGAGAAGGGGAAGGTTGGAGGGGCAGAAACAGGAGCACGGGGGGGTTAGCTTAGCATCCACTTTAGGGATAGAACAGAAGATTGACTCCATCATTTCTCTTCCCTGACAGCTTTCTCAACTTTACTCATGCAAGGTGCTCTTATAAGGACATGGAGACTCTTACAATATGCATCTGCTAATCCAGAAACAGGTGAGCCATTAGCATGCCACAGCTGTTTTTTTAATCTTTAGGCATGGGCAAAGCTGTCTATCAGCATCTCTGAGATTACTAGATTATGTTTATATAACCTGCCAAAGAATTTGATAATTCTGCAACTAGATAACCTGCCAAAGAAATTGACAGTTATGCTATTTGTGGCAGACAGTAAAACCACTACAAGAGAACCACTTCTGGATATTTTAATTTTTATATATACATTTTAAATCTTACACTACAATAATACTGTATTTAACCACTTGTTAATGAATTGTTAGGACATTGTAATCCAATTCAGAATTATTTTCTAGTTGCCAGCATCTTCTGTTAATGGGTAAACTTCTGAGTGTTCTTACAAAGGTAAGGACATTTCATTGCAAAGCAAGACAAAAGCACAGTGCAAGCTGCAGCTATTATGAAAGTGTAAACATTTATTTATGCATAACAAATGACTGACAGACTAGTGCTCCAAACTGTCAGCACTAGTCTATCATTTGTTATGCATAAATACATTTTTGCATATTCATAATACCTGTTGCTTGTGCTGTTCTTTTGTTTTGCTACAGTTTCATGTTGTTTGCACAACAGCATTCAGCAGCTGTCCTGGTAGCACACAGTTTGTGTTTTTAAGGAAATTTCATTGCATGCTGTATGCTGCAAGAGAGTACTCATTGATATAAAGAGGTAACTGCAGCGCTGGCAAGAATTCCAAGAATCCGTGTCTGTAGCAGCAATGCAGGCATGTGTAACCCACCTTAAGTGGAGGAGCTACCTTGAGGCTAGATTCCTAGCCATGCTCACCTTTTGTCACAGGATTTGTTTGGGGCGACTGAATAAACAAGGTCCGGGACTCAGGATCAGGAGGAGTTCCAGTCAGTGTGCATCTTCGGGGGTGGCACGGGGCTCAAGGTTTTCAAGTCAGAATGGGGTAGGAGTTTGGAAGCCTCCAGCCTCGCAGAGAGAGGATGATCCCCACCGTCTGACTGGTACCGGGGTTTTTGCAGGTATAGGTCTTTTGAAGGGACAGAACAACGATTTCAAGGCAATCTGACGCACTGTTCAATAGGCTACTTTGTCACGGTCTCTGTTGGTCACAACATCAATACCTCTCCAAGTCAGCCAGGCAGCCACCTGGTAGGCCTTCTACCTCACACCTAGCCCATGTGCGTAAATGGTGTCGCACCTACAACCCTGATTCCAGGATCAAGGTCCTGAGGTACTGATATCAAAATTAAATTTTCAATTTTATTAGGAAATTTAACCACTGAGACAAGCTCATTTGTAATAGTGTCCCTTCAAGTATAAAAGTTTCTGTTACAAAAGTAAAGTACAATATATACACACATCAACACTTCATAAATACACTTCTTGCAATACATTTAGTGTATACACATTAACATGTTGTAACTTAACCTCGGTCACATTCAGATCTTCATGTAATCCCTCTTGCGCTAGAGCAGCAGGTACAGCTTTTTTGGTGAGTTATCTGTTCAAACCATGCCTTCAAGGCCCTAACAGAGGGTCCCTTATTTATTTATTTATTGAGTCTTGGATTACAACACCTTTGAGCAATACAACTCATTTATAAAGGTTCACGTCAATAGTACAAAAACAAAACAAGGTAAACAATAGATAAGTAAATAGCAGATATCAAGAATATACTTAAAAAAAATAATACATCAAAAGCAATCAAAATAGCACTGAATGTTGCTCAATATAACAGTAGAGTGAGCTAGAAGAGAGGGCAGCCTGGGAGGCTTTGTCAAAATCTAGGAGAGAAAGTAATGGGGTATAAGGTGGGGGGATGGGAGAAACAAGAGGGAGAAGGAGATGAGTTGCACAGGAGGTGGAGAGGGAAGGAGCGGAGTTGCAAAGGAGGTAATGGGGATAGAGAGATGAGAGGATGGGGAGGTGGAAAGAGGGAAATGGGGTGAGTGCAGAGAGAAGGGGGTGCTGGTGAAGTGAGGAAGAGGAAGACAAAGTAATAGTATAAGGAGAAGAGGTGATGTTTGTGACACTTGGACAGCTGGTTCTGATTAACCTATGCTTTTTGTAATATAAAAATGTGTTATTGATTGTCTTTCATGAGAGATGCTGACAGTCTGTGGAATGACAACCCCCCCCTCCCAGGTTTTAGCTAATAGGTGTTACCTGGAAGGCCAAGAGATAATTACAGGCTAGAAGAGGCCATCATAAACTTTTATAACGTTCAGAGGAAACACAGTAAAATTCATACGGTGATACAAAAGCATGCTGCACCTCCGTGAGATCTGGCAGAGAGACATAACCAGTCCTTTGATGTCCTGGAAAGGGGAAGCTTATCATAAGATCAAAGAAAGTCATATCAGAAAATGAGTTGTGCTGAGATCACAGAATATTAATTTACACTCTGGAAAAGACATCCTGTTTTGCATAGATATATATATTTTTATATTCTGACAGGGATGAGCTAGGTGACCTCATGCAAAGAGGTGGGCAAAGCCAACTTTTAAACAGCATTCTGTTTTCCATTTTGACACATTTCTATCTACACTCTGACAAAAAAAAACATCTTTGAGCACTTTAAGCAAGTATACCGGTAGAGAGAGAGACAAAATCCAAGTACTGCAGTAAGAATTGCACTGTTAAAACCTTGTTCTTTTAGAAGATTGTATGGTTCTTGTGATATATGCTTCTGTATTCTATGTTTTTCATACTTTTATCTATTTTAGTAAAACTCTATTTTTAGAGCCTACTTGGTCTGTCTTTGAATTTCTTTTCTTTAACAAGTGAAGTATATATGGTTAAAGCAGACACAGTGCATAAGCTTGAATGGTGATACCAAACTGGAAAAAGGTAAGAGTAATCTGAGGTCTTTTATTAGAGTTTTTAAGGGTTCATTTCTGTACACCTGGTTAAGTGCCTGTATGCAAAGATATCTGGCCCCCCGAAGACAGAATTATCTGAGCCTGTGCATTGGGTACGCTAGCAAGAAGTTCATAGTTTGAATCCCTCCAAGACTTGAGACCAAAGGTTGATTCAAACCCACAAAACAGACAGGAGGGTTACCCTGTTTCTGTTAACTGTTCACAAGACTGCACTTGGAGGTTGGCACTTTGGGAGTAGAGGACTGACCTGCTGAGTGGGTTTATGACAGTGTTTAGTCAGGAGAGGGGGCAGCCTAGTAGGCCTCATTGAAAACCCAAGAGAGAGAGAGTAATATGGTTGGGAGAGAGGTAAGAGAGAGAAACGTAGGGAGAAGGATGGGAAGAAGATGCAAAAGAGGTGGCATGAGATAAGAGAATGGGTGGAGGGCGGAAAAGGGAATGTGAGGAGGAGCAAGGGAAGAACTTGAAGATGCATGGGCAGAGAAGAAGCAGGGGTGAGGGGTGGAGGGGGAAAAGGCTCGAGGGTAGGATCGAAATGAAGTGCCAAGAGTTAAAAGTGCCGAAAGGTATAAGTACAATGATAAAATAAGCAGAAGGCTGCTAAGGGCGGCAGTCACATATACTATTTGCTAACAGATGTTGTTGGAGTTTGTGTTTGAAAGGGCCGAGTTTTGACTCAGCAGAGATGTCCCTACCCAAGTAGTTGAGCCAGAGGGGGGCTCTGTAAGCAAAAGACCTCTGACCTAAGGTGGTGCGGCATCTGAGAACAGTAAAGACCTGAGTTGCCAAGCTGTGAGTATGTTGGGTACTGTGACAAGGGCTAAGGAGCTGTTGGACCCAGGGGGTAACAAACCAAGGTGTGCCTTCTTGGCAAGTAAGCAGGTTTGATATTGGATCCAGCTGAATAATTGAAGCCACCCAGTCTGAGCATATAGGTCACACGTGTGTGTGTGAGGCAGGCAGCCCCAGTAAGGCGTCTGCATGTTTTGTTAAGAGCAACAGAGATCCTGTGAAGGGATGAGGCAGAGTCATAAACAACCAGCCCATAATTGATGATGGTAATGACAGAGCTGAAAATTGCTATTCTTAGTGCCTCGGGAGTTAGGCTATGCTTGTGCCTGTGGAGTAGACCAATCCTTATGTTGACAGCTAGTGCTACGTTATCAATATGTTGCGAGTAGGTGAGTGAGCTATTAACAGTGACCCCTAGATATCTGAAGGAGTGGATCTGTTCCAAGTGGGGTGCCAATGCAGTTTGTGATGAACAAGGGTTTGGACTTGTGTTTCTTATGGGCATTGTTGAAAAGCATCACTTTGGTCTTTTTATAGTTTAGCACCAGTTTTTGAGTGCTGAACCACTTTTCCACTTCTGAGATGCTGTGTTGAAGGTTATCCTGGAGGCTCTTAGGGTCAGGGTTACTAGAGTAGATCACGGCATCATCCGTGTAAAGCAGTATCTCTTCATGGCAGGCTCATGGGAGGTTATTCAAGCAGATACTGAAGAGAAGGAGCCCCAGTATAGATCCCTGAGGCACTCCAGAATGGACTGGCTTCCTTTCGGAGAGGACATTGGTTATCTTGACCTTACCCAGAATAACATGGAACTCTACTGGCAGGGAGTTTCATTGCTGGGGAATGAAATAACTGTAGGACAAGGTAGATCTGTGGGTCCTGACTCTCGGAGTCTCCATCTCTAAATGTTTTGTGTCACAGCGTGTGGGAATAAACTTCAGACAAGGCAAATTTACAGGTTTAAAACACACTGTGGTGTGATATTTATTTTTCAAAAGTTAGAAAAACAATAAACGAAAACAAAAAAATAAACTTGCAAAGAAAAATCACTACTGAACATCAGTAGTTTCTCACAAAATACAGTCCTGGATCTTAGAGCTCCTAAGATCCTTCTCATCTGCATTCAACAGCTTGTCTACAACAGCACATCTCCCCTTCACTCTCAAGACTGAACTCTACTGGACTGACCTGAAGTGAACTCAGTGAAGAGGTTTTATATCTTTTGGTAAGGTCACCTGACTGAGCCCTTTCTATTTACATGTCTGGATATGTTGTTTCAAAACCAAGGGGGGGGCTGTTTCAGGGGGCTTCCTGGTTCAGTTAAAGGTACAGTGTATATCTCCACAGATATTGACTCTCTACATCTCTGATCCACAGTGACTAAGCACTTTTATAAAGTATACCACATTCTTTTGTTCAGCCTCATACATAAAACCTCATCCAGTAACAGGTTTGTAGTGTGAATTTATGAAAATACGTTAAGGATTTCTTATATACTGTACTAATCATGAAATTATTATTGCTTTATATGGCTTCTAAATCCTCTTTATATAAAAAGGCTTTATTAACTGTATGTCTGTATTCCTATTTAAAATAGCCTTCATGTTTTTTGTACACAAAATGCACTTATGTACTTTACACAACACCTCTCCAGGTGTTTGGCATCATTCCAGAGACTGGATGGATGGAAATGGAAAAAGATTGAAAAGAGAGAATTAGTAAGAAGTTTAGTAGGGATAGTAAGGAGCTACGCTAGGTGGCCGACCTAGGTGGGGGAAAAGAAGAAAAGCAAAGAGAAAAGCATTAACTGTTGTGCAACAGAAGTTTTGGTAGCTAGGAAACAAGGAGATAGAAAAGTGGTCAATCAGTCACATCTGAGACTGTAGCCTAACTCTACAACAATCCTCCCTCCTTAAGAAAAAAACAGTTCTCAAAACTATGCTGGTTTTTCAAGAACCCCCTCCCAGTCATAAATATTCTACCAAAACAGTAGAATGGGGGTTGGTTGAAACTTTCTTTCACCCACTATGAGAGCTTCACCCCAGGGTCCCTTAATTCAGCTATTTTTTGTATCGTCCAGCATAACAAGTTACTGCAATACAAATAACAGTTATGCAAAAACTTACCATGACAGTAGATCTTCGAGAGAGGTTCCTGCAGTAGGTCTTCACATATAGGACTGCGCCCCCTGGCGTCAGGTTCCAACAGCAAACTTGTAGCTAGCAATCATCAGCGGGGACTGCCCCCGATGTCAGGCCAACTATAAAAGGGGGCATTCCCATGCCCACCCTCCAGTTCTTTTCCACTGGAGACCTAAAGAAAGGTAAGCAGAAAGGAAGGAGTGATAACTAGTGGGGCCATGTGTCCTATCTAGACCCAAGGGCTAGGCAGGATGAAAAAGAAAGGAAAACATTCCAGGAGCTGAGAGAAGGTGCATGGGAAACTAGACCTACTGCAGGAACCGCTCTCGAAGATCTACTGTTACAGAAAGTTCTTACGTAACTGCTATATCTTACTTCGAGAGAGTTCCCGCAGTAGGTCTTCACGTATAGGACTGAATACCCAGCAGTCCAAAAGAAATATTTGGAGACGAGGTTCCGGGAGGAGGAAGTGTCTGCCAATTGGAGTACTGTCCTAGGACAAAAGACCTTGCAGAACTACAAGGCTGAATCCGGTTCTGCGCCTAGAGGCAACGTCCAGACTGTAATGTTTAGTGAATGTGTGGACAGATGACCACGTGGCTGCTGCACAGATCTCTGCCGTGGACACATTCCTGAAAAAAGTGGTGGAGGTAGCTACACTCCGAGTGGAGTGACCTTTAACCGCCCCCCAAAGGGATTTTCTGTATTTTTGATAGGTATAGTGGATGCAGTTAGCTAACCACCTGGATATGGTCTGTTTTGAAATGGCCTTACCCTGGCACTGGGGGGCAAAGGCCACAAAAAGCTGATTTGACTGACTGACCTCTTTAGTCTGGGTGGTGTAATACCTCAAGATCCGGTGCACATCTAAGGTGTGCAAAAGATATTCCCCCCGTTGGACTGCTGAGGGTAACAGACTGGAAATTAGACACTCAGAGTGGTTTCCGAAACCACCTTTGGAAGAAAGGATGGGTTAGTCCTAAGGACCACTCTATCCTTATGAAAGATCAAATGAGGCTCCTTGCATACAAATGCCTGAAACTCTGAGACCCTTCGAGCTGAAGTGACAGCAACTAAAAACAAAGTCTTACATGAAAGGAAGCGTATGTCACAATTTGAAGCCGGTTCAAAAGGGGGCAAAGTAAGTTTTTCTAACATGAAGTTAAGATCCCAGGGAGGACAGGGGTTCCAGACTGGAGGATTTAGGTGTCGGATACCCTTCAAAAAGGTTTTAGAAACCTCCAGTTGAGCTATGGTTTTGCCCTCCACTGGGAGGTGGTAGGCCGACACTGCAGTGAGATGGACCTTGGCAGAGGAATAACTAAGGCCCATCTCGTAATAATGTACGAGATACTCTAACACCTGGGCGAACGAGCATGAAAAGGGATCCAAGCTCCTGGCTGTGGCCCAGATCGAAAATCTTTTCCACTTCATGGCGCAGATGGATCTGGTAGATGGTTTTCTGGCTTCTACCAGGACTTGAGCAACCTGGGAGGAGACTCCATAGCGGGAAGCTGCTATGTCCAAAGGTGCCACACATGAAGGTGGAGAGATTGAAGACTCGGATGCACCAGGGTGCCCTGCTCCTGTGACAGAAGGTCATGAGACAATGGCAGGAGTACCGGAGGTTCTAGAGCCAGCTGTTGTAACAGTGGGAACCAAATCTGATGGGGTCACAGAGGGACAATCAGAATCAAATGTGCTCCTTCTGCCTGAAGTTTCAACAGAACCTTCTGAAAGAGAGGAAAGGGAGGAAAAGTGAATAGAAACCTCGCTGTCCAAGAGAGAGAGAGTGCATCTCGCGAAAAAGCACCAAGCCCAGGAACAATCGAGCAAAAGTTGGGTAGTTTTGCGTCGAATGGGGAGGCGAATAGATCTACTTCTGGCCGACCCCATCGAAGAAACAAGTCTTTGACTACCTCCTGCTTTAACTCCCACTCGAGCGCTCCCGCCACTGATCGGCTGAGACTGTACGCCAGTACGTTGTGTACGCCTGGGACATGGACTGCTGTCAGGAATAGGCCGTGCTGAACCGCCCAGTACCAAACTGTCATTGCTCCCCTGCAGAGAGGGTACGAGCGAGTTCCTCCCTGTTTGTTGATATACCAGACTGTTGACATGTTGTCTGTCTGGATGAGGAGTGATCCCAGGAGAAATAACGACTGGAATGCCTGGAGAGCACAAAGGACTGCCCTTGTCTCCAGAATGTTGATGTAGAGCTGTTGCTCCTGAGTGGACCAAGACCCTTGAGTCTTGTGGTCCCACAGATTGGCTCCCCAACCCATGTCCAACGCGAGGATCTGGGTGGGGGTTGGGTAGTGGAAAGGAGCTCCCACTAACAGATAGGAAAGATCCTGCCACCAGCGAAGATCTTTTTGGAGGCTGTTGGAGATCATGACCCACTGGTTCATGTCGTCTGTCCTCTGGTCCCATTGGATCTGTAGAGACCACTGGGTGACCTTCATATGTAATCTGGCCAGGGGTACCGTGGAAATGGCCGCTGCCATAAGTCCCAAGAGGCAGAGCACAGCTAGTGCTGGGATCCATCAAGCCTGGGCCACCAGTGTGGCTTAAACTAAAGTCTTGGCTCGATCCAATGGCAAGAAAGCCTTGCTTTGGACTGTGTCTAGTACCGCTGCAATAAATTGGAGGTGCTGAGAGGGTACTAGCTAGGACTTGGGGAAACTGAATGTGATGCCCAGCTGGACAAACAAGTCCAGAGTGAAAGAGAGGGACTCTTTCAGGCTGCCTGGAGAGGGTGCTGAGAGGAGTCAGTCATCCAGATATGGGAACACATAAATGCCCTTGGGCGTAGAAATGCCGCTACTACCGCCAAGCACTTTGTGAAAACCCATGGAACCAAGGATAGGCCAAAGGATAGTGCTCTGAATTGGAAATGGTTTTCCCGGAAGGAGAAACGAAGGAAGTGGCGGTGGGCCGGGAGGATGGGGATATGAAGATAAGCATCTTGCATATCCAGGGAGCACAGCCATGCGGTTTGGTCGGAGCAGGGGAAGAAGACCCTGAAGGGTGAGCATGCGAAACCTCTTGTATTCGACAAAAAGGTTGAGCGTGCTGAGATCCAGGATAGATCTCAGATTCCCCCATCTTCTTGGGAACTAGGAAGAAGTGGGAGGAAAAGCCCCTTCCCAGTTGATCTTGAGGGATGGGTTCTATGGTCACTTTTTGCAGGAGGGCCAGGATCTCCTGTGAGACAATGGGGATCTGACTCCTTGGGTAAAAGGACCATCCCAGAAAATGGGATGCAGGGATCTCTGTGAACTCTATTGAGTGACCTCATTGAATGAGTTGCAGAACCCATAAATCTGTGGTGACAGCCCTCCATCCCTCCAGGTGGAGGCCAAACCTCCCTTCTACCAGTTCCTCCTGAACTACTGGAGGTAACGAGAGGAAGGGGAAAGGAGTCAGGACGTTAAGGGGAGAGGAGCTTTGGCCCTGGAGGCAGGCTTGGGAAATTTTCCCTGAGGGGTTTGGACTCCAGATCCAGGGGCACATCGCTTACCCTGACACTTGCCCTGGGTCTTATTCCATAGTCTTTGGCGACGAAAAGGCTGCTTCTTTTGTCCCGTCCTATACATGGAGTGCACGTCCCGCAGTGATCATCAGCTCTCTTGCAGCCCTGTTATTATGTCCTTGGCGTCGCTGCCAAAAAGGATGGAACCCCTAAAGAGGGTGTCCAGGAGAGAAGACTGGATGCCCTGTGCCAGACCTGCGATCCTCAGCTATGAAAGGCGCCGGATGCAGATCCCCGTAGCAGCAGCCTTAGCCACCGAATCTACCAAGTCGTACGTGGTTCTAAGAGCATGATGACAAGAAGATTTGCTCATATGGACTTTGTCCAGTAGTTTGTTTCTGAGAGTTTCATCTGGTATATCCTCAAGGACCCTCTTGAGCTCAGAGAGGGAGGCCTTCTGGAAGGCCACCATATGTGACACATAATTAAGAGACCAGATGGAGCAGGAAGTAGAAGAATATATTTTCCTGCCGAACTGGTCCAGTTGCATTGAGTCCTTATCGGAAGGGGAGGAGCTCAAGTGCTTGGGTTGGGCCGACCGGTCATGAGCGGCCATAATGACCATGGAGTCGGCCTTAGGATGTGTAGTTAAATGTAGAATCCCTTCCAGGGGGAAGTATGTGTGATCAGCTTTCCTGGATACAACCAGTATAGAGGAGGGCTGTTGCCAGATGGTTGTGACCAGATCCCCATGAGGGCCCATCCATGGAAGGATGGGTAGAGGGTCTGTAGTAGCCAGATCTAGGTGCTCTGCCAGCCGCTTGCACTGGGGATCTATTTCTTTAGAGGGCCAGCCTCCTGCTGCCTGGATAGTCCTCAGAAGAGCACTGAAAGAAGGGTCTTCTGGCGGTGATTTAGGAGATTCTTTAGGTGGGACTTCAACTGGAGATCGAGGATCTGAAGGGTCTGAGTCGATGTCTGAGTCTGAAGGTTCACAGCCACTGGGGATGGAAGGGTCCACCCCGGTGGAACCCACCGGCAGGGAACCCAAGACTCATACCGAAGGAACCGGAGGTGGAAGTGCTCTAGGCAGAGGGATGTCACCCACCGGATTATGTGTCAGTTCAGAAATGAGCTGGGTCCTGGCATCCTGCCACCATGCTGGGATCGAATCCCGATCGACTGATGGTGAAGGAGGAGGAGGAGGCTGGTAGCCTGGATACCGTGGGTAATGTGGTTGTTGCCATAAAGGGTACTGGGACCCTGGCAATCCCAGAGGATAACCATAAGCAGAATACCCAGGGTATCCCTCACGTCAGGTATCCTGGCGTCGGCAGCACATGGCCTGGCATTGGATAATGTGGTGCTGACAAAGACCAATCCGGTGGCGGAATATGGGGATTTGGCCCCGGGAAGCCACCTGAAGGTTCGGCAGGACTGGCCAGAGGAGGTGCCAAAGGGCCACTGGGTGGCGTGGGATCAGGAAAGGCCCCCAAGGGTCCCGAAGGAAGGGGCTCCATGTTAAACAGATCCTGGGCCAGCGACAGACACCTGTCTGTGGGCAGCAGAAGACCAGGCAAAGGGGGTAACTCGGGTAGAGACCCCAACAAAAGGTCCAGTAGCAATCCTGAGGGCAGGGACAAGACAGGATCGGGTGGTGAATCCCTGAGGTGGAGTACCTGAGGGGATGAAGGGTCTCCTACCAGCATGCACATGCCAATGTCAGGGTCCTTGTGGGAGCCTGACAGGTGAGACAGAGAGTCCGGGAGGACGACAGAGGATCCATTGCCCGACTTATCGGACCTGACCAGGCTGGCAGTAGCTGAGAGGCCGCCGCTAGGCTTAACGGTCGTGGTCGTGCACCTGGCGACAGGTCAGAGGGCGACTTACCGGTAGTGCTGGGTAGAGGAGACGAAATAGAAACCTCGAGAGAGGCTACTCCCAGCTGCCCACTTACCTCGGCAGGAGGGGGGAGAAGGTGCCCAGCCGACAGAAGCAGACAGGGTACCCGAAATAGAAGTACTCACTGTTTTTGAGGTGGAAGGTCTTCCACATGGCGACGGACTCTGCTCCCAGCGCTTCTCCTTATCTTTCTTCTTCTTTCTAGGGGCCGGCGATGACGACCTTTCCCTTAGCTCCTGAAGCTCCTTTTCCATCAACGCCAGCCGTCAGGTAATAAGGTGGGCCTTGAGGGTCCGCTTGCATCTGGTCCGTGTGGACTGATTAAAACCCTGACAAACGGCACACTCGTCCGAGTTGTGCTTGGGGCCTAGACACAGAAGGTAGCGGGAATGGCCATCTCCGTGTGGAACTTGAGCGCAGCACTTATAGCACTTCTTTTTAGGGTGAGCCAACATACACTCAGTTAGTGAGATTGAAGTAGAAGCGGTTTTTGATGAGAAAACTTTGAACAAAATGTGGGCGTTTGATCGTTGTTCTGATATGAGAGCCAAATGAACTGAGGCGATGGCAGGAAAGAACTGGAGGGCGGGCACAGGACCACCCCCTTTTATTGTCGGCCTGACGTCGGGGACGGTCCCCGCTAATGATTGTTAGCTACAAGTTTGCCATTGGAACCTGACACCAGGGGCACAGTCCTATGTGAAGACTTACTGTAGGAACCCTCTCGAAGATAGATCAATACTTTCACAACATTACCCTGGGGCTGTCATAAAATTTAGCACAGTACCCATCTCTGCTCTCAGAGAACTTAAGTCTGTAGTGACTGTCTACCCCCTATCTATTTCACTCTGGTTACTACAGCTCAGACATTTCATATGTAATATCAAGCACCCACCAACAGGCATCGTTTCAGAACACATCACTTGTCATCGTTTCAGAACCCATCACTTGGCATCGTTTCAGCCCTGTGCACCCACTATCGTACCTTCATCAGTACATTAAAAAAGAGGAAGTAATACACAACAGTTTTATGCTGACTTCTAGCTTCCTCCATCTAGCTATCAGGATGGCCATACAGTTCTATACCACAGCTTTCTCCAGGGCAAGTTGTACCCAGGTCTAACCCCATTCTACCACACCGTTTCTACTCAGGGGCCCAATCATAGGTTCCACCCCATACCTACATCCTCCATGACCCTAGGTTCCTCATTTTATATCATCCAGTAGAGACATTTTTTTATGTTATACAATTCTTGTAATCATTTCATAAATTTCATTTATCCATTTCCCTTTCATATATTTTCTGGTAGACAAGGAACCTTCTCATACTGAACATCAACCAGCCAGTTCCTCACTTCCAAAACCTTTGGGGTTTCCTTTCAACCATGATTTGTAACATACCAGGAGTTTCCTTTCAACCCTTACACCATTCTGGTACCCTCAACTGACTGTACCCAGCACCAACCTTAAAAGCTATATTCATTTTAAACATTACATATTTCATACATTTTATCCCATATCACGGGGGGGGGGGGGTCAAACATGGGAAAGTCCTTCAGCCACCATGGTGTCTTTCCTGTTACTTGTAGTCTTCACCCCAGTATGCATATGTCCTGAAACAGTCTTACCTGGGGCCTTCATCTCGTTGTCCTCCAAGCAGCAGCAGCCTGGAAAAATTGGCAACAACGGGATCTCAAAAGTGGCTGGCAAAAAAGGTTCCATCAGGTGATCCTCCTCCTATAGAACACATGGATCCTGGTCCTCTGCTTCTGCCATGAAATCCTCCGGTTGGGAACCCTCCATCAGCACCTAGCAGCGGTGCTCCACCTCTCTCCAGCGCTGGTCTATTCCCTACTCATGGTCCAGCTTGGGCTCTGTTACGCAATTGAAATCCCCCCAAACAAATCAAGTTCACAAACTTCTCCCTATGTTAACACATCTAGAATATAATGATAGAAATGTGGGGTTGAAAACAGCAGGGGCATATACAGTCATGTAAGACATCCCGGCCACACAGGGTGCCCTGTATGAATACATATTACCCCTCTTTTGCATCTGCCATAACCTTCATGGCGTGAATGTGGAATGTCTTATTGATCAGAATAGGCACCCTCACTTGTGGGAGATGGTTAGAGCAGTGAAACAGTCCCCCACTACCACTCTCATCAATTTTTTATGCTCCTCCCTAGTAAGGTGGTCGCTTGCAGCATAGCCACTTGGGCCCCCTTCAGCTTCAGAAAAGTGAGTACCACCTTTTGTTTAATGGGGGAGGAAAACCCTTTACATTCCAAGATATAATATGTGCCTCAGTCCCCATCACTGCATATCAGAGCCTGGTGGGACCAGAGCCCTGTATGTCCATATCCCTCTTCCAATGCCAGCAACAACCCTCCCTTTCATCCTTCTTCACCTTTGAGTAAACCCCTCCCTCTGAACAAATTATGCTGTCCTCTATGGAATAACATGTAAACACTGAAGTCAAACACATACAGGGCCCCGGCAACTGCCAGGTGCCAAAAATACAATAAACTCAGAACTAGAACTAGTAACATTCCCTCCATTGCCCTCCACAGTAAAGTCAGCCCAACCTACAAGGCTCATAGCCTTGACAGTCCTGAGGGTGAGCAGTGAAACTCCTGCTGTGCCCCCCCCCCCATCTGCTTGTCCAACACCCTCCAGCACCTACTTCTCATGAGGAAAGACTGGAGGAGGAGGTTACAGTCCAACACTGAAGGGAGGGAGGAGGGGGAATGAGGAGGGAGGGCAATTTTGGACAACGGGGGGAGGAGAGGGCCAGAAGAAGGGAAGCAGAGATAGGAGGGCCCAGGCCAAGAAGAACAGTGTCAGGGGAAACAAGACAACCAGAGGAGGAGAAAGGGACTTGTGAGGGGAAGAGGAGAAGTAGCAACAGTCATGGAGTAGAAAGGAGGGAATGGGTTTCTATGAGGAGGGAGGAAGTGGGCATTGGAGAAGGGGCTTCAGAAAATTGTTTACAGTACTAGAGAGGTAGAAGGGGGAGGGAGGTGATGAAATTGGAGAAGTAACTGATAGATGTCCGGATGAAACTGGAGTGGGGGGAGGTTCTGCTGGGGGAATTACAACAGGAGCAGAAGGGGAAACTACTGGGCAGAAGGAAGAGGAGGAGCCAGGAGCAAGAGGTGGGGAGGAAGGGAAGCAAGCAGTTAGTAAGAGGGCTGGAATCTTAGTGCTGGGGGACTCCATATTAAGAGGAGTCAGGTGGAGTAGCAAAGGGGGGAGGTATAGTCGCATTTGGGTGGAGGCCATGCTGGGAATGACAGCAGAAAGGGTGGGACAATTTGTTCTAAAATATGCTTGAAGGGGTAGGGACAAGCCTCATTTAATTATACGTTTGGGGACGAATGACCTGGCTGACAAGATGGTAGACATAGTCCAGAGGAGGTTTGAGGAACTAGGACAATTATGTGAGGGGCAGGAAGATTAGTAACTTTCTCAGAGATACTTCCAGTGCCCAGGGCAAGCACAGCAAGAAAGCTGAGAATAGAGGAATTTAATGGATGGCTAAGAACCTGGTGTCATGCTAAAGGATATGGGCTGGTGGGGGAGTGGGGAGGGACCTGAGAGGACAGTAGTCTCTATGCCAAGGATAGACTACACTTGAGTGAGGAAGGAAAGAAAGTGTTGAAACAGAGGATGGTGGATTACATAGAGGAAGTTGGGAATTTAAACTAGGAGCGGGGTGTGGCAAGTGGGTAAGGGACATGCAGAGACCACAGGTTGGGAAACCATACGAGCATACCTCCCCATAACAGTGACAAAAGACAAAGGGAAAGTACTAGTAGCGATGCTAGTAAAGGAGGGCAGGATGGGGGAAGAGGTGGAAGGTGGTCACCCTGAATGCTAGGAGCCTTGGGAAGAAAACTGCAGAGCTACAGACTCTCACGGCAGAGGGGGAGGTGGACACTGCAACCATCACAGAAACATGGGCCATCCAATACAATGACTGGGACCTGTCGATATCAGGGTGCAGGTTACTTCATAGGGACAGACTGATTGGGCAAAGAGGGGGGTGGCACTATATGTGAGGGAAGGACTGAAGTGTGTATGGGAGGAACAGGAGGAGGGTAGTACGGAGTCACTATGGATGTGAATCCAGGATTCCAAGAACAGGCCTCTCAGGATGGGAGTAGTGTATAGGCCACCCTGCCAGACAGAGGAGTTAGACAAGGAACTAGCAGAACAGATCAGGAGGACCTGCAAGAAAGGTAGTGTGGTGATTGTGGGGGACTTCAACATGCCAGGAGTGGACTGGAGTACCCCAACTACCAGGAATAGAAGGGAGCAGGTACTGCTGGATGCCTTCCAGGAGAGCTTCCTGATGCAAATGGTCAGTGAATCAACCAGGTTAGGAAACACCCTTGACCTTGTGCTACCAAATTGGGAGTTTGTGAGGGAACTTAGGGTGGAAGAACCGCTGGCGGGGAGTGACCACCATTCAGTATGGCTCACAATGGATATGGGTTAGGAAGGAGTGGAATCTGGCACAAGGGTGCTGGACTCCAGGAGGGCCAATTTCGGGAGGATGGGGGAAGAGGTAAAAGGGTACCTGGTCAGAATTCAACCCAGTATGGGCACCAACCAGAGGTGGAAGCTTATAAAGCTTGGGATAGTGGAGGCATCCAGAACCTGCAGCAAGACCCAGAGCAAGAAAGCTAGGGCAGAGAAATATAGCTGGGTAAGCCAGGAGGTCATGGAAAAGGTAAGGAGGAAAACAGCTGCCTCTAGGAGGTACAGAAAAACAGGGAGGGGGGGAGGACAGGGAGGAGTACCTGAAGGAATCGAAGGAGGTGACAAGGGCAGTAAAGGCAGCCAAGGTGTTTACGGATCTTCGGCTGGCGCAGGACATTAAGAAGGGGGAGAATGACTTCTTCAGGTACATCAGGGAGAAAAGGAACTGCAAGAACCATATAGTAAGGATTAGGAAGGAAGGGGTAGGGTGGAAGCAAGGGTTGATAAGGCAGAAGTGAGAAATGATTACTTCTGCTCGGTATTTACTAAGGGGGGGGTGTTACCCAAGGGGGGAGGGAGGGCAGAAACAGGGGGAAGGAGGTGACAGATGAGGAAATCAAGGAGGGCAGGGTTCTGGAGGGACTGAGGGTGGACAAGGTGCTAGGCCTAGATGGCATCCACCCCCAGTGTACTGAAGTAGCTAGCAGAGGTCTTGGCAGGAACTTTGGCAGACCTATTTAATGGCTCACTACACTCAGGGTGTGTAACTCAGGCTTGGAGGATGGCTCATGTAGCGCCCCTCCACAAGAATGGCCCCAAGGATGAACCGGGGAACTACAGACCGGTGAGCCTCACATCTATTGTGGGTAAGCTACTGGAGACTATCCTGAAGGAGAGGCTGGAGGCCAAAGGACTACAGGGCAGCAGATAACATGGCTTTGTATGTAGCAAATCCTGCCAAACCAACCTGGTGGAGTTCTATGACTGGGTAACTAGGCAATTGGACGGTGGCCATGCAGTGGATGTCCTGTACCTGGACTTCAGTAAGGCATTCAACTTGGTGCCACATGGGAGGCTGGGAAGTCAGTTAGAAGGCAAGGGGCATGTGCAAAGCTGATGAGATGGGTAGGGAACTGGCTTCAGGGATAGCAAAAGAGAGTGGTTGTGGGTGGGGAGCTCTCATCCCCAAGGGTAGTGACAAGTGGTGTTCCGCATGGCTTGGTGTTGGGACCAGTGTTGTTTGGGATATTCATTGCAGTCATCTCACTGAGCATCAAGAGCAAGACCAGTCTGTTCGTTGACGACATCAAGATGGGAGCAGTGGTGGACGACCTTGGGGGGTGCAGGGGTTGCAGGATGATCTGACAAAGCTGGAAACCTGTTCAGACACCTGGCAGCTGGGGTTCAATGCCAAAAAGTGCAAGGTGCTCAATTTTGGGGTGAAAACCCCAAGGAAGAGTTACCAGCTGTGGAGAAATGCAGTTAGCAGAGATAGAGGAGGAGAAGGATCGGGGAGTGCTCATTACGGGGTCAATGAACAACTTGGCACAATGTAGGAAGGCAGCTGCACAGGCCAACAAAATGCTGTGTTGCACTGCATGGGGTATATCCTCGAGGATGGGGGAGGTGATTCTGCCACTGTATAGATCAGTAGTTAGACCGAACCTGGAGTACTGCGTGCAGTACTGGCGCCCGTATCTGAAGAGGGAAGTTAAGTTACTGCCGGGGGCGCAGCGCAGGGTGACAAAGATGATCAAGGGGCAGGGGGACTTAGCATATGAGAGGAGGCTGAGGGAGTTGAACATGTACTCGCTGGAGGAGAGGAAGGACGGGGGGATATGATTGAAACCTTCAAGTACAGGAAAGAAATAAACAAGACTGGTACGGAGAGGCTGTTCAAAGTAAGGAAGGGGAGGGACACCCGAGACCATGATACGAGACTGGAGGGAGGAAGGTTCAGGAGGGAGATGAGAAGACACCTTTTTATGGAGAGGGTGGTAGTTGGGTGGAATGCATTACTGGCAGAAATGGTATCCAGTAGAACAGTTGACTGCTTCAAGAGGGGCTGGGACAGGGCAAGGGGGAGGGTCGAGAAAGGGGCAGCTGCAGAATAAGGGATGCTAGCTGCAGATTTGATAGACCTCTAGGCCTTTATCTGCTGGCAAATTTCATATGTTTGTAGGTAAAATAGTGATTATAGATCAAACCGAACATTTCAACCTTTTAATAAACAGTGCACCAGCTACATGGATCCGTCAACAAGACTGGGCAGCGCTGCAAGTCAAAAACATCCCCGCCACACAAATGGCACAGTTTGTCTACCCTCAGTTGACTGCACAAGCACCCAGGGTTCTCACCCCACCCCGGACCAAGAGTCAGCAAAATGTATAAACTGCATAATACATTAAAGTCCCTTTCACTGTCGCAGCAGCCACGAAGCCTCTGTAAGCATGCAGTCCAAGTCTAACACAAGCCCGCACCATCCAGAGTCCCAGGCTTGCATACCTCGTAGCACTGCCACCAGTGGTAGGCCCTGCAAGGTCTCCAGGGTGGACAGCACTTATATACTAAATGCTCAACCCCAACCCCCCAAGAAGCCCCACACAAACCGCTGTCCTGTGTTGCTTTACAAGGGTCCAAAGTATAAACTGGATCCTAGGCTGCTAGTATGGATAACTTTCTCCTCCCAGGCCATGCTGTGGGTGCCATTACAGATCCACATTTCACTCTTCACTCAGCCCTCATCAACACAGAAGCACAGACTTTGACGGCAGATAAGGACCACTTGGCCCAACCAGTCTGCCCATTTCCCTACCTATTGAATAAGCTGCAGATCCTAGTTAACTAACAGCCTACTTCTTCCTATCCAAAACCAGAATTGCCTCATGTCTGTCCCATGCAGTCTTGAACCTCCCCCCCCCACTGTTTTTGACCCCCACGACCTCCTCAGGAAGGCCGTTCCATGTGTCCACCACCTTCTCCATGAAAAAATAATTCCTCACGTTGCCCCTGAGCCGCCCCCTCTCTATCCCAGGTCTCTTTCCATTTTTGTTGTTGTCAGTACCTCCTCCCCTCCCCCCATTGTGTACTCTTCCCCTGGGTTTTTGTTTTTCAGGTGCATTTCTTTGCATTGACTCTAAGCTGCCATACTTTTGACCATTCCTCCAACCTTGCCAAGTCCTTACTCATTCTTTCCACCCCCGCCGTTGTGTATCAACCCTGTTGCAGATCTTTGTGTCATCTGCAAAGAGCAGCCAGTATGAGCAGTCACCCAATATCACCCCCATCATCCTCACCAGCCAGTATCGGCACACCTCAGCCCAGCCATGTATTCCCCAGGTGCCCCACAGTCAGAAATTCTAAGGAAGGGCAATACCCAGGGGCAGTACTTACAGCTGGGACCAATACATCATGCACAGCTCCTGGGGTAGAAGGGAAAAAAATGAGATCTCCTCCACACAGTACCCCTGAAAGACATACTGTTCAAGAAATTAAATGTGAGCCAGTCCAACTTGCCAGCCCTCAGCCATTCTTTTTATCAAATTCGGAAATGATCCTTTTCAGCTGCTCCAGATCCCAAAACAAGAATATACAGTAGCTCTCTTGTGCTTGACAAGAACCATCATTGGGAAGGCAAAAGTGAAGTCTAGCTTTCTATCTGGCACGGTGTCTAGGGCTAGGCCAAAAGACTTCCTCTATCTTTGCAGTTGCTGAGAGAGATCTTGATGAAAGTACAATCAGATGCCTTGGAACAGTAGCTCTTTCTGTAGGCCACCAAGGCTGTCTGCCTGTCACAGAAGTGGTGAAGTCTGAAAGATCTGACAAGGCGACTTTTCTTTGCAGGAGGGTTCACCTCTAAGGTCTTGTGTGACCGCTTAATTTTCAATCTATTCCCCTTGAGCTGTATGCCTAGGTGTTTAGGGAGGATTGTTGCAGAAGGACTCCACACTTGGCCCCTCTTTACCCTCTGAGAGCTCTCGTAGCTTTAGGTTACTTCTTCCGTTATAATTTGCCTGGTAATCATGCTGCTCCAGGAGGCCTTTCAGTTCTTTTCAAGGTGGGCTACCATATGAAACATAGAAATATAGAATTTGATGGCAGATAAGGACAGTTTGGCCCACCTAGTCTGCCCATTTTCCTACCTAATGGATAAGCTGCAGATCCTAGTTAACCAACAGTCTAATTCCTCCTACCCCCCCACTAGGACTGCCTTATGTCTGTCCCATGCATTCTTGAATTCCCCCACTGTTCTTGACTCTACGACCTCCTCAGGAAGGCTGTTCCATGCATTCACAACCCTCTCTGTGAAAAAAATACTTCCTTACATTACTTCTGAGCCATCCCCCCTCTATCTTCAAATTGTGCCCCCTTGTTCTTGCACATCTCTTTTTCTGAAATATACTATCCTCATGAACTTTGTTAATTCCCCCTGAGGTACTTGAAAGTTTCTATCATGTCACCCCTCTCCCTTCTTTCCTCAAGGGTATACATATTAAGCTCCTTTAGTCTCTTTGTATGTCTTCTGGTGCAGACCCTGCAACATTTTGGTTGCCCTCCTCTGGACAGCCTCCACTCTGTCTAAGTCTTTGCGAAGATGGGGTCTCCAGAACTGCACACAGTACTCCAGATGGGGTCTCACCAACTGTCTGTACAGAGGGATAACAACTTCCTGTTTTCTACTGTTGATGCCTCTCCCTATGCATCCCAGTATCCCCAGCCTTCCTTACTGCCTTCACACATTGCTGGCCCACCTTTAGGTCATCCGATATGACTACCCTCAGGTCCTTTTTCATTTTTGTTGTTGTCAGTATTTCACCCCCCATTGTGTACTCTTCCCTTGGGTTTTTGTTTCCCAGGTGCATTACCTTGCACTTCTTTGCATTGAATCTAAGCTGCCATACATTTGACAATTCCTCCAACCTTGCCAAGTCCCTTCTCATCCTTTCCACTCCATCTTGTGTATCAACCCTGTTGCAGATATTTGTGTCGTCTGCAAAGAGACACACTTTTCCTTCCAGTTCCTCTGCAATGTCACTTATAAAGACATTAAAAAGGACCAGTCCCAGTACTGAACCCTGTGGTACCCCGCTAGTAACCCTCCTTTCTTCACTGTGGATTCCATTTACTACTACCCTTTGCGTCCTGTTGTCCAATTTTTTATCCAGGCTACCACCTTGGGAGCCACTCCAAGGCTGGCAAACTTGTTTATTAATCTTTTGTGTGGGACTGTATCAAATGCCTTGCTAAAATCTAGGTAGGCCATATCCACAGCCCCTACTTGGTCTACTACTTTGGTCACCCAGTCAAAGAAATCGATTAGATTCATCTGACATGACCTTCCTGCTGTGAATCCATGCTGCCTTGGGTCCTGTGCTACACCGGTCTCTAGGTACTCAACAATTCTTTCCTTCAGAAGTGATTCCATCATTTTCCCTACCACTGGGGTCAAACTAACTGGTCTGTAGTTTCCTACTTGTCCCCTGCTCCCACTTTTGTGAAGAGGAATCACATCCACCCTCCTCCAGTCTTCAAGTACCACCCCATCCTCCCATGATTTGTTAAAGAGAGTAGTCAGCAGTGTCACTAGTAGTTCTACCCTTAGTTCTTTTAGAATTCTTGGGTGAATCCCATCAGGCCCCATTGCATTGTCCACCTTCAATTTTACTAGTTCTTTCAGAACCCTTTCTTCAGTAAATGGACTGGTATCGACCCCCGTCTCCAGAGTGTTAGTCTTGTTTGGTTGAGGTATCTCCCCTTCCTCTTCCTTTGTGAATACTGAGCAGAAATATTCATTCAGTATCCCTGCTTTTTCACTGTCACCCTCTGCCCACATTCCCTCCCCTTTATTAAGCTTCAGTATCCCTCCCTTGGTCTTTCTTCGCTCCCTAATGTACCTATAAAAGGTCTTATCCCCCTTCTTAACAGAGTTGGCTATCCTTTCCTCGGTTTGGGCCTTTGCTATTCTGACTGCCTTCCCTGCCTCTTTCTGCTTTAACTGATAAAGTTCTCTGTCCTGCTCCTTCTGTGTTTCCTTATATTTCCTGAATGTTGTCCTTTTCTCCGTAACCTTCCCTGCCACCTCTTTTGAGAACCATAGGGTTTTTTTCCTTCATTGTGTTTTGTTGATTTGCTTCACACAAAGGCTTGTTGCCTCTGTGACGGCTGTTTTGATTACTCCCCATTGTTCTTCCACCCCTCCTTCTTGCCTGTTTGCTAGTGCTTTTCTGAGGCACTCTCTCATTTTCCCCAAAGTCATCCCTCCTAAAGTCCAATACTCTTGCTTTTGTATGGCTTGACCACACTGTTTGATGGTCGCTTGTTCCCAGATGGCTACCCACTTGTAAGCTGAGATTCTTTCTCCATCCCCATTTGAGAATACCAGGTCTAAGATTGCTCCTTCCTGAGTGGGTTCCAATACTAGCTGTCTGAGGCATGCCCCTTGTAGGGCATCAAGAATGACCCTGTTTTTGGATGTGCCTGCAGTAAAGGTGCTCCAGTTAACATCTGGCATATTCAGATCCCCCATCAACAATATTTCCCATTTTTCTGCCATTCTAAGGATGCCTTCTAGCAGTTCCTTGTCCATTCCCTCCCTATGCGGATTGTGGTGCCATTTCTTGTCTCCAGGGTGACCCAGAGTGCATCTGCTCCCTGTTTACTCTTTAGTTCTGTTGCTATTATCCCTTCCCTTACATAGAGAGCTATTCCTCCTCCTCTTTTACCCACCCTGTCCCTCCTGTAGAGTGTGTATCCTGGTATGTTGACATCCAAGTCATGGTTCTTTGTGTACCATGTTTCTGTGACTGCCACAATATCCAGGCATCCCTCTTTCATCAAGGCCACTAGTTCAGGGAGCTTGTTACGCAGACTACGGCCACCGACTAATCACCCTCCAATTTTTGATGGCCTTACCCCTTTCTGCCCCATCCCTGTCCTTACTGCCTTTGCCTTTTTTTTGCATTTACCTATGTCCTGCTCCCTAATGACTTCTCTATCTTGGTGTTTACCTCACTAATTACCATGTTTTGTGGGGGGAGACTGGGATTTCCCTGCTCCTTTTCAGTGCCTCCCCCCTTGGCAAGTTTAAATGCTTGCCAATGAAGCATTTCAACCTATCACCTAGGATCCTGGACCCCCCCCCCGGACAGATGCAGACCTTCGCACCAGTATAGGCCTGCATCCCTGTAGGTGGCTCCCCAGTCCCCAATGAAGCCAAAACCCTGAGCTCCATACCAGTTTTTCAACCATTCATTGAATTCCATGGTGAGCAGTACCCTAGCATCACCCTTGCCACAGACAGGCAGCACCTCCGGGAAGGTTACCGTATGCGCTACTTGTCTAAGGCCCCTCCCCAACTCTACAAACTCCTCTTGCACTGCTCTGATCCCATTCACAGCCAGGTCATTTGTCCCTAGGTGGACAATGACATCCAGCTCCCTCCCTCATGCAGTTGCTCCCACAATCCTGAGGATTCGCTTCCTGTCCCTCCAAGCCGTACAGCCAGGCAGGCACCTTACCTCCCTCTCCCCTTCCTCCCCCACTTCTACCCCCCTAATGACTGAGTCCCCCACCAGGAGTTGTTTCCTTCCCATGTGGGGTCCTGTGCCACCCTGCTGTGGGTCTCCTTTGTGGAGGTTCCCAGCATCCTCCTTGGTCTCCACTGCAGGTGCCTCCATAGAGGAACTACTATCCACCAGAACAGCGTATGAAATGTGGAGAGGTACAGCTGGAGGGATGCACCTCTGCTCCACCACCCTCTCCTTCCCTGAGCCCACCTTGGTGCAGCTGCTCCTCTTTCTTGGCAACCTCTGAGGTAGCGGCAGTGGCCCTGGTGGTCCCTGGGTGAGGGAGGAGGTTTCACAAATCCTAGCCAGGTCAGCCAGGAGACGGGCAACCTCCTCCCTCAGACCAGAGAGGTGCCTGCAAATAGGGCAGCATCACAGCCTCCAGAATGTCTCCCGGAACACTGCCACCCCACAGCCATTGCACTGCACCACTCCCATCATGACTTATTTTGTGTCCCCTCTCCTGTTTCTCTGTATGCTTACTCTCTCCTCTCCTTACAACTCTCACCCTTCCTGTTCTGGGACAGCAACTTCCTATTTTCTTCAGTAGCCTCCTTCTTCCTTGTTCAGAGTCAGACCACCAGCAGCTTGGGGGAGGGGGGAGAAAGAGCTACTTTTTTCCTTTAGGGTTGACAAAACTAATGATTCTCTATGATCCTTCCCTTCTTACTGCCAAACAGGAAGTTCCTGTTATCAGTCAAATCCAGTGGCTATAAAAGTAGACGAGACAATGGGTGAAACTTTCCCTCCACTGCAGCAACTTTTTTCTACCTCTCTGCTTGGCCAGTGCTCTGTTCCTTCAGCTCCTCCAATATTGCAGCCATAACCTCCAACTTAGAGCTCAAGACCTCCACAACTTGCACAGTTACAGTTTGTCTGAGCATGACCATTTCCAACGCAGACTTTGTGATTGTGCCACAGCCTTCAGTCTGAGAGGTGAGTGCCAATTTCTGGGTTTTTACTGGAGCCACTTGGTTGTTTTCCTGATAGGGTGATTAGAAACTCATCCATCACTGCTTATTCTATTGAACAATACCACTTTAGTTCAGTTTTGCAACACTGAAATAGTAATTTTACTATTTAAATACTCAAAGAGACATAGCCCAAGGAAAGCACGTCCTTCCAGTTAGCTGCTCGAGAGCACCCCTCCATAGGCACTTTTAACAGCAAAAACAGTTTTATGTAGTTTTCTGCAATTTCGGGGCGACATACACCCCAACATTTTATGTAGTTCACAGTGGCGAGTTGTGCTAAAACAGTCCAGGGTGAACCTTGCTAAAAGGTTGTACAGCACGTTCAGTCTATGCAGTCTTTCGAGAGAATAATGATCATAGACTACATCGGCATAGTCAAACGGGTATCAGCAGAGTCTGTATGGTTTTTGGTCTCAGTTTGGTGGATAAAGATTTTTTTGATCTATAAAGCATCCTTAATCTGGTCCTTATTTTTTCAGTCAAGTATTCAACATGGATGTTTCCACAGCCACCTCGTTCCATCCAGAAGTCTAGATATTTTTATATTTATTTACAATCTAAAGTAACTGCCCATCTGGAGCATACATTTCAAACAGAGTGTTTGGAGCATTTCTTAGTTTGACTGGAGCTGTAAACAGCATTAGCTTTGCTTCATCGAAGTTTGATTTTAGTTTAGAATCTACAGAAAGCTTGTACCACAGAAAACCCATCTTTTTTTTTTTTTTTTGCCGCCCTCCTCGCTGCACCAGGGTCCTCTCTTCAGGGATCCCAAGGTCGTGTGTACCCGTAGTCCCACCCCAGGTACCTCCCTCCGGATGCTGGCCGACCTGTCCCCATCCTGCCTCGGTTTACCCCCGGGGCGGGGCTGAGAGGGGGGGACCCATATTCCCCTCCCATGGTCCCTAAGTCTGTGTCGGAAGGCCTGCCAGCTCCTTCTATGCAGCCTGGTTATGGGTGTTCTCGGGTCGACCGGGTCCCGTCTACGGGAACCTGGTGCAGCGTATTTTTCCATTTTTTTCTTCCCGCCCTCAGGATGTCCAAGACGCTAGGAAGCTTGGGGCGGAGCACGCCACAACGCGGCTTGACGCCCAGCTCCCGCAGATGTCCTCCCACCCTTATTGGCAGGCAGTCTCGCTGCACCTACCTGTGGTCACCCAGGTGGCGGTATCGCAGCCGGACTTGCATCTCTCGGAGGAGGAGCAGCCGCTGGGCGCCCAGTCCTCCTCCCCAGCCGGTCCTCCAGCTGCCCAAGTCCATTCCCCGAACCCGGTCGCTGGACGCCATACGTGTAGTCTAGTCATGCGCTTAGGGCCAGCCAGAAACCCATCTTGAAGGGTCATCTAGACATCTGAGAGGGACTCCCCAAAGGCATAATTAACTGTCATCTGTATAAATGTGGTAGTTTAAATTACCAATGTTTTCTCCTAGATCCTGCAGATACACAATAAATAACACAGGAGCAAGTATCGAGCCATGAGGAACCTCTCTTAAGATATCCATATTTCCTGAAGTAAGATCATTCACAACTGTACACTGTTTTGTTTTGGTGCAGATATTAAATGAATCAGTCAATAGCAATACTTCCCAGTCAGATATCTTTCAGTTTGCTGATCAGTATTCCTTGATTCGCCGCGTTGATGGCCTTGGAGAGGTCATCAAAGATGGCCCCCAGACAGTGTCGGTAGTCCATAGCTTGACTAACACTGTCCAAGACCTTTGACAGAGAGGAGACGGTACTGTGATTTTTTTTCTAAAATCCAATTTGTATGGGTCTTGAAGGCCACGTTTCTCAATATAATCCTGCATTTGGCTTGCAACTAAACTTTGACAATTTTGAAATTATTGTCAATACGCAAACTGACTGGTAATTGATCATTTGGTCTGGGGTTCCCGCCCTTAAAAATAGGCACCACCTTTTGCCAATTTTCAGCCTTCTGGGAAGTAACCTAATAACGACCTTGTTAGAAGGTCAGCAATCTGACATGCTGAAAGAGTCTGTGTGGGAAGTCATCCGGTCCTCAACCCTTACTTTCTTTCAATTTTAGTATTAACTCAGGAACCTCATATACAGGAGGAGACCTAGGAGTATGAGTTACTGAATCCTCACTGATGGAGGAAGCAGCAGACTTGTCTGAGACCAGGATTTCGTCCTCTTCTTCCTCCTTACCATCAGAAGAATGAGGTCTGAATGGTACTCCTCCTCGACGCTGACCTCTTCTAAGTCTGGGTCCGGCACTGGGTGCGCTGATGACGGCTGGCAGGGAGCTTTCCATGACCAATGAGTAGACGTCGATGAAGAAGCTGCCATCGACGGCATCAGTGATGAGGGCTAAAGCACACCCAGATGCTGCACAATCACGTTAGTGAACTTTACCAAGATTTTGTTCAAGTCAATGGTTTTCATCGATAGCACTGGTGTCAATGACCCACTTGCTTGATCCTGAGAACCCGAAGCACCTGTAGCCCTAGAGGGGGGGAAGGGGCAGGCTTCGACAGGAGAGTCATCGACAACGGAGGGGCCAACGATTCGGTGGTCGACGGCCTGCTGCCCCGAGAATCAGGCACAGGTGCTGTCAGTATGAGGCTGGTGGGCACAGAGACCAGAACAGCAGTTTTTCTTGGTGCAGCCAACGAGGATCCCCCAGAGGAAGGTGGAGAGGAGGTCGGGGAACGAGACTGATGCCGGGGGGAGCAGTTGTGATCTCGGCCTTTTTTATGACTTTTCCCAGAGGATTTGTCTGAGGCCTTGGAGCTCAATGATCTCATCAGTGACTGAGAGGCTGGGACCCTGGAGGACCCCTGCCTGGAACTGGCTACTTGTTGATCCATCCGGAAATTTTAAGAGCCTTTCTACATCGCCTGAGGGTTGTTTGGTTAAACCTTTGGCAGTGCTCAGAATCAGAAACTTTGTGTTCAGGCCCAAGACAGCAAACACAGAGAGAATGTTTGTCTGTGGAGGAAATCTTCTTTCCGTAGTGGCAGCAATGGAAGACAGAAGTCGAAGGATTAACTCTTGACATAAACAAGTTGGAGGAATCTCTTTAATAAAAGAGATTCTGAAACAAGCCTGAAGAAAAAGTCGTAGGCGAAAAAGGCACAAACACTGGGTCTGAGCTTCTGCGGAGTCCCATGTGAGGGAGTCGACAGCGGGAAAGAAATGAGGAGGGAGCGGGGCCACTCACGCCATTATAGGGTTGGTGATGTTGATGGCACGGGCGGCCTCAGTTGTACTGCTGAAAATCTTCCGTGTGGATGACCTGATGACTGAGATATTACCGAAGAAGATCTTCATATACTACAATTTCAGAAAATTTGAATGTCTCTAGGTTGCAGGCTTGTTTCCTGGCACTTACTCCACTTGTTGTGGTACTACCTGCAAAGAAATTTCCAGAATTTATGAAAAACTTATTTAGTTTCTCAGCCAGCTCCTCCCTATTTACAGGTTTCCTTTCTTCATTTTTAAGATTAATATTAGCATTCTTACTTTGTTTACCACTCATGCTCTTAATTATGCTTCAGAATTTCTTCAGGTCAGAGGCATCTTCCATGGTCTTCTTCCTAAACTAGTTTGTCATAGCCTGCCTAGCTTCATAAGCATACTTTTTCTTGGAACATCTACACTGCCCTCAGTTAGGGATGAGTGAAGTGGCCAAAATTTGCTTTGCTAAATAATTTCCAAATTCTGCAGAATTCGCGAAGTGCGAACTTGCAAAATTCAAGCAGTTTTGACTGGTGAAGTTGCAGATTTTTCAGCGAACTGACCAAAATTTGCTTAAGAAGTGGTCACTTTGCAGTAAAAACATTGCAGTTTTGGTGAAACTGAAGTTCCTAGGGTCTGTGGAAACTTTGCGAGGTCTAATCTCGGCTGCTTCGCAGCAATATTTCCAGTGAAAGTACAGTTACGTAAGAACTTACCGTAACAGTAGATCTTCGAAACAGCTCTTGCAGCAGGTTACACCATTAGGACTGAAGCCGGCAGGCGTCAGGACCCCCGGAAATTTTCTAGCTAGCAGTCTTCAGCGGGGACCGCCTCGGCGTCCGTCCGGCCCCCGTCAGGCGTAGTACATAAGGAGGCGGTCTCCCCATAATCCTCAGTTCTCCCACCAGAGACTCCCGGCCGCTGGATGACATTAGAAGAGGAGACCAAGGATCCGCCACCAGATGGCCAAGACTAAAGAATAGGAACATCCCATCCCATAAGATGGGTGTTTGGCTACGACCTACCTCCAAAAGAAGGGGGATGGTGGGCGGGAAGGTACTTGCTGCAAGAGCTGTTCTCGAAGATCTACTGTTACAGTAAGTTCTTACGTAACTGTACGATCTTACTTCGAGATACAGCTCTTGCAGCAGGTTACACCATTAGGACTGATTTCTAAGCAATAGTGGCAATCATGCGCCACTGGGAGAAGGAAAGGTAGAAACATAGAAACATAGACTTTGACGGCAGATAAGGACCGCTAGGCCCATCTAGTCTGCCCATTTCCCTACCTACAGGATTGGCCGCAGATCCTAGTTAACCAACAGCCTATATCTTCCTGCCCCCCACAAGAATTGCCTTATGTCTGTCCCATGCATTCTTGAATTCTCCCACAGTTTTAGTCCCCACAACTTCCTCAGGAAGGCTGTTCCATGCATCCACTACCCTCTCTGTGAAATAATACTTCCTCACATTGCCCTGAACAGGCCTCCTTCTATCTTTAAATTGTGTCCCTTGTTCTTGCAAGTCTCTTTTCTGAAAGATGCTACCCTCTTGGACTTTGTTGATTCCCTTGAGGTACTTGAGCGTTTCTATCATGTCCCCTCTCCCTTCTTTCCTCAAGGGTATACATATTAAGCTCCTTTAGTCTCTCCTCATACGGCTTCTTTTGCAGGCCCTGCACCATTTTAGTTGCCCTCCTCTGGACTGCCTCTATCCTGTCTATGTCCTTGCGGAGAAAAGGGTCTCCAGAACTGGACACAGTATTCCAGATGGGGTCTCACCAACTGTCTGTACAGAGGGATAACAACTTCCAGTTTTCTGCTGCTGATGTCTCTCCCTATACCTCCCAGTATACCCCCGGCCCTCCCTACTGCCTTCTCACATTGCTTGCTAACCTTAAGGTCATCTGATATGATTACCCCCAGGTCCCTTTCCTGTTTTGTTGTTGTTACTACCTCCCACCCATTGTGTATTCTTCCCAGGTTCTTGTTTCCCGGTGCATTATTTTGCACTTTTGCATTGAATCCTAGCTGCCATATATGTCAGCCATTCCTCCAACCTTGCCAAGTCCCTTTTCATCCTTTCACGCCTCCTGTGTATCAACCCTGTTGCAGATCTTTGTCATCTGCAAAAGGCATACTTTCCTTCCAGTCCCTCTGCAATGTCACTGATGAAGACATTAAAAGGACTGGACCCAATCTGAACCCTGCTGGTACCCACTAGTAACCGCCCTTTCTTCAGAGTGGACTCCATTTACAATTACCTTCTGTGTCCTGTTGTCCAGCCAATGTTTTACCCAGGCTACCACCCTGGGACCCACTCCCAGGCTGGTTAATTTGACTAATAATCTTTTGTGTGGGACTGTGTCAAATGCTTCTAAAGTCTAGGTAGGCCATGTCCACAGCTCCTCCCTGTTCTACTACTTTGGTCACCCAGTCAAAGAAATCTATTAGGTTCGTCTGGCATGACAGCCTTCCCGCTGTGAACCCATGCTGCCTTGGATCCTGTGCTCCACTGACCTCTAGGTACTCAACTATTCTTTCCTTCAAGTGACTCCATCACTTTCCTACCAGAAAGGTCAGACTGACAGGTCTGTAGTTTCCTGCCTCTGTCTTGGTCCCACTTTTGTGAAAGGATCACATCTGCCTTCCTCCAGTCCTCGGGTACCACACCATCCTCCATGATTTATTAAAAGAGTAGCCAGTGGTTTCACTAGTTCCTTCCTTAATTCTTTTTAGAATTCTGGGGTGAATTCCATCAGGACCCATTGCTTTGTCCACCTTCAGTTTTAGGAGTTCTTGCAGAACCCTTTCTTCTATGAAAGGACTGGGATCGACCCCCTATCAAGAGTGCTTCTGTTAATTGGATTGAGCACTTCCCCCTCCTCTTTTTGTGAATACTGAGCAGAAATATTGTTCCAGTATTCCTGCTTTCACTGTCCCCTCTGCCCACCCACTGTTCATTCTATTCAGCCTCCTATCCCTCCCTTTGTCTTTCCGCTCGCTTATGTATCTATAAAGGTTTTATCCCCTTCTTAACTGAGTTGGCTATCTTTTCCTCAGTTTGGTCCCTTGCTATTCTGACTTCCTCCTGCTTCTTTCTGCCTTAACTGGTACAGCTCTCTGTCCTGCTCCTTCTGTGTTTCCTTATACTTCCGAATGCTATCTTTTCTTCCTGACTTTCACAGGCACCTCTCTTGAAAACCATAGTGGCTTTTTCTTTCATTTGATTTGTTTATTTGCTTCCACAAAGGTTTGTTGCCTCTGTGATGGCAGTTTTGATAATTCCCCATTGTTGCTCACACCTCCTTCTAGCCTGTTTGCTAGTGCTTTTCTGAGGCACTCTCCCATCTTGCCAAAGTCAGCCCTCCTAAAGTCCAGTACCCTCACTTTTGTATGGCTTGACTCTGTAGCTGAGTTTAACGTGAACCACACTGTTTGATGGTCACTTGTCCCCAGATGGCAACCCACTTCTAGATCTGAGATCCTCTCACTGCCCCATTTGAGAGTCACGAGGTGGGTGTACTCCCCTCAACAGTGGGTTCGAAACTAGCTGTCTAATACCTGCACCTGTGGGGCGTCAAGAATGCCTGCTCTTGATGTGGCTGCAGCAAATGTGCTCCAGTTACCATCTGGCATATTCAGGTCTCCCATCAACAGTATCTCCCCTTTCTCTGCCATTCTAAGAATGCCTTCCATCATATCCTTGTCCATTCCTTCCCCCTGACATGGGGGTCTGTACACAACCCCTGTGCGGATTGTGGTGCCCTTTCCAGTCTCCAAGGTGACCCACAGTGCCTCCTCTCCTCCCTGTTTACTCTTTTGTTCAGTTGCTTTTATCCCTTCCTTTACATAGAGAGCTACTCCTCCCCCTCTTCTCCCCTGCCTCTCTCTCCTGTAGGTTATGTACCCTGGTATGTTAACATCCCAGTCATGGTTCTCTGTGTACCATGTTTCTGTGACTGCTACGATATCCAGGCATCCCTCTTCCATTAAGGCCACCAGCTCAGGAGATCTCGATATTACTCAAGCCTAGGACAGAAGTCCCTGAAGGACGGCTAGACCGAACCCCGCTCTTCGCCTCGATGCAATGTCCAGACTGTAATGCCTGATAAAGGTATGCATAGAGCTCCAAGTAGCTGCAGCACAAATAGCTGAGGTGGAGACATTCTTTAACGCTGCAAAAGAAGTAGCCACCCCTCTTGTGGAATGACCCTTGACTGCACCCGGTAAGGGTTTATTGCGCTTGTCATAACAGAAAGTGATGCACTGGATGAGCCACCTCGAGAGTGACTGTTTGGAGACAGGAGCCCCTTTCATCCTGTGAGCAAAGGAGATGAAAAGTTGGTCCGACTTTCGGAGCTGTTTGGTTCTGGTCAGATAGTATCTGAGGCACCGATGCACATCGAGGGTGTGCAGAAGGGCTTCTCCTTGATTAGTGTACCTTGGGAAATACACTGGTAAATCAATATCCTGGTTAAGGGTGATGGCTGAAACCACCTTAGGCAATAACTTTCGGTTTGTCCTTAGGGATACCCTGTCCTGATGGAAAACCAAATAAGGCTCTTTGCACATAAGAGCATGCAATTCCAAAATCGTTCTAGCCGAAGTAGCGGCAACTAAAAACGATTTCCAAGAGAGAAAACGTAGCTCACAATCCACAGCTGGTTCAAAAGGTGGCAGCGTAAGCTGCTCCAGGACAAAAAGTAAGTCCCAAGGAGGAGTTGGATCTTTGATGGGCAGCCTAAGGTGGAGGACTCCCCTTAAGAAGGCACGAGTAGTGTCCAGCTGGGCCACTGTCCGATGGCCTACTGGGGTATGGTAAGCAGAAATTGCACAAAAGTGCACTTTAATCGAGGAGTAAGCCAGTCCGGAGTGGAAGAGGGAAAGCAGGTAGTCCAGAACCAGCTTTTAGGGACAGTCTAATAGCGAAAAGCTGTGCGCTTGAGCCCACAAACAGAATCTACGCCATTTCATGGCGTACGTTGCATGGGTTGCCAGTTTTCTGGTGGCAGAGAGTACGTCTGCCACTTCTTGCGAGACCCCGTATCGCATCATGGCTATGTCTCTAGGAGCCAACCGTGAAGGTTCAATGAACGTAAGTCTGGGTGGACCAATGAACCTGCCTCCTGAGACAATAGATGGGAGCTGATTGGCAAAGGAACTGGAGGTTCCCGGGATAGCTGGTGCAGAAGAGGGAACCAAATCTGTCTGGGCCAGAAGGGCGTGATCAAAATGAGCGTCGCTTGCTCCCTGCAAAGTTTTAAGAGAACTCTCTGGGTCAATGGGAAAGGAGGGAAGGCACAGAGGAATCTGCCCGCCCAGGAGAGAGACAACGTGTCTCGTCAGAAAACACCAGGCCCTGGATCTAGCGAGCAAAAATTGGGCAGTTTTGCATTGGATGGGGACGTGAAAAGGTCTAACTCTGTAGTGCCCCATCTGTGAAACAGATCCTCTGCCACCTCCTGTAGAAGTTCCCACTTGTGGACTCTGGCCTGAGAGCGGCTCAGACTGTCTGCGACGTTGTTGTCCACTCCCGGGACGTGCACTGCAGTTAGGTTTGCGTCGTGTTGCAATATCCACTCCCACACTCTCATGGCCTCCCTGCAAAGTGGGTAGGAGTGAGTGCCTCCTTGTTTGTTGAAGTAATACATAACCACGGTATTGTCTGTATGTAACAGGAGTGTACCCAGTGGAATCTCCGACTGGAAGGCCTACAGAGCATAAAGGACTGCCCTCATTTCCAAAATGTTGATGTGGAGATGAGACTCCTGGGCTGTCCACAGGCCCTGAGACCGAACACCGTCCAGGTGAGCTCCCCATCCGAGCCCTGAAGCGTCTGTGGAGAGTGTCACAGTCAGAGACGGCGCTGTGAAGGGAACCTCCTCGGAGAGGTTTCCCGGATTTAGCCACCATTGCCAATCTCGAATTACGGCATTCGTGATTCGGATTGGCTGCTGTAGATGGTCTTGCCTCTGGTCCCATTGCAGCCTTAGCATCCACTGGGTTACCCGCATGTGGAGACGTGCCAGCGGGACTGTTGCAATGGCCGCAGCCATGTGTCCAAGCAGGCGAAGGACCGATCTGGCCGGGACAGTCTTCTTCACCTACAAGTCCCTGATGAGGGATCTGATGTATTCCGCTCTGTCCGAGGGAAGAAAAGCTTTCACTCTGATGGTGTCCAGAACTGCTCCTCTGAACTGCAGTTTCTGGGACGGCACCAGGAGTGACTTCTCGTAGTTGATGAGAATACCCAGTGATTGAAAGAGGGACTGGGTGCAGTGAATGGCTGTCATCAGTGCCTCCCTGGAGGGTGCCATGAGAAGCCAGTCATCCAGGTATGGGAACACGTAGTGGTCTTGTCTCCTCAGAGACGCCGCTACGACCGCCATGCACTTCGTGAATACGCGGGGTGCCGATGACAGCCCGAAGGGAAGAGCTCGGAACTGATGATGGCGGCTCTGGAACTCGAAGCGCAGGAACCTCCGGTGCACTTGAGCAATCGGAATATGCAGGTAGGTGTCCTGCATGTCCAAAGACGCCAGAAAGGCATCTTGCTTCAGCATGGGAATTAGGCCCCGAAGGGTCACCATGCTGAAGCATTTGTAAACGACCGACAGGTTGAGGTCGCTGAGGTCCAGTATTAGACGGAGGTCCCCTGTTTTCATTGGAACCAGGAAGAAGTGCGAATAGTACCCTAGTCCTCTCTGGTTCTCTGGAACGTGCTCTAAGGCTTCCTTTTCCAGAAGTGCAAGCACCTCCTGCTGTATGAGCAGGGCATGCTGACCCGAATATCGGAAAGCAGGGGAGTTCTTGTGGGTGGACTGCCTACAAATTCTATATAGTGGCCTTTTTTGACCAGTTGCAGAACCCACCTGTCAGTGGTGATCAACTGCAACCCTGGTAAGTGGCGTGCGATGCGACCCCCGACTTTCTTTTCCCATTGATCCTGAAGAGGGCCGGGGGCTGGGAAGGAGTCATGCTGTGGCAGTGTTTGATCCGGCAGGCTGTGTCAACTTTGCAAATCGTTGACCTCTGCCTGGGGATGACTTGGCCTGGGCTTTGCGGGTCAAAGTGCCCCTCTGCTGTTGGTCGGAACGTGGCTGTTGCTTTTGTAGCCAGTTTCAATGAAGTGGCTTTGGTTCCTACTTAAAGGAATCAGCCGGTGAGACCTGTACATGGCCTGTACAGATCGGGACTGCCTTCCCTGCGGCCCTGAAGTTTGGTGATTACTCTCTCGGAGGCTTCACCAAATAGGACCTCGCCATTATAAGGGACGTCTAAGATGTTCTTCTGGATGTCCGGGGTAAAACCAGAGACACGGAGCCAAGAGTGTCTCCGGAGACGCATGCCTGAGGCTGCAGCTCTGGCTGAAGAGTCCGCAGAATCATATGCGGCTCTGAGCACCTGAGTCCCCATATCTGAACCCGTGCGGAGGAGGTTCAAGAGCTCCTCCTTTTGGTCGCCATCGGGCATCTTCTTGACCAGGTCCTGTCCCTGTTCCCACAGTGCATTCTGGAATTGAACCATGTGGGTGAGGCAATTCAGTGACCTGATGGCTAAGCCCAGTCACAGACATCTGCAGTCCAACTACCCAGGACATCCACTGTTGGGATTCCTGGTCTGCGGCTGTGTGCTCAAATGCTGAGGTCACTGAGACCGATCATGTGAGGCAGTGATGACCAGGAGTCAGCAGAGGATGGTTCGCCAGATACTGGTCCTCCCTAGGGGCCTTGTATATGCGGTCAGCCTTTTTCGGCAATGCTGGAGTGGAATGCGGACGTTTCCAGGCGGCCTCGGTGACGTCCGCAAAGGTATCCACCAAGGGCGGCACTACCACAGGTTTTAGGTCTTTCTGCCGAAGGTAGCAGGAAAGGCGTTGTCTCTCGGGGTCAAGCTCTTCAGCATCCCACCCCATATTCTCCTGGATGTGCCTCATGATCTCTGCCAAAGAGGGATCATCCGGAGGAGACCTAGGTAGGTCGTCTAGGTCTGGAGAGGGAATGCTGATGGGAGAAGGAGATCTGGAGCGCCCTGAGGTGTCAGATCCAGAATCCTCCCCAGACGGGGTGTACCGGCGTCGTCTGGGTCTCTTGGGACTGGGTGACCCTGAGGTGGATCTGGAGGGAGGTCTTCTCCTTTCTGAGGATCTGTCCCAAGGAGGTGGTGTTTGCTCCTTGGAGGTTGGCCACCGTCTTACGGGCCCCTTGGGCGGAAGAGGGGACATAGGCAGTGAAGGAGTAGCAGGAGGTGGAGTCGGAGTAGGAGGACGACGTTTGGCGACCACATCTTTTCTGATGGTGTCCCACCAGAAGGTAAAGAGCTCCTTTACCTCTGCCAAATTCATGCCCGACGACGGGCCCAGCGCTGGTGGCCTGTCGCCGGGGTCGGGCGTCGGGTCCCCGGGGGTCTCCTGCTCCGGGGAAGGTTCCCATGGGAGCCCGGCGTCTCCGGTGTCGCCCGCCTGGTCCTCGGGCTGTGTGGTATCCCCCTCCGACGAGTCCTTCTGACGGCGTCCACCAGTGATGGTGGTACGGTCCTCTTCTCTGGGGTAGCCGACGTCAGTCCCCTGGCCTATGTCCTCGGAGGCGAACGCCTGGCCGGCGGCGGGTCTTTTGGTGTCGCCGGCTCCTGGGAGCACCGGTGATGCTTGGCCGACGTCGGGTCCAACATCCGTTTGAGGGACGTCAGGTCCTTGGTCTTGCGAGGAACCGGGTCCGACCCACGTGGAGGCTGGGAAACCAACCTGGCATTGGAGACCTGCCGACGGGAAGAAGATTTATGGCGCTCCCCGGACTTCGACGAGGCCTTAGATGGAGCGGAAGAGGCCGACGGCCTGGAAGTCTTCAGGGGCTGCAAAGAAGAGGAACCGCTGGAGGATCTGACCTGAACCGGGGGAGGTTGCGATTGAGCCCTGGAAGGAGAGAGGTCCAATCACGACCTGGAGCTTCGGGAGTCCGAGGCCCTCGCAGGGGACCTGGGCCTTTCCTTGTCCCGGTGCTTGTGGGTTTTACCCGACAGCTCCCCCCTGAAGGAAGGATCTTTATCCATGGTTTTCAGTTTCTCCTCTAAGAGAAATGCTTGAAGGGCCTTCTGGTGGCGGATCCTGGTGCGACTGTTGAAGCCCTGGCAGAAGGAGCAGGCCTTAGTGTCGTGTTCTGGACCTAGGCAGTGCACGCAGGCTGAATGTGGATCCTTGAAGGGGATCTGTTTGCCGAAGGCACACTTCGATTGGTGACCCTCCAGAGAAGTAGTTGGAGAGGACATCAGTTGAATCCAAAGTCGTGAAGAAAGACGAAATCGTCGTAGCTCTAAAGGTCGTCGCATGCTAGAAAAAGGACCGAGGCCGTGACTGGCGATGTCGACGGCGGGAAAAGAACTGAGGATTATGGGGACAGCCTCCTTATGTACTACTTGACGTCCGGGCGGGATCGACGTAGGAGGCGGTCCCCGCTGAAGACTGCTAGCTAGAAAAATTCCGTGGGGTCCTGACGCCTGCCGGCTTCAGTCCTAATGGCGTAACCTGCTGCAAGAGCTGTATCTCAAAGTAAGATGTTTAAATTCATAACATCTCTACTCCCAATCCCAGCTCAATCTGGAGTCTTGGGTTTTCTTCCATAATTTATCATTAATTTGCTTTAGCTTGGTCAAAAAGGAGCTCAGTTTGCATTGTTCTTCTTAACTTTTCTTTTTTTCAGGGGCAAGTGCTTATCATATATCAATTTCAATTAATTTACTGAGTAGCTCTGTGCAGTATCTAAGTCTGGAATTAATTTAAGTATGTCCCACGTACTTCCCCCAAATTTCTAACAAAGGCAAAAAACATTTATGTTTCTATGATACATAACTAATGAATTTTGGTGGCCTCTAGATTTTTCCATGCCACTAACACAGTACACTACATTACAACTGCTAAACAGATCAGCTAAGATTCCTGCTTCTGTAGAGTTTTGTGGACAGGAAGTTAATATTTGGTCTAATATGGATCATTTATCCTGGAGCTGGCTAGATTTATCAGGGACCAACCAGTTCATATTAAATTCTGCCACCAATAATAATTTGTGGGAGTCCGCATATCAGGGCTCGAGACAACTTTAAAATGTTCTGGTATGTAAATATTAATTACTTCACAGAATGCCCTGGGTTCTTAATTTGGGATTTGTCAGATCTGGAGGAAAGTGCCATTTGTGTTTGCCACCCATGCAATGTCCCCATAGGGGCAGACACTGGTGTATAGGCTGCTGGCTAGGCATTTACCAGTCCCCCTCCCTGAAAGTGCCTGGTGGAAATATGAGTGGTTGGGCACTCGTATTTCAGGACATTGCATAAAGAGTCAACTTGAAGTCCTATGTCTGGCCCTCATCCTGAACATTTAGATTTTTTTTTTATTTAAGCACTGATACCTCTCTGTGACTGCTTGATTTTACTGTGATTGTGCCATCACGAATTGCAGGATTCTCTGAGGGTGCTGTGCTGCACTGAAAAGCTGAGGCTGTAATTGTTGTTGTCATCTAAGAGCATCCCCGGGACTATGTACTCTTTCAACGGTAGGCAGTCTGCTGAGCTGTGGGAGAGGACAGGAGGCACCAAGAAACTGTAACCATACATTTAAATCAATGCAACAGACAGAATCCCCTGCCTCCAACCCTTCACTACTAGAACAAAAGGGCAACACTTTTACCCAAGTCATACTGGCCAGGAATCATCTCTCATCACCAATGGGGGCCCAGGCTTACATATGCATACTCAAAGCACTGCTATCTATAAGTGTTCTCTTAGTGTACATATTTACAAATGTGTCTTATTCTATTGTATGTAATACCTTTAATTTTTGTAATATTACTCTGTATTTGATCATGTACCTGTCCAGGTCCATCCTGTAAATGAGTTTACTCAAAGGTGTTTCGCCTGGTAAGAAAAATATTTTTGATTGATTGACTGCTATGGCAACAAAGTGGGCATGGGAGTGAGACCTTGCATAGTTGGAGCATTTCAGAAATGGGTGGCAGAAATTAGCTTGGAGATGGCCTGAAAATAAAGGTTACTTAGTACGCTGTGAGTAGGAAGGGTGTCAGCAGACAGGAGGAAGATAGAGAAGTGACTGCTGGGAGTGGGGAGGGGACATTAACAGATGGGAGGGAGGCTGAGGATATGATAACAGGGTGCACAGAGGATGTAATCAGATGGTAAGCAGATTGGAAATTTAAATTCTGGGTCAGGGAGGCTGTCAAAAGATGATAGGAGGGCAAGGGATATGACTGCTAGACGAAGAGAAGATGTCATCAGATTTGAGGGAGCATTAGGGATGTGACTACTGAGAGAAAGGGGTGTCAACATATGGACGGGGATTCTGGATATCATTACTGTTGCATCAAGACTATCAGCAGATGGAAGTGTGACTTAAGGTTTTGATAGCTGGGACATGGAGCGTGTCAGCAGATGGAAGGGGGTAAGGGATATTAATTACTGGGCCAGAGAGAGTGTTAACAGAGGTAGGGGAATCAAGGATGTGACAGCTGAGGTCTGGGAAGGGAGGTGTCATCAGATGGGGAGCTGCGTCAGATATAGCATGTGCATACTTGGAGTAAAATCATCATTGTTATGCTGTGAATGTTGATAAGAAATGTGTATCCTTGGGCTGTAAGGGGTCAGTAGTTGGGAGAGGGAACTGTGGATGTTAATACTAAACACGGGAAACAGGATCAGCATATTGGGGAAGAGGTGGAAGGAGATCGCTGGGGCAGGGGCAGTGACACAGATGATATGGGAGACGAAGGATGTGCACAATGATTAAGAGAGACTACACAAGAACAGAAAAAATATGTCTTTTGGACAGGGATACATAACAGCAGACCCACAAGTTACAACTGCAGAATCAAGAATCCTGCTTTTAAAAAAGAAAACCTTTAAATTAGGATCTGAACTCTTGTCACAATAAGCAAAGACATTAATTTGTCTAATACTCCACAGCAGCACTGTGTACGCATACACTCTCAAGCAGGCAATAGGTTCTGAACTATTTATTTTAACATGGAAGTTACCAGATTGAGGGTCACAGTAACCTTGAAAGCCTTGGCCCAAGGAGAGTCATGTGATATCTTGTTCATGTAAAAAAGTTTAACCTGGCCTTTGATAACTGTACTCACAGCTGGGGTGTGACATTATCAAAGCAGATTAACTCCACTGTAAAGGCCAAGCTTTCACCGAATCAAAAAAATGAATAAATTTTACTCTTGTGCACTGGCATCTGGACAACTTGTTGGAATAAAAGTGTTTTTTTTGCCATAAAGCTTTTTATCCTCCACAGGCCACACAAGCGGCTATTCAGCCTCATCCCCCCAAGACCAGCTACCACCTCTCCCAGTCCCATGGGCTAAAACCCCTGTGTATTCCCCTCACAGCAGGGACAGAGGATGGAGGGTTGTCCCCCTCCCCCAGTACTCTGAGGACCGCATGATGGTGCAGGCTAAGGGAGAGTGGGTGGGACTTCATTAAGTCTGCCTGCCTTCCATTTTCTGTTTTTCTCCCCAGTCCCTCACAAGCTACAGCGGCATGCAAGTGGGTGCACGTAGAGGCCTCTCCTTCCAAGCCTCTCAGAGCCAGCACTACCTCCGGGCCTGCACCCGGTGGCAGTCAAAGGCTGAGATGACTTGGCCACCCCTGCCTGGGAAAGGAGAGCAGTCTTTGGGACAGTCCTCTCCTCCCCCGGCCAACTAAAAATGCCACCAACAGCTTAATCTGGTTCAAGGTCAGTTGGCATTCATCTGTATCCCCTCCCCTCCCCGGGTCATGCCTGAAAATAGGCAGAATTTGTCTAGTGCACTTACCCAGTCAACAAAAATGAAATAAAAAAATGAAATAAACTCCCAGCAACCCGAGGCCATTCCCAAAACCCTGCTTGCCGGTGTGCTGGCAGGTGAGACGCAAGCGTCTCAGTCATCCATGCCACTAGGCTGCTCTAAAAACGAATTTTATTTTTTTTAGCAGAGAACAGCATTAAGAAAACGGTGCTTCAAATTTCAGTTCCCATTAATAAATATACTACTGTATTTGCTGTTGGTTTGGCATGAACCATATCAACTATTTAAAAAAAAAAAAAAAAAAAAACTCTTGGTACTAAACGGCCATTTGAAATAAATAGCAAACTGTCTTAACCAAACTTATCTCCCCTTGACAAAAGATGAACCATTTATGCTACTTTATGCTGGCACTGCAAACTATCAGCAAAGGAAACAAAACAAGGAGATGGGTTTCCAGAAGCCTCGGAACACAATATTTTTTTTCACCCATGGAAACTATAATTTTCATCTCTTTATGCTGCACTCCTAACTTTTAGTGAGAGGTGACAGTCAAACTTTCTTGGAGAGCTCAGCACTGAAGAGCTCAGGTGATTATGTTGTAAGGAGGCATTTTTCGACTCACAAGAAACACTGTAGCATACCCAATTTATATAATGCTTGCCCCCTGTTCTCTCGTCTTGTATATTGTGGCCTTGTTTTTTTTTTTTTCTTCTGCCTCCTTGGTCTTTAAAACCAGTTCTGTATTCTCCCCCAGAGATTATGCCATAATACGTGCTCTAAGCAATGACATTATCATTTTCAGTTGGTCTATGACTACAAGTATGGGTGCTACTTTAATTACACTGGAGCACATCATCAAAGTGCTCCATTTTCTTTGAATCTGCACATTTTGAAAGTAGATGTATCAGCAATAGGAGCCACTGACTCATTGAAGCAGATGATTTCACAGGATGGAGCAGGTATAATGACCCAGTGGGGGTGAACTACATACAGATCTGAAGTCCAGGGAGACAGAAAACAACAAAAAAGGAGACACATGTACAGAAGGAGAACAGGGGATGAGTATATAGCAACTGAGACGTCTACAGTGCTTCCCTTACATTTTAAAAACGCAGTTCAAGATGGCCTAAAAACAATCGTCTTGAACAGCTGCACTTAACCAACAACAAAAAAAACTGGCAGTTTGAGAAAATGAATCCTGGCATTATTTTCACATTTTTTTATTTAACATTAAACAACTGAGGATCTAATGAAAATAAATGACAGTGGTAAGCCAAAAAAGTCAGAGGTTCCTAGAAACCGGGCAGGACAACACAAACAAATGGGTGTGTAGACTCACTGGAGAGAAAGCAATTTTGGACATGGTACAGTTATCAGGAATCTCATTAATGAGAATACAATGAGCCACAAAGACCACAGCTCCACGAAATGTGACATTGTGCTGTATTCTGAGCAACTGATATCCAGTACAGTGTACCTGACTTCAGAAAAGTAAATCACAATAAAATGCCAAACTAATCATGACCAAACAGCTGCAGGACCGACACAAAATGGAAGAGGCAGAAAAAATTGGGCAGTGATTAAAGGGGCAATATTTGGAACCACCCATGCTTGCATAAAAGTTGTGAATAAGAGCAAGAAGAAGAGGAAGACACTTTGGCTCAACGAGAAACAGGCAATAGTAAGCAAGCAAGCAAAATGTATTTAGCAAACCAAGGGGGAAAACAAGAGAAGGAGGGCATATATGAATTGTATGCAGGCACAGCAATAAAACCCCAGCATCAACTGAAGATTTTTATGGCTTGTGGGATCAAGCTTTTTCCGAATTTTTCAATATTCCCAGTCACTCTTTTTCACTGCAAGACAAAAGAAGGGCTCTTGGGTTATACAAAAGGGACCAGAAGTGTTCAACAGATCTGTATATAATTATACATTAGCAAAAAGTAAGGACATGGTAAGGCGGCTAAAGCAAGCACAGAACTAAAGGGAGCCAAAGGAGTTAAAAAAAAAACAAAAGACAAAACTTTATATACATAAGGGGAAAAAACAACAGACAAAGACTTCAACATGCCAGATACAGATTGGTCAATACCAGCAGGAACATCTGCCAGAACTAGACTCATAGTGGATTCCCTGCATGGGGAGGGCCTCAAACAACTGGTACAGCAACCCACAAGAGACAGGGCTATCCTAGATCTAGTACTGACTAACAAAGAAGGGATCACAGATCTCCAGGTAGAAGGTCACCTGGGGGCCAGTGACCATCACATGGTATGGTTCAATTTGGCTACTACATCTAAATCATCCCATTCCAAGGCAAAATATGGGACTTCAGAGGAGCTGACTTTGATAAGATGGCCAACAGAGTTAAGCTAGCCCTGGCAAAAAGAAACATAGGTGAGGAGGTACAGGCAAAGTGGGCAAGCATTAAGGATACAATACTTAAAGCAACATCCCATTATGCTAGACAGAAAAGGAAGTGCAAAGAAGAAGAAACCACTTTGGTTCTCAAATACAGTAGCAGAAAAGGTCAGGCAAAAGGCTGGCCTTCAGGAAATATAAGAGGAACACAGCGGGATGAAGATGGGAGGCATACCAAACTGCCCTAAGGGAAGCAGGTAATGCAGTAAGGCAGGCAAAGTCCCAAACTGAGGAAACACTAGCACGTAACAGTAAAAGAAGGTGACAAGACTTTCTATAGATACATTAGTGAAAGGAGAAAGTCCAGAGGAGTGCTAAGCAATGGAGAAAAGGAGCATGTGAGGAGGAGGACCCTGTAAAGGCATCTATCCTAAATAGATACTTTTGCTCAGTATTTACTGAAGGAAGGTAGGGCAGGGCCAGCTCAGCATCATGGACACAGGGGAGGGAGGTGAGCACTACCCCTTCACAAAGAAAAGGGTCCTACAAGAGCTTGCTAAGCTCAGGGTGGATAAGGCAATGGGACCTGATGGCATACATCCCAGGGTACTAAGGAGCTAGGAGGAGGAACTAGCAGAGCCATTAGCAGAATTGTTTAGTGAGTCTCTGAGCACAGGAGAGGTCCCAGAAGACTGGAGAAGGGCTCATGTGATCCCGCTCCACAAGAGTGGTAGCAGGGAGGAGGTGGGGAACTACAGACCAGTCAGTCTTACCTCAGTAGTGGGCAAGATATGGAGGCACTCCTTAAGGAAAGGATAGTGCAACACCTGGAATCCATAGGGCACAGGATCCAAGACAGCATGGGTTTACAAAAGGAAGGTCTGTCAAACTAATCTCATAGATTTCTTTGACTGGGTAACAGAGTGGTGGACCAAGGGGAGCAGTTGATGCTTCTACCTTGACTTCAGCAAAACTTTGACACTGTTCCACATAGAAAGATTGATAAATAAGCTAGGTAGGCTCGGGTGGGTCAGAAGTTGGTCAACTGGGTGGCAAACTGGTTGTGGGCAGAAAACAGAGAGTGGTGGTAAATGGTATACAGTCAGAAGAGATGCAAGTCACAAGTGGGGTACCTCAGGGATCAGTCCTGGGGCCAGTCCTATTCAACATCTTCATTAGTGACCTACTTGAGATGGACTAGAGGTAAGAGCTTGTCTGTTTGCAGATGACACCAAGATCTGCAACAGAGTGATCGACCAGATGGGGTGGGCAGAATGAGAAGAGATCTGGATAAACTAGCAAAATGGTCAGAAGAGTGGCAACTGGATTTAATGCAAAGAAGTGCAAAATCATGCACATAGGGAAGAGAAACCCTGAAGCCACTTATAGGCTGGGAGGGAGTTGCTAGCAGTCACAAAGGAAGAAAGAGACTTGGGCATCATCATCACTGATGACCTAAAATCATCAAACAGACCTCTACAGCAGTAGGTAGGCTAGGGGTTGTTAGGGTGTATTAGTAGGGGTATCTAGAGTCGTAAGAGGAAGGTAATAATCCCTCTGTACAAGACATTGGTTAGGCCCCATCTGAGAGCACTTGCAGTCATTGGAGGCCACACCTTCACAAGGACATTAACCAAATTGAGGCAGTCCAGAGGAGGGCACCAAAATGGTGCAGGGACTGCATCAGAAGACATATGAGGACAGATTAACGGAGCTCAATATGTATACCCATGAGCAAAGGAGGAGAGAGGGTGATATGATCGAGACATTTAAACACCTTAAGGGCATAAACAAGGTGAAAGAGTCTAACATGTTTAAATATAAGAAAAATAGCAGGACAAGAGGACACAGCATGAGATTAGGAGGCGATTAAGGGGAATGTAGGAAATTCTTTCACAGAAAAGAATTGGTAGATGGAATGGCTTACCACAAGAAGTGGTGGCTATGAATACAGTGCAGGGCTTCAAACAGGCATGGGATAGGCATAAGGGAGCAATACAAATGACTATGAATAGATAGGTCACTGACAGAGCAAAGGCCGATGGCACATTTATAAGGTAGAAAAAGAAATGGCCAGACTGGATGGGCCTTGCGGTCCTTATCTGCCGTCAACTTCTATGTTTCTATGTATGTAACATGGGGAGAATAAAGAAGAATGGAACAGTGTACAGGAGGATGAAAAAAGGAAAACATACTAAATGAGTACTTCAGTTCTGTGTTTACAATAGGTTAAAAACAGGTTACCTCCTGTCATCTAACATGGATTTATGAGTAGTAACAGTAATAAACTGGAGACAGAGTCTGTAACAGGGAACGAGTTATGAAAGGTCTGCAAGACTTTAATGTGACCACGTCCCCAGGACCAGATGGGCTGCACCCGAGGGTACAGAAGGAGGTGGGTCAGTTACTGGTAACCCCCCTGGCAGACCTATTTAATGAACTCTGGATTTGGGGGGGGGGGTCGATCCTAGTCCTTTCACAGAAGAAAGAGTTCTGAAAGAACTCCTAAAACTGAAAGTGGACAAAGCAATGGAGCCTGACGGAATTCACCCCAGAATTCTAAAAGAATTAAGGGGAGAACTAGTGACACCACTGACTACCCTTTTTAACAAATCATGGGAGGATGGTGTGGTACCTGAGGACTGGAGGAAGGCGGATGTGATTCCCCTTCACAAAAGTGGGAGCAAGACAAAAGCAGGAAACTACAGACCTGTCAGTTTGATCTCTGTGGTAGGGAAAGTGATGGAATCACTTCTGAAGGAAAGAACTGTTGAGTACCTAGAGGCCAGTGGGGCACAGGACCCAAGGCAGCATGGGTTCACAGTGGGAAGGTCATGTCAGACGAATCTAAGTGATTTATTTGACTGGGTGACCAAAGTAGTAGACCAGGGAGGGGCTGTGGACATGGCCTACCTAGATTTTAGCAAGGCATTTGACACAGTCCCACACAAAAGACTAATAATCAAATTAACAGGCCTGAGAGTGGGTCCCAAGGTGGTAGCCTGAGTAAAACACTGGCTGGATAACAGGACACAGAAGGTAATTAATTGTAAATGGAATCCACTCTGAAGAAAGGGGGGTTACTAATGGGGTACTGCAGGGTTCAGTACTGGGTCCAGTCCTTTTTAATGTCTTTATAAGTGACATTGCAGAGGGACCGGGAGGAAAAGTATGCCTCTTTGCAGATGACACAAAGATCTGCAACAGGGTTGATACACAAGGAGGCGTGGAAAGGATGAGAAGGGACTTGGCAAGGTTGGAGGAATGGTCAGAAGTATGGCAGCTTTTATTCAATTCAAAGAGCAGCAAAATAATGCACCTGCAAAACAAAAACCCAGGGGAAGATTACACAATGGGGGGGAGGTAGTAACAACAACAAAAATGGAAAGGGACCTGGGGGTAATCATATCAGATGGCCTTAAGGTTGGCAAGCAATGTGAGAAGGCAGTAGGGAGGGCTGGGGGGATACTGGGGTGTATAGGGAGAGGCATCACCACAGAAAACAGGAAGTTGTTATCCCTCTGTACAGACAGTTGGTGAAACCCCATCTGGAGTACTGCGTCCAGTTCTGGAGACCCTATCTCCGCAAGGACATAGACAGGATGGAGGCAGTCCAGAGGAGGGCAACTGAAATGGTGCAGGGTCTGCAAGAGAAGCCATACGAGGATAGACTAAAGGAGCTTGATATGTATACCCTTGAGGAAAGGAGGGAGAGGAGGGACATGATAGAAACTTTTAAGTACCTCAGTGGAATCAACAAAGTCCAAGAGGATAGCATCTTTCAGAAAAAGAGATGTGCAAGAACAAGGGGACACAATTTGAAGATAGAGGGGGGATGGCTTAGGGGCAATGTGATGAAGTATTTTTTCACAGACAGGGTGGTGGACACATGGAACAGCCTTCCTGAGGAGGTTGTGGGTTCTAAAACTGTGGGAGACTTCAAGAATGCATGGGACAGACATAAGGCAATTCTTGTGGGGGGGTAGGAAGAAATAGGCTGTTGGTTAACTAGGATCTGCAGCTTATCCTGTAGGTAGGGAAATGGGCAGACTAGGTGGGCCAAGCGGTCCTTATTTGCCATCAAAGTCTATGTTTCTATGAACTACAGGGAAGGTGTCTGAGCACTGAAGGGTGGCAAATTTATTTCAAAAGTTTTAAGTGCCCCCCTCCCCACAACAACAGGATAAGGAAAACACAGGTAACTATAGATCAGTGAGCTTGATGTCGATAGTGTACAAACTGCTGAAATCGATCATAAAGGATCAGACTGTAGCGTTCCCTTCAGAAAATAGTACTACAGACAGTTACAAAATGGACAGGGAAACCACTGTGTCCTGATTGGTCAGCCGCTGAGAACTGTCAGCAATTGGAATACTGCGTACAGTTCTGGAGGCCCCACCTAAAAAACAACACTGACCACTTAGAAAGGGCTCAGAGAAGGGCCACTAAGATGGTGCAGGGTCTGCATCAAGAACAGTATGAAACAAGACTCAGTGAATTAAACTTATACCCTCTAGAACAAAGAAGAAATAGGGAGGTACATGATAGAAACATTCAAATACATAAAGGGAATCTACATAGCCCACACAGGAAACCTATTCCAGGAAAACAAAACAACGCATACAAGGGGGTACAATCTGCTCCTAGCAGGAGGCAGATTTAGGACCAATATAAGGAAATACTTTTTCACAGAGAGGGTGATAGAACCATGGAAGAGCATGCCCTCAGAGGTGGTAGCATCGAAGACGGTATAGGAATTCAAACTAGCATGGGACAGACAATGAGGGCACCTGAAGGGATAAAAAAACAGGGAGGGGGTTAGAAATGTTTGGGCAGACTAGATGGATCATGTGGTCCTCATCTGCCAGCTACTTCTTATGTTCTTATGTCAGACCACTACCAATGGTCAGAAAAGTGCTGGAAATCAGGACACAGCACACTAACATATCAATGACTTTTTAAAATAATTCCCGATTTCCATCGCAAACATGTCTGCCAGCTTTATTCACTAAAAAGCCAACTAAGACCCTAAAAACAAAACTTCTTCAAAATCTAAAAATTAAAACTGATTAAATATTCTTTCCCTTTATAATCTCATCCTTATACACATACACAAATTAAAAAATTAAGTACTCTACTCACATTTTTATTTTCTAGACCTTATTTTCTGACCATAAAAAATACCCCTTCCCAGTCTTATATGCCTACCAGGAAAATATTTGCTGCTTACCCTGCCACAGATAAAATTAAATCCTGGGCTTTATCGAGGCCTTCCATTGTGTGTGTTTGTATGGGGAGAGATTAACATTCAGTCTGCAGAATTTTGCAGAAGCTGGAATTCCTACATTCCATATTCAACGAACATTCCATCTAATGAATGTGTAGAAAGACAGGGCTTACATGTGGGGAAGGGTTACTTTTTACTAGTTACTTTTAACAAAAGAAAATACCTTGTTTTTAATGATAAAAAAGTAATTTTTAATTTTCTTTGTTTACCCATTTTATGAACCCAGTAAGACAAAGTGTGTGGGTTGTTAAAAGAAAGACGGAGGCCAACATTTTGGCGGGAGTACCTCTTAAAGCAATAAGGCATGACAGAACATGGGTTATTGTGAGACTTACTCATGCGAAGTGCCTTGACAAAGCACCCATGAAGTGGGTGTGAAATGTTGGGTTTTACTGGATCTTCATATTGGGAGATGGCTCCAGCATGCTGTTCCTGCTTAGTGTGCGTCACAAGCCATGTTTACACGGCAGCAGCGCTACAGATTCCGACCGCAGCAGTGCGGTCCCGATCACTTGTAAGTTAGAATATGCCTGTCCACACGGCCCCTCTGCACCACTACAGTCTGAGCTGGTGAGGGGCTGTGCGTCAGTGGGCCAGACCGATGCTCCATCACCTTGACTGTGCATGTGTCAGAGTGGATGGGTTGACATGGCGTGGACAGTCTACACAGTGGTTTAATCCGCTGAAAGTCGCTCACTCCGGTCGGCATCCCCAGCTTGACAGGGAATGTGGGACCGGCTTAATGGGCGGCTTACCGCTATCGGGTACATGTCCACATGGTTGCATTTGCACTGGAACAACCCGAGCGATCGGGTTCCTGCAGTACAAATGTGGCCGTGTAAACAGGGCTTTAAATAAAAGTTTTTCACTTATGCACTGAGCTGCAATGTAAAGTGTTGTCTGTGCATTGAGTGCTAAGCCTTGCTAGTTTTTCAGTCAAACCCTTCAATTACACACACACACACACTGGAGTGTCTTGAGATTATATACTGTGCCTTGAAAATGATGTTGTATTTATGTTTTTACAATTTTTTTTTCTCATTTTTTACAGAAATAACCTTCTTTTTTCTATAAAATAGTCCCAGTAGGACCAGAGTGCAATTTTGAAAAAAGAATCTACCCTGGCTGAGGTCACAGTTTGACTGTGCAAACTGGATGCATACTGTGGATGAGTCAGAAATAAACTAGCACATTTTTCTGAACAGCATAGTGCCACACTGAGATACTTAGGTTAGTTCTTTTCATAATGAGTGTGGAAAGACAGCAGAACTTGTGAACCCCATATCTTGCTACAGGAAGAAGAGGAAAAATGGTACAGTGATGTCTTTGTGTTACTATCTACAAACAAGTTCCCAACTCAACTGCTTTAACCTAGCAAAACCAAAGCTGCACGCTTTTAGAGAACATAAAGAGTGATGGCCTGGAAGAGAAAATCATTAGAAAAACAATTCTGACACAGTGCTTATATTTTTTTCTTCAGCCTATAGAGGAAGCATCAGCTGCTACATTAACAAACACAAGCATGATGAACGTGTTTATCCTTGTGCAGAAATACAATTTTGAAACTCTGACACAGCGACATGTTTCTGCTGGTATGGAGTGTGCAGGTTTGAGACTCGGCGGGAAAGCCATTTATAAACAGACCAGATTCACTGTGTGGGCTCGATTGCTAACAAAATTCATATAATAAACAGTCATAAATGTAATGTAGCAGTTCAGCTGAAACAATCATTTTGTAAATTATTTGCATCTGGATGAATATAGAATGAGTTTTACAAGACTAAAAATGCTTTTGATTCCAGTTAAATAAAACCAATAAAACAGTCAACGGTATAGAAAATGAAACAAATGTCTTGCATTCAAAACAGTTTCCCCAGATGGGGATGGGGGTGGAGCAGGGTGGTGGGTGTGCCTGCTGGGGTGGGGGGGTGAGGGTCTGCTAGGATACCAGGGAATGGATGTTCTTTTCTTTTACATGGATAGGGATGGGGGGGTACACTAGACACTAGGGTATGGTGTCCTGTTCTGATACAGGGGATCGGGGATGGGGGGGGGGCAGTGGACACTAGAGAATGGTGTCATTTTCATATACCAGGGATAGGGTAGGGAGAGGGACCACTGAACACCAGGGAAAATGTTTACCGATATACTAGTTCTAGGAGTGGTATATGTTGTTCATCCACACTCTCTGGCATGTCCCTTTCCCCTTTAAATCTGTCCAGAAGTCTTCAAGCTGGCTCCTCCCACCCACCCGGGTGATAACTACCTCCTCGCCCGCCCCCATGACGCCCAGATCTTAGCCCGCTGGAAGCAAGGAGGTGCGCAAGCCGGGGAGGACGGGTGGGTGCATGGATGAACAACGATACCACCCTAGAACTACTGTTACAGGTGAGTAACCTGTTCTTCTAGGAGCGTGGATATGTTATTCATCCACACTCTCTTCAGAACTCCAAGCAGTTCTCCAGGAGGAGGAGGCAAGGTGCACACCCCTACCTACAACAGAGACTGGAACACCTCGCGCTGCGCGGTGACCCGGTTCGGGAATGGTTCGGGTGGCGAGGGGTTGACAGGGAGGGAGGATCGAGCATCCCAACGGATGCTCTCCTCCCCTCAGGGGTGGGATCAAGAGCATCCGCGTTCAACATCGTACTCATAGCCGGGTGGAAGCACCGACAATTGAAGGATGGAAGGAGACTCCGTTCAGCGGTGGCGGGAGGGGCGTCGCCCGGCGCATGAGTGCCTGGCGTGCGTCAGCACGCCACCACTTGGGACGTACGTCCTAGCGCTCGGCGTCCCAGAGGGTAGGGGAAACCAGGGGAGAAAAAAGGAAAAAAACACCTCTCGGTAAGCCCTAGATGATAGCCTCTCGGTACCATCCAGGACCACGAGAAGAGGGACAGACCCCACTGTGCAGGGGGAGAAGGAGGCACTCTAGGGGCAGATCCCCCCGAGGTTGAATCGGAGGTTGAGAGGAAGGAAGGAGAGGGCTCCGAGAGCAGGAAGGTGGATAAAAAGAAATAAAGTAAAAAAAAAAAAAAAAAAAAAACAGAGATTGGAGAACCAAGGCCCCAAAACCAGCATCCCGGTGTGACTCAAGGTCGATGTAGTAGTGAGTAAAGAAGGTGTTCGCTGACTTCCAGGTAGCAGCCCGACAGATTTCCTGGATAGGGATGTCCCTGGAAGCAGCCACCGATGCAGCAGTATGGCGAGTAGAATGAGCTCTTATCCCTCTGGGAGGCGCCCACCAACTCATAGCACAGACCTATGCATGATGTAATCAGTCTCACAATGGTCCGTTTAGCTGCAGGTCTGCCAGAAGCGGATTCAGCGTAGGTGACAAACAGCTGGCGAACCTCTCCTTGAATTTCCGCCGTCCTCTCCTTATAATAGGAGACAGCACGTTTGAGGTCCAGAGTATGGAACCCGTACTCGGCGTCCGAGGTGTAGTTAGGGTAGTATACCGGCAGGGTCAACACCTGGTTAAGGTGAAACTCTGACACCAGCTTCAGAAGGAATTTCGGTTGGGGGCACAAGACAACTTTGTCCCTGTTAAAGACCAGATAAGGGGAGTCCACAGAAAGCGCCTGGAGTTCCCCTGTCCTTCTGGCTGACGCGATAGCCACCAGGAAGGTCATCTTCGACAAGTATGAGAGTTCACACTTGTGCATGGAGTCGAATGGCTTGCCCATGAGCTTTGCCAGAACCAGCAAGAGATCCCACAGAGGTGGAGGTTCACGCACCGGAGGGGATATGTGATCAAGGCCTTTGAAAAAGCACCCGACCACTGTCTACTGTGCCAATGTCGGCTGACTGGCCTGTGCCCGGTAAGCAGAGATGGCTGCCAGGTGCACCCGAAGGGTCGAAGACCAGAGACCTCCTTTGGAGAGAGACCAAAGGTAGTCTAAAATGTTAGCCACAAAGCAGGATAAGGGGTCCAGACTCTTACCCTGACACCAAATGGAAAACCTTTTCCATTTGAAGACATAACATTTCCTGGTCGATTCCTTACGAGATGCCTCCACAACAGTGTAGACATCCTCGGAAAGACCCAGAGCCTGGAACTCTAGCCGCTCAGGCTGTGAGGTGCAGGGATTGAAGGTCCGGATGGAATACCTTCCCCTAGTTCAATGATATCAGGTCCGGGCATGTACAAAGCCGCTCCGGGGCCCTGCAGCTGAGGCTGAGGAGATCTGGATACCAGAACTGGTGCGGCCAATCTGGGGCTACCAGAATCACCTTCGCCTTGTCCCTCCTCACCTTGTGGATCAAGGGAAATGGAGGGAAGGTGCAGAGGAGGCCTGGGGTCCACAGCCACGAAAAGGCATCCCCCTGCAGTGAACCCTGCTGAGGGGGGCGGGTATGGTACAGTCTCAGCTTGGTGTTCTCCCTGGAGGCAAACAGGTCAACCAACGGTTTGCCCCAACAGGAGAACAGATTGTAAGCTACCTCTGGATGGAGAGACCACTCGTGGGATGTCTGGCCTAAGCAGCTGAAAGCTTCCGCCAGTTGGTTCTAGACTCCTGCCACATGGATGGCAAGGAGATCTGCCTCCAACCGGCTGATGAGAGTCCAGATTTGGAGCACCTCCTTGCAAAGCAGACAGCAGTACATGCCGCCCAGTTTGTTGAGGTAGTACATGGTCGTGGTATTGTCTGTCTGGACCTGAACCACTTGACTCCAGAGCTGAGGAGCGAAAGCTGACAGAGCCAATCTGACTGCTCTGAGCTCCAACAGGTTGATGTGGCATCAGGACTCCTCAGGGGTCCAGAACCCATGGGCCCTGTAGTCCCCCATGTGGGTTCCCCAGCCCATGAGAGAGGCACTGGTCATCAGGATGACCATCGGCTCGGGGCGGACAAATGGGATTCCTTCCTGCAAATGGTCTGGGATGGTCCACCATTGGAGAGCGTCCCACATCTTCTGGGTTACAGTGATCAGCTGGTCGAAGTGACCATATCACTGAGTCCACTGGGCAGCCAGTTCCCATTGGAGGGGGCGCATGTGCCACCTGGCCCAACGGACCACAGAGGTGCACGCCGCCATGTAAGCCAGAAGGCACAGAAAGTCCTGGGCAGGGCGCAAGTGCCCAACCAGAAATGATTGGGCAAAGGAGGAGAGAACCTCCGCCCTGTCAGCCGGGAGCTGAGCTCTGGCTTGACGAGAGTACGAGCTCTGCCCCGATAAAGCCCATTACCTGAGAGGGCATGAGTTCCGACTTGGCCTCGTTGATAAGGAGGCAGAGTTGGGAGCAGGTTCAGAGGGCCAGATCCCTGGACCTCTCCACCTCCTGTAGGGAGGAACCCGCCAGTAGCCAGTCATCGAGATAGGGGTATAACCGAACTCCTTGACGTCGAAGATCGGCTGCCACCACTGCAAATGCACTTGGCGAAGACCCGAGGGGCCGATGACAGGCCGAACAGCATGGCTCGGAACTCATACAGGGTCCCTTCGACCCTGAAGCAAAGGAACCGCTGGTGGGACGGATGGATTGGGATGTGAAAGAACGCGTCCTGCAGATCCAGTGAACAGAACCACATGTTTCGCTCCAGAGATGGTATGATCTGGTTCAGAGTTACCATCCGGAAATTGCGAGACCTGAGATATTGAATTAGGTCATGGAGATCTAGGATGGGGCACCAACCACCCGTCCGCTTGGGCACCAGGAAGTACCTGGACACGAAGCCCGGGTCTGTAGGAGGATCCGGCACTGGAGCTACCACCTCCTTGTGGAGGAGCTGAGCAATGTTGTCCCGAAGGGCCGACTGAGTGCGAGCTGAGATCCTTTCCTCCTGAGGGGCGCGGGGCTCGGCTGGGAGGGTACTGCTCGAATTCTAGAGGCGGTCCCTGGCTGACCACTTCCAGAACCCACCTGTCCGAAGTGATACCGGACCAGGTGGAAAGAAAGTGATGGAGCCAGCCCCCCACGGGAGGAACCAGAGCTGGCATGACGGGTGTAGGGGTGGCAACCTCTGACCCGTCACTGAGCAGGCTTAGAGGAGAAGGAGGATGCTCCTGAACCGGCACCTCGACCACCTTTACGGGGCTGTTGAGGACCCTGCTTGGGCCTGGGGTGCCAAGCTTGAGCCTGCTGTTGCTGCTGGCCTCCTTGATAGGAAGGCTGCCTAACTGCAGGGGAAGAATGTGGAAAGAGCTTCTTCTTGTGCTTCTGCTGGTTCTTGCCTGAAGAACCCCTTACAGAGGTAGCATCCAAGGTGGCAATGCACTGCTCTATTCGCTGGAGGTGACCTGCCACTCCCGGACAGAAGAGGTCGGTGCCCAGGAAGGGCACGTTAGCTAACTTGTACTGAGTATCCACCGGAAAGGAGGATAACCTCAGCCAGGCCCTGCGGCGAGTGGCCACTGCGGCTGCTAATGAGCAGGCACAGGAATCCCCAATGTCCAGGGCGGTCTGGAGCTGCTGTTTCGCAACAGCATGGCCCTGGTCACAGACCTGCTTCACCGTGGTCTGCATGTCCGCTGGGAGATGAGGAAGGACTTCATCTAGTGACCCCAAGAGGGCATGAGGGAAGTGTGCCATGATCACAGCCAAGCTGGCCTGACGAAGGCCCAAGGATGAGGCCACATAAACCTTTCGGGCAGAATGGTCCATGTTCTTGGACTCTTTGTCCGGAGGGTGGTCAGTGTCAGCTGAGCTACCTGTGCGTCTAAACACAGAAGCAGTCACAAGGCTCTCGGCTGAGGGATGCTCTGTGAAACCCACCAGGGACCCAATGGGTACCGTATACTTGCAGGCCACGCAGGCAGATGGAGCTGGGCAGGAGGCAGGGCACTGCCATAGCTCAAGGGCAGGGCCAACAATGGCTTTGGCCACTGGAAAGGCCTCTGTCAGGGTAACCCCCCTCTTGAGGATATCTGTGAGGGAGTATTCCGCTTTCTATTGGACAGGCTCCAAGGGTATTCCAGTTGATTTGGAAATCAGGCGGAGGATGCCCTGAAAAAAGGAAGGACCTTCCTCCAAGCCTGCCACTGATTACTTGTCATTCCCCAGATGCGAGTGCAGACCAGTGGCATCAGAGTCCGAAGAGTCGGAATATAAAGGTCTCCCGCCTATGTCTCCCTCGATACGCCAAGGGCAATCGGGGAAAACAGTAATGGACAGACGACAGGGGAGGCCGGTGTCTGTCCAGTCCTCTTTAGACGGAGTCCCTCCCTGAGGCTGCTTAGGCGGTGGTTCCACCAATATCGGTGGGGAGACCGAAACAGGCTGAGCTGGAATGCGTGCCGGCCCCAGGGGTGGGGGGAACAAGGCCTTCAGTTCCGGAGGGGTTGGCGTCGGCCTGAGAGGCTGGGGCCAAGTAATGGCTGGTGTTAATGGGGGAGCCGACTTTTGACCGGTCAGAATCAGCTGTTGCCACGTGAGATCCTCATAACATCGACGGAGCTTCCGTCGAAGTCTCTCCTCATCCGTGCAGGATGAGGATCGGTGGCGACACCTCTTCCTGGAGTGCTTGTGACCTTTCTTTGGTTTTTTGACCGAAGGGGTCCTGGTCCTCGATCGAGACCGATGGGGTCGGCTTGTTCAATTGGGAGGAGTTGGGGAGAACCAAGGTTCCGGCACCTTTCCCTCGATCAGGACACCCGAGGGATGGGTCTCCTCATCAGGAAAGGAAAGGATAGGTGTCCTTTCCAAGGAGTCGGCAACAAGGGCTTGACTGGGTCGAGAGAAATCTTGGCCGGTTCAGCCGTTTCCTCGGCACCTTGGCCTGATGGAAGGTCCGAGAAACCGGTGGCCAAGGAAGCGACCTCGACCAAGATCGAGACCGCAAGTTCCTGAGAGTCGGACCTCTCTTGGTCCCAGGAATGTCTCCATTGGGATGAAGAAGACTTGGGGTCCTTGTCTCTTTTCCTAGGGCGGGAGGACTGCGAGCCCGAGGGTGCCTCACCCCTTGTGAGGAGAGACTGGAACAGCTCCCGAAAGGACCCAGTGAAGGTAGAGCCAAGGTTAAGAGGCACGAAAAAACTTCAGCTGGCTGAAGCTTGAGCAGCTTCCTCTTCGAAAGCTACCATCTGATCGAGCTGCTTGGCGGATCCCACGGCTGCGAAAACCGCCCACCTTGCCTCCTTCGATTTCACCGGTGGATTGCGAAGCTCCGGTCTCCCTTATTTTAGGCACGCCTTTCGGTCATCCAGGACGTTGGGATGGAAGTCCAGACAGATGGTGCAAGAGGTGGTGTCATGTACGACACCCAAGCAGTAGACACACGAGAGATGGGGATCGGTGCGTGACATTTTCCGGCCGCAAGGACACCGGCGAAAACCGGGGGATGATTTGTCCTCCATGTCTGATGCGCTCAGATCGGAATCATTAACTCGAATGAGTTTTAGAGAAAGCGTTTGCGGTGAAAAACGTTGTTAAGAATCCAGTGCCTACGAACTGCTGAAGTAGCATGAGGGAACCTGAACCTTCCAGCGGAAAGGAAGACCTGGCATCATGGGAGGAGCGGTACTTACCACCGGTGGGTGGGAGGAGCCAGCTTGAAGACTTCTGGCCAGATTTAAAGGGAAAGGGCATGCCAGAGGTATGGACGAACAACATATCCATGCTCCTAGAACATATTTTTTGTACTCATGCTGGTGATCATGCGTTGTGGGGGGACACTGGCATCAGGGATACTTATATTTTTTTTATGTCGAGCCAGCAATAATCGCGGGGAATGACCATTAGCACCAGGGACACGGGGTTACCTATGGGGCAGGGGCTGGGGGGGCGTGTTAAACTCTGGCACAGCCTATGTAAATAGGCCCATAATGGGCATGCAAATTATTTATTTATTTTATTTATTTAAAAGTTGATAACCGGGAAATTGCCACATAGCGCCTTGCATGCCCAATGGGCTCATCTGCATGGCTGCTTTTGTGCAATCCAAATAGCACACCTGTGCTCTTCGTGATAGAGCCATACTCCTCATTGCATGTTGGGGTGGCACTAGTGAGGTTAGCGGTAGCAGTAATGGGGTTAGCACTGATTCGTCCTGGCCCCACTCACAGTCGGACAGCACAGGAGAGAAGGATCAGTTAAGTCTGGTTGCTGGCTGTGGAGAATATTTCTGTAAGTTTTGCTATTGTTTTTTAAACTACAGGAGAGAAGGATTAGTTAACTCTACTTGCTGTAGAGGGAGTTAATGTATAGAGGATTTTTGTAAGTTTTGATACTGTTTTATTTTCTTTTTAATTTAGTTTAAAGTAGGATTTAGCTTAAAGGCTTCTGTGGTTGGAGTAAAGCCCTCCCACCCACCAGCTCCACCAGCCTTTTTAAATACTGAAATACCACTGGGGGTTGGGTTTGAAGGCTGTGAGGGAGGAGCATGGGGAGCTGAAAACTGATCTGAGCCCTCAGAACAGGCCAGGAAGGAGGAAACAAGGAACAACCATATGAGCTAAGTCTTAAGGACATATAAATATACAAAATGTGTGAGTAGATCTATAGTCCTTATGAGTAGGATTGTGGTTTCCAGTTAGTACTGTAGTTGACTGTCTTATGCTGCATGCTAGGGCATTTAAGATAACAATTTCTGTTAGAGGCCGGGCTAGGATTAGTTAATTCTACTTGCTGTAGGGAGAGTGGTGTGGAGAGGCTGTATAGGTAGTGTGGACCATGAGTAGGATTGTAGGGTGCAATGGTTGTGGGGCAGAAATGCAGATGAACATACTGTGGAGGATGGGAGGGTGTCCAATATGCCACAGGCTAAGGAGGCTTGAGGAAGAGGTTCAGAGGCTTGGCAGGGAACTGGGGAGGTTGAGGGAGGAGGGGAGGATTGCATCAGTAGGAGTGCTGACACCTGAGAGTATTGTGGGGGCATCACAGAGAAGGAACAGTGGGGCAAGGGAGAGGTCGGGGGAGGAGGCACAGTAGACAGGAAGCCAGCTGATGAAGGGTGGACTGTAGTAGGCCCTAGAAAAAGAGGAGCAGCAGTAGGCAGGAGGGAGGAGGAAACACACAAGGCAAAGGGAGGAGGGAACATGTTTGCTGTACTAGCAACACATGGGAAAGAGGATGCAGGAGATTGCACAAGGGATAGTACTCTCAAAGAGAAGGGAGAGAGGGGCATTACTAGTAGAGAGACTGAGTATGGCATGGCAGGGGGAGGGATAATACTTGGAGAGGTGAGGAGGGAGTGGAAGGTTGGCAGTCAAACAGGAGGAGGGGGAGAAGTCTCAATTGAGAAGGGCAGGGGGGAAGACACTGGGACACACTGTAAAAGCACCATCTTGAGTGGCCCCAGAAATGAGAACCTGGGTGGGGGAGTGTCGACTGGCACAAGGAAAGAGGAGGGAGGTGTACTAGTGTTGGGGGACTCCATACTCAAGGGGATCAGATGGGGCAGCAAGGGGAAGAGGCACAGTCAGATATGGGTGAAGTCCATACCAGGATTAAAGGCAGACAAGGCAGGACAGGCAATCCTAAGGGTGCGTAAGGAGGGGTAGGAGGAAACCACATATTGTGGTACATGTGAGGACAAATGACCTAGCTGGGGAAACGGTGGACGTAACAAAGAAGAGGACTGAGGAAGTGGGAAGGTTGTGTGAGGAGACTGGGGAGTCTGTGACATTCTCTGAAGTGCTCCCAGTACCCTGCACAAGCACAGTAAGAAAGGAGAGGATTAGGGGGTTGAACACATGGTTGCTAGAATGGTGTCAAACTAAGGGATATGGGGTTGTGGGTGGCTGGGGCAGTACCTTGGATGATAATAATCTGTTTGCAAGGGATAGGTTGCACCTGAGTGGGGAGGGGAAGGAGGTATTAAAGCAAAGACTGAGGAGGTATATTGCGACAAAGGTGGATTTAAACTAGATGGGGGGGGGTGGCAAGTGGACAGCAGGTAGGCAGGGATCTGATACAGAGTGGAGCTTACCCCCCTAGGCTAGTAGGGAAGGACTTGGGATGGCCGAAAAAGGAGGGAGTAAAAGGAAGGAAATGGAGGCTAATGAAGGGAAGGGGGCAGGATGGAGGGTGGTCTCGCTGAATGCAAGAAGCGTGGGCAACAAATCTGCTGAGCTACAGGCACTCTTAGCAGTGTGGAGGGTGGACATTGCAGCTGTCACAGAAACGTGGGCAACTGAGTACCGGGACTGGGATCTGGCAATCCCAGGATACAAAGTATACAAGAAGTACCAGAAGGAAGGGGTGATGGGGTGGCAGTCTATGTGAGGGACGGGATCAAATGCACAAGGAACGAGGAGGAAGAAAGGAGAACAGAGGTAATCTGGCTGCAGCTCCTAGACTCAAGGGGTATGAAACTGAGGTTTGGGGTGGTATACAGGCCACCGTCCCAGTCTGAGAAGCATGACAGGGAATTAGCGGGACAAATCAGAAAGGTATGTAGAAAAGGGAAGGTGGCTATCATGGGTGATTTCAACTTGCCGGGGGTTGACTGAAGCATTCCAGTCACCTCCAGTGCTAGGAAGCAAGTGCTCTTGGACTCAATCCAGGAGGGTCCTGACACAGTTGGTTACTGTGCCTACTAGGCTAAAGAACACTTTAGATCTGGTGTTGTCAAAGGGGGAAGCAGTAAGGGAAATAAAGGCGGAGGACCCACTAGCCAACAGCGATCACCAAACGGTGTGGTTTAATATCACGATGTGCGAGGAGCCAGAGAAATCAGTCACTCAGGTAGTAAACTTCAGGGGGGCAGACTTCGGGAGGATGCAGGAAGTACCAAAAGGGAAACTAGAGGCCATAAGGCAGGAGATGGATGCAGAGCAGAAATGGGATATTATTAAAAGGGAGATTACAGAGACAACAGAAACCTGCACCAAGATACAGAGTAAGAGGAGCACAGCAAGAAAACCATGCTGGTTGAACAGCAAGGTAAAGGAGGTGGTGAGAGCAAAACGAGAGGCGGACCAGAGATATAGAAGGACAGGGAAGGAAGTGGACTTGGAGGAGTATGCAAGACGGTCCAGGGAGGTGACCAGAAAAGTGGGAGAAGCCAAGGCCCAGAGGGAGCTAAGATAAGTGCAGGGAATTAATGGTGGGGAGAAATACTTTTTCAGATACATCAGAGAGAAAAGGAAGTGCAAAGAGACAATAGTGAGGATAAAAAGGGGTGGGGAGTGGATGGAAAAGGGTGAACAGCAGGCAGAAGCACTGAATGAATATTTTTGCTCAGTGTTCAGAAGAAAAGGGACTGCTACCACCATGGGCTGGGAGGGTGGGGACAGGAGGAAAGGAGGCAACAGATGGAAGAAATGAGGCAAGTAGAGTCCTAGAGGGACTGAGGGCACTGAAGGTAGACAAGGCACCAGGGCCGGATGGTATCCACCCCAGGGTGCTGAGGGAGATGACGGAGGTGCTGGCGGATCTGTACAGCACCTCACTGGAGACAGGATGTGTGCCACTGGACTGCAGGATGGCACATGTAGTACCATTACACAAGAGTGGACTAAGGGATGAACCGGGTAATTATCACCCTGTAAGTCTCACCTCCATAGTGTGCAAACTCATGGAGACAATATTAAAGGAAAGACTGGTGTCATACCTGGAGGACAATGGCCTCTAGGATGTGAGGCAGCATGGATTTGTTTCAGGGAAGTCTTGTCAAACCAACCTGATACAATATTATGACTGAGTGACAGGTGAGCTGGATAAGGGTCATGCGGTGGATGTTCTTCACTTGGACTTCAGCAAGGCCTTCGATTCTGTGCCTCGTAGGCAGCTTGGGGGGAAGTTAACTGGTGTAGGGGTTGGGGCAAAAATGATGAACTGGATTACAAGCTAGCTGAGTGGGAGGCTGCAACAGGTGGTGGTGAGAGGGGAGCTCTCAACTTCAAGGCCAGTGACAAGTGGGGTGCCACAGGGCTCTGTGTTGGGGCCAGTATTGTTTGGGCTCTTCATATCACACATTGCACATGGGGTGGTGAGCAAGATGAGTCTGTTCGCTGACGACACCAAAATTGGAGCAGTGGTGAATGGAGAGGAAGGATGGAAGCAGCTGCAGGGGGACCTATGGAAGCTAGAGGAGTGGTCGGAAAGGTGGCAGCTGAGGTTCAATACAAAGAAGTGTAAGGTTATGCACTTTGGGGTGAAGAACCCAAGGAGAGACTACTGGCCGGGAGGGGTTAAGCCAGGGATCACTGAGGAGGAGAAGGACCTAGGGGTAATGATAACAGGGACCATGAACAACACTGCCCAGTGCAGGAGAGCGGCTGCAAAAGCGAACAAAATGCTGGGGTGCATAGCGAGGGGGTTTTCGTCCAGGCAAAAAGAGGTGATCTTGCCCCTCTACAGGTTGTTGGTAAGGCCGCACTTAGAGTATTGTGTGCAGTTTTGAAGGCCATACTTAAAGCGTGATATCAGGCTACTGGAAGGGTGAGTAGGGCAACTAAGATGATATGTGGAATGGAAGGGACAGACTATGACAGCGGGCTGAGAGACCTGAATATGTACACCCTGGAGGATAGAAGGGACAGGGGTGACATGATAGAGACATTCAAGTATCTGAGGGGAATCAATAAGGATGGGGCAGATGGGGTCTTTAAGTTAAGGAGGGGGAGGGTCATCAGGGGAGTTTCACTAAGAATAGAGGGGGGAAGATTTAGGAAGGAAATGAGGAGACACTATTTCACAGAGCAGGTGGTAGCAAAATGGAACGCCCTACCAGAATGGGTGGTATCATGTAAATCTTTGAACAGTTTCAAAAGGGCATGAGACAGGGAACAGGGGAGAGTGAGGGTGGAGGAGGTGGGAGGTGGCAGTGGAATGACAAATGGGGGGGGTGGGGCAGCTGCAAACTAGGGGTGCTAGCTGCACACTCAAGCAGACTTAGATAGACTAGGTGGTCTGTTTCTGCTGGCACATTCGTATGTTCATATGTATGTTCGTATCTGACTGAACAGCAATCTCTGACACCTGGGCAATCGCAAAACGCAATGCAATCTTTTGCGCTGTGCTTTACGACTTTTTGCAAATCTAGCCCCTGGTATTTTCTTATTTATTTTGGAATTTTTTGCCAGGAAGGCACAATGAGCTGAAGCTAGTCTCCAGGTGTATACCAGAAGCACAGGGAGGTTAAGTGACTTGCTCAGTGAAGCACAGTATGTAAGAGGAGGTTGTGGGATTCCAATTCATGTCTGTTACATCTTCATTGGCCAGGTTAGTTTGGTGCTCTAACCTCTTAGCTTTTTATTTATTTTCTTTGTTAACTGGGTTAGCACACTGAACCAGGGGCCCTTTCTCAGAAGTGGCCAGGAGCTGACAAACGGCAGCTAGGAGGGGGCGTGACTAGCAGTCAACAGGAATAGACGCCTCTCACGCAGCTCCGGATCTAGACAACATTAGAAGTCTAAAATCTTCAATTTTATTCACTCCCAACTCGAATTAAACCTTAATTTACTGAGAAGAAGTGCTACAGCCCTTTACAGAGAAAATTCATGTTGATCCAACAATGGGAAGAATGAAAAATGAAACGCATAAAGATTTGGGCCAAGGGAGTGGAGTTTCGACCAGTGGGGAGACGACCGAGAAGCCTGGGGACCTGGAGGCCAAAATAAACGCCATATTACAAGTCGTGCAGCAAATGGACAGCAAACTAGACACATTTAACACTAGATTGATGACTAAAAACTAAAGAAACTACTTTAGAGTTGAATCATTCTGCTCTTAGCTCAATGGTTTTAAAAGCAGCTACAGTAACTGACGGAGTACTGAAGGAAAATAAGTTGTTGTGCATCAGGCTCGAATACCTTGAGAACAGAGCATGTTCTAGCAATCTCCAACTTTTGGACATACCCGAAGGAGCCAATTTGGTGGAATATCTACATCAGTTCCTTCAGGACACTTTAAAAACAAGAGCGGACTGCCAGACTGTCCGGGCATATCGCATTACCCCGAGAAGGAAACCCAATAACTCTGAACTTCCTAGAACTGTTTTTGGCAGTTACCACAGGAGTATATATGAGGGACATGATCTTCCAGAATCCTCGGGGGCTCTTACCCTTCCCGATGTCTCAGTGGTTCATTGTTTCCCTGGTCTGACTTACACAACACGAATGAGGTGCCGTGGATTTGACTCTGTTCGAGCGGGCCTATGAGAACTTGGAACCAACCACGCTTTACAAATGCCAGTGAGACTGAAAATCATTTACGCCGGGAAAACTTTCTTGTATAATGACCCAACAGACGCAGGTCGTAGGCTGGACATGATCCGGGAAGATTTCGCCAAGTCCGGTCACTCGGATTCTGAAGAAGAGGATGGGGAATCCTGATTACTAAGACTCTTAGGGCCAGATATTCAAAACTTTGCCCCGGGGCTAAATTAGCACTGCCCGGTGGGCAAACTTAGCACAGAGCACAAAGCAAGCCATATTCAAAAGGAATAGCCTGGGGCAAACAGCCTCTGAATATAGCATGGGAATGAGGCTGGGCAAACTGGACTGGGAGTGCAGGGCAAACTTAGCTCTGAATTTGGCAACCAGGAAGTGCAAACCACAACAGCAACACAGTGCACAGTGATGTGAAGGTAGGTAGAGGTGAACTGTGTGGCCAATGTGTGTGCAAGCAAATGCGTGGACCCAGTACAGCTGCAGGCAGCAGCGTATGTGAAAGTACAATGTGCAAAACTGTAAAATATTCCCCAAACTGTTTGTGCAGTGCTAACATGTTTGTGCGGGTTTAGCGCAGGGCTAAACCGTTAGCCCAGTGCAAACACGTTTGCCCGGTGCTAAACTTTGCCATATTCAAAAGTGACATGCAAATGAGCCTACTTAGGTAGTCTGTGGGCAAACATCCAGATTAGCATCTCATTATGCCCTGATTTGCATACAGTTTGCGCCGGGCTAACCGTTTAGCCCTGCGCTAAACTTGTGCAAATATTGCTTCATGAAACAACTTGGGGGAATATTATATAGTTTGAACACTACCTCCATGCGCTGCTGCCTACAGCTACTCTGAGACAACACAGCATAGGCACAGATGGTGGTGGTGGTGCTGCATGCAACTGTCACACTGTAGGTGGTGCTGCATCCTACAGTGCACAGCAGACACTACAGTAGCAAGGGGGCCAGTAGTGTGTGGACATAGCAATGCCTATGGTGTGTAGGGCAGTGATGATGACTGCACTATACACAGTGAGAGGCCCAATCTGCAGGTGTTTACTGACAGTGGACATTACTGTTACGCTGTTGTGTGACCCACAGATGCTGCACCTCTGCCATGGGATGCTCACAGTGACATATACATGTCCGGCTCTGTGTGCTGTGGCAGTTGAACAGCTGTGCAATATGTGGCCGGGGGGGGTATATATTATCCGAAAGGCACGCTGGTGTTGGGGTATTCCCAATACTGGCCCATGTGCACTGCATAATGTGTCCCAGCCCTGTGGCCACACCTGGTCTGCGGCACAGCCTGGCCACCCATACACTCTCCCCTCAACATCCTCCATGCCCACAGTGCTGCATGTGTGTGCTGGCATCGGTTGGTGTCCACAGAAGTGTGGTCCGCAGGTGTGTGCTGTATGGCCACACTGCCATCCTGTCCACTGGCAGCAGGGTCACCACTTACAGACTGGCATGGCTGGGACTGGTGGCAGATGATGGCATCATTGTGATGCCATCAGTTAGCAGCATGCTTCCTCTATGTTTGGCTTTGTCTATGTGTCATATTTATTTGTTAGGGTCGCGCAAAACCCATGCAAAACCCGCGCAAAGCCACAGTGTCGCGCAAAGCTGATTGCCCAGGGTTAAGACAAGCTTTTCCTGGGCGTGTGCACCATGCTAGAGTGTGGCATGGTCGCGCAAAACCAATTGCGCAGCACTAGTAGCTGAATATAGCTAGCCTGTATTCATGTCAGTTTGCCCTTACATACACTATGATTTTGCCTGGTGCTAATGCAGTTTGCTTCGTTATTTTTGCCTTTATAGCAGACCAGCGCTAATCCCACGCAAATGATTTTTGCCCAGCGCGAAGTTTAGAATATTTGGCCCTTAGGCTTAAATTAGAGGGCTGGTTAGTACAGTACTGCTCCCTGGTTAAAAAGAACTGGACATTTCGCTTTTATGCTGAGAAGTTTTATAAATGTTTTACCCTGCTGAGTTGGCTTTAAAATTAACAAACAGAATTCTCATGCTAGATTAAATGAGCTTGTTCTTTACAAGCAAATATGTTACAGAAACATACAGTTTTACTGGGGAAAGAGTTATTCCCTCGTGGTGGATTTGGGGAGGAATTGAATGTTAAAATGTTCAAATTTATTATGAAATGCCGAGGGCTTTTGCTGTTCTCTATAACATACAGTTTAAGTTTTATTATCTTTAAAAGGGAAATGTCTGTGATCGTGTTGAGGGGCATCTTTACTAATTATATAAAAGGGATTATTTTCACCTTCTCTTTTAATTCATTGACTCCTGGGCCATGTCAATAGACGAAGGCCTCTATGAAAAGATGGGACTCTCTGGACTTACACAATTTTCGGTAGGGATGTCCATGGTCTTGCTGCATATAGCCTATTTTGGTCAACTGATGTATAGTTTAATAGATGCATATTGTCCCCTCAATGTTGTAACTAGGAATAATGGGCTGTGTATTATCTACCATAGCATTTCCTGTATCTGATCCTATACCTGGAATCAAGGAATATTTTCTATTGTAAGCTTCATTGCAAAATGGAAAAATAAAGTTTAAAAAAAGAAAAGGCAGCTAGGAGATGACAGTCATGGTAAAATACAACACTATAAATGTTTCACTTGTAATATGCAGGTATAAACAGTATAATCTACAATACACCTTGCAATATAAAATACATTTTACAATATAAAACATAAATTATCAATTGCATATAGACTTAGCAAGTGAGTGCAGTTTCAATCTAGATTTAAAGATCACATGAGCATCGGCCTGCCCGACGTCTGCCTATGGTATAAAAGGGGCGGTCCCCCAGCACCACCTCAGTTCTCCCGCCGGAGATCCTGGCAAGCACAGTGAAGAGAGAACTGAGGCATTCCTCTAAAAATGAGGAAAGGGAAACAGTTATGGAAAAGCAGTCATTAGTGGGATGGAGGGAAGGAAAGCAGCACTGGCTGCAAGAGCGAGCTCCTCTTGAAGATCTACTGTTACAGTAAGTTCTTGCGTAACTGTACTATTTCACTTCGAGGGGTCTCTTGCAGCAGGTAACACCATTAGGACTGAGTCCCAAGTAGTGAAAGGACTGACCTTGGTCAGATGGGAGGAGGCAGAAGTCAGCATAAGTCTCTAAAGAGAGCAGGCCCTGCAGGACTGCCAGTCCAAACCTGCTCTGCGCCTAGAAGCAATGTCCAGACTGTAATGCAGGATGAAAGTGTGGACTGAACTCCAAGTAGCCACTGCACAAATGTCAGTAATGGACACATTCCTGAAGGATGCAAAGGAAGTAGATACACCCCTGGTGGAATGGCCTTTAACCAGGCGCGGTAATGGCTTGTCGTATTTGCTTGCTGTAGCAATAAACAATGCAATTAATCAAGCATTTGGAGAAACATTGTTTTGAAACTTAAGCCCCTTTTCTCTGGCTGAAAGAAACAAACAACTGATTCAGTTTTTCTGACGACCCGGGTGCGGTCCAAATAATAGTGAAGCACCCAGTGGACATCCAGAGTATGCAATAAGGCCTCCCCTTGATTCGAGTACTCTGGGTAGTACACAGACAGGTGGATGTCCTGATTCAAGGTAAACTCAGACACCACATTAGGAAGAAACTTAGGACTGGTCCTCAAGGACATCTGGTCCTTGTGGAAAACTAAACAAGTCTCTTTACACATCTGAGCCTGAAGCTCAGAAATCCTTCGAGCAGAAATAATAGCAACTAAAAATAACACTTTCCATGACAGAAAGAGTGGCTTGCAACTTGTGGCAGGCTCAAAGGGAGGCAACATAAGCTTTTCTAAAATGAACAACAGATCTCAGGGGGGAACAGGGTCCCTGATGGGAGGTTTCAGATGCAGAATGCCCCACAACAAGGTGCAGGAGAGGTCAAATTGGGCAAGAGTCTTGCCTTCGATAGATGCATGGTATGCAGAGATGGCTGATATGTGCACCTTAAATTGACGAGTAACTCAGGCCTGAGTCTGAAAGGGAAAGAAGGTACTCTAGAATGAGATTCTCTGGACAGGTAAAGGGATAGAGGTGACGAGCGGTGGCCCATAAGCAGAAACACTTCCACTCCATAGCATAAGTGGATCTAGTGGAGGGTTTTCTGGCTGCCACTAGGACGTCTGCCACTCGGGGAGAGACCCCAAATCGGGCAGCTGCTAAGTGTGCAGGAGTCATGCATGAAGGTCCAGTGACTTGAGGTCCGGATGGGACCAGTGTGCTCTGCTCCTGGGAGAGCAGATTGGAGCAGAGAGGCAGTGGGATCAGAGGCTCCACTGCTAGTTGCTGAAGGAACGGAAACCATATCTGGCCTGGCCAGTACAGGGCTATCAGGATCATCTCTGCCCCTTCTGACTGCAATTTGAGCAGCACTCTCTGCAGCAATGGAAAGGAAGGGAAGGCATAAATAAACCTCCCTGTCCAAAAGAGGGACAACGCGTCTCACCAGAAAACACCAGGCCCTGGATCTAGTGAGCAAAAACTGTGCAGTTTTGTGTTAGATGGGGACGCAAATACATCCAGTTCTGGGCTGCCTCACCTGTCTAAGAGGTCTTCAATCATGGAGGGAAGAAGTTCCCATTCATGTGCATTGGACCAGGAATGGCTCAGGCTGTCGGCCAAGGTGTTTTGAAAGCCTGGAACATGCACAGCAGTCTGGTGCAGGTGATGCTCTATGGCCCAATACCAAACTCTCATGGCCTCCCCGCAGAGGAGGTACAAATGTGTTCTCCCCTGCTTGTTTATGTGAAAGAACACAGACATATTGTCTATCTGGATCAGGTTCATCTAAAAGGCCTGCAGAGTATACAGGATCCCCGGCATCTCCAAAACACTGATGTGGAGATGTTGCTCTGATGGGGACCAGGCTGAGTCTGATGGTCTGCCAGATGGGTGTCCCAACCCTGGCCCGACGCATCTGTGGTCAGGATTTGTTGAGGTAACTCAGACTGGAAGTGGACCCCTTTGGAGAGATTGGAGGGGTTCAGCCACCATGTCATAGTCTGTTACTGAGTTGGATACCGACACCAGAAGATCCAAATTGTCTGTGCACTGATCCCATTGGACCCTAAGGTTCCATTTGGCTATCCTCATGTGCAGACAAGCCCATGGAACTGTTGCAATGGCTGCCACTATGTGTCAAAGTAGTCTGAGAAAGTTTCTGACTGGAACCTGGCAAGACAAGGCAACCAGCTGAGCTCGTGCCTGAAGGCATTCTGCCCTGTCTGGGGGAAGAAAGACTTTGCCTTGTGCAGTGTCCAAGGTTGCCTCGATATACTGGAGTGTCTGACTTGGCCATGGAGAGGATTTGGGAAGGTTGAGAGTTATCCCCAGGTCCCGAAACAAGGTGAAAGTGGCCTCCATAGTTCTGAGCAACTGCTCTTTGGTGGGAGCTGTGAGGAGCCAGTCGTCTAGGTAGGGGAAGACATAATGGCCTTCCCTGCTTAAGGCCGCTGCCACTACTGCAAGGCATTTCGTAAAGACCCACGAGGCTGAGGACAGGCTGAATGGCAGAACCAGAAACTTGTAGTGGTTTCCTTGAAAGTGGAAGTGAAGGAACCTCCTGTGGGGTAGGAACACCAAGAAGTTAAGGTAAGCATCCTGCATGTCCAGAGAACAAAACCAATCCCCTTGATGAAGTAAGGGGAGAAGGCCAGGGAGAGTGACCATTCTGAACCATTTGTATTCTATGAACTGGTTCAGGTGGCTGAGGTCCAGGATGGGATGAAAATCTCCTGTTCTCTTTAGGACCAAGAAGAAATTTTGAGTAGAATCCCTTCCCTCATTGTGCTGGTGGGACGGGTTCTATGGCCTGTTTTCTCAGAAGCGCTTGGATCTCTTCTTGAATAAGGGAGAGATGGGCCTGAGAGTAACTGGAGGAGACTGGAGGATTGTCCAGGGGAATCTCCAAGAAGTCTATGGCGTGCCCCTTTTCCACTAACTGCAGAACCCACTGATCTAAGGTTATTCTGTGCCAACCCTCTCTGTAGAGAGAGAAACTACCCCCATCACCTCTCCCAGGGATTCAGCTGGGGAGTGGGGGTCGGGTAACAAAACAGGTAGAGGAGATAGGGACAGGCAACATGGCCTGTGAGGTTCTGGGAGCAGAACATCCTGTGGCTTGAGAAGTAGCCTTTCTTTTAAAGGCGCTTCTGGGCTGTTGGCCTCTGGGTTGCTACTTGGAGGAGCGATGAAAGGACTGCCGCTGAGATAATTTAGGCTGAGATTGGCACAATGTCTGAACTGAATGTAGAGCCTTGCCCCACTCTTGGAGCCAAGTGATGTTATTTTGAGAATCCTCACCAAACAAAATGGAATCTCTGAAAGGGGCATCCAGAATCTCAGACTGGACATCTGGAGCAAACCCAGAGATCCTAAGCCAGGAGTAGCGATGAAGGCAAACCCTCATGGCTGCAGCTCTACCTGCAGAGTTCACAAAGTCATAGGAGGCTTGGAGAATGTGTGTCCCCACGTCCGAGCCCGATTTTAAAAGGTGCAACAGTTCAGCCTTCCCATAAAGATCGGGCTGAGCCTGTGCCACCTCAAAAGGCCTTCTCCCACACAGCATTCAAATATTGAACCATGTGAGCAAGAAAATTTAGGGAACAGACAGCACAGGTGGCTGAGGAATAGACCTTTTGACCGAAATGGTCTGTTTGCCTAGCATCCTTGTCAGAAGGCTGCATGCTAAGGTGCCAGGGCCACTTAAAATGGTCATGGACTTCACTAATAATGACCAAGTCCCCTCTGGGTGCTCTGCATAGAAGGGTTCATTCCTAGGAGCATTATACAGGCAATCAGCCTTCTTAGACATCGCCGGTGTCATAGATGGGTACTTCCAAGCAGCCCTGTTTACGTCCTTAAAGGAGTCAATAAGGGGAGGAATGACTAAAGGCAAGGACTCCTTCTTACGGAGGAAAGTGGCTAGCCGATGTTGCTCGGGATCCACTTACTCCATGTCCCAACCCATAAGAGCCTGGATGTGCCTCATCACATCCATGAATGTTGGGTCATCTGGAGGAGACCATGGGGTGTCCTCAGGCTCAATCATCATAAGATGACTTGCCTGAATCTGGGAAGGGAGAGGGCAAATGATGATGCCGACACTGGTGGGCTCTGGGAAAACCTGCACCAGCTGCATCTGGTTGCGAGGTAGGTTTCCTAGGCAAAGGCATCGGGGCTTTCCTAGGGGGAACCTGCTTTTTGGTTAGGTTGGTAGGAGGGTCCCTGGGAGTTGGACTTGGGGCTCCTTAAGGGGCCTCTGTAACCTTGAAGTATGACCACCAGGATGCAAAAAGGGCATTAAGATATGTGGGTGGGTTCTGAGGCATAGCAGGGGGAACCAGCATCTGGGGGGCAGGCTGAGAGGGCCTGGGCATCGGTTCCTTGGGCTGCGGCAAACCTGGCATCTGATCCACTGGTGTCAGTTCCTGAAGAAAGGAACCATCCGGTGTCGGTCTGACTGAAGTCGAGATACTGGGCATCGGACCCTCAGGCGTTAGCTGAGTGATGACAGGGTCAGCCAGTGACTGTGGAGGGATAGAGGACTATGGCTGAGGCATCACCGGGGTCAACACTAGGGTGGCTGGTATCAACGGGACAGGCGCGAGCTGACGCTGGTCTGGTGACGCAGCTGGTGCTGGCCCAGAATGGGAAGCCTGTCCCGGGGAGCTAGCTCCCGAGTGGGGCAGAGGAGTCACTCTCACGGGGGAGGTGAGCGCATGCCCCTGGTGTTACTTGGAGCGGTTGGTCCCTGTCGTTGGAATCGACTTAACAGACGCCTTGACTGGGAGGGAAATGGACAAAGACCTGCTGCCTGAAGAGGACCCAGCCGAGCCACCTGGCTGAGGACCTGCTTGTTTAATGGGCCTGTGTTTCAAGGGCCGAGCGGCTGGGGATGAAGTCCTGAGCCCCATAGAACCACTGCTCGAGACAGTCAGAAGAGCGGGTGGTTTGACCACTGGGAGCCCAGAGGGAGAGAGGGCTGCCAAAGTGGAAGGGGCCAACCTCCTGTGGGAGGAAGACTTCCGTGGGAACCTGGAGCAGGAAGCTGACTAGGGTTTGTCCCTGTGCTTCTCCCGGTGTTTGTGCTTTCCCGAAGACACCTTGTCCTTGGCTGAAGAAGAGGTGGAGGCCCCGGAGGCTGGAGAAAAAGAGGTACTTTTGTGGAGCTCCTTCTCCATCGATGTAAGTTTTTTCTGCAGCAGGAAGGCTTCCAGGGTCTTCTGGCAGCAAAGCTGGGTGCAATGATTAAAATCCTGGCAGTGCTGGCAGGCCTCAGTGTCATGGTCTGGGCCTAGGCAAAGCAAGCATGACAAATGGCCGTCCTTGTGGGGAAGTTGCTTTACACAAGCACATTTCATTCACTGCCGCTCTACTGAAGAGGATGGAGAAGACAACATGCACAGATCGCTGAAAATTTTAGAAGAAAATAATAAAGTGCGGGTAATGTGAAGAAAATGGTGGTCGACTAAAGCAGAAGGCATCCATGAAGGTCTGACTTATGCGGGTTGATGGCGAGAAAAGAACTGAGGATGTGCTGGGGGACCGCCCTTTTATACCATAGGAGGACGTCAGGGGTGGGCTGACATCAGGGGGTGGTCCCCCCGCTGTATACTGCTAGCTAGAAGTTTTCCGTGGGGTCCTGGCACCTGTCTTCTTCAGTCCTAATGGTGTTACCTGTTGCAAGAGCCCTCTCAAAATTAGATCTAGAATGCATGCTTACCCATTAGTGTGTTAACCTTAGGTATAGAGAGCAGGCTGTTTTCACCAGAACATTTTGTTTAAAATTCTACAAGAATGAAAAAGGAGAGCAAGAGTACAGTCTTATATTATTTTGTCAGTTAGGCAACTGCCTCTACACTAGGTATAAAGTAACAATATGATATAATTGGAGGGGATATACAGTTAGTTAAAGCAAACATAGTCCACCCATTTGAAAGTAGGTGTTCCTTGAGCTTCACCTTGAAATCAGCATGCAAACTGATTGACCTAATCTGAACAGGAATGGAGTTCCATAGTCTACTAGTACCAATGGAGGACTTCTTATGAGGTACTTTTAACAGGTTTGTCTCCGAAAATTGAAGGTTCAGGTTGTTGGTGCATGGCACCAGATAGGATATAAGTCAGCTAGGTGCATCATGCTCCAAAATGTTATCAACTAAGGAGCTGATCTTATGAGTCTTATGACTTCAGCGGGAGCCAGTAAAGCTTGGCAAAAAGGTGACAGTGGAGTGTTCGGGAATCTGTCATTAGTGAAAATCTACCAATTTTATTGTAAACTTTTCTTTCTAAGTACAGTAGCAGGAGCAAGATCATAGACTAATGTAAGACAGACAGAAAGTTGGGCTTCAGCCAACCTGTCTTTTGGGGACATACAGTTCTTTAGCCAATATAACATACCCAGTTTCTGATACACCTTTTAGTGGTGATACTGAAATGTTTAGCAAATGAATGGACAGGGTCCAGATAAACCCCACGGGTCGGATTTTCAAATGGCCAAAAATGGCCGTGGGGCAAAGTCCCATGCCGCAGCACACTGGTGTGGGAAAAATTCTCCGCACTGGTGGACAATCCAGTTTTCAGCTCATGCTCTGCACTGGTGGCAGGCATAGCTGCAGAGGATGGTCCAACCAGGCATAACTTTCTGGCACACCTGCACCTAAAAACAGCTGCAAGCCGCAGTAAATCATGGAGCTTGCCATAAAAAGCTCCACTTTAGAAAAAATCTGATGCATGTGGGAAAGACTGCAGCTCCACAAATTAAGATCCACTTGTGCAAGTTTTTCCTGCACCTGCGCCAATTTCGGGGGGTCTCTGAAAATCTGGCCCCAGGTATTTAAAGTGCTCAGCATGCTCTAGCAGCTAGCTTCATTTTGTCAAGTTAACAAGCTGAAATCATGCTTGTGCCTGATAACCTTAACAGGCATGCCAAACAACATAGTTTTATTTTTGTTTGCCAAACATAGTTTTAGTTTTGTTTAGGTTCATCTGGAGTCTGCTAGACATCTAAAGCCAGTATTTTATTTCCCTGAAATCAAAAGCCCAAATCTGAGTTTGCTGCTCCAATGTTTTTTGATTTGCTGAAGATAACAGAATCATCTGCTTAGCAGAGAACCTTTGAGTGGTTGCAGATGGAAGGGACTGCATTAATGAATAGTGTGACAAGAACAGGGGCCAAAATAGATCCCTAAGGGACAATACACATGATGTCACAGGGAGAAAACAATGCTCCCTGGAACTGGACACTCTATGACCTATTAAAGTCAAGTAAACTTCAATCCCCTTCAAGGAGAAACAACCAAAACCAAGCCCCTTTTTGTCTTTTTGTTATTGAGTCTTTATTTTGGCACTCCAGCCTCATTTCTTCCTCCATCCCCATCTCATTTCTTTTAAATCTTTCCATCAACTGTCTTACACTTGTCATCTGCTTGCCACATGGCACTTTGATCTTACATTTCTGGACCATGTTAGTATAATGGCACCCCATGTTACACTTCTTCCTTTTGCTTTTGTTCCTTTTTATATCTGTTATTAGATAGTACTCCACTTTTTCTATTTTCATGTCCAGTCTTGTACCATTTTTTAATTTTCATACCGGTATGTTCATTTTTTTTAACTATGCAAGAAATAAATACAAATTGGAGGACATCATGCTGTCTGACTTTGTTAAGCAGATGGCAAACTTAGATAATGTCATACTATTAGGGAATTTTAATTTGCCAGGCATAAATTGGAATACCTTGCAAGTAAATACAGCCATAGAAGAACAATACTTGGAAATATTTAATCTAGCTGCCTTAGAACAGTACATTACATCTAATACCAGAGGAAATCACATCTTGAACTTAGTTCTGAGTAATTCAAATGACAGGATACAGGACTGTATAGTGTTGCCACCATTAGGCACTAGCGATCATTTAATAGTTAAATTTAAGTATACACAGCAGATAAGTGTTAATTCTGGCAAAACATCCATATACAGGTATGAGAGCAGATTTTGGGGCATGAAAAAGGATTTGTTAAAATGGAACTGGAAGAACGAATTTAAGGATACCTCTCTTTCAGTAATGTGGGACAAACTACAAACAAAACTGCAAGACCTGGTTAAGTCATATCTCCCATCTTTAAATAAATACGATACAGTAAAGAAATCTCTCCCTGTATGGATGACATTAAAAATTAAAAAGGAAATAAGGAAAAAAAACAGAATGTTTAGAATAGCTAAATTAAGTGGGGACGAGGGTAGTTGGGCAAAATATAAAAAATGTCTAAAGGTCACTAAAAAGCATACTGAACAAGCTAAAAAGAACTATGAATACAAACTGGCTACCAGGGTAAAGGACAATTATAAATCCTTTTACTCTTATATTAATAATAAAAGGGGTAATATAAGGAACATTGGCCCCTTAAGAAAACATGACGGAACTGTTATAGTGGATAACCAATTGATGGCAGAGCACTATAATAACTATTTTGCTTCAGTGTTCAATCATCCTATAATTACTATACCCCATAATTACACGGCATCTCGGAAACCAATTATTACCCTTACAGAATGTGATGTTAAAAAAAGATTAGAGTCTCTGAACCAGAACAAAGCCCAAGGTCCCGACAATTTACACCCTAGGGTATTAAAGGAATTGGCAGACCAACTGGCAGGCCCTATCACTTGTCTGTTTCAACAATGCATTAGTGAGGGTGATGTACCAGAGGCATGGAAACAGGCAGAGGTTGTCCCTATACATAAGAAGGGATCAACACAGAATGTGGAAAATTACAGGTCAATTAGCCTGACTTCGGTCTTGGGTAAGGTACTGGAGGGTATTATAAAAGATTACATTTTGGATTTTCAACAGCAAACTGGAAAAACAGACTATACACAGCATGGCTTCGTAAAGGGCAGATCATGTCAGATGAATCTCCTTGAATTTTATGGTAAAGTAAACAAGGCATCGATGATGGGAATTCTGTGGATGTGGTTTTCCTGGACCCATCAAGGCCTTGATAAGTGCCACATAATAAACTGATTGATGCACTTAGTAATATGGGGATACATTCTGATATTATTCATTGGATTAAGTCATGGCTTATGGGAAGACAACAGAGAGTTTGTGTAAAAGGAGAATATTCAGGATGGATAGATGTGACCAGTGGTGTCCCACAAGGCTCCGTGTTGGGGCCATGTTTGTTTAGCATTTATATAGAGTCTATGCATTCTACATCGGAGGTGTGGCTATCAAAATTTGCTGATGATACCCGAGTGGGTAAGGTGATAAATGGTTTAGAAGATGCTAACATTCTCCAGACTGCATTAAACAGTTTGGATGAATGGGCACAAAATCAAGGGTCAACATTCAATGTAACGAAATGTACAGTTATGCATATTGGTAAAAATAATATGCATTTTCAGTACAGGCTGGGAAATGAATTATTGCAGGTTGTCACCGAAGAAAGTGACCTGGGAGTCAGAATATGTAATAGCCTAAGCTTCAGGCCACATTATAATCACATAACAAAAAAGGCTAGCAACATACAATGTTGTATAAATAAACATATAAAGAGCAATAATAGGGAAGTTCTCTTACCACTCTACACATCTTTGGTGCGCCCTCATATGGAGTACTGTGCCCAGTTTTGGGCACCAGGGGGCAAGGGTGATATAAGATCTTTGGAAAGGGTACAAAGGAGAGCCACAAGGAGGATAGCTGGTGTTCAGGGGCAGGAGTATGAACAGAGGCTGACAACTTTGGGCCTGTATACCTTGGAATATCGAAGAATGCGAGGCGATCTATGTTTAATATATAGGGCATTAAATGACCCTACACTTTGGGAACAGCTAAATCTTGTAATAAGGGATCAACCCTATGGTACTGGAGCTCATCCACTGCAAATTAAATTAGATAAGTTCAAAACTCTCAGAAGAAAGTACTGGCTAACGGTGAGAGTGGTTAAGATCTGGAATGGGCTGCCAATGGAGATAATAGTTAGTAGAACAATGGATTCCTTTAAGAAGCAAATTGATCAATATATGATCAAAAACAATATTTGTGGATATACATAAATAAATGGTGAGTATATGGACTATAGTCTTTAAAAACTCTGAAAAACCTATGAAACCTATGAATTATTCTTTTGTTTATAAATTGTTTTTTATGTATGCATTACTAACTGTATTATTATGTCATTGCATTCTGATGTGATTGCATTTGTTTTGCAGTCATGGTTCACTGTTTTTGTATCTCACATTCTAGTGGCTCTGTTTCATCAAATGTAACATACTACATATACCTTTAATGCTGCAATGTAAAAGGATGTACCTGTGTACCTGTAGCCACTCCCCCTGAGAAAGACTCGTTTTGAGTCAAAGCGCTGGGGAACTGCTGTCAACGGTTTCTCACCAAGTGATTAAATAGTTGGCTCACATTGTATTGTGTTGACTCTGTGATTTATTTTTGCATTTTGTTCAATTAACTCTAGCTGTGAGTGCAGCTTTTAATTTAAATCAAGCCTTTTTATGTTGCATGCACGCATGTGCAAGAAACATAGTGCCATCATCCGAGTTTTCAGAGGTGTGGCAGCCCTCTTCCAATTCAGTCAGTGTGTTTGCAGGCACGGCCGCAGTTCTCCAGTCGCTGCTGGAGCTATGACAGCAGTCTAAAATGCAGTGGCATACAGTTGAAAGGGGGAGCTACGCTTCAGTGAGCAGCGATAAGATATCACCTGCTCACGTCAGCTCCCCTACACACACACGCATGCGCATGCATACTGCGTGCTCGGCCCCACACACTGTATAGCTGATGGGGTGCCCAATCCCGTCGGCTGTGCTCGCTCCCCAAAACTGTGTTGCATGCGGCACCCCAGCGTGGCAACACATGGTATAGCCGTCGGGGGTGCCCAATCACCCGATGGCTCCACTGTCCCCTCCGAAAGTGCGGTGCCCACGCTGGGAGCCCACCCCAGCGTGGCAGCAATCTTATCGCGGCGGGGTGCCCAATCCCCATCGGCTCCATGGCCCCTCCCCAAACAGCGTCCTTGTGCCATGCTGGGGCCACCCCAGCATGACAAAGCGTCCTCGTGTCCTGTATAAAAAAACAAAAAAACAACCTGCAACACAAAAAGCGGTCCCTCGCTGTCTGGGCCCCCACCGCGCCCACCCACTGCGCACCCGCCTCCCCACCCCCACCCCATACTTACCTCCGGACCTTGGCGGGACGATCTTTGGTGGACCAGGAACACGTCTGCACTCTTCAAAGCTGACCGCGAACTGAGGAAATGCCGGTAAGCTGTATAATGTAATAAACAGGGTTTTTTCAACTTTGCTGCACATCTCAGACATTTTTTGGAATTTTTGCACCAAATTTTCAACATGGGGTTTTTGGGACCCCTTCTCATGAGTGTTCTCACTGTCATGGCGTTAATCGGGCCCGAAGGGTGATTTCACAGTCACTGCGCAAAATCACCTTTTGGCACCGATTAACGAAACGACACTGCCAATGTTCATAAAGTGGGCTCTCAAAAAGCTTATGTTGAAAATTTAGTGGAAAATTCCTAAAATGACTGTTTTATCTGAGAGTGCTAGCAGATTCCTATGCACGCCAGAAATTCGCGAATTTTCAATATTTTCAATTCAGATTTTCAACATTGTCATTTACCACACCTCCTTATGAGCAGTACAGCTGTCATTTTCATATCTTGCCCAAAGCGATGTTTCTGCTTACGTAGCGCACAATGGCGCGGTCGGTGTCGTGAAATCACTGTATGGGACATATTAAGAAAATCACAGTGACACTGTTCATGAGCAGAGGTCTTAAAATGGCTATGTTGGAAAATTTGGTGAAAAATTCCTAAAATACTGTTTTACAAGCCTGCATTACAAGATTTCCCACGCGATGCTCGTAAGTTTGCGAATTTTCAATATTTTCACTCCAGATTTTCAACACTGTCATTTTACCACACCTCCTTATGAGCAGTACAGCTGTCATTTTTCACATATCGCCCAAAACATGTTTCCGCCCGTTTAGCACACAATGGCGCAGTCGGTGTGTGAAATCGCTGTATGGGACACATTAAGAAAATCACAGTGACACTGTTCATGAGCAGAGATCTTAAAATGGCTATGTTGAAAATTTGGTGACAAAATTCCTAAAAATTACTGTTTTACGAGCCTGCGTTCCACACTTCCTATGCACGCTCGTAAGTTTGCAAATTTTCAAGATTTTCACTCAAGATTTTCAACATTGTCATTTTACCACACCTCCTTATGAGCAGTACAGCTGTCATTTTTCACATCTTGCCCAAAATGTGTTTCCAGCCATGTAGCGCACAATGGTGCAGTTGGTGTGTGAAATCACTGTATGGGACAAACTAAGAAAATCACAGTGACACTGTTCATGAGCAGAGGTCTCAAAATTGCTATGTTGAAAATTTGGTCACAAACTTCTTAAAAATGACTTTCATGAGTGTGCGTTGCGCAGTTCCTACGCACGCGCGTAAGTTTGCAAATTTTCAATATTTGCACTCCACTGACTTCCAGATACCTACACAGCACATACAAGCAAGCAACATTCGGCATTGACAAATGCTTGTTTAACTAACCAATAGTGCCACCAACATCTGTCTATTACAGCCAGTGTTTCTTACTTCCAGAGGGGGTAGGGCCTATGAGTCAGGTGTGTACTGTAAATGAGCAGGGGCTCAGAGTGAATGAGACTCTACTGTACAATTTAAGAGATTACTCAAAATTTTGCCTAGAATACGTTTCTGTAACGGTAGGGGTTGTCTGTTGAAGTTCCAGTACAGTAAAAACAAAGGCAATTGTTTTATTTATCAATTTCACTGATAACTGGGAAGGCACTTGGACAAAACTACCGATTTTCATGTGCGTTCTGGTGGTAAACAAATTGCCCCATACTGTAATAAGTGAGAGGCTGTTAAGTTCCCCGGATGCAGATGGACTTCAGGGCAAAAGACAACATGGGTTCACAGGAAGCAGTCATGTCAAAATAACTGGATTACATTCTTCAGTTATGTTGCCAAGGTAGTGGGCAAGGACAGGCAGTAGACATATTGCACCCTGACTCAGTAAAGCTTTCAGCTCTGTCCCACATGGCCAACTGGTAAAGAAGATGCATGACACTGGAGTGGGAGAGAAAGTCTCAGGATAGGTGGAAAATTGGTTGAATGGCACAACACAGAGGGTGGTAATTAATGGCGAATTTCAAGGGGTCAGGGAAGTCACTAGTGGTGTGCAATATGGATCGGTACTGGGATTGGCCTTCTTCAACATCTTCATTTGCGACATCAGGGTAGAGATACAGGGCAACATATGCCTCTTTGCAGTTGATACCAAGATCTGTGACCAGGTGGATAGTGAGTAAGGGGTCAGATTTATGAAAGAGAATTATGGTAGAAGTGGTCCAAAGTATGGCAGTAAACATTTTATGCCATGAAGTGCAAGGTGATGCACATAACAGAAAACTGAACACAGAATGGGGGAGGCAGCTGTGGAAAGAACAACCAAGGAGAGGGACTTGGGAGTAATCACTTTGGATAGTTTGAAGACAAAGCACCCCCTGAGGAAGACCCACGTGGCTGGGTCGATACATAGGGATGTTAGCCCTGTGTCTGTACATGCTGTGCTTCTGTAATAAATAATGCTTAATGAAACTCAGCATTCTGGTGTGTGCCCAGTTTTTAAGATGTATATTAATATGACTGGAGCACCTCTGGGACAGCTGCTGTGCGTCCCTCTACTTTTCTTCTATTGAAGACAAAGCACAATGTAATAGAGCAGCGGGAAGTGCAACTGGGAAGTTGGGCAGTGGGGTAAAATCCTATTGCCCCTTGTCTGGGACAACAAAATTTCCTTGAAGGCAAGTATAAAAAAAGAGAGCTGATTTTACTGTAAAAAATGAAGGGTAAGTGCAAATTCAGCTACAGTCATGGTGCAGTAGGACAAGTCTTAACAATTTTTATTGGGATAACCCAGCTGTAGGAGTGCATAGGGAGGGGGACCAGCATCTGGAAAAAAGAGGTAATTCTACCACTGAATAAGTCAAAGGTTTGTCCTCACATGGAATACTGTGCAGTTTTAGCAACTGTTTTCTTAAGAAGGTCAGGGACAGAGTGGAGGCAGTGCAGAGGACCGTAACCAAGATGATCCAGGGACAGGTGGAAAGCACATACAAGGAGAAGTTGAAGGATTTAAACATATACAGGCTGTAAGTGAGAAGGCAGAGAGGGGACAAAACTGAGACATACAGTACAAATACCCTCATGGGGCAAACAAGGTGGATAGCTGGGAATTGTACAGAGTGGGAATATAAGCACCAGGGGTAAGTTCAGGAAGCTGGTGTGGGGGGGGGGGATTTAAAAGTATTTTTTTTTTTCCATGGAAAGGGTGGAGTGATGTAATAAGCTACTGAAAGAGGTGGTCTCTGCAAAAATAAAAGAGGGATTCAAACAAGGGTGGGACAGATACGCGGGCTCCAACTTGTTTGTAACTTGGACATGCAGCTGAAACAATGAATGATATAATAGAATCTGTTTTAAGAGTAATGTAAGCACACAAAATGCTTCAAAAACAAGTACAGTATATCTCTGACCAAAACTAAATAGCCGCATAGAGACCCTGAAAACAGGACTACCAGGTAAAAAGACAGACAGGTGGCAACCCTACGTAAAGTGTTTGTTTAGCCTCCAAAGTGTGAAGCTTCAGGAGGACAGCTGATAGAATGAGTGCATGATTTATGTGAAACTCAAACTACTGATATCCGCCGCTTGCAGCTAATGCAGAATGCTGCAGCCAGGCTTCTGACTAGTACATCTAGGCCTAGTCATAGTACGCCTGTGCTGTGCGGACTGCACTGGCTGCCAGTTCAGTGGCGGATCGTCTTTAAGGTCGGGTTGCTGACCTATAAAGCCCTACATGAACAGGGACCCCCAGTACTTTCAAGATCTTCTTACTCCCTACTGCCCCTCCCGCTCACTCCGATCCGCCGACGAGGGATTGCTAGAGATTCCCAGGGTTCGTTTAAATACATCTGGGGCACGTGCGTTTTCTTATGCTGCCCCTTCCCTGTGGAATTCTCTACCTCGTCAGATAAGAGAATGCCTGACTGTCTTGAATTTTAAATCTGAGCTCAAAACTTATCTGTTTTTTAAAGCTTATCCTGAATGATTTTAAATACGATTGTTTAATTTAACTGTTTGTTTAAATGTGTTTGTACAGCGCTTTGGTTTTGAAAAGTGCTTTAAAAATAAAGTTTTACTTACTTACTTACTGTAGGCATGTTTTGCATAGGGGAACAGGACAACCATGTCTTTGTGGAAAGCCAGGTGAGGTGACCCCCCCCCCCCGACAGCACATGGAGCTCACTCACCCATGTGGCCAAGATAATGGAGACCAAAATTGCAGTTTTCCACTACCAGTGTAACAAGTGGCACTGTCCATAGGCTCAAATGGTTTATTTTCTTTATTTTTGAAAGTCGGATTTACAACCTTTGAGTCAGGGACTCATTTACAAAGGCACCTCGTCACAGGGAGGGTAGACATGGTTACAGTGTGAGATTCAACAGTGGTAACATACAGGTGCACTACAGATAACGAAAGAACACAATATGATAGTGGTTTATGGAATAAAGTTACATGCAGTAAATAGCAAGCGTATAAAGTATAACAATAGTAGAAGTCACAACCCTGGTCATACCAGGGAAATACCTATGTGGAAGGGTGGGGGGAAAACAGGGGTGAGGAAAAGAAAAAAAAATGGGGGAAGAAGTCCAATGGACATTGTCAAGGCTATGGGCCAGAAACGGGGAGAGACCCCAACATTAGGTTGATTAAGGGCAACTACAGCTTTGGGTGCCAAAGAGGTGGTTACGGAAAACAACTTTATAGGGACCAGTTTTGGTAGACTTAGTGACAGAGGGCGGGAGGGAGCTGAATCATGTGGGGGTGTGGTAGTGGGCTAGGGGGGTCTTGGGATAGGGCACCAGAAAGGTGGCCTTAACAGAGATACGGGTGGCAACAGATGGGGATGCAACCGCAGGGACGCTGTGACCCTGGGGAGAAGAGTCCTAGCAGGGATCTTTTGGCAGGGATCTTTTGACAAGTAAGCAGGTTTGGTAACGCAGGTGCTCCTCCAAGGTGAGCAGGTTGGTGGTGGAATAGAGCAGGCAAGTATGGATGCGGATGGATGCGCCGGTCAGGAGCCTGCAGGCCTTGTTTATCGAGATCTGGATTCTGGTGAGGGCAGTATCGTCGGCAGCAGCATAGATAGGTAGGCCGTAGTCCATTAGGGACAGAGGACGGAGGAGTTGATGGCCAGTCGGAGGGCAGTTTGGGGGAGGCAATCTCTGTGGCGATAGAGAAGGCCAATCTGAGAGTTTATGGCTGAGGACAGGGTATTGATGTGGGTGTGGAATGTAAGAGCTGAGTCAAAGGGGATGCCTAGGTACTTGCAGGATGACACCTGCTTGAGAGGATGAGCATTACTGGGGAGAATGCAGAGGGGGGCATTTTTGGCCTTATTCTGGTGATGCTAAAAAAGCATAGATTTGTTTTTTTTGAGGTTAATGACCAGCCAGTGGTCAAGGAATCACTTTTCGGCTTTGTTGAATGTGTGCTGCAGGGATTCGTGTAGAGATGCGGGGTCAGGGTGGGGAGGCAAGGAGAACCACATCATTGGCATAGAGTAGCATATTTTATTTATTTATTTATTTAGTTTTTGTTAACCAGGTTAGGTGCACAAGCCAAAGCTGTCTATTTTTAGGCACAACCCGGGAGAATACATACATAAAATGAGATGAGATTATACAATACAGAGTATATAGTACAGGTACACAGATATAGTGCAGGTAGGTTAGAATACAGATCAAGTCAGACAGTACTCGAGATAATACAAATAGCTATGCAGAGATGACAAAAGTGACATTAGTACATGCAAATAACTGAAACTGGGCTAAGTGGCAGCTATAAAGACATTTTATAGCAAAGCTTGTTAAGAAGTGCAGCAATGTCTTGGGCAAAATAGGGTGGTTAGCTGTGAGGCATTAAGTGGGATCAAAGCATGTGCAGGGGTCCCAGGATAGGTGGCGATATAGTTCTTTTTTGAAGATTGGATAGGAGTTGGCCTGCCTCAGAGCAGGAGGGAGGGAGTTCCAGGTGACTGGGGCAGTGCAGTGAAATGCTCCAGAGCCTTTTGAAGTAAGACACCTGGGTGCGGTAAGTAGAAATTTGTTTGCCAAGCGTAGTCTGTGGGCAGATGTCTGTGGTACAAGTACAGCTGCAAGGGAGGGGGGGTTTGGTTACGGATTACAGAGTCTGTGAGGGTCCCCTAGGGATTATAGTCAGTAGGCAGTTGGGGAGAGCCAGTCTAGGTCGCTGTGCAGTGGTGCTTGAGGTGATGGGAAGAGGAGGCATACAGATATATGTTGTTATATGCAACATCCCATTTATGGAGAGCAGTCTTATGGGCATTAGCAAAAGTGGAGACACCATATGTCAGCGCTGAAAGCAGAATAACCTTGGCAATTGCCAATTTGGTAGATGGTGTTAGCAGGTGACAAGTCTTATAGGCGATCCCAAGTTTGGCATTTGTTGCTTTACAGGTTGACTGGATGTGCAGACTGAAATCAAGGGATTTATCAAGGAGGACTCCCAGGTATTTGAAGGATGTGACACAGTCAATGAGAGACCCCCCAGAGTCATGGACTAGGAGGGTTCTTACAGGCCCTGAGTTTGGGGGCAGTGCCAAATAGCACGGCTTGGGTCTTTTTTGTGTTGAGGATGAGCTTATTAGCATTTAGCCATGTTTGCACATTCCTGAAATCCGAAGAGAGGTTTTTGTTAATGATGTTAACTTTGTCAGCGCTGGAGTAGAGGACGAGATCATCAGCGAACAGGATAGCTGAGCAGGAGAGCATGGCATAACCTATGTTGTTGATGTATAACGAGAAAAGAAGGGGTCCCAGGATGGAGCCCTGGGGTACTCCGATGTCAGTGCTGGTCACATCCGAGAGAGTGGAGTTGAATTTAACAAGTTATAATCTGTTTGATAGGTAGTTGTTAAACCAGTCAACTACTGAGGATGAGAAGTTAAGTCTATGCAGGGTTGAGAGAAGCAGGGGATGATCAACAAGATCGAAAGCTTTGGTAAGATCAATAAATACTGCTCCAGTGAGTAGGCTTTTTTCCATGTTGCACAGTACATCAGTGGAGAATTTGAGAAGAGCGGTTGAGGTACTGTGCCCTTTTCTGAAACCATGCTGAGTGTCTGAGAGAAGGTTGTTCTTTGTGAGGTAGTCAATGGTTTGGTGTAGCATAAAGTTTAAATACATTTATATTTGTAACATTAATATATTTAGTTTTCACCTTGTATATCATTTCCCATTATGTAGCAGAAAATGAATATGTTTGGTGGTAGCCTCATGATGACACAGCATTTTTAGATTTCACAACATATAACATCCAAATGTCCTATAATAATACTTAACAGGATGGTGTGCCCTTATTATGATGGTATTTACCTGTTAAAAACAAACTACAACAGAGAGGGTTGTGAGAGTTTGGCAAAAAATGTGGTAAACACTTCTGAGAAAATGCAAGACAAAGTCATATCTATGTTTTGACTGAAATGCACCACACCCTAAGATTAATATGTTATTTTGTTTTATAATTGGTTTATACTGGGGTGTTGGCTTTATCAAGATAATTTCATATATAACTACTGCGTGTAAACTAAATAGTTTAGCACCAAACAGAAGGCAAGAATACATGTATTTGATGTTGATGAAACTCGCAGAAAGAAAATAAACCAGAGGAAAACATTCACTTTGTGTGGCTTGAATTATTTGAAGATAAAAACCACAACGCAGCTATCTTTTTATCCTTACAATTAGTGAAGTGACTCGGATGTCTGAAGACAGTCTATATGGTTGCTGACGACATCAAACGAACCGAGAAGGAAGCCACTGCGAGGAACGCCTACCATACCTAAACTAATTACTCACGTACGGAGGGAGGTCGGGGAGACAAACAAGGAAGCTGAGGCAAAGTCAGATGTGATTTGCCAGTGAACCTACTGATGTAAGTATGGATGCCATAATACATAAATTTTTAGAGGCGAACCTTAAAGAAGGTCCGTACAGCTCTCCTGAACAGCAGAAAGATGCGTACTTATGTTTAACTAAAAAATGTATAGAGCGTAATGAGAAAAGTAAATCAGACAAAATTAAGTTAGCTAACATATGTCAAATGTACGTACAGTATCAGTTAGAAATAACTGCTAGGACGTGTCAGTTAAAGAAAAAAAATGCTAAAAAAGGATAATGCTCATTGCTTAAATATAGCCACATATGTCACGGAGACTAAGAACAGTGAATGCAAATTAAATGTTTCTCAAGAAGTATGTGGTTTGATGATTAAGAATAACCAATTGGAAAAAAATATAAAATTTATTAATAAACAGAGTCAAGCCCAGATTAATTATCTCGGTAGTTACAATAAGCCATAGAGAGATTAGATCATTCCAATCAAGAGCATGCAAAAGACATAGCATACAAGAAGCAAACTTTGTATACTTTGCAAACTGAAGCCCAGGTACAATGCCAAATATCTTTAGAATTACGGCATCAGGTACAAAAATACAAGCAAATTCCTACCCAGCAACAGCACATGCCTGTTCCATGTGGTTGTTTTGGAAGGTGCATGTACCCATCAGAATCAGAGACTGAGTGAGATGACTCTGAGGTAGAAGAAATTATTGCATTATGCACTAAAAAGAGAATGGCTCCCATTACTACAAAAGTGAAGGGGGAAGGAAAAAAAGTTCCTAGACGAGGTCAGCGGTTAATAAAGTTAACAGAAAAGGCACGAGAAGAGCTTGAGACTAATATAGGAAAAATAAAAAAAAATAGAAGAGGATTTAGGAAAAGAAGAAGATGAGGACAAGAAAAAAGATTTAGAACATTCCGCTAAAGTGGCACGAGTTTATTAAAGATTCAGAGCGTAAAATTAAACAAGATGATGAGAATAAACAACAAGATGAAGAGCAAAAGAAGGCTCTAGAAGAGGTAGAGGTACATACTGAGATCTCACAAAGAGATCTTACCATACCAGAATCCATGCAGTTAGTGGATCAATTAGGAAAATGGAAACCAGGACAAAATCCGGTATTGTAGTAAGTTAAGAACATTAGTTACTAATTTTAACTTAACAAACAAAGATGCCTGCAAAATAGTTACCCTATCTGTTCCGGCAGTATTACTGCAGAGTCTCCCAGATAAAATGAAGGGAACTCAACCGGTGCCAGAAATTGATGACAACTAGGCAACAGTAAATGAGATACAAACCGTTCTGCAGTCCATGCACGGAGTATCTCATACAGACTGGAGTAGGATCTACGAGATCACTCTACAACCTGGAGAGTCCCGAGTAATGTTCAATCATCTGTATGCTGCTTATGCAACATATGGAGGCGTAGCAGACCCTAGTAAAGATACTGAACCTTTCCTGAGTTTAATTGATCGGCAGGCTACTATTGTACCTGCGTCCATAAGAATGTTATGTAAACGTGAAAATCGAGCTGCAGGAAAGGAAGAGTTGCTTACCGATTGGTGGCATATGAAACAAGATGAAATTCCAGAAAAGGGAAAGGACAAGCGAAAGGTAGCCGCCATAGTCAAAACGGAAGGCAACGGCGGGTTTACCTGTCACAACTGCAATAAAGTAGGCCACTTTAAATGTTATTGTTGGATAAAAGGTGGAGATATGGAAGGAAAGAAGCAGCAAGTCTTAGAGAGAAGACACGTTCAAAATCCGGATGGTAATGCTAAACCTAGTGGTAAGGCAGACCTACAAAAATGTATTGAAGTGCTTAGTAATTTGATTAATACTAAGATAGTTGCAGCGGTTCAAAAGGAACCTACTGCGTCTAGCGATAGTAAAGGAGAAGAGGATGAAGAAAAGCTTCTCACTAGAGATGAGAAGAAAAAGAAATGACAGGACGAAGCTCCCACCTTCCAAATCCTTGGTCAATTACAAGAGGATTGGGAAGGGCATCCAACAATATCAGCAATGGTTAGGGGCTGCCAGACGGTGATATTAGTTGATACTGGTGCTACTGTTAGTATAACAAATAGTGATATGCCTTTAACAACTCACCGGAAATGAGAAATTAATTTGCAAGGTTTCTCAGGGGGTGTGTTAACAGCATATTTGACAAAACCAGTTATGGGTCAGACAGGTGAACAACAATTGAAATCTATGTTTTGGAAATGTAATACACATGAAGGTACCATCATGGGTATGGACATTCTAGCACAACATGGTTTAGTAGTAGATCTTAGTAACATGATTTTATAAAAAGGAAGCACTACTAACCTAGGACCAAATGTGGATGACTCACATAGTGTGTACACAATCAAGTCATTAAAGATCAATCACATGAGTGATTTATGAAAGCAGGTGCCACAATGGATAAAATCTGTTGTACAAAGGCATGAAGCAATTTGGGCTAAAAATGCTACAGAGTGTGGACGAGTGTCTGATATGGAAGTCCAAATTGAGGGACCAGACCCACCGCCACAAAAGCAATATGCATTTCCAAAGGAAGCACAGGAAGAGGTAGGAATTATTTTAAAGCAGTTACAATCACAAAAGGTAATTCACCCAATATGTTCAACTGTTAATTCCCCTCTTTGGCCGGTTCGTAAAGTGAACGGTACTTGGAGACTGACTATAGGGTCTTGAATAAGGTAATGCCTTTTGTCATCCCAGTGGTATGTAGACTACCGGACTTAATATTTCGGTTGTCTCCCACTACAACCATCTATACTGTACTAGGTGTGTCAAATGGATTTTGGTCTATCCCTGTACATCCAGATAGTAAGTATAAGTTTGCTTTTACCTTTCAGGATAAGCAGTACACATTCCAGTGTTTGCCACAAGGCTTTCACTCATTGCCCACTGTATTTCACCAATGTTTCGCAGAAATATTATTGAATTTTTCAGTACCAGAAGCAATAATACAATGCGTTGACAACATTTTATTGCAGACTGATACATACCAAGAGCATGTTAGTTTATTGAATAAGTTGCTAACAGTCTTAGGTAAAGGAGGGTTAAAGCTGAACCCTAGCAAAGCACAAATTGGACAGTCACAAGTTTCTTTTTTGGGAATATGTATTAACAAAGAAGGACAAACTGTAGATTCTGATAAAATCAGGTAATACAGCAGTCACCAAGACCCAAGACGAAAACTGCATTATGACAGTTCTTGGGCATGGTAAGATTTTGCAGAGATTTTATTGAAGCCTTCTCTAGCATGGCAAAACCTCTATATAATCTATTAAAGGGAGGAAAGGAAACTGACATCCTCAGATGGGAACCAGAACATCAGATAGCTTTTCTGGCTCTAAAGCAAGCACTAATGACAGCTCCGGCTCTCATTAGTCCTTCTAAATTCTCTGATTTTGTAATACATATACACTCAACAGCTCAAGTAATCAGTGCAGTACTGTTATAAAAGAGAGCAGGGACGTTATGTCCTGTGGGATATTTTTCTCGTGTATTAATACATGTGAAAGAGACATAGAAGGAATGTGTAAAACATTTGTTAGCTGTGTACTGGGCTATACAAGCCACGAAACATATTGTGGGGTTTAACAAAATTATCATGCAAACATCTCACACTCCAGTGAAATTTCTGCTTGAAAGGGATGTGAGAGGTGTGTCTTCACAGCGACTGGTTAAATGGGCTTTAGCTCTACAAGGAAAAAATATCACTGTAGAAGAATGTACCTCACCTATGTTAGTTAAATTAATGGCATAGGAGGGAGAGGCATATGATTGCGAAATTGTTATGGGAACCGATTTCAAACCCGTTTTTGCTACAAAACCCAGCCTGGAGGCATGTAGATGAATCAAGACAATGGGAGGATGGACATTTCCATACTAGATATGCCATTTGGATACCTAGTACTAATTAAGAAATTTTGGTTAGGTGCCCCTCCTCATTTTCAGCACAACAAGCTGAAGTAGAAGCAGTAAGAGAAGCTATCATGGCTAACCCGGAGAAAGATATTAATATCTACTCTGACTCAGCCTCCGTAGTTAACTCATTACTTAATTTTCTCCCCATTTGGGCAAAAAGGGGTATAAAAACAGCGAGTGGTGAACCAATACAATATGCACCCATATTGCAGCATATATGCGATATTGGTGCTCAGACTCCATTAAAAATAGCCATTTGTAAAGTACGAGCTCACTAAAGAAACCCAAAGGATATACAGGAGCTAAACAATGGCTACGTAGACAATCTTGCCAAATTGGCAGCCAAACAGACAAACTTATGGGTAGACCCTCTAGAAGGTGACTCTACACAATTGTGGAAGATTGACAAATTTGACAAACACCATATTAAATGGATAGCTGCCACCTCACAAGTCCCAAGTTTGGGGCGTATCCAAGATACAGATGCTTGAATAGTGGGTTGTCGGAACCAATGAAAAGACACTGGACAGTGTGCAACCAAGCATGTTACCATATGGGAAGATATGGTAGTATGAAAACGACAACCTGGGTTTAGAAAGTGGATTCCACCCACTTCTTTTAAAAAAGATATTATCATGGATAATCATCGAATTGGGAGTCATTGTGGACTCCACAAAACTTGTTAAATGTTGGCACAAAAATACTGGTGGCCAAAAATGGGAAAAGATGTCAAACAATGTCTGGAGGCTTGTCTCATCTGTGCACAGATGAATCCTCCAGTGCCTGGTAAGAGGGTTCCATTAGGGCGTATACCCTTAGCGGACGGTCCTTGGTCCAGCTTACAAATTTGATTATGTGAGGCCCTTGCCTACTGTCAAAGGGGGGTTCCGATATTTACTAGTCATTGTTGACATATTTTCCAAATGGGTAGAAGCACTGCCCATATGAAATGATAGTGCTACAGCTACTGCAAAAGCGCTATGGGAACAAGTGTTCTCACGTTGGGGTTTTCCCAGAATACTTAAAAGTGACAGAGGAACTCACTTTACAGCAAAAGTAATGACAGCTTTGTGTGATATTTTAGGTATCACTCAATGTTTGCATTTACCCTACCATCCACAATCTTCGGGAATGGTAGAAAGGTTAAATCGCACTCTGAAAAATGCAATAAAAAAGGCAGTGCTGGATACTGGTAAAGGGTGGGTGACGCACTTACCAGGAATCCTAATGAGTATTAGAGGTACGAAAAACAAAAGTACTGGCTACAGCCCATATCTACTGATGACTGGATGAGATATGCAGCTATATTATCCTTCAGATCCAGATCTATCAACACCAGTGTTGGACCGCATCAAAACTGATGTGTTCTTGCAACAGCTACAAAAACAGTTGGCTGTTTATTTACTCCATGCTGCCAAAAATATGGCACAGACTCATTAAAAAAAACAAACAGAGACATGATGAAAAAGTGATACTGCCCATTAAAAGGGGTCATCACGTCATGGTAAAATATTTTGGTCAAAAGGGACCATGAGATGCTAATTGGATGGGGCCCTATACAGTCATTAATGTTTTGGGGCCATTGGTCATTCAGGTCCATCAAAATTGACAAGGGTCTACAGAGACCAAATGGGTCCACGTGGACCAATGTAAATTGTATCAGCTTTTAAATGATGACAACTGATACTGCTCTGTTTCTCCCAATACATAGATACATAGACACATAGATACATAGACAGTGTCGGCAGATAAGGGCCTATGACCCACCCAGTCTGCCCATTTAAGTTTGTAAGTTCAGTTTATGTTTTCCAGGAAGTCTGTTGCCCCTTACCCCTGACCTCCAGAATTCCTTTATGTCTATCCCATGCATTCTTAAATCCCGTGATTGTTTCAGCCCCCACCACTTCCTCTGGCAGGATAGGTAAAGTACAATGATGTATCCTGTACTTATGCTGAGTACTTTACTGATTCTGGCAACTTCTGACAGATACAATGGTGGGTGCCCAGGGCATGTATGGAACAGTTTATACAACAAGAACTATGCTAATCGTACAGTGTGGGGTCTCCCAGTACTATTAGGAGAACAACACGAGCACACTGAATATCTTCTTATCAAAAGGTACTTTATTTTTTATGGACAATGTCAAAATGCGACATGGGGAGGCTCGCCAGACACCTGGCCTGGCACGGCGATGTGTGTCGTAAACACAACAGCCCGGAAAAGAATCTATATCCGCTCTACTTTGGGGGATACTACAAATTTAACAAAAGAAGAACAAGATTTATTTCAAATAAAACTAAAGGACAAGTTACATTATCCATCTAATCTTACGTTGTTAAATACATTTTATTGGGGTGTAAATGCATCACAACATAATATGTGGCATTTTTTATATAATACATTCATTGTGAAAAACTATACAGTAGGGTTAAATGTAAATTGAAATATTATAATATGTTGCTGCATTTGCCTTTTCCACGATTACCACTTCAATGTAGGGATCAGGCTTCGGTAATAGTATGGCAACAGTATTATAATAATACTTTAAATCAATACCATGATAGACACAAACGGTGGTCATTTCAAATTCCTGCAGAAGCAACACCAGGCTTATTCTGTCGTAAAAGAGACGTATGGGGCTAGTTAGGCTCAGGATTAAAAATTGCTAATGGTATTGATTCTATGGTTTTAAAAGGTCATATTCATTCTTTAAAAACGACTTTAAAAGATATGGCTACCGGACCATTATCAAATACTGTGAGATTAGCAGCTGATAATGAGAAAATTGATTGGTTTGCGTTTAGAGAAACCTTGCAGAATTTTAAAATTATTGCTCAGATAGCAGTCCATTTTTATAACTCACTTTCTAATATGTCTAAAAAAAGCTATATATAAAACTGGCTTTCTCTCAATTAGCTGCTGAAGCGCATGCTTATCTAGTCAAGTTAAATAAAATTGAGATCAATAGATTACCTTTAGAAATAAGTGAAAATAATGTTACTAAATTATTGGATTGTCCCACTGTATTCCTACCACCCTTAGCTATAATGAAGTATGAAATTCACCAAATCAATATGCACATGTGTTACGACATGTGATTTCCATACTAATGATAACACCTGTATGTTTTAAACCACCAAAAATATGGTGGCAAATCAGTAATTTGGGAGTATCAATACATGACCAAATCATGAGACTCCAAATACCAGGTAACACTGTTATCCCAGTACACAATAAATACGTTGTCTTACCTAAGCAACAGTGTGCACAAGAACATGAGAAACCTTGTAATGTGGGAAAAGAACATCAACCGCCATATGGTTTCCTAATCAATGTAAATTTACCCTAAACGTCTGCAAATGAATACCGCCAAGCAATGAGATGGAACCAAGCATGGTGTGTAATTGCAGGTCAACCCTGAAATGTATGGGGGTGTAGTGACAAGACCTGGAAGGCTGCAAACTGGACCGTTCGGGAACGTCCTGCCTAGAGCCAAACAAATGTTACCCATATCAATGGTTCCAGTATGGCCTTAAATTTACTCACTGATTTGGCAACTCCACCTCATTTCAAGTTACCCAAAATTAATAATATGACACTTGGTGCCTTTTTGTACCATCAACAAACAAAAGGACTTATTTTAACACAACAGACCTCTGCTACAGCGGTAAAAAAACAGTCATCACATATCCTTATTATATCCTGGTGAGATTAGGGATCAGTTGTTTTGGGTACTAGTCCAACCCTCATAGTGGTGGGTTATGGTATTGCAGTAATCTGTTTCCTTGTTATGGTACAAGTATTCTTGTATCGTAAAATAAGACAGATGTTCAAACAAATACAAATGTTACAATGGCAACAACGTCTTGTGTGATCTCCAAATATAGAGTCGCAAAGGGGGGATTGTAGCATAAAGTTTTAATACATTTATATTCGTAACATTAATATATTTAGTTTTCACCTTGTATATAATTTCCCAGTATGTAGCAGGAAATGAATATGTTTGGTAGTAACCTCATAATGACACAGCATTTTTAGATTTCACAACATATAACATCCAAATGTCCTATAATAATACATAACAGGATGGTGTGCCCTTATTAGGATGGTATTTACCCATTAAAGACAAAATACAACAGAGAGAGTTGTGAAAGAGTTAGGCAAAAAAATGTGGTAAACACTTCTGAGAAAATGTAAGACAAAGTCATATCTATGTTTTGACTGAAATGCACCACACCCTAAGATTAATATCTTATTTTGTTTTATAATTGGTTTATACTGGGGTGTTGCCTTTATCAAGATAACAATTTCACACTGGACCTAGTCCTAGTAATTCCTAATCCTAACTGTACACCTAAGTATTCCTCACACCACGTTTACTCACCTCTTCCCTCAATCTATCCTAGTCCCATCCATACACCTAAGTACTCCTTGCACCGCCCTTAACGCACCTCTCCCCTCTCACCCCTTGCCTCCTCTTATGCCTCCCATCCTGTCAGTATGGTGTCCCAGCATTTTTCCCGACAACGACGGCCTTCTTCCTTCATCTCATGCCATCTTCCATATCTGAGGGACACCTGTACAGGCTATGAATATGTTCATGATTGTCATGATTATGAAGGCATTGTTTTTGTATGTACTATTCACCTATATGTTTACTACACTGTATATATCTTTCTTGTATATACCTACACCTGTTGTATTATATCTATTTTTAATTGTATTCTTGACCTCGTGAACTGCAGGTCCACTCTGAAATGAGTTTGCTCAATGGTGATCGCCTGGATAAATAAATATTTGATTGATTGACTGATATATAACTACTGCATGTAAACTGAATAGTTTAGCACCAAACAGAAGGCAAGAATACATGTATTTAATGTTGATAAAACTCGCAGAAAGAAAATAAACCAGAGGAAAACATTCTCTTTGTGTGGCTTAAATTATTTAAAGATAAAAACCACAATGCAGCTATCTTTTTATCCTTACATTTGGGTTGCAACAAGCTTCTCCAGTAGCTTGCTTAGCACAGAGAGGATGGCTATGGGCCTGTAGTTGTTGATATCCTTTGGTATATTGCCCGAGCAGGAGCTGGGGAGGGTGTTGAGACATAGGCCGAACAGAACGGGCCCAGGATGGAACCCTGTGGGACCCCTGAGCGAACAGGCAGGGTATTGGACAGGGTGCTGTTTACCTTCACGAGTTGTGATCTGGTAGAGAGGTAACTGGTGAACCAAGCCAGTGGGCCAGGGGAGAAGCCAAGTTGGTGGAGAGAGTCAAGTAGGAGGGGGTGACAGACAGCGTCCAAGGCCTTGGAGAGGTCAACGAACACTGCACTCGCAACATGACCCAGAGTCGAGAGCAGAGGAGGTGCTGGGAGAACTCCAGGAGGGCTGTAGTGGTGCTGTGTCCAGGGCAGAATCCATGTTGTTCCAGACACAGCAGGTCGTATTTGGACAGATACTCGGAGAGCTGAATGGCCACTATTTTTTCTAGTGCTTTGGAGAGGAGGAGAATGGAGATGGGCCTGAAATTGTTAGGGGAGGTTGTATCTCCACTCTTATGGATAGGGGTGATTTCTGCAATTTTCCAGGCACTGGGAAATTGACCAAGACATAGTGATCGGTTTAAAAGGTTGGTGAGAGGGGCTAGTACAGTATCTAGGACTAATCGGAGAATCCTGGCATCCAGGGGATCACAGCTGGGGTTGTTGCAAGCTAAGGCTTTTTGCAGATGAGGCCTGGCTTCAAGGGATGATATGGCACACAGGTAGAAAGGGGGGAGTGATCGGAGGTGGGTGGATGGAGGCAGGGATAGGGTCGAAAAAGTAGTTGGGAAGGACAGAGCTTAGATCTCAGAAAGCCATATTGAGGCACTCAGCTATGCGGAGAGGATCAGTAGTGATGGTGCCGTCTATGGAGTAGTTGGGGGGCTCTTTTCACTGAGCTCTTTCACATTGTACCAGAAGGCACGGGATGAGACCCAAGTGGATTCAAGGGTGGCTTGATAATATTCGGCCTTAGCCTGCCTTATAGCCCAGGTGCACTTGTTACGTGCTGCATTATAGGCTTGTCTGTTAGCCAGTTTGCCTGTCTCAACAGCAATATGCCAGAGATTATCTCTTTGTTTCAGTGTTTGGATGAGGGATGGGGAGATCCATGGGGCGTTGTGTTTCTTGGTACGGATTCTGGTCAGGGAGGTGAAAAGTTCGCAGGCCTTGCAGAAGGCACTGGAGAAATAGGTTATGGAAAAGTCAATATCTGTTGCGAGTAGGATTGGGGACCAGTGAAACTGGGCTAGGTGCATTTTTAGCATTCTGAGACCCCCGGGGCAAAAGCACTGATGCGAGGTGACCTGGGACACTGGTTTTGGTGTGGAGGATGACCAGTGACAGAAGACAGCAGAGTGGTCACTAAGAGAGTCTGGTAGTAAATTAATATCCCTGATTTTATGGGGGCGGTTCGACAGAATTACATCTAGGAGGGTGCTGGAGCCACCTGACAGGTTAAATCTAGTGGGTGAGGTAACTAGTTGGGTTATATCAAGGGCAGCGAAGGAGTCCCTGATATGGGGGGCAGTGGTTCTCAGCCAACTGATATTAAGGTCACCTAGGATGAGCTGCTCCGCCTTGTGTGGGAGTGTGGTGAGGTAATCAATGAGGGAGTGGACAGCTGGTCCCTGGTCCTTCGGGGGTATGTAAGAGACTGTGAGAAAAAGAGGGCCCCTGGCTGGGTCAGCGGTAACCTTAAGGGTGAGGGCTTGGGCACTAAAACCGAGCTTGGGGGCAGGGAGAACATGGCCTAAAAGTGTGTCACGCATAAAGACTGCACACCCGCCATGTTTCCTCATGTCTTCCCTAAACAGGTCTTCCCTAAACAGAGTGTAGCCAGGGAGGAGATAATCAGTCGGAGTTTTTCTCGAGAGCCAGGTCTCGACTAGTGCTATAACATCAGGACGGTGTTGTACAGCCCAGCACTGGAGAGCGGCGGATTTTTTTAGGAGGCTGCAAATATTCATGGATGCAGTGCTGAGGCCAGTACCAGAGTGGGGTGTGGGGTGGCTAGTTGACAATGGCCCGGGGTTGGGGTGTATGTTCCCGGAGAGCAGAAGGAGTAGAGCAATTAATCTGATGAGCGGTCTGTGTGACCAGGACCCTTAGCCAGGTACCGATGGGAGGTCCTACTAGTGGGGGTACAAGGGATGGGTAGGGAGTGGAGGGTAGGTATGGCAAGGAAGGGGTGGGCCCAGATTGTCCGGGGGGGTATTGGTTGGAGGTGGGTGCCGTGGAGAAATAGGGGTGTCAGGGCTGGGGGTGGTTGGCTGCTGTGGGGTGGTAGAGGGGGTGGGGCTCAGGGTGGAGGGTGGGGGACAGGATGGGGCATGGGCAGAGCAAGAAAGGTAACCATGAGTAGGCTGAGTGTGATAGCCATGGTGCCCATTGCTATTTCTTATTTTGGGGGGTAAGGGGAATAACTGACCTTCAGTGAGGGTGACTGCCGCTGTGGAGTAGTTTGTTTTTTTTTCTTCAGAGTACAATATGCTAAAAGTGAGAACAAGGCAGGGGATAAAGGTGATTAGAACAGGAAAAAGGCAGAGGTAAGGTTGGAGGATTAATAGGAAAAATAAGATGCCTCTAGTGGCAGATCAGTATAAATTGCACATGGGAAAATGGGCACTTTAAAAAAAAAAAAAAAATTCTTGGCAGCAGTTCCTAGAAGACTTCTGAATTGCTGCACATAGTGTGAGCAACACTGGCAAACAGAAGCAAGTGAGATTCCTCCAGGGGTAGATGCCAAAATTCAGAGTTCCAACCCGTACCTTGCTTGGAGGGTGAGCTTCGGGCAGCTTCTCCTTAGGCAGGTTCTCAAACTGCAGAATGCAGTTTGCTTGAGAGGAAACAGCCCGAAAGGGCACAGTAGTCCCCTGGGGAGATAAGGTGAGAGGACGAAATTAAATAGCAGGCTTCGAGGGGAGGCAGTCAGAAAACAAAAGAGAAATAAACAGGTTGGTAGGGGTTGAGAATTAAACAGAGATAGTTTAAGCAGGGAAGTCTGAAGCAAGTTGGGGGTTGGGTAGGACACTGCAGTATGCCCAACAGGAGAGAGCAGTAGCCTCACTACAGTTGTGGAGGTGGCTCTGATTAACACTGGGGCACAGAGATGAAAATTAAACAAAATGAGAACAGGCAAGGAGGTTCTGAAGTAAGACTGGGGGGTAGGCACTGCAGCAGCCTCTATGGGACACAGAGGTCAGATCACCCAGTACAGCACCAGCAGTAGGTCCAATGGTGAAGGTAGTTCACATTAGAGAGGCCAGGTGGTCCAGCCCTTTAAAGAAATGGCTGACCACTTTGTCCTGTGCCATCAGCATACCTGCCCTGGCATGGCACAATGAAATGTGAGTCACAACCCTGCCTGAGACAGGAACCAGATGTAGTCAAGATTGTGCGACATGGAGCAGGAGAGGAATTGCAATCTATGTTACTTGAACCAGCACAAGAACCTTGTCCACCTACAAGTGCAAGTTTATGAGACAATGACTCTTGAAATATCTTCATCACAGAATATCCTCTGAAACCCCAAGGGCCAGAAACACAAGTCACTGTGGAATTAGGTGGTCAGGTGCAGGGATCGCAGGTCCAGAAGCCTGGTTGTCTCTCCAGATCTCCTCAGAGCACGTCCGGCAAAAATGGTAGCAGCTGCAATGGTCTACCATTGAGACTAAGCAGATTGTGATACCAGAACTGACGAGACTAGTCCAGTGTGATCAGAATCAGGGATGCATCATTCCTTCATACCGCTGGGCCCACCTTGTAAACCAGACGAAACAAAGGAAACCTAGGAGGTCCTGAGCCTGGGACTGAGAGAACATGTCCTCCAGCAGATTGCCTTGCTGAGTGGTCCAGGCACAAAACAGTCATAGTTTCATGTTTTTCCAGGAAGCAAAGTGATCCACTGATGGTGTTCCCATTCTGCGAACACTGGGGCACCACTCACTGGTGTAGTGATCACTAGTGGGATACCTCTCCCACATGAATAAATGTGTTCACCAGCTGGTTGTTTGCACTCGCAACATGGACCGCCAACAGGTCCGCATGCAGGAAGCAACCCAAAGACCATGTCTGCAACACCTCCTGACACAGAGAAGGAGAGTGCATACTGCCTTGTTTATTCAGGTATAACATGGTGGTTATGTTGTCCATGTTGACCTGGACCACTCAACTTCGTATCAGTGGTGTGAACTGTTGACAGACCTGTGTGATCTGCATGGCGTTCCAGAAGGGTGAAGTATAGCAGTCTGACTCGGCAACCAAAAACCATGCAATGTGTGATCCAGCAGATGTGCACCCCAGCCCACTAAAAATGTGTATGTCATCTGAGAAACCAAGGTCTCAACCAAGACGAATGAAATTCCACCCTCCATGGGGATAGCCACCAATGGATGGCATCCTTATCTAGTTCACCTGGACCAGTTGGTTCAGTGCTGAATATGATTGGGACCATTGGCATCTCACAGCCAACTAAATGGGTTGCATGAGCCAGCGGGTCCAACATACCATGGCCATGGCAAAGGGGATGAGGAAGCACGCATCCTGGAGGTCCAGGGAGCAAAGCCAAGCTCCTGGCTCCAGGGATGAAATGAGCTGGTGCAATTTTACCTGCAAAACTTACAACTGAGAACAAACTTGTTCAGAATTCACAGATAAAGGATGGGACACCAGTCCCCATGTATACTTGGGCACCAGAAAGTACCTTTTTATAAACCCATGGTGAGCTTGGTTTGCAAGGACAGGCTCTATTGCCTGTAGCTTGAGGATCTGATGGACCTTGTCCAATCGTGTGGAAAAAGACTACAGTGAAAGTGTGTCCTAAAATGGTACTTAGCACCAACAAAGGGGTAAATTCTTGAACTCCAAATGCCTCTAGGACCCACTCGTTCAAAACCCATTTGCAAACCTCATATGAATTAGACAATATATCTTCCATACAGTTTGGTCCAATATCTTAGGGTGATGTTTACTCCCATTAGGCTAGTTTTGCTTATCCTTGTAATTAACACTGCATCAAAGGGGACAACCAGCATGAGGAGCTCTCCTAATTCTGTTCTTTCAACCTCTTTCCATCGGAATTCATAATGTGAGTTACACCAGAGCAGTATACATCTAACATTTTCCACTAGACAATCATTTTCCAGCACTAGGGTGGCAAACTCTCCTCTAAACTTCACTGTCTGCAGAAATCTCATTTTAACTCTAGGATTCTTACCTGCCGGTGCAAATTGGATGAGTTGACAAAGTCACTCCTGAAACACTTGTTATGTTTGCTTGCTAAAAGCATAGCAAACATTGTTATTGCTCAAAGAGAGGGCATTTGGGAAGCATGGTTGTCTTCAGTCTATCACAGCCTGATAATCAATCATCACTCCCTGCCCACTCTCCACCTGTTTTTTCTACCAACTATTTTCTTCTGGTTACCAGTCAGCCAATCACAGTACTCATAAATGCAAACAGGAATTGCCTTTGTTCATGTGTAACAATAATGGACTACTAGGAACATTTCTTGTACTTGCTATTTTGCTCTTATGGTACTAATGGTCTGTTTGTTTCCTTGTTTCGCAGGTCTGGCTGAGGTGTTGCACGGGTACTTTTCGCTGCTGCTCTCACATAGATGCAGCTCTGGGGTACTTCTGGTCTTTCACCTTTGGAGAGATGCTTGCTTGCTTGTTTTTTTTCTCCCTGGTTCCAGTTTAGCTCTCCCTCGACCAGATTCCTGAACCTCTTTTTTAATCAAACCCATACCACTTCCAGTTCTGGTCTTCTTCCTGAACCCAACCTGATTTCAGAACAATTTTTTCTTTTCTTTTCTTTTTTTTTTTTTTTTTAACAAACCCACCCTGCTCCCACCTCAACCCTCCTTCACAAACACTGACCTGACTACCAAACCTCTTTTTTTAGCAAACTCACCCCTCTCCACCTCCCATACCAGGTATCTCCTTGCACTTCCAGCAGCTGATGGGTACTGGTACTGTAAGCATGATGTGCTATATAACAAAACAACATTTACAATATGCCTATAGGAATAGACATCCCCATAGCTTAGCTTGGTCATGTCATCAGAGGGCTGGCCAGGGGGGCTTTGGGAGAATAATGGCCAGCACAAGGTCACAGGAGTAACCAGATAAAACAAAAGATTTCCCACGAATAAGTGTATAAAAATGTCACTCTAATTGTGATTTTGCTAACGGGACCTATATGCCCAGATGTTTTCCTTTTGGAGCTGATGGTTCTCCTTTAAGTGCCTGCTACGGCGGGTTTCTATAGCACTGAAGGTCTTATTTTCTTCAAATGGCCACCATGGTGGATCTCTACAATTCAAGGGTGAAATAAAAAAAGCCCTTTTTGATATAATCAGTCCTGACCATTTTTAATATTGATGAATTCAATTAACTTTTTAATACTACAAGTAGCTTAGCCTTCGGCTGTATCTCAGTCCAGCGAATACGAGTGCATTTTTCTTTTGTGCAGCTCTTTTTATTCAACCTAGCTGTTTCTAGCATCTTTGTCCAGTGCTCCAGCTTCCACTGGGTGCCCCTCAGTCCCATCCAGTCAGGCTCATGTCTTGTTCTTCCATGACTTGCCCTCCATTGTGGGGTGCTTATGGTGGGGGCACCCACCCCCTTAGCCAGTCTGGATCTGGTAGGAAGTAAGTCTAGACCGGACCGGCAAGTCAGCTGTCTGCCTTCACCCTGATTTTAGTGGTATTTACAACATATAATCATAGTGGTGGATGTTGACGCAGTTCAGTGAAGAGTGCCTTTCTTTCCCTCACAGAACTGTGTGCATGCTGTGGCTACACAGTGCCTCAGCAGAAATGCACCACACAGGCCGTCTTTCTTGATCAAGTCTCACGGGTCACCAGAGGTATGGCCAGTTCAGTTCTCCTTTTGCTGGGCAGAAGTGCTGCCACTGGAAGCACTCTCGGTCACAGCCTGCCCAAATGCAGCAGACCCACGCTTCCTCTTCGACTTGGTTCAAACCCACGGGACATGGGCAGTCCCCATCAAGGGCTTTTAAAACAATGCTGGTAAGTGTTTTTACTTACCAATAGGATTTAACTTAGCTATTTTCAAACACCTGGAGTACATTACTTCTGCCTAGCAAAATGATCTGGAGCACTGCCACGGTAATCCTCTTCTCTTTCTGAAAGTGTGCCTTGGGACCTTTAACTTTCGCTTGGATGACCACCACAGAAATATAAATATGATTTGACCCAGCCTTGGACCAGAGTAGACTGGAGGTGGTGGTAACTTGGCAGAGAGCAAGTACTACTAAGAAAAGGGGGCAGGAGGGAAGGAAGAGAAGGCTATAACCTGCCATGAACTGAAGCAGATGGAGACCAAGTAATGCTATGTTTAAGATCTTAGAGCTAATCAGTGGTTCAGGATTCAAGCTGTGTTGCAGACAGTCCTGTGCCCTAATTACTAGCCACACTACCTTTTTTAGCATGTATCAATCTTTCTTCATCTTCTCACATTTGTTCCATTTGACCTTTCACTACTACTTTAGCAGCTATATAAATATCACCAGCCTTCTGTAGCTTCAGACCTTTCTCCCCCTCTATTACTCTCTCAAGTCTCACACAAACCTGACGTGGTTACATCCCACATATGACTGATTTTATCTGAAAAAAGACTTTCTAAAAGTCTTACTTATTTGCAGGACTTCATTTGCAGCATTAATGCAGTCAAGTCATAAACTGATTCATGCCTTCGGTACTACCCAGCAAGTACGTTTTGAATCTGTTATTTCCATCTCCTCCAGCCATTGCTAATAGTTCCCTAAAACAGACCTCTAGGCATTTTAACTGTTTTTTTTGCTACCTATCCCCTCTTTGGGGATAGCCATTTCCCTGACTCCTGCTATTGGTATGGCATCCAAGGCCTTAGTTCTGTGGTCTCTGAAAAGTCAGTGCTGACCCTGGGTCCATTTCTATCCCAAACACCTATCACTACACAAGAGGCTCTGCCAGAGGTTTGACAAAAGTGGATGTTCAATGACCTGGGACAGACTGCGATGTCTGAGTGGGAGGGCCTTCCTGAGTGCCTGTGCATCCAACCAGAGGGCAGTCCTTTTCGCTGTTTAGCCCATCCATCCATCTTCTGATGTGGTGGAGTAACGTCAATATTCTTCTCCAAGCAGCAAACATCCTCCACATCATTCCCCCACCCAGGGTTAAGTGTGCATCTGTGTGCTACTTCCTGCCTAATGCCAACCGGCAGTCGAGAAGCAAAACCAGTGACCCCCCCCCAAGGAAAAGGGCATCCAAACAGATGCTCAATCCTCCACAGCTAGCATCTGCTCCTGATGTTTTGAGCACAGAAAGTGAATCTGTGCTACCGGAAGCCACCCTTAACTGGATTTTTTTTCTTAATAAAGTATTATGTAATGCGTGGACACTCTTGAGCCCAACTGGTCCTTTAAGTATCCTCTCCACTTGCTCACTGTGATGGTCAGAGCATCCCACAGTCCCCAGTCAGCCTCTTTCTCTCTCAGGCCTTTGTCACTGAGACTATCTGGACTAGCATCATTGCAGTCAAGGTTCCCTATTTAGCAAGAGCTCAGAGCCAGCACTCTGATGGCCTTTTCCACCACCTTCTAACTTTAGCCCCGGTGAGGCCTCTGCTCTGGCCAGGACACACTCTACTCTCTTGGAGACCTATACAATACAACCTTTTTATCCAGAAACCCTTCCCTCAGAGATGCAGTCACAAACAACCAGTTACTCCGGTCTTTAGAAAAATAATTTATTACTGGTTGTGTAAATAAAACAGTAATATTTAGGTGTAACACTATTTACACATAGTAGAACAACAGTACAAAATATACAGGATTATAAAAGAAAGCTTGCATAATTTGTGCAGGTACAGTAAATGCTTCTATCCTTCCTACAAGTTACAGTCTTCTTACCTCACTATTCAATAGCCTTGCTACCTTAAAGAGCTACTGACGCCGCAAAGAAAATAAAAAAAAACAAAAAAAACCCCGTGATAATTAGGTACAATTATGCCCACATTCCATTTATATTTTATATATTTCTCCTCTCCATTATTTATTACTAAGGAAATGTGTATGAATATATGATCTTTATCCCTTACAGTTCCTTTCGTGTCCATCTGCCTCTATAGCTTACTCCCTACTTCAAGTCATAGTCCTCTGTTGTGACATCACAATCTGTTGCTATGGGAGTAACTGTGATATCACAAGCAGTGCTCTTTGACTTCAGGTAGGGAGAAAGCAGCAGGAATGGACACACTCTTCAGGAGGGCCAAGATCCTGTTTTCATACAAATGACCTCAGTAATAAATAATGGGAGGAGGACTACATCACTAATGGGAAATACAAGCTGGACTGTGTCTAAATATTACGTTTTGTTAAAGTTCTTCTGAACATTGTCATCAGCTCTTTAACCTTTTTCTGCAGACACAGTCTGGCCCCCTTCCTTGGATACAAGGGAAACCCAGTGAGAAGACGCCAAAAATAAATGGGTTGTAGCATTTATAACCACAAATGGAGACCAAACGACCCACTCACTGGTTGATTATTTAAGTACCTATTGACATTAGCTCATATACAGAAAACATAGACCAAAATTAGTCAACGTATCATAGTGTACACACAGGACACCAGAGAGTCAGAGAAAAGGGGCCAAAGAGAGGCCAGAGGCTTCCTATAAAGAAACTGTAGTGGTAAAAGTGATAAGGAATAACTAGAGAGGAAAAATTGTCTGCATGAATGAGGCACAGAGATCCATTCTAGCACAGCTTAGGACATTCAAGCATACACAAAAAGACCCTGATGAAGTGGTGAATACACTACAAAACGTTGATCGATTCTTGTGTATAATCAACTGGTGAGTAGGCTGTTTTGTCACCATTTGTGGTCATGACTTTGTTTGAGGTTTTTTATAGAGTCAGATTCCTCCCACCAGTATTATTTATGTCTTAGGTGTGAAGAGGGCCACACTGCCATTGTGTGTTTATTGTAGCATTTATACCCTCCTCGCTATCTCTTTCACTGGTGCCTTGATCGAGCAAGGCTGTGATGTCACTTCCCTGTACCACGGTTCATCTGACTGGCTGAAACCACTTCAGGCCTGGAATTTTGGGCGACGCATACCCTGTGATATTAACTGTCCTCTGTGTCTCAGGGACCCAACTTCTTCTTCTCAGAATATTTAGCATCTGAATGTACAGTATGTATTCAGATGCCACTGAGACAGCATGCCTCAGAGTCCTTTGTGGACTAATGAACTTATCCTCCTTCCAGGAAGCCAATACAATGAAAGTCCACACTACTTAAGAAACCCTGCTGGGTTACTGATAATCTCCCAAACAGGCCAGTTTTCTCACCTTTGATCATTGTCTCTTGGCCCCTGACTGCTACTGATGGTACTAGTATTTGGCAGAATATTTCAGACTACCAGTAAAAGTTGTCTGGTCATCACATACCCCCCTTTATTTTTATGAAGTTGCATATTTGTGAGGTCCACAAATAGCTACTTCATGTGGGCTATCTGCCCAAATGTTTACCCATACTGGTGAGACAGTCCATCTGCATTAGCATTTTGCACTCCACTGTGATGCTGTATGGTGAAATCTTAGTCGAGGAGGCTGATACTGCAGCACAACAGTTTGGCATCTTGTCCACTCCTTCTCTTCAACCATTACAATAGATTGTGGTGTGTGACCACTGTGAATGACTTTCCATACAGATGGGGCGCAATTTCTTGATTGCCCAGAAAATAGTTGACACTCCTTCTCAATGGCAGAGTAGTTCATTTCCCTCAGCAGCAGCCTCTGGCTAAGGGAAAACAACTGGCTTTTTTAACCTGTCCCTGGATCCTTAAGAAAGCACAGTTCCAGGCTCCTGCCACATGCATCTGTTTAAACAATAAACCCCAAATTGTAATGCGGGCTCGCCAGCAGTAGAACTTGGCATAGTGCCAGTTTCAGTTGCCGGAAAGCTATTTCACAGCACTCCATCCACTGTATCTTCTCTGGCAGCTTCTTGGGTGTGCTGTCTGTTAAAGGGGTTGCAATGGTACTATAATTTTTAACAAATTTGTAAACGTTCCCAGAAATGCACTCAAGTGCTTCTAAGTTTGTGGGGTGGGCCAATCCCAAACTGCCTCAACCCTAGCTGGCTCATGCCTGGTTTGACCAGTTCCACATGATGCCCCAAGTATGGCACTTCTGCCCTCCCATGTTGGCACTTTTCTAGCTTAATAGTCAGTCCTGCATCCAGTACTCTGGTCAGGACTTCCCTCACATGGGGGAGAGATGCTTGTCCCATGTCTGGCTAACTATGTCTCCATCATCCATGTAAGCTACAGCAAAGTGCCCAGCATCATTCTAGACCCATTCCTCATGTTGAAAGCATAGCAATAAATTCAAACAAACCGAATGGAGTGACAAATGCTGGTTTCTCATGAGCATTCACAGACAACTGCACTTGCCAGTATTCATTTGTCAAATCTATTGTAGTCAGATACCTAGCCCCTCTTAATCTGTCCAGTACCTCATCTGTCCTAGGTATGGGGTATGCGTCAGGTATTGTGGCCTCAGTTAACCATCTGCACTCGACAAAGAACCTGGTAGTTCCATCTTTCTTTGGAATCAGAATCACTAGGGCTGCCCAGGGGCTGCTGGATGGCTGGATCACTCCTAGGCCCAGCATTTCCTGTAGTTCTTCCTTTTTGTTCTTTTTATTGCCTCCAGCACCTGATACTGCCTTTGCCCTATGGCGTCTCTGCAGTGGTTTTCACCTCATGCACAGTGAGATCAGTGCACCCTGTGATGGCAGTAAAACATGGAGCAAAGTCCTTAAGTACTCCCCTCATCTGGATGCCTTACCTCGCACCATGCCGGTGACCCAGGTTTGGGAATGGACATTTGGGTGGAGGCCAGTGGTCAGTGTAGGCATTTGGGGTGACACGTTGTGGGTGGGTACCTCGAGATGCGGCGTGCTTATGCCTCCACGTCCATGTGTCTGAGGTAGGTGGCTGGGTTACAGGGAGAAAAATGAAAAACACCACAAAAACTACATACAGAAAAAAAAGTACTCCCCTCATCTGGTCTGCTTGTCTGGGTGTGAGCCCCTCAGACATCATCACAGCGCCCCAAGAGGCCTTTTCCTTACTCTCCTCTAGCATGTCCGAAACAGGCTCCTCCTGATCTCCATCTGCTGTTCTGCAAATCATAAGGACAGTGTCAGCATGGTCATAATAGGGTTTCATCATATTTACATGGAAAATCCACTGAGTGCACCTTCTACCAGACAACTCTATGACGTAATCCACGTCATTCACCTGGCATACGACCTCAGAGGGCCCCTCATATTGTGCCTGCAGGTCATTATGCCTCACTGGGGTGAGTACCATTGCCTTCTGCCCTATGGTGTATGATCAAGTTCTGGCCCTTTTATCATAAGTCTTTTGCTTCTGTTGCACTGAAGCTAAGTAATATTGAGCAAGACCCATGAACTCCTTAAGCTGGTCCCAGAAATGCAGGACATAGTCCACAGCAGACTCCTTCTGGGTGGCAACAGAGCCTTCCCACTCCTCTCTAACCAGATCTGGGGGTCCTCTGGGCCATCTAGCATACAAGACCTCAAAAGGTGAAAAGCCTAATGACTCCTGTAGGATTTCATGGTATGAGAACAGCAAGTGGGATAAGAATTTGTCCCAGTCCCTCAGCGTTCATTATAGAAACCAAATTTGGTGGGTTAAATGACCCACTGGCCACTGAAAAGGTGGGTTGTTCCATGAAAAATGTGGGCCATACGTGACATTTCTTAAAAATAAAAAAAAGCTAATTTTAGTTATGCAGAATGAGACTGATATTGAAAAATGACTGTTAGCATGTCACAGTATCATGACAAAGCAGTTTTGAACTGTACAGCAAGGGCATCAATGGGGAGGTCACTGTACGTATTAAAAATGAGTTTCATACATGAGGAAGCCAGGATAAATGAATTGCTAGCCTCACTGTTACATACTGGTCATTAAGTTGAATTAAGAAAACAAGAAATGCAGAAATACTGTAGAGTCCTCTGGAACTTCATTCAATTTGCCCCCTTGGCATTTATCTGCCCAGCAGCAGGGCAGACACGGCACACAATTTGAAAAGAGAATAAAAGAATTATTTAGCACTGGCACCAGAAGAAGAGCAGTGGGTTCATTAAATATAATTCTGTACGAGTGGGAAATTGTGTATAGCCTGGCTGCGGTGCTGAAATACTGCAGGTTGTATAAGAAGTTAACTATATCATTATTCATGAGGCATGTGAAGTCCTTGAAAATAAAATATACAAATAGAAGAATCAGAGTGGTTCGAACTATCACCGTATTTGACAGAATGAAGTCTACTGGAAACTTTGGCAGATTTCTCTGGGTAGCAATGCATCATGCACAAACATCATGTCTCTGACTCTGTCACATGAAGGTTTATGAGAAGTCAGAAGAAAAGTAGGGGCGTTTTTTACATGATGTGAGGTGGACAGCAGTTTACAAGAAAAGAACAAGAAGCCATCTCTGACTGTCTGTCATCAAGATCAGGCTTAGATAGCAGGGGAGGAGGTCTTAAATGTTCATGTCTGTCCACAATGTGGTAGAAAACTAGGCATTTTTGCCAGAAAAAAGCACTACAATTTAACTTACACTCTTATGAAAGATAAATCATTTTGGAAGAAGAGGGTCAGGCACTTTAAGAAAAATAGCCAACCGAGTTAGAGTCCTGGGATATCACAGATATTAGGTCGGTTACCCGGAAGAACAGAGAAATAACCAAGAATAGGTTTGCTTAATTAAATAAGGCATATCAAATGGATAAATAAAATTAGACTTTTTTTTTTGTATCACTGTCTTCTGCAGTAGTAAGTTAGTTTAGCACAGTGTACAGTCAGTTTAATTTTCTGCTCAAAAGTCAGTCAGTACAGTCCACATGCTGGAATAACCACCTTTGCTTTTTCTCCCTCCACATATTAACTGCAGAAATGAAATCAAAGTCAATCTGGCAAGGTCCCTCAATTGCAACAGTCAGCAGATCACAGACTCTAGTAGCAGACAGCCTATTTCTCATGCTAATTTTTACAATGTTATGGGCACTGAAGCCCCATTCACAATCTGCTCTATGGACTGGGGCAGTTAATGCCAATGCAGCCAACGTCAAAAGATTTGGGAAATCTGACATGTGATATCTGTTGATGAACTCCCCCCAAAGAGTTTGTATGTTGTCCCTTGAGTACCCCTCTCTCACAACAAGTGGCTTCAGCAGTTCCCATTCTGCTTTGGTGCGATCTGCATCCACAAGAGATGGTGCCACGGTCTCAAACTGTTTGTGTCTCTGCTCTTGACTGTAATGATCAAGCAGCATGTGAATTTGTTCATTTCCCTAGGTTTCAAGCTCATTTCTAGAAAGGCTGCTGACTGGCCTAAGACCCAGTACTCCAAAAGCAGCCAGCTTGTTTCTGTCATATCCTGGAAATCTGTCTTTTAAATTTGCAACCAACTGGTCAATTAAATGGTCCTCGATTGTAAGGTTTTTGCCTCCACTCAGTATGCGATGCCCCCTGAACACCAGCTGTCCCTCCTCATCTTCCTGGATATCCCTCTCCACTTCATGTAGGTACATTTTGTCCTTGGTTCCAGCTTTTATTTTTTCTAAATCAGAGAAGCACTTCTCCAAACTCACCTGGACCATAGTGATATCCATATCTCTTTTCTGAAACACTACACTACACTACACGTCAGTGTCAGTGGCTCAGTAGGTAGCACGCTCGCCTCTGAGGCTGGGAGATCAGAGGGCTGTGGGTTCAGTTCCCACATCTGGCGCTTGGGTTCATATCCCAATACTGACACTGTAGTGCAGCATGAGAAGGGTGCTGCACTTCTGAGGTGCCGTCTTTCGGATGAGACGTTAAACCGAGGTCCCATCTTCCTGGATTGGTGGTGGTTCAAGTGGATGTTAAAGATCCCATGGCATTTATCGAAAAGTGTAGGGGAATTTTTATTGCAAAAAGAAAATGAACATAACTGTTACAGAAAACAGAAAACAAGAACGAAAACACCATGACAAACATTTGTAAAGAGATTAATCTACAGGCATACCAAAAACTAAATTAACATCTCCAAATCAAACTGTACAAAGTTAACAAAAAGAAAGCATTACATCATCCTATTTCCAATTATACAATGTTAATCCACCCCTCTTTATTACTGTTCCATCAATCTTATAGATAAAGAAAATAATTATATAAACTAGCTCTCTGACCGGTTATTCCAAAAGTTGTAAAATACTGTCCTTCCATCTCTTTTTCCATTACTCCCAAGATAAACGTTCTTTATCAAATTGTGCTTGTGACTTGATCTCTTTCTCAATCATATCCACCTGTACATACGGGGAAATAACTTTTTGTTGAAGAACAAATTTACATCTTACTTGCCACATAAAAAACTTAATACAGGTGAAAATTAACCTGATAGTGCTGGGGTCCATACTTTGTACCAGTTGCACCTGCCCAATTATGACATCTTCATATGTAACAGTTTGCCACCCTTGATCCTGCCAGCGAGTTGCAATAATATTCCACACATCTCGTGCATAAGGACAGTGAATAAGGAAATGCTCCTGCGATTCGATAATTTGACCACATGACTCCCTAGGGCACATTTGTTCTTCCATTTTCTTATGCTTAGCATTTCCTTTTACTCCCAGTCCGCCATGAGCACATAATCAAAGCACATCCCACATCCTAGGTGGAGTCCTTGTATCAAGAAGAGAAGCCTCTATACCTGGATACAACACAGGCGAACATCTTTATACTCAACAGGTACCTGAAAACACTTTTCTTGTATAGTTCTATATAACAGTTTCCTATCAATAACACAAACTTGTGTTTTGGTTAAAGACTATTTTTTTAATTTCTCTACTGAAGGGGGTCACAAAAGTTGGCCAAGTAATTTTTAACCTGCCCACCAAGGGTCCCTGTTCCCATCTTTCCATTAATGGAACAATCCATGTTGCTGCCACCCATTTCCACTCTGCCTGGCCGGGTTTCATGAAGGATGTAAATGTATTAAATATAAAGATACTATGACAGTAACTAATAGGGTTAATTAAACGTAAACCTCCATATTTCAACTCTCTATACAACACTTCTTTCTTGATTGGATTCAATCTACTCCCCCATCTTAACTGAAAAGTCAAACTTAAAATAAACACATCACATGAACTAGGGGGTGGAAACACAGCACTTAAATAAGAGATTTGTGGCAAAAGAAACGTATGTACTCGAGAAACATTTTTCTTTTTCGTTTGCTGCCAAGTTTTCCACACCTGAACTTTCTGATTACATTGCTCCAGTTTTAATGACCAATTTACTTTTGCCATATCCAAATTACCAAATTTGACCCCAAAAATTTTTAGTTCTGCATTAGTCATGCAAATATTGCAAATTGTAGCAATTTGTTCTGTATCCCTGCTCAAGACATAACCACCACATTTGTGCCTATTCAGTGAGGAATCCGTAAGACTAGAATAATGCTGAACAGTATCCAATGCCATTTATGTTGACCTGATGTCTCCCACCAAAAGACACACATCATCTGCGTATGCTAAAATTTTAGTCAAATTTTGCACTCCTGGAACTGCAATACTTCGTATTGTTTGATTCTGCTGAATATGTTTTAGTAATGGATCCATGCAAAAAAATGTACAATAAACGGCTCATGGGGCATCCCTGTCGTACCCCTCGTAAGACTTGTACCATCCTCCCATTATGTCCATTTATGATAGGGAAAGTGGAGGCAATCCTATATAATTTTTGGATCCAATCAATAAACATTTTAGGCATTCCATAGGCTGCCCGAACTCGAGATAAATAGAGATGAGACACTTTGTCGAATGCTTTTTCTTGATCCAAGCTAACTAGATATCCTATTACTGTATTCTGATGTCCCAAAGAGACCATCTCCCATAATAGTAGTAAATTATCAGTAATATTCCTTCCCTTTATCGTACAAACCTAACTTTTATCAATCACCAGGGGGGCCACAAACCCCAATCTTTTAGCCAGAATTTTCATCAAGATTTTAGCATCTGTATTCATTAAACTCAAGGGTCTCCAGTTCTGGAGCTGCTGTCTGTCTCCTGCCTTGTAAATAAATAATTGAATCGTCTGATCAAATTGAGGAGCAATATCATGGTTATCCAAAAGTTGACTAAAAACCATCTCCAAGACATCCACCAGAGCATTCATAAATGTTTTATAAAATTCAGTAGTCAGGCCATCTGGGCCAGGGGTCATATTATTATTTAATGACTTTATTGTCTCAACAATTTCCTGCATTGTGAGAGGTACAACCATTTGGTCCAGATCTGCTTGTGGAATTTTTGGAACCTGACAGTAAGTTAACAATTCTTCAATCATAAAGTCAATGATAGGTGCGGCGGAATACATCTGCTCCATATACCTAGCCACCTCCTCCAAGATATCCTCCTTGGAAGTAACTTTTGTTCCTTGTAATGTACACAAAGAGTCCATCGTTCTTTGTTGTACTTTTACTCGGCAGCTATCAAAAATGTCTCCTGATATTCCTTTTCCTGGAGTACAGATCCTATGTTCATATAATAGGAATGATGCCCTGTCATACTGTAGTTCCACCATTTGCTGTTTAAGACAGGGAAGTTGTTCAGCATATTCTCCCAAACCTTCATTTAAGCATGACACACAACATTCATATATTGCCTTCTCAAAGTTAAATAATTGATGTATTTTTCCGTATGTTTTTTAAAAGAAAGAGACTGGAGTAGTACTTTCATATCTAGTTTTGTTTGTATCCACCACCTACTACTGCTGCCAGCCAGGCACCATACAGATTTTCTAGCCCGTAGTAACTCCACTACAGCTCTTATCAAGAATCAACATATTTAATTTCCATATCTCTTTCCCATGTATAATTATATCACCCATGGATAAAGTTACTTTTATCATTAAATAATCAGAAGTTTCAACTGGAACTACAAAAGCTCACTGGATATTAATATTAGATGAAACAAAAACATAGTCAATTCTGGTTGCCAACTTTGCTCTATAAAAAGTATAGCCTCCAGTATTATGCACTCGTCTATAAGCATCTACTAAACCCACTTGCTGAACCACCCATCCTAAGGTTCAAGAATCACAATATACTTTTGTGTGTTTTGCACCCGAGTTCTGTGATAACACACAATTAAAATCTCCCGCCCACACTAACACCTGTGAAGTAAATAAATATGGTTTTACACACTGAAATATATCTACTCTGTCTTTTGTTGTTTGAGGTGCATACAAATTTAACAAACGCCATTGCTGCCCATGATTTACCAAAGTCAAGCAGCATTACTCTCCCTGGACAGACGTCCACAACTTTTGAAATGCAGTAATCCTATCCAGAAAATAAACCCCCAACCCCTCCACACCGTTCCAGTGTCAAGGAATAGAAGGGCGGACCCCAGCACCATAACTTCTTAGCTTGCTCTATGTCATTTACAGTATACAATCTGATATCCTGTAAGCATGCAATGTCCACTTTATTATCACAGAGCTTTGTAAATGTAAGAAGACGACGCTTCCAATTTTTTATACTATTAGTATTCAATGCAGCAATAGTATAAGAAGGTTGTGCTGTCATAAAAAGCAGTAGACAGGCCACATGTTAACACCAGTAAAGTTCAGTACTTTGATAAACTTTATCAAGTTCCAGTTTGTTTTCCAAGATGAGCACTATGTCGAGGTGCAGCATCAGATTGTATTTTTTTTCTTGTTCTCACAGCAGTAACCTTAGCTGAGAAATTTTCTACATCTGAATCTGATGAATGTCCTTTTAAAGATAAAAAAGTTGAAGAGGATTCAGAATCATCTCCAAGATCAGAATCTGGAGTTTGTAATACCTCAAAGGCATTAGACAAGGGTACTGGTAAAATATCTTTCCCCGATTTAGGCAGCTTCACCCTTGGATTCATTGTTTTCATAGATCTTTTTTTGGAAGTTACCACAGTAGATTCAGGTGGTAACATATCATGAGGTAATTCTTCAGTAACATGCAACACAGGTTCCGTGGAAGGTTCTATGTCTTTAACAACCTCCACATCCATCTCTGTAGGTATGGGATTAAAATCTTCATCCATAATCTCAGATTCTACAGTCTCAGAAATAGAAGCCTGTTCTGCAGGGAAGGGGGGTATCGTGGTCTCCAAAGGGGGAACTGCAGTAGTAGTGGGATCAGCCCCTAAATCGTTTGTGGATTCTGTCTTCTCAGCCACCAAATGTTGTGCTCGGACTCTCTGCTGAGTCTCAATACTTATTTTTTGGCCTTTTTCAATAAGTAGTTCTTAGTGTGGTCTATCTGTTCTGTTATGTGCTGCCCATTCACATGAATGATAGACATGCTCCTGTTGTCCACAGAGATTACATCGGGAGTCATTCACACAATCAATACTAGTATGACCAATTTCCAGACACAAATAGCATTTTTACTCTGTTGCAAGCATTACTGATATGAATATGGGATCCACATCTAAAATAAGTCTTTGGTTGTCCTTGATAAAAACAGTGACCTCTTTCTGTGCCCAAAAAGAAAGCACTTGGTAAATGTTGTGTACCATGTAAACCAGTATGTAGACTTACTTTAAATTTCCAACCTCCCGTCCAAAGATGTTCTTCATCTAATATTGGGGAAAGTTCTCCTAGTAGATCACATCGTTTTTGTAGCCAGTATTGTACATCAGATACAGCAACGCCTTTGTTCCGAAAAAGAACAGTAATCTGTTTGATCTGAGGCTTTGTCAGTGGGATAGCTCGGAACGGGATCCATAAGGCCAAATGGCGTTTTTTCATAAGCAGACCAGAAATTATCTAAACCCATAGGGGATTTAAAACTAATATCAAAGACAGAATCACCAGAAGCATGGATCAGGGCATAAATTTCATTTGAAAAGAACCTCAAAGATTCTTTCAAAAATGTTTTTCCCATGTAAATTCTGTCAGGAGGGTGGGCCAGTCCTCCCTGATACTGTAAACATACAGCATTTTTCCTCTGAGCCAGTATTATACCTGAAAAGGTGACATCTTTTCTTCGAAATTGTCTTCATAATTTTGATGGATCTAGCTGGGGTGTTGTCTGTCTCTGTGGAGAGTAGGTTCCACACTATCACTCCACAGGGTTGGTGCCTCTTCATGTAAATTATATCCAACCTCCCACCTGGAGAAAGCCTGAACATCTACAGGAGTTTTGTTAGCATTTTCTGTGCAAGGGTGAACAATAAGTGGAACTGTATGAGTATTTCCATAGCTACAGGGTCAACATCTTCCAACCCCTCTTTTGTGTTTTGGGTCATATCATCCATAGGGTCAGGCGTCCAACCCCCCCTTCGGAATCCAACCAGCATTTTGTAAAGCAGTGTCTACTGAACAGTTAATAACTTCATCCTGTTCCACATCTAATCCTTCTCTGGTTTGTCCATTTTGTAAATCTTTTAACACAGTATGTAAATCTGAAGACTCAGCCTTTGTATCAGTAGAAATCTCATTATCTATATTTATACATGGTTCAAAATTATTTTGTACAGTTAGAATATCATGGCCATCAGCAATAGTACTCACCGCCACAGAGTCTAATACTGTAGAGGTTTGTGTTACATCTTGGTTAGCTGCTGCACCGCCTGGCGCAAATGCAGTATTATCAGATTTTACCTGAGGTATTGTCCTGTCACTTGTAAGACGTTGACTCATGCCTTCAGCATAAATATCCTTTTCTTTACTTGCATCAGCACTTGCACCAGGAGACTGCACTTCACGAGGTGCTGCATTTTTTTCCACCGATCCTCTCCCCGTAGTAGACAGCACCTGTAAAAGGCGCAACTGTTGTTCTTCACTCAGAGCTTGTACAAAGGCAATTTCGTGCAGTAGCCCAGCCACAATCAATTCTGTAGATCTTTCAGCACTCAGTCTGACATCCAACTCTGCTTCATGTGTATCCATTGCCTATGTAATCATCATGTTTCCAGAAACAGTAGCTGCTGCATGGTTTATTTCCAATAAAACAGTCTCTTGCAATATGAGGCCAGGGGAGGAGGCCATCTCCCTTGCCACATCAACACTTTCTGCTACACTTCTGTCCGACTCCAAAATAAGCTCCTCCACTCCACAAGAAGTCAAGCCCCCTGCTGGTAGAGTAGGGGAATTTTTTATTTGAAGACAGACCATACATCAGAAAAAAATACATATAACCATCCAGAAATAAAAGGATAAGGAAAACACAGTTCAATCAGGTAAAAAAGTCAGCTTCAATTTTCTTTTTGTTGTTAGAAAAAAAAAAAAAAACTCTATCAGAAATTGTAGTTAATAAAATAAAAATATAATATCAAAGAAATTCAAGTAAGCCAGTTAATGTGTTTCCAAAAATTTAGAAATACGTGGCTATCTAATGATTTTTGCTCCAAAATCTTTTGTTTAACTAAAGCTTGTTCAATACGTTTTAGCACAACAATATTTGGAAGAATAGTATGCTGCAAAGAAAACTGACATCTTGCTTGCCATAAGTAATATTTAATACAGGCAAAAATCAAAGTAAGTGTACTTGGATGGTACCTCCCTAAAAAAACAGAATAATCCCCTAAAATAAGACTCTGATATGAAATGTGGTGTATAATACCCCATTGCCACCGTGAGGCCAAATCTGACCAGAATGTAACAGTATGAGGACATAACAGAAAAAAAGGTTCCTGAGTTTCTACTTGATCAATACATTCAGGTCGAATGTAAAGTCTATCAGTAATGGGTTTATGCTTCAAGTTTCCCCGGACACTCAATTTACCATGGCAGCTGAGCCACTGAATATCCCACATTTGGGGCGGCACCCTATGATCCATTAAAAGGCGTAAAGCCCGAGAGAGCTTAGTAGGAACACAAAAAGGAAAATCTATTTGAACATAGAAAACATTACCTATCAGTTCAGCACAAAATTCTTTCCGGGAAACCTCATGTAATTGTGCTTTACCCATTTTCCATTCCCCAAGTTTCCGCACTGCTGAGTCTGCATATGAAGGTGCAGCACATTTCAAGTTTTGTTTTTGTATACCCCACCTTCCCATTGGGCCAAAAATGGATAAATTAAAAGCTGGGTCCATGCAGACCATGGGTGGTCCTGAGGCAGGATTTTAGCTTGAAATGAGGCTATCATAAAAAAGGAGTTAAAAAAACTAAAGGATTTATCATCCCCAAACCTCCTTAACAGACTTTTAAATATGTGAAAGCCCATTTGATGTGATTTAACTGGCTGTCCCATATCATTTGAAAAAACAGCTATACAGTCTTGTTTCCAAAGAAATTGGGACCGGAAAAACAGAACAAACATGTAAAAAGACTGGTAACAGAAATTTCTTTATCACCATCACCCCTTTTTTTTTTTGAAAAACCCCAGGCTTTCCATTGCTGTACCTTATTTTCTCCAACAACTAGATATTTTTCCCAATTCAAAAGAGCCAGGTCCCCACCCACAAAATGGAGTCCTAAAATTTTAAGGGAATTAGTAACTAGAATGCCTCCAATATCACTAACTGTTGGGGTCCTGCCTACAGCCATGCACCCACATTTGTCATAATTTAACACAGTTCCATTTAAATCCAAGAAATGTTCAATAACCCTTATCGCCTCAACCCCTGATTGGACATCTGCTATCAATAAACATAAATCATCTGCATATGCCGAGATTTTTTGGGCCGGTATGGTATAAGATGGAGTCAAACCCTGAATAATTCTATTATGTTCAATTTCTCTTAAAAGGGGATCTAACACAAAAAGAGTATAACAGTGGGCTAATAGGATATCCTTGTCTAACGCCCCATGTTAATTCAATCTCTTTTCCTAAAAGATTATTAATCAAAGGACAGGAATGCGCTTGAGAGTATAATATACCAATATAATTAATAAAGGGTCGAGGAATCCCATATTTTTCTAAAACTTGAAAAGGAAAAGAATGAGAAACTTTATCAAATGCTTTTGACTGATCAAGCGCTAAAATAAAACCTGATAATTTATTTTGATCACCAAATTCACAAACATCTCTAAGAAATTTTAGATTTTGCTGAATAGAACGATTGGGAATAGCGCAAGTCTGTGCTGGGTGGAGCACCCCTCGTGCAACGATTTGAAGCCTCTTACACAGTAAAGTAGAAAGAATCTTGTAGTCTGTGTTCAGCAGACTGATCGGTCTCCAATTTCCCAAATCTGTAATATCCCCTTTTTTATGTATAAAAGTTAGAAGTGCTAGATTAAACTATGTATTCATAAAGCCAAACTGTAAAATATCATTATAAACTGCAGCTAAAATTACACTCATGTCCTCTTTAAAGGTTTTATAAAATTTGTTTGTAAGCCCATCTGTCCCTGGTGAAACCCCTGTTCGAAGAGTGTTAATAACTGCTAGAACTTCTGAAGGAGAAATAGGTTCTTGCAATGTATCTGCTTCCACCTGGGAGATTTGGGGAACCGGGAAATGAAGAACATCCTCCCACAAGGCCGTCAGAGTAAACCTAGTACTAAAAACCGAGGATACATGTTGTTCCACAATGTCTAGCATTTCTGCTATTGACGTCTTCATCTGGCCTGTAGAATTACGGAGACCAGTCATAAGATTTTTATCCAGTTTTTGTTTACATGCAATATATGGATCAGGGTTCCCCACTCTCTGAAAATATAGGGCGGTGGCAATGGTGATCGGGTCAAATGGTGCGTTATTTTTTGGGACCTCCTATATGCACTGTACATGTGCATAAGTAGCTTTTAAGTAACATAGTGTGCTGGTATTAAATGGGTAGTATTGCAATAAAGGATGTCAATAAAAGACAATTTTGGAGGATTTTATAAAAAAATGGATAAAAATATAGGGTGGTGGCAAAAAAAATATAGGGTGGTGGTAAAAAATATAGAGCGGTGGTAAAAAATATAGGGTGGTGGCCCACCGCCCTAAAACAATGAATGGGGAACACTGTGGATCTTTAAAAGGTTGTTGTTGAGTACCAAATGTTAATTCTGCATGGATAGATACTGCCCTCTCATATTGATAGTGTTTCATTTTTTTCTGTATAACCCCTAATTGTGTTTGGACTTCTAAATCCGCCACCCGAGGATTAGACAGTAATTTATAATATTGATTCCTATAACCTAAATATTGTAAATAATCAGATGAACCTTTTTTCCTACCATAAGAGATAAAGAAATCCTTAATAGCTAGCTTGGTATCTGCCCACCAGGATACCCAATGATCAAAAAAGTCAGCAACAGATTTTCTAAGATTCAGAAAAAAACGAAGCTGGTCTAGGAAAAGGACATCATACAATAGCCGTGAATTTAACTTCCATCGTCTATTGATAGCAGGGAAAATAGTAGGAATCTGATGAAATCCTACAATACAATACAGAAAACTGTGGTCTGAAAAATCACAATGTTGTACAGAACAATCTTGGGTTACTAAATACTGAGAAAGGAAAAGGTAATCAATCCTAGTTTGAAAGAAAGCCCTTCTATAGGTAAAACCATCTGACGCATGAAGCCCCCCCCATAGGCATCCCTCATATTAGCCACGGCCACTGTTTGAGAAAGTGCATGTGAGTCACAACACGTTTTCTGCTGTATATTATTCTTTATACGGACATCCAGACTACAATTCATATCACCTCCCCAAACCACATGCTTGGAAGTGAAAAGATAAGGTTTGATCTGCTGAAACAAATCAATCCTCGCAGTTTTTATTTGGGGTGCACAGGTATTAATTAGTCTAAGACAAAACCCATGAAAAAAAACAGTCCAGAAGTAAAGCTCTACCTGGCAAAATATCCACCAGCCTCGTACCTTGCACTGAGGGATGAGAAAAAAGAATTCCTATCCCATCTGCTGCATCTGAACCAAAGGACCAAAAGAGCCCCCACCAGGACTTTTTAACTTGAGCCACCTCAGCTAAGGAAGATAAGTGTGTTTCCTGCACAAATATATCTACCTACCTGTAAATCCCTGCACTGCTGAAAACAAAGTAAATGACTCTTGTAGTTTTTTATACTACAGCAGTTAATAGATATCATCTTTAAGCAGGCCATAAAGAATAAAATGCTGAGCTTCAAGGTTTATCTTGTTTTCGTTTTTTCCCTTTCTTTTTTTTGACATCTAAGAGGTCCCTTCCACCCTCATCATCCACCTCCATCTCTGAATTTCCCTCAGATCTTGTTATATCTGGGCCTAAATCCCCCTCCATGTCTGCTAAGAGATGAAAGGAATTTTGAGTAGAGCAAGCCTCCACCACTCATTTATGGTGACTACTTGTCCGAGTAACCCTTCTAGGGGTTTGAAAGTCAAAGTCCTGAGAAGCTACCACTAATAGGCTCTCCGGGGGGGGGGGGGTTGCAAGACTGGCAAGATAGATCCCCTACTAAGAGGAGAATCCTCAGATGAAACCATTGCCTGGTTTTGAATAGAGGGTTCTGGTTGCCCAGTTGCTTCAACTGCAGGTTGCTGTTTATCAGGGAACTGATCCTGAGCCCTGTCCCTTCCAGGCTGGTTTGTAAAGTCCATGTTCCTGTGTGCGGGAGTGGCTGACTGAGGTTTGTATCTACCTTGGGCCTGGTTTATTAACTCCTCCTTATTCGGGCCACCCTGCCTATTCTGGCCTGCCCATGGGCATTGGTGATGTGCATGACCTGCTTCATCCCATAGATTACATTTAAAAACATTCCGACAAACTTCACTATCATGATCAAATTCCCCACAAAGTGCGCATTTCACTTTATCACACGCACTACTTAAATGACGGTGACTACCACAATGATAGCAGGCCTTAGGTTGACCAGGGTAGAAACAAACCCCCCTGTCTTTACCCAAAAAGAAGCTATTTGGGACATGCATAACTTCATTATTTGTAATATGTAATTTAACTTTAAAGCGCCAGGCCCCATCCAGATCCCCTCTGTATCCAGTATGGGTTTAGTGGGGCCCAAAACTGTACATTTATTTTCCAACCAGTACTGAATATCCCCTACATTTACCCCCTCATTTCTAAGCATGACGTTGATAGTTTTGAATAAAGGTTTAGTAATTGGTATAGCCCAGAAAGGTAACCACAAGGGCAAGGATTTACAACACTCATATTTTTGCCAAAATTCATCTAATCCCGAAAATTGTTTAAAACTGATATCGAACTTATCTTCCCCCCGAATATTAATCAAAGGCATAAAAGTCCGTCGACAAAAAATGCATGGAGTCCATCAATAACTTTCTTGCAACATACACCCTGTCAGGGTGTTCAGGTAACCCTCCTCTATACCTCAGCTGGACTGCATTTCTTCTCGGGGCTTGTTCTAATTTATTATTTTTAAATAAGTCAGAGAAGCATGGGCCCTTTCTTGAATTCTGACCCCTAGGTGACTGTAGGGGAGCATGCAATTTCTGACCGCCAGATAAGGGGGCAGCCTCTGAGTCAATCTCCGGTTCTACTGTATCAATATTGTCCCCAAAAGACAAAGTCTGACCTGAAGGAGCAGTTTTGCAGTGATCCTGGGAAACCGTCTGTGATGGCCCTGATCCATCTGGTGAAAACGTCAGCCAATTCGGGTCCGGAACCCACCGACCATCCGGCTGCTTTATCCAGCCTGCCTGAGACAAGGCAGACTCCTTACACCATACAGTGGTCGTTTTTCTTCAGCCGACCGCCCAGCTCTAGAGCTCCTCGCTGCCTCCGAGAACGCTGACACTTCTGCATTCCCTGTGTCAGCTGTAGTGATGACGGTATGCACGTCAGCCGCCTTGTCATTCACCCTCCTGGCTGCTTCTGTGCAGCTTGCAACCTCAGGCATAATGCTCGCTGAAACTTCCAAACCTCCAATCTTTTCCACTTCTGATGCCATATGCATATGCTCTGTAGATGAAAAATTCCTCCCAACTGCACGCTTAGTCACCTGCAGATCTCCAGAGTTCTCCAATGTCAACAACGTTGTATCAAGCAAAGCCCGACTTTCAGACTCATTCCAGGCATCCTTCAGAGCTTCGGTCTGCACGTCCTGCTCCTTCTCACTCTCACCATTGTCTGCCATCATCTCAGAATGACAAAATGCCCTCTGCTGTCTCCAGCAGAGTAGGGGAATTTCCCCGGTGTCCTGGCCAAATTTCCCTCATTCACTAAAAATACCACCAACAGCTTAATCTGATTAAATTTCAGTTGCTTACCATCTGTATCCCCTTCCCACCGATTGCCCCTGAAAAAGGGACTTCTAGGCCCAGTGGGCTTACTGGGTCAACAAAATTCAAACAAACAAACTAAGCTGTGTAATTACAGTAAGTACATCCATTAACATATAGGTTGTCATAATAAAGTCATATTTTGATATTTTTAAGGCACAACCTTTTGCTCTAGCATCTGTCTCATTGCAAAAACAAGTGAGAAGGGATTCAAGGGTGTAATGAACGGTCTCAACTGCTTTGTAAACTGCTATCCACCTCACATCTTGGACTTCCTTCACTTTTAGAATTGGTTCCTCTGGCATTTCTTGTATTTGTTTTAGTTTGTCAACTCTTTTTGCTGATCTTTTAAAATAGTAGAAAATACCAGTTAGCACCTCTTGGTATTCTTTTAGGTAAGGGACAGAGTCTGCAGCTTGTGAACTACATAACGCAACCCTATGAGCAACACAGTGTATATTTACTAGCATTGGGTTTTCACAAAGCATGTGCCCAGTTACTCCCTCCTCCGTCCTGTCATAACCTTTGCTCCGTCACTTCCCAGCCCCATCACTTTAGCCATGCTAATTTTTTCTGCTGGAGAGGAATTGCTTTAATTCTTTACCTATCCCTGCTCCAGTGGCACTGGAGATCTGTAGATTTTCTAGGAAATGAGTAGATGGAACAAAACTTTCAGGGATCAAGCACCCTAGAACACAATACCAGTTTTTTGGCGATAGTGATGTCTGTGCTCTCATCACAAATTAATGTGACGTATGGGTTATTTTCTAATTTTTTACTTGTCTCCTGCCGTATTACCAAGGCTATGCATTCTAGGATGTCATTGGCTGTAGTTTCTGATGAATAAGAGGAATTTTAGGAATTTTTTGTTTGTCAACAAAAGGACAATCTAAAGTACACAAAAATTCCATTAAACTAGTGTATTTATGAATTGGCAAGTTTTCTTTAGCCATCCAGTAAACGCTTTTTTTATGGCCACTAGAACAGCTTGTTCTTTTTCAGTAATAGCTTTTCTGAATGCTTGCTGCAAATCTCCCTGCATATTTTCTGCCACCATAGCATCCTTGTGGTCTGCCGAGTCAGCATGCCTAGTTAGGGTGCTTGTCCTGAAATTGGCAGTGCCAGCAGTCGGTGTATTTTGTTTCTTTCTACTGATGCACACAGCACACGACATTAAATTTTTCTCTGAATTATATCTCAACCACCTATACATAGAGCGTCAGTGGGCCTGAAAATTATGTTTACTAGCTACAACGGTCTGAGAGGGGGAGGAGGAGGAGGAACTGGGTTGTTCACAAGCAGCAAAGTCCATTTGTGAGTGGTTGGCACTGTTCACTTCAGACAACACAGGCTCCTCTGAGGACTGAACCAGTGCCTGCTCACATTCACTAGTAGCTGTAGCATATTTATTAGAAGACCCAGATGCAATACAGTCTCTTTTAGGTGCAGGTGTAAAGAAATTTTTAATTTGAACATGTTTCTTCGTCATGATGATTTAAGCAATGAAGAACTAAAAGTCTCCTTATATCTTGTAGTCTGCAAATATTTTAAGGATAATTTCCTTCAAATTAACTTAAGTGTCTGTCACTTGACTGATATCTGTTATTTGTTGTGATTTATGTATGTACGTATGTAATAAAAACAACAAAATTAAGTCTACTTCTGTGTCTTGTGTTTTTTTCTTTTATACAACCACCTCAGAGTATGAACACAACAAAAGATCAGAAGTGACAGTCTGGACAAGAGAGAGTCCACAGACAAATTCTGACCCTCACAGTACGTTGACTGACTCTGTGTTAGTGAACAGTAGAGAGACAGCCTGTCCACAGAATAGTTTCTGCAGATCTGCTTCACACCCTCTTTAATTCCCTCAGTATTTTTTTTATTTTATTTAATAAGACACTGACTTGTACAATCTGTGGTCTCACTGACTTACCCCTAGTGCTGTCTGCTATCTGAACAATAGACAGTCAGTGCCTCTCCACTAAACAGTTTCTGCACGTCTGCTGCCTCACAATCTTTAATTGTGGGGGATAATCTCTGAGGCACTCCACATTCATGACATCATGGGTTGTGTACACCGGATAGGTTGCTTGATGCACATGTTAATTTGAAGCAAGTCCACCCCCCTTCTCTTGGGAGTCAGCTTACCTCAGGTCAGTTCTAGATGTGCATCCGATGAGGTTGCAGCACACTAAACCTCCAACAACATTAATTTGAATCTACAGGCTAAGGCAAGCCTCAGAATACTTGTGTGTGTGTGTGTGTGTATAGAGATATATATATATATATATATATATATATATATATATATATATACCAACAGACTATAACAGGCAAAAAAAGAAAACTAATGCATGATATGTTATTCCTGCGTCTATTAACATCGGTTTACAAGGGTATATAGAACAGTACAAGTTTACAGTGAAAGGTGATTGTCTACCTGGAAACCCCTGCTAGCGGTCCCAAGTAGAACGCTACTACCTTAAAATATGAAGAGATTGACTACCTGGAAACCCCTACTAGCGGTCCCAGGAGTTACATATATTACCTACAAGAGTACAAGCCCACTATGTTTAGAGTTTGACTACCTGGAAACCCCTGCTAGCGGTCCAGGAGCAAACATCCAAACAAAAAATATACATAGCCTCATGAGACTGATGCTCCCTACCAGCGAGCTCATCACCAGTCTAAAATGACCAATCCATAAAGGTTCATACTCAGAATAAGACAAATAGCAACCTGACACCCCTTCTAGCAGTGTCTGAGTGTTGTACAGTAATCCTACCTTCACTCAGAGTCTCTTATATCATGTGGCATAGCAATGACAAAAATGCACCCAGCTCCATCGTCCTGGCCACTCTCCAATCGAAAGTCAACCAAATCGCAGCCCCCTCGATACTTCCATCTATCAGGGTGAGTTATTACCTCTACAGACCAACATGGAGCCTACCAAAATGTTTTTTTTATGGCTCCCAGGTCCGCAGAGGCTCTCATACAGCTAGCCTTTCTTCTGCCCTTCTCTTCCGGGCTGAAATTTCATGCAGCGAGTGAGCTGCTTTCTGATTGACTCACAACGATTATGAGACTCCTGCCGCCATCTTGTTGAGGGGCAAAATAGCGAGATCTCACCATGGCGGAGATCTCGCGCTACATAATGCTGGAATCCATCTACCAAGCTACAGCAAGCACTACTAGGCACAAGCACCTTCCCCTCTATCTAATCCTAGCGCTAGTGCTTCTCGGACTGCAAATTTTCAATGCTGCAGATCTACCTGACATATAGCCACTCCTGCTCACAAGTGCCCCACTGACTGCAGATTACAACTAGGCATATTAACATGGCACCTTCCCATTTAAAGGGACACTGCTGCATATTTACATAGGGCATTAATACCCAGTACTGCAATCATGGCCACAGCTACTTAAAGAGACAGCAATATACAGTATACTGAATACCTGCAATATAGATATATTTACTTCACTGTATAAAAATATTTAGCAGATGACAAGTTCACATATCTGATCTGTGCCATATCCTCCACAGATCATTATGGCAAAGAAGAAAGCCTGCAGACATTGTAATGTACCTCTGCCTCCACAACAACTGGGTCGTCTCTGCGCTACATGTGTGGAGGACAACCCTTCCCCTATTAACACTCAGGATTAAGGGGAAGGACCCAGTGGACTACAAAATAACACCAATAAAGGCAAACATAATAAAGACCACAATCCAGATAGCAATTCTATAATGATGCAGAACAACCAACTGATGTTGGCGCAGCAAGAAGTCTTAGCTGCCACACTAGCCAGACTCAATGAACTCTCAGCACTTCAATCACCCAATTCCCCACCAGCAAAAAAGAGGGCCACTGGGATTCACAATAAACCCACCAGCTCCTTAACTACAGAGGTAAAATGCACCCAAACGATACGGAACAGGTGTTTGAAGAAGAGGGCGAACTGGACTCAGAACCCCAGACCCTCACTGCAAAATGGTGCTTTCCTTACCAAATTCCAGCTCTAGTCAGAAATATCATGATTACAGTGGGGGTTCGAAATACCAACCCCAGCACCCACATCTAAACTGATTCCCTCACTACAACCACAATCAAAGCAAGAGGATGCATTCCCAGTATGCAAAGCCATAGAAGAGGTAGTACTAAAGGAATGGGGCTCCACAGAACCAGCTCGCATACCAGAGCACAGGTCGTGGGATAGAATGTACCCGCTGCAAGCAGACAAATTAGCCTTATGGTGCACACCACCAACAACAGACCCTCAGATAGCCTCACTCAACAAGAAGACAGTACTACCCACAGAATCCAACTCAGGGCTCAAAGACCCTATTGACAGAAAACTAGAAGACCTACTTAAGAAAAATGCAGAGCTGGCAGGACTGGGAACAAGGGCTGCCTCTACAGCTATCTATGCCACAAGGGCACAGTTAACATGGCTGCAAGAGGTCATAAAAACCTTACCACCTAAATCTACGGAGGCAGCACTACTAGAGAATGCAATACTATCAACTAAATACCTAGCCAACATCGGAGTTGATTCCCTCAAAATTCATTCCAGATCAGCCATCCTAACCAACAGAGCACGGTGAGCTCTGTGGTAGAAACTATGGGACGCAGACAGGGAATCCAAAGCGACACTCCAAAAACTCACGTTTAAAGGAAATCTACTTTTTGTTGAAGGTCTGGAAAAATACCTCAAGGGGAAAGAAGAGGGAAAAGCACTATCCAAGGATAGTACAAGACATGCTTATCTACCCACCAGGCATAGATTTTGTACACAGTCGTCATTTTGAGACTAAAGGAGAGGCAACACCTGCTACAGAGGTTCAAGCTTCAGGCAACACTGTATGCCCTCATACCAACACACGAAATTCAGAGTCAGAGGATCTGCCCCCTAGAGGCTGAGGCAGCCAATATACACGAAGGCACCACTCCAGACCATGACTATCGCTACTAAACACTATCCAAGACTCCCCCAGTATGTACAAAAATGAAAATTACGTACCTACCGTAATTATGATCTTTCTGTGTATCTTCACCATTCATCACAGATGGGTATCTGGCCTGAGGTCAGGACCCCACGGGAGCTTTTTTTTTTTTTAGGGTAGGCGGAGCTGACACACCATCGGCGCCACCCTCAGGGCTGACGCACTGTGTGGCACTTGCGGGTTGGCCGTTAGGCTGTGTCTACTCCGCCTGCCTGCCAGTTCTGAGTCGCCGGAGAGGTAAGAGGAAGGGAGCGGAGGGTTGGATAAGAGAGTCCAAGGGATAGAAAAAGGAAAAGATATATGAACTAAAAGGAGAAATAATGACTGGGAGGACAGAAAAGAAAGAGGTTAGAAACTAAAGGGGATTGGGAGGGGCCCTAATCTCTGGAAGCGGAAGAAGGGGGGGAGGGTGGGTAAAGAATTTAGGAGAGGGAGAAGGATAAGCTATCCCAGACCCTGGTCCGTCTCCAGATTGTATAGGAACTGCAAGGGGTAGCAAAGCTTTCTGCCAGAATTCAAGGCACAGAATAACTGGCAAACACTCCAGATAAGCAGAGTTGGCTATTCTGGGAGAAGGACAGGATACAGGGATTCAGCACCCTCTCAAGGAAAGATTTTTGGTGAAAAAAAGGGTTTTTTTTTGTTTGTTTGTTTGTTTTTTTTAGGAAAAACTAGGTTGGATGGAAACAGAGAGGAGGAGAGAAGGAGGGCAACTACCAACTCCCACCCCAGAGGGGTGGAGTTAAGGTACTGGAGAAGGAGTGCCGCTCGAGCTATCCACTCTTCCTGGAAAAACACTCCCCTGTGTGTCCCTATTTTACCCCACTCCTAAGAAGGACAGGGGGAGACACAGAGAAGGAGGGGGATCCAGAGACTGAGGCCCCAGGGGGATGGAGGGTGGGGTTGTGATGAATGGTGAAGAAACACAGAAAGATCATAATTATGGTAGGTACATAATTTTCATATCTTATCTGTGTCAGTCTTCACCATTCATCACAGATGGGGAGTACTGAGCCCCCGAAGGGGGCTTTCACACCCTAAGGGACAAGGTCCCTAGCCCCTCAGTGGGTGACACACTAAGGGAACCTTCAGGGCCTGGAGAGGCCCGAGAGTGGGGAGAGAGGGACGGAGTCCCCCCAGAGGGGGAAGGAAGTTGCCCCGACAAGCGCCATCTCACTCTTCGGGAGAAGAGGTAGGTTCCCTGGTGGGCGGAGTTAATCATCCTACGCCGGGCCAAGGGTGACAACCAGGAAAGACGTAGCCATGCCATCCGCCTAGTGCAGATCACTGTCCCTACGACCCTGGTAGCTACCTCGTTGGCATCAAAGGATGCCCTCACTTGGTGCCTTGCTAGCTCCAGGCCACGCGCAGAGAGTGCAATGGCTTGTCTGGTTTGCTTCGTGTCAGACAATGAGGCTAGGAGCTGACCTAGCCTGGACCACAAGAACCTGTCGTAGGTTGCATAGTGGGCCTGATGTGCAGAGATAGAGAGAAGTAACCGTGCCAAGTAGAAAGTCTTCCTACCCCAGAAATCAAAATTCAAGGAGTCTTGATCTGGGGGCCGGTCACGGTGAAGAGCTCGAAGCCCATCAGGAGTATCCAACTGCATCAATCCAGACTGTGGATGAGGCATGGAACCTGGAGACTCTGGGGGTGCGCAACACCTCTGGCTGAAATCCCTTGGGGCAGGAACTCCGGAGAAGGGCCTCTGCCAGGAACGCAACAATGCCTCCCGAAAGGGAGCCGGCCAGGGCGGCACCACAAGGGTGGCCTCGCCAAAATCACCTAGAAAGGTGTGTGCCAAGTGTTCAGGATTGCTAGTAGTGGAAGGAGTAAGGTGCAGATCCTCCAACATCCTCACAAGGAATCGCTAATACTCAGAGAGATCAGCAGCCAGAGAGATGTGGACAGAGGGTTCCTCTCCCCCTGAAAAGGGGGATGAGGAGCTGGAGGTCACAGTCTGTTCAGTGGGTGGCTGCAATGGGGAGGTTGAAAAACCTGGCTGTTCATTGCCCTAACGTAAGCAGGGAACCGAGCAGCCACCGCTCTGAACTGCTCCCAGGTGAGAGGCCCGCTAGGACCGAGGATGCCTGGGAGCGCAGGAGAGTGTGGCAGAGGGGTGGTGACAGAGCCGAGAAGAGATGTCGGCTGACCTCCACCTGGGCTAAGGAGCGGACCGTGGGCACCCGCGGAGGAAGGTGCCCCGGAAGACCCCACAGCTGACAGCTGAACAACCACATCGGTCCTGCCTTGGCTGCGCCCGAAAGAATCCTCCCTGTGAGGCGATCGGGGCGGTATAGGTCCAGAAGGACGGTCCCCTGCCTCAAAAGAATGGGACTCTCTCAAAGAGACTGAGGAGGAAGAGCGGAGATCCGCGCTACGGCTTCTCCCAGGGCCTGGGTGGACCCCAGAAAAAGGCTGACTCGCCGACCCCACACCCCTCGGAGTCCGAAAGAGCCCTTCTCCTCCTCCTCCTCCTCGAGAGGGCTAGCCTAGGCAGCTGGCATCTCTGGGCAGCCCCCGAAAGGGTTATCCAGGGTGCAGTACCTTCCCCCCCTGCAGGTGCTCCGATCGGCCCCAAAGTTGGGCGATCAAGGCACACCACTGGAAGGGGTACCACAACTGAGGGGTCAGTGAAACCGCCAAGACCTGGCTGCAGAGCTATGGTGACCTGCACCACTGTCTGCTGGTCAGAACCCCTGACCCTAGTCTCGGTAGCCACCGACCTCACCTCAGAAGGGGACTGACTCTGACTGGTCGAAGAGACTACCGTGCTGCCCACCTCAACAGCCAGCCCCAAGGGGTCAGACTGCAGGTCTGACTCAGAGCCCAACTCCATCTCCGAGGAGGTAGAGTCGGAGGCCCTGTGCCAAACCGTGGGAGGGCGGGCAGTGCCATCCTTACCACCAGGCCCAGAGACCACAGCTGTGCCAGAGTCAGTGCCAGCGCCTCCCGCAGCCCCGCGAGCGGAATCCGAGGGAAGCACGGCCCCAGCCTGAGCCACAGATCCAGAGCCAGGACCAGTCACAGCACCATCCGGTCCCATGGTGCCGTGAGCAGTGCCAAGGACGGAGACGGTGCCGACGACAGTCCCAGCGGCACCGTCGGCACTGGCGGTGGCACCGCCCAGCTCTCCGGCACCACGAATGGTGCCGAGGGCAGAAGCGGCACCGAGGACGGCCCCAGTGGCTTCCCAGCACCACCGACGGCACCGCCTGGCTCCCTAGCGCCGTGAACGGTGCCCAGGGCAGGGGTGGCGCAGAGGACGGCACCCAAGGTGGATGCGGCGCCCAGCACGGTGCCACCTGGCTTCTTGTGCCGCTGAGGGCAGAGTCGACACCGAAGATGACGCTGACTGAGGAAAACAAAGGCCCCACGACGCCGAGCCTCGAGGACACGGTGCCGTGCTCAACCTCGGCACCGAGGCAAGACATGGAGAAGGACGGCATCATAGTAGATCTCACAGCACCGCTAGCAGTGTCGGCGCCATGAACGGCTCTGACAGAGATCATGGTGCCACGCAACAAGTCGGCGCCGATGACGGCTCGTTAAGGACTTTACTGCACCATGAACGCGCCATAAAGCTTCCAACGGCGCTTGGTCGACGGTGTCAAGGATGGCGCCGACTGGCCTTGCAAGCCGCAGGAGCGACACTGGGAGCTTCACCCCAAAGGGGCATTGCCATGGAGCGCCTCGCCCGCTCCGGAAGGAGTGGGACGGTGTCCCATGCCGCGGAAGAAGCCTCGGCAATGGCTAGGCTACAAGTAACCAAGGTTCCTCCTCCTCGGTCCGTATAGAACCGAGAGGGACCGGAGGAAAGGCCGAGAGAGTGTGGCTTGGCCCGAGGAGGCGTGACCAATTCTCGAAAGTCACATGGAGCTCGCCCACTTTCCACATGCGCTGTTGTTAGAGGACCCAGCGTCCATGGAGAAGCAGGCATCACACGAATCCATGTCGTGAAGTGGGCCAAGACACTAGAGACACTGGTCGTGCTGGTCGGTGACGTAGAAACCTAAATACCCATGGAAGATTTCTTGCCCTCTGACCGAGACATGACCTATGGGAAAAACACCCAAAACAGACTCGACGTCGCAAAAATAATAATGGAAAGATCTTACCAGGCGGCGTCGAGTAAAGCAACTTCAGAACCGGCAGAAATCACCGAGCGGACTTGGCACTGAATGTGACATGGTAGAACACTGCAAGCGCAGGCCTCAAATCTCTTCAGCTTCCACACGAGGTGACCCTCATGGCAGGAGACGTAAGAACTGGCAGGCAGGCGGAGTTGACACAGCCTAACGGCCAACCCACGAGCGCCACGCAGTGGGTCGGCCCCGAGGGCGGCACCGATGGTGTGTCGGCTCCGCCTACCCTAAAAAAAAACCCGCGGGGTCCTGACCTCTGGCCAGATACCCATCTGTAATGAATGGTGAAGACTGACACAGATAAGATCTGCTACTATTCACACAAGCATGGAAAAACTCCACCATAGACAAGTGGGTCCTACAAATAGTAAGGGAAGCGTATGCAATAGAATTCAACAGCATATCACGGCACAATCACATGGTGAAATCTCCCATATCATCACACAAGATAACACCTCAACAAGTGAACAGAATTTACAAAACCTCCTCCAGAACAAGGCGTTGGCACCAGTACTGACTCAGGAACACGGTCAAGGAATTTGCTCCATATTCTTCATGGTTCCCAAAAAGACAGGGGATCTACAACCAGTGCTAGACCTAAAATATCTGAACAAATCAGTAAGATATACCCCAGTCAAAATAGAGACAATCAGATCAACACAGAGTAATCAGACCAGGAGACTTTCTCACCTCCATAGATCTGAAAGACTTATATTTATTTTATTTTTATTTTATTTGCTTTTGGTAACCGGGTGGGTGCACTAGGCATAGGAATGCCTATTTTCAGGGACGATCCGGGAGAATACAGTTTTAGGAATACAAAGTCGTATATGTGTCGCAGCCCATGAAACAGTACAATACATAGTCAAGTAAAAAACTCACAGATATAGGGAGATATATTCAGTAACAAGCGAGGAAGTAAAAAGCATGATAAGGTTGCAGAAAACAGTATGACAGGTAACACATTAAATAAGAACATAAGTATTAAAATAAGGGCATACATATAGAACATTATGTAAATTTTACACAGAGGTGGTTGAAAGGGGATGGGAGGGGAGAAAGGGAGTGAGACAGGAGGGGGGGAGAGGGAGAGAGAGAGTAAAGAGAGAGAGAGAGCAGAGGAAGAGGAAGGGAGGGGGTGGGAGAGATAAGGAGAAAAGTATGGGACAAGAGAGAGAGGATAGAGAGTAGGAGGGAGATGACCTGGATGAGGGTGTAAGAGAGGTGGAGAAGAGAAACAACTAAAGAAGTAGACTAAAGCAGTGCAGGGGAAGAAGAGTGTAGGAAGGAGAGTGGAGCCAAGGTGGGTTAAAGCAGATGCAGGAGTTTATAGAGTGAAGGTGCTTTCTGTGAAGTTTCTTAAAGGTGACGTGGGTAGTTGTTTGTCGAATAGCTTGGGGTAAGGAATTCCAGTATTTAGGGGCCACATGAAAAAAGGCGTGTGAACCCATGTGAGTTCTGAGTCTGGGAAGGTGAAAAAGGGCTTGGTCAGTCGATCGCAGTCCATAGGAGAGAGGCTGTGTGACCAATAGGGATGAGAGGGATGGTGGGAGGCCCGATCTAACCACGGAGTCAATTAAAGAACCAAAAGCCTGTAGTCTGTGAGCAGAGGGGCACAGCCAATTTAGGTCACTGTAGAGCTGGCAATGATGTCTGAAACGGGGAGATGCAGAGGCATAGCGGCAGATGCTGTTGTAGGTGGTATCCCACTTATGGAGGGATGATTTAGAGGCAGAGTGGTAAGTGACTGAGCCATATGAAAGGGCTGGGAGAAAAGCCTCAGGCCACAGCAAGTCTGGCAGATGGGGTCAGGGCATATCTGGTTCGGTAGGCACTACCAATTTTAGCATTAACTGATTTACAGGTGGTAGTAATGTGTAGATCAAAGTCTAGGGATTGGTCAAGAGTGACACCCAGATATTTAAAGGAGTTAGTGCTGTTCAGTGAGGAGCCATCTGTACATGGGATAATTAAGGCAGTATGATTCGCTTTAAGTCTGGCAGATGAACCAAAGAGCATGGAGTAGGTTTTACTAGAGCTGAGAATAAGTCTGTTTTCCATGAGCCATGATTGAATGTTAGCAAAATCTACGGCAAGAGGATGGTTTAGGTCGGTAACAGTTTTGGCACTGTGGTAAATAACTAGATCATCAGCGTATAGCAGAGATGAACAGCTAGGTGCAAGAAGTGGGATGTCATTAATAAAGATTGAGAAGAGTAAGGGCCCAAAGATAGAGCCCTGGGGCACTCCGACTTGAATAGTGGAAGGGTCAGATATGGCTGAGTTGAAAACTACAGCTTGCTTTCTGTTGGACAGGTAGTTTCCAAACCAGGCCACTGTATCTTTGGAGAAGTCTAGGGAGTGTAGTTTTGTAAGAAGAATTGTATGGTTGACCAGGTCAAATGCTTTAGTAAGGTCAATGAAGACTGCTCCTGTTAGAAGGCCCGAATCCATAGAGGTATATATGTCATTGGTAAGTTTGAGGAGGGCAGTGGAGGTGCTATGTCCCTTGCAAAAGCCATGCTGTGAGCTAGAGAGAAGGTTATATCTTTGGAGGTATTCAATGGTTTGGGTGGACACTAGTTTTTCCAACAATTTACTAAGAACAGAGAGGATTGCAATGGGGTGGTAGTTCTGTATCTCTTTAGGGTTACCCTTCTTAGGATAGGTGTGACTTTAGCCGATTTCCAAATATTAGGTACTTTGCCATGGCATAGAGACAGGTTGAATATTTTTGTAATGGGAGAAGCAATGAGCGTGAGCAGCAGCTTTAGGAGCCGTGGTACAAGTCCATCAGACCCTGTGCTAGTGCTGTCAGGAATAGTAATGAGCAGTTCTAATACTTCACCTCTTGTTATTCTCCGAACCTAAAGGGTGGGTGTGAGATTGTTGGACTAGCTTAATGTAGGGGTTACAGAGTTGTGGACCGGAGGAAAGACTTGAGGTAGTTTGAGAGATCTGTAAAATAATGATTAAAAGAGTTAGCTATGGTTGTTGGGTTGTTGCAGTGAATGCCATTTAACAGCATGTCACTAGTATGAGTCCTAGGATTAGCTCCAAGAAGTGATTTAATGGTTGACCAAAATTTCCTGGAGTCACCGGAGGCTTTTATTAGGAGGTCCTTGCAGAACGAGCTTTTGGCTAAGCGTATATTTTTTTTGCATGAGTTTCTCAGGGATCGATATAGATTATGGTCTGTCTGCATCCCTGTGATCTTTTTTCTAGCACTACTTCACTTCATGAAGCAAATAAGGAACAAACATATCAGAATAAAATCAGACAACCAAGTGACTGAATCATACATAAACAAACAAGGCGGAACAAACAGCAAAGCAATGATGGCAGAAATAGAAACGCTCATACCATGGGCACAAAGGAATCTGAAATCAATCAATCAATCACAGCAATACATCTAGCAGGAACCCGGAGTACCACAGCAGATTGGCTGAGACGTCAGCGTATACACCCAGGGGAAAGGAAACTACACCCCCATGTATTCAACATGATAAACAAAAAATGGGGACCAGCAGAACAAGACCTTATGGCATCACAAAACGACAACCAATGCCAGATGTTCAGGTCACGATTCAAGGACAGTAAAGCACTGGGAGTGGATGCCCTAACAGCAAACTGGACCTTCCACATAGTGTTTGTTTTCCCCCCCAATACCGCTGATTACTCAAGTACTGCAGAAGATATGCACATCCAGAGCCAGAGTGATACTAGTAGCTCCACACTGGCCATGCAGAGCATGGTTTGTGACTACAGTCTCCATGGCACTAGATAGCCTGTGGACATTACCATGCAGACTGGACCTACTATCACAAGGACCAATTATCCATCCCAATCCACAACAGCTACAACTCATGGCTTGGCTCCTGAAAGGGAGAGACTGCTAAAAGCAGGCTACCACCCAACGGTCATCAACACAATAGCTATGTCGCAACAACCATCCACAAATGCAACGCATCAGAAGCATTGAAATATATTCGCTAAATGGTGTAGCCACCACAACATCGAGGCCCTCAACTGCATCATACATCAAACACTTCTATTCCTACAAGAGGGCCTACATTTTGGGCCTATCCCCAGCCTCACTAAAAGTACAGGTGGCAGCAATTGGAGCAGCAAGGGGACTCATACAAGACTCAACTCCAGGATCACATCAGGAGATAGTATGCTTTCTTAAGGCAGCAACTAACACTAAACCTGTCACCAAGGACATAATAGCCCCCTGGGACCTAACCCTGGTACTGAGGACAATGATGCAACCACCGTTTGGGCCAATAGAAATAGTCCCACTAAAATGGATGCAGCTCAAAACTGTATTTCTGATGACCATCGCATCAGCAAGAAGGGTGGGAGAACTACAGGCACTATCGTCCAAATCACCGTTCCTAACATTCTACAATGACAGACTCTCCTTCAGAACAATACCCACCTTCAGACCTAAGATTGCAACCACTTTCCACCTCAACCAAACAACAGAAATACCAGCAGAACTCCCTCCAGAGGACATATGGGAGGAACCACAATTACAACTACTAGGGATGAGACGATTAATATCCACATACCTAGATCGAACTAAGGACATTCGACTCACGGACAGACTCTTCATTACCCTCCAGGCAAAAAGGAAAGGACAGCAAGCATCAAAGGTGTCCATAGCCTCTTACCTTAAAACAGCAAACAAAGAAGCTTACAAAGCAAGCATCACAACCGCACCGAGAGACATAAAAGCCCATTCGACATGAGCCATAGCCACTTCATGGGCACAGAAGAACATGGCTACAGCAGAGGAAATATGCGCAGCCACCATGTGGTCTTTAATCCATACCTTCACTAGGCACTACTGGATGATGTGTCACAAGACAACAGAACAAACTTTGCAAGAGTATTACTGGTTACAGCCAAAACTGAAACAGTGCTAGAGAACACGTCTCACCCACCCGGACAGAGACACACTGCTTATTAATGACCCATGATGTCATGAATGTGGAGTGCTCAGAGATCATCCCCCACAATGGTAGTTTACTCACCTGGTAAAGGTGATTGTGGGGGTACAGATCTCTGAGGCACTCCACATCCCTCTCAAACAGATGTGGCAACAAACCAAAGATGCACTGTGTTTTAGAAACTATTACTATTATTCAACATGATTGTACCTTTTCAATGTTAGAGTGTCACACCCTTAGGGCAACACCTCATTTTTACTTTCACCTACTATTAAGTTGACTAGGATCGTCCGGGGAAAAAGAGAGAGGGTGGCATCTTGGTCTACTGTAGGAGCCACCTCAACCTGTCGGTTTAACCCTGTCAACAGCCACTGCAGTCCCCCTGTGAGTTACTACATAAGGTACTGTTGCTTGGGATGACCAAAAAGCTACATATTACATTTACCTACAATCCTCCTATGGGGGACCTAGAGGGGTTGTCCATCCTCCTTGATACCATTGGTTCTGTGACCCAGCATAATGAGTTAATGATTCTGGGTGATCTTAACCTAAACTGGTTTGGTAGTGACACTAAAGCATTTGAGCCACTACTTGCTGGTCTCTCCCTATCACAGCTCATCAAGGTTCCTACCAGGTGCTCTCCCAGTGGTGGTGTGAGCTCTCTTCTGGATTGGGTTCTGACAAACAGACCTGAGAGGATCAGCTCATCGGGCATCCTTCCCAACTCCATCTCTGACCACTCTCCCGTGTACTGTGTATGAAAAGATCCCCTCCCTGAAAATTCCGCATACGATCATACAGGTCAGGAACTTCTCTGGGTTTGATCTTGGCTCCTTCCAAGATGATCTCCAGCACACTGACTGGCCTGCAGTATGGAATGCGCGGAACTCATCTGCTGTCAGTCACTTCCTCAGCACCTTCAGGGCTCTGCAGGATAAGCACGCCCCCCTCATCAGACGGAGGGTCAGGGGGTCTGCTACAAAGTGGTTACATGGGAGCCTCTTAGCCCTTATGAAGTCTAGAGACAAGTGTTGGGCAAATTTCAAGGCCACGTTGGATCAGGCTGTATTTCAGCAGTACAGGAGAATCAAAATGAGTGCAAGAAAGCAATAAGGGCTGTCAAAAGCGAGTTTTGCAAAACTGTGCTGCTGAGCTCAGCTAGGGACCCCAGGAGGTTCTGGAGAAACATTAAGAACATAGTTAGTGGTTCCTCGAGTGGTGAGGCCTCTGATATGCTTATTGATGGTGCTAGCTGCAATAACTCGCTAACCATCACAAATGCATTTAACCTGTATTTCTCTAACCTGTCTGCTTTCATCTCGTCATTCCCCCCCTAGTGGAGGGGATAATTGTGAACAGGTCTCTGCCCCTCCAGTACCCCGCCCGCTCTTTCATTTTAAGCCTGTGATGGTGCAAGAGGTGCAGAGATTGCTATCTGGCCTCTCCCCCTTCTCCAGTGCTGGCCATGATGGTTGGAACCAAAGCTCCTCTGTCTTGGTGCCTCTCATATTGCCTCCCTGGTGGCCCATATTTTCAATCTGTCCCTGTCATCGGAGGCTATCCCGGACATATGAAAGGTCGCCAGGGTGGTCCTCATCATTAAACAGGGAAACCCCAAACTGACTGAAAACTACTATCCAATAGCCATTCTGTCAGCGATCAGCAAACTCCTTGAGAAAGTTACAGCAGGGCAACTCTCTGAGTATTTCCAGTCACATGACCTGTCACCTGTGCAGCATAGCTTTCGGAAAGGGCACAGCATATCCTCTGCCCTTGTCACAGTCTCATCCTGGATCAGGGCGGCTATAGACTAGGGCAAACTCTCTGGGGCTATCTCTATAGACCTTTCCAAGGCCTTTGATCTTGTTGATCATGCCATGCTCTGCACTCAGCTTAAGTCCTATGGTCTATCACCTGGTGTGCTCCGTTGGTTCTCCAACTATCTACATAGCAGAAAGCAGCTTGTCAAATATGGCAAGGAGCTCTCAGGCTCTACTTCTGTAACCATGGGTGTCCCCCAAGGCCCTGTCCTGGGGCCCCTGCTCTTCTCTATTTCTGCTAATCTCCCCTCTGCCTCTATCCATTGTAGGCCCATCCTCTATGCGGATGACCTGGTCATCCTCACTCATTCTCCGGATATTTGGGGGGGGGTCATTAATCGCCACCTGAGTGAGGACCTTGTGAACATTCAGGCCTGGATTTCATCCCATAAGTTGGTTCTTAATCTTAAGAAAAACCAGGCCATGCTCTTTGGGTCCCAGGCCAAGATTAAGGCCTCTCCTACTCCTTTATGCATTACTGGTACCGATGGTGTTCCAATCCTTGTTACTGACAACTTTAAATACCATGGGGTGACACTTGACCTGCAGCTTGACCTTGGCCGCCATATTCAGAATGTATGTAAGACTGTCAACTGCAAACTGGGTCTGGTCTGTAGAGCTAGGAGCAACCTTACTCCTGCTGCCCGTCTTGCTCCTGCCAGAGGTGTGTTCTTCCCTTCACTTTGCTACAGGCTCCTTTTGTTTGCTCGCTCCTCCAAAGATCACCTTTCTAAGTGGTCTACTGCCTACAATAATGTCTTCTGTTCTGCTCTGGCTGCCTTTCGTCTCACCCATCACTGTGACCTATATAGCAAGCTGAATTGGCACTCTCCATCAAATCATATAGACTTCATTCTGAGGTGTTTCACGGGCAAGGTCCTTGGTACTGGCAACCCTCCTGGGCTGGCAAAATTCCTTGTCCCGGCTGCCTCCTCATCCTATTCCCTCAGGTTTCTGGGTCCCGCCATCCTTAAGATCCCTGTTACCTGGACTCTAATGGGGGACAGAGATCTTGCTGCGTGTGCTCCCAGGCTGTGGAACTCATTTCCTGCCCAGGTTCGCTCCTCCCTATGGAACCATCTCAAACTCTCCTCAGCGTGTGGTTGTCCCAAACCCCTGTGATCTTGCCTGATCCTTCACTACACTCCTTTCTGTTGGATGCGTTCTGACAAGTATGGGTTGTTTGCTGGGTATTTAATGTACCATAACCCATGTTTCGGGGTGTTGCTCTAACCGAGGCTCCACTTCCTGGGGCCTTAAGTTGTATATAGTGTTGTATCTGCTGCATCTCAATTTGTACTTATTGTACTGCTCTTAGTTTCCACATGTGTTATTCTGTTGTTTATATATTGTATAAGATATGCCTTACCTGACCTGTAATCTGTCTCAATCTGTATCATGTTGTCCTATGTACTTAAATCTGTAATTCCTGTACTCTCCTGGATCGTACCTGAAAATAGGCAATTGTTTTGTCTAGTGCACTTACTGATCAACAAAAGCTAAATAAAAAAATAATACGAAATAAATCAGTCTATGATTGAAATCACATTAGAGGACATCCTTTTATGAAACAGTTGCTAAACATAGATGATAACAGCTTATAGTTACAGATACAGCTTTGGAATATATCGAACTGACCTGAGATAAACTGACTCCCAGGAGAAGGGGGACGGACTTGCTTCAAATTTACATGTGCATCAAGCAACCTATCAGGTGTACACAACCCATGATGTCATGAATGTGGAGTGCCTCAGAGATCTATACCCCCACAATCACCTTTACCAGGTGAGTAAACTGCCATTCCTTTTTTCCTGTTTATTTTTTCCCTTAGTTTTTAAGTCTGACTTTTTAACTAAACTCTTTGACTTAAAGATGCCTGCCAACAGTTAACAGCTAGAGACAACACACCCACACAATTCTGCACCCTCAGACTCTTTCTTAAATTATTTTCACTGTGTTGGTATTTTTATTTTTTTATTCAACACTTTCCCTGCTGGGCTGCTGGCTGACAGATCAATAGGAGAGGAGAGACCACCACAATCAGATCTATCACTGACTACTATTTATAACAACTCACACCAAAAAAAACCTTTTCCTGTAATTGTTTTTTTTATCCGTAATGAAGTCAGAGCTGTAGGACTCAAACTGCCCTAAGAACACATGAAGATCTGTCCCCTTTACAGGTTTTCCTGTAATTATTTTCTTTTATTAGTCACTCTCTTGTTTGAATTTTCCTGCTACAGCCGCCGACTAATTAGTTGAGAAAATAGAACGAATTACAAGTGCCACTGGCAAGCTGACACACACACACACGCAGACGCAGACACATCCCTGCTGTGAGATTAGTTGTATTATTACTTTTCATATTACTTTAATTGTTCTTTTTTTCTGTTCTCAAGTCCATTGAAGACAGAGGCCTGACCCCCCCACAGCTCTGCCAGCCCACTTGCAGTGACTCAGCCCTGCTGTCGACTCCCTCCCTCCCCCTCTCTCTCAATTTCAATTTATATTATTTTTCAGATTTTTTTTTATTCCTAGAACTAACACTGCTGCTGCCTCAAGTATTTACTGCCTGTAAATGTGTTTAGAGTTCTAGTAACAAGATGAAGATTCCAACACGATTTGACTCTAGTACAAATGCTGCTCACTCAAACAAATGAACTACGCAACTAACAGTCCACAGAAACCGCGCGGTCTATACTAGGTGCTCTGTACCATGTGATGTGTCTCTGTGCACATCACATGGTAGAGATCAAAAGTGCCTGGCCCTTGCATCCATAATTAGCCATCTGTGTTTCAATGTTAGGAAACACCGGCCCCAAATGTCTGTTGCGCTCACAGAGACTTTCTTTGAAGTGCCAGTCAAGTGCTGTAGACCCTGCGAGTCATGAAGAATCACTATTCATTTCCCCTGCCCCAGACAAATAAAAAGATAAATTAATAAATCCAAAGTGGTTGTTTCGATCTTCCCATTCCGGCAGCAAAATTAATAAAAAAAAAAAAAATGCATCCATCCAGTAACAGCCCACGTGCTCACCTCCATGGTGCAGAAAGCTCATTCTACAGATGCTGGGAAGCTGTATTTCTAGTGTGCTGATGCATGGGTGACACATAAATATTCTATAGCCACTATAGGCAGCACTTCGTTCTTTCCAAGTGGCAACAAAATTAGCAGTCAACCCGAGCACCCTGGCCCTATCACAGCTACAGGAGCAAGAGAAAGCGCGATCACGATCTGTACCACCATATTCACAGAAATGCTACGGCACGTCAGTGCCTTGGTGACCAGACTTTCTCAGATTTCTCCAGCTCAAGAAACAGATTGTGATCACGCCTCCACTAACTCCTGTAGCTGTAAAAATAAAGTCAGAGCACACCAGCCAGAAATACAGCCTCCGTGAAGTGACAAGACAGACACATCACCACAGTAAAACGAGCCCACTTGCCATCCTTTCTCTGCTGAAACAACCGCTTTGCTGCATTACCTATACTGTGTACATGCTTAGTTCTTCTACAGATGCTGGAAAAAAATAATCTCTGTGCTCTGTGACATGCCCTTAAGGGGCGTTCTTACCAAATCCTGATGTCTTATCCTTGGGTGGGCAGTCCCCTGAAGCAGGGGAAGAAACATTCTGCCTGTGCTGTGACATGCCCCCAAGGGCATTCTTATCGAATCAGTATGCCTTATCCTTCAGTGGGAAGTCCTCTGAAACAAGGAAAAAAACATTGTTTCTACTGCTGCCTGTGTTGTGAAATGCCCCCAAGAGGTATTCTTTCCAAGACCAGCACCAGTTTACGCCCCTGGGGGTGAAAACAAATGTTCTCGGAGGCACGCGTGTGTTCATGTTTCTTTAGTAGGCAGGCGCATCTGAAGACCAATTCAACCTTGTCAGGAGGGGTCATACCTGCCGTCGGGCGTGTCATTGATCCCGTGCCCTGAAATGAACACTGGTCCCTTTTGTGCTGTTCTGTGAACATGCAAAGCATATTTTTTAAACTTGCATTACATCTCTCAGCTAAGCTTTTCATTTGTAGATGGTATGGGGTTGTATGCAGTGGCTTTACCCCAAATTGCTACCACAACTCAGTCATCAGATCAGATACAAAATATTTCTCCCCTGATCTGACAAAGTCTCTCTTGGAAATCCAACTCTGCTGAAAATCCATAGCAGCTCATCCGGTACCTTCTCTGCCTCTACAGAGGACATGGCCACAGCTTCAGGAGAGCGAGTGGCATAACCAACTATGACCAGAATGTACTTCTTTCCCCTCAAGCCAAGCATATCCAGTGGGTCCACAATGTCCACAGCAACCCAATGAAATGGTTCCTCAATACCAGGGAGTGAAATCAGGAAAGCCTTTGCTCGATTCCCTTTCTTCCCCACATGCTGACACTGTGGGCATGAGCAACAGTACTCAGCCACATCTCCCCTGTCTTCACCACTCAGCCCACACTGATGCCATCCCTGTCAAGCTCCATCCCAAGCCTGGTGCCCTCTATTGTTACAAAGACTGCCTATCTCCGCATGTACGCAGGGTGCCGATTACCAAAGTAGCACTCCCTGTCTTTGACTATGTGTATGTAGTCTATGGCTCTGCCCCCTCCATTTCCCTTGCCAGACTGGATACCCTACTCAACTCCTTCTGCCATTCTGAATCTAACTCTCCTCCATGCACACATCATTGCTCACTTTATGCCCTCCTTTCCATCCTATGACTGCCATCTCACTGACAGGCCCACTGCACTACGTTCATCTCCAAATATTGGTTCAACACCCTTCCCTCCTACCTCTCCTCACTCCTATCCTGAACCCCTCTGCCTCCCACTTCCTCCGCGCTAGGGAAAATTGCACTTTGCCACTCCTCACCCATGCTCCTCTGCTGGACAATCTGCATTCTCCTATAGGCTTCCCTCCCTCTGGAACAAACTCCCCTCCTCCCTCCATCTCTTCCCGTCCTTTAACTCCTTCAAATGCCTGCTGAAACCCCCCCCCCCCACACTTGCTCCTGCTACCCTTCTTCCGGTTGTCCATGAAGTCTTGATTTTAACCCAAACAAGTTTTTGGTCATGGTTCTAAGCACTGTTAAAGTTCACTGCACTTTGTTTAATTGTGGTACTTGTAGATTCTCTTTATTTATTCTATTATTGTTACACACTGCTCGTCTGTCTCTTCAGGGGCCTTTTCCTTACTCCTTACCCAATTTTAGTGACCAGGTGCTTATCTTATATAAGCTAAGCACCTGGTCACTAAATTGGGGTTTATGCTTTAATATATCAAAATGCTGTGTTTTGCATTTTGGGAAACACAACCCTGGAAATAAATATTTATTAAATAATGAAACAATGAATAGTAGGACAGTTGAAAAAGACACTGGTGTCACTATTGACTCTAATCTTGATTTTGATCTTCACATTACTAACATACTTAAAGTTAATAAAATATAGTGGGCCATTAGGCATAATATTAAATCAAAAGACCCAAATATACTGCTACCTCTATCGTGCTTATGTTAGTCCCCATTTCGATTATGCTTCCCAACTTTGGTGTCCTTATAAGCATAAAGCCATAAAGAGAATTGAGAAATTTCAGAGAAAGGTGACACAATTTATCAGTATAGATAAAAATCTATCCTATGAGTTCAGACAATCTAAATTTAATCTAATGTCCTTGGAACAATGGCATATGAGAGGTGATTTTTTGTTTGCTTGGGACGTTATTAGGGATCAATCTCTCATGTTTGACTGCGCTTTAGAATTTAAGCATGTTACCAACACAAGAGGGCACCCTCTTCAATTGGCTATAGATAAATTTAGATCTAAAAAAGAGCATACTATTACAAAGAATCATTAACCCTTGGAATTCATTACCTACATCTGTAATTATTCGTGAAACTAAAAATATATTCAAAAACAGGTAAGACAAGTTCTTACCCTCTAGTAACAATTTTATATATTACAAGTAACTAATAGGAGCTATTTATGGGCATTTTGCCTTCTTTACTCCTTAAATTTCATTAGTATGAACCTTAGTATGCTGTTTTGCTATTCTACTGCTGTTTTGTTTCATCTCCTCCTTCCGGGGATCACACCAGGAACAAGCCTCGGCTCAGTGCGCCTTTCGCGGTTAAATTTTAAATAAATAAAATGTGTACAGTGTTGGCCAGTAAAAGTTCAGCAACAAACGCTTCTTTGTCCATTTAATCTTCTGGTGTCCAGACAGAGGAATTAGCATGCTAAATCCAGGAGGGCTGCTCAGTATTCCCAAGGAACCACATTCTACCCCTCAGATGCATTCTTAGGAACCCAATCTCTATATAAAATGTCTCTTTCCCAAAATATAATATGCAAGCTAATTATAACTCGGCCTGCAGAGGTGCCTCAGACTTCTCACTGAAGCCACTAGAGTCACCTAGGGCTCCATGGTGCATTGCTCCCCGAGTCTGAATCAGCTTAGCCCTGTTCAAGCCTTCATGCCTCTCTCCTCATAAAGCTGCTACAGCTCAGGAAACCTCATCGCATTGTACTTGCCTGGCATTTCTATCTCTTAACTTTGTAACCTGGATAGAAAATAACATTAAAAGAAGTCAGAAGTGAGAGTATACATAAGCAGTTGTCGTGCTTACTGTTGTATACCTGTTAATACTACTTAATTTTGTAACAGCTCCTTGGATACTGGACAGCCAAACTGTGCTTTGTGCAAGGAAGTCTCACTTTTTCATCCTCACTGCTGCTGCCGCCATATGTGACAGTCAAAACACCCCACAGTCCCAAGTAAGCCTCTTGCGCTCTCTCTCTCAGGCCTTTGCCATCGAGACCGTCTGGACCAGTGTCACTGCTATCAAGGTCCCCTCTTTAGCAAGAGGTCAGACCCCAGTGCTCTGATGGCCCTTTACCACCACCTTCTACCCTTAGACTCCCCACAGTGAGGGCCTCTACTCTGGGTATGACACACTCTACTCTCTTGGAGATCTGTTACTAGGCACTCTTTTTATCCAAGTACCCTTCCCATAGAGATGCAGTCACAAACAACCAGTTACCAAGGCCCCCTGCTCTCTACGGCATTGTAGATTAACTTCTGTGGCAGAGGCTCTGAACTTCTGCAGCACAGTTAGGTCAAGTTCTGAGGCATGGTTTAAAATTCTGTGGCACAACTCATTTGTTCCCGGTGGCCATTTGGGGTTGGATCCAGTAATGGATGGCTCAGACGCCATATGGCGTCTATGGGAACGAGTGAGTTAAATAACACAAAGCCAGCATTACAGTTTTGGAGGACCAGCAAGGATGGCCTCTGAGAAGGACTTCTAACTCCCACCGTATAAACAAGTTATATAATTTCCCTTAAACATCCAGTGTTATGCTTTACAGCAGCTATTCTGTCCCTCCATGTTTATATAAAGCTATTTAAGGCTTTGTGTCATTGTATGCAACATCAATGGCTATTGGTAGGCATTCCCCCAACCTGCTGGCAGCAAATATACCACTGGATAGTTGTTCCCCAACTTTGGGGACACAGAGGCTCCCTGTACTGCCACCCCCCAAAATTGCCATACATTAAAAATATTTATTTGAATGTTGGTAACCGGGTAAGCCCACTAAGACAAAATGTCCCTTTTTCAGGGGCGACCCGGGGGAGGGTACAAGGGGACGTACAGGGAATACAAAATAAAGCAAGTGTGCAAAGACACTTGTACAATAGAATGTGGAGCACAATACAGGTATAAAAAGGCATATAAGAAAATTATGTACCTACTGTAATTCTTCATCTTTCTGTGCATCTTCACCATTCATCACTGGTGGGTTCTGGCCAGAGGATCAGAACCCTGTGGGAGCTTTTTTTTTGTGAAGAGAGGAGCCGACGTCGTGGCGGCACCGCCCTCAAGGCAGACGCGATGCGTGGTGCTCACAGGTTGGCCAGTAACTGACGCCGACTCCTCCTCCATCCCAGTTCTGCATGCTGGACAGCAACATTAGTACAGGGAAAAAGGAGAGCAGGGCAAGGGGGCCCGAGAGATAGGAACAGGAAAGGATATAAACTGATGAAGGAATAAAGCTGACAGAGGACAGAAAAGTAACCTAGGGGTCTGGGACAGTGAGGGGGGCCCCAAACCTCTGAGCAGGTCAGGAGGGCTAGAGAAAGGAAGGGAAGAAAGAAGAAAGGAAAGAGAGGAGAGGGAGACAGTGCACTACCCTTGGAGAGGTCCAGAGAACTGACCAGACTTGTAAAGGGCCACTGACTTTAGACTCTTGGGTCAAAAAAACAACCTCAAGAAGAACAGCTGGGAGGTCCAGGAGACAGATACACAGTGGTTAGATTAGAAAGGCCCTGTCTGTCTAAAGAACACAGGGAAGCGACTGTCTCCCACTGGTAACAAAAACAAATCCCCCAAAATGGGGAGATCTGCATCTCTGCAGGGTCCCCCAAAGAGAAAGAGAGAGACCTCTAGCAAGAGGAGGACAGCTCAACCCCTTGACCAAGGGGAAGAGATGCCTGGGGAACCTGTTAAGGCATGAGACCCACCCAAAGGGACCCTGCAAAGAGATGGAGCTAGTTGCCACCAGATGGAAAAAGAAGGAGATACCGCTCCTTAGGAAAAATTGAAGAGTCACCCAGGTCTTCTTGGAACATGTAACTAAGGACCTTACTGGCAAAAAGAGTTGACATCCGAGCAACAGAGTCTTTAAACCAAAAAGGGGAGTGATACCAGCAGGGATGTAAGGAAAACCCGGGTGAGCCCTACTGGAAGGGACAAGCATCCCCACTTGTTCTCCCCCAATGAAGAATCTCTGCTACTCGAAAGAGAAACAGAGAATCGGATGTACCACAAGGATTAGCCCAGAAGGACTATATTGGGGAAAAACAAGCAGGGAGGAGGAACTGTCCAGAGACTGAGGTCCTAGAGGAGAAGGAGGGCGGGAGGCAGTGATGAATGGTGAAGATACACAGAAAGATAAAGAATTACGGTAGGTACGTAATTTTCATATTTTATCTGTGTCAATCTTCACAATTCATCACTGGTGGGTGATTACCAAGCCCTCTGAAGGGGACCTGGTACCTCCCTGAGGGACGGAAGTCCCTCAGCCTCCTGTGGGGGAGACACCAGAGGAGGGAAACCCTACCAGGCCTAATTAGGTCTGGATGAGGCAGGGCCCCCTCTGGCCGGGAGAAGGAAGTCATCCCTGAAGTTCCCATCTCACCCTGCGGGAAAAAAGGTGGGTTCCCCGGAAAGAGGAGGCAATCACCCTTTGCCAGGCCACGGGTGATAACTGGGATAGATGAAGCCATGCTGTCCACCTTATGCAGATCGCTGTTTCTGCCAGCCTGAACGCTACCTCACTGGCATCATACAATGCCCTTGCTTGGTGCCTAGCAAGCTCCAGGCCATGTGTGGAGGGGGCAATGGCTTGTCTGGTTGCCTCTGAATCAGGCAACGATACCGAGATTTGCCCTAGCAATGACCATAAGTGCCTGTTATAAGCAGCATGATGGGCCTGATGTGCTGATAGAGATAGAAAGAGATGTGCCGAGGAAAACACTCTCCTCCCCCAAAAGTTAAACTCCACAGAGTCTGACTCCAGGGGCTGGTCACGTCTTGGGCATCTATGCCCAGAAGGAGTATCCAAGATCATCATTCCCGAAGGGGGGGGGTGAGACAGAGCTCCTGGAGACTCTAGGGGGGCACAATATCTGCGTCTGTGGTCCATCGAGGCTGGAGAGGGGCTGAAGGATGCCTCCAAGAGTGGTACGATGCCTCCCGAAAGGGGGAGAGCTAGGCGGGAACCAGCAGGTTGGCCGCACTGAACTCGCCTAAAAAGGTGCACACTGCCTGCTCCAGATTGCGACTTGCAAGTCTCGTTGACTAACCACAAAAGGAAACATTGATAACTGGATAGGTCAGCAGCTGGGGAGAGGTGGACGGAGGGATCCTCTCCCTCAAGTGAGGAAGCTGATGAGTCTGGGGAGTCAGGCACCAGCTGCCCAGGAGAATGGTGAAACACATCTAAGTCCATGGACCTAAAATAGGCAAGGAATAGGGCAACCGTAGCTCTGAACTGTTCCCAGGTCAGAGGTCCCGTAGGACCAGAGTGGCCTGGGAGAGGAGATGGGGTTGGCAGAGGTAGAGGGGCCAAACACCTCCGAGGAAGAGGGCGACCTCAGCCAGGGCTGGGGGACCAAAGAGGCACCCCTACAGCTTGGGAGGATCTGTCAGTTGATGCAGTCAGTGGCCATTCAACTGGACTGGAACAGTCAGGACCGAGCCCTGAAAGAAAATCCCCCCCTGCGAGGTGACTGGGGCTGCATAAGTCCAGAAGGGCGGCCCCTAGCCTCTAAAGATGAGATTCCTCCCGGGGAGATCTCAGGGGAGAAGACAGGACCGGCACTGCCACTCCTGCTCGAACCCTTGCGGGCTACAAGGGAAGGAGACACTGCCCCCAACACTGTCCCCATAACCCCTCAGACTCAGAGAGGGACCTTTTCCTCAGTGTCAATTTAGGTAGCTCAATCCCACCCACCAACTCCTGAGAGATGGCATATGAGAGTTTATCCTCCCCTGCTCCAGACGCCCTAGCAGGCCCAGCATTGGCACCCATAGCAGGGGGGTTCACCTCCATCAAGATTAGGAGTTGGCAACCCGAGTTCAGGAATGAGCTCAGGTGCCAGGGCTCGGCAGGGAAGGGAGAGGATCGAGTGTCCGATGGGCAGCACTCCTCTCCCGGGGGGAGGACTCTGGGCTGTACAGCATTCCAGAGACTCCCGGTGGAGAGCGAGCGTGCTGCAGGATGCAGACCACACATTGGGATGAGCATGACTGATGCCAGCAGGGTTGCTGCGCGCCATGGCATCGGGGGATGTCACGCTTGGGGGGGGGGAAGCAGGGACATCCACTGAAAAATTCCCTTCAGCCCGGATAGACGACAGCCCTCCCACTACCATTCCGCCACATGCCCAATGCTGGTTCCCTGCCACTGCCCCTTTGGTCTCCTTGGGCTCATAAGGGGGTTGGGGCTCGGGGAGAAACTAATATCTATAAAGATGGCAGGGACCACAGAAGGCAGTACAGCAGATTTGGCAAGAGGAGAGGCCAGAGAGAGTTCAGTGCTGGGGAGCAGAAAATAAGTTGGTGGGGGAGAGTAGGAGTACCACTGGCTCCAGAAGATCCTCCACTGCTGACCCCGGCACCGGAAGATTGGTTGGCGCCGCAAGTGACACCAACACCGGCGCCTGTAGAAACCACCAGATCCAAAGGAAGGGGCTGAACCGGAGTTGACGTGTTGGGCAAAGAGGACTCTGAAGAATCCGGAAGCCAGTCCAGGTCCGCCTCCGAATCATCAGCCTCCCTGGAGGAGGCACGGACCCAGACTACCTTATGGACTCCTCCGCGTCTGGCGCCGCAAGTGGCATCATGAGGCGGCTCTGCACTGCCCATGGTGCCGCCATGATCCTTGGCACTGTGCATGGCACTGGGATCTGAGATGGCACTACAGATCGGCTTTGTACCGCCCATGATGCCACCCCAGTTTCCAGCACCGCAAGCGGCACCAGGATCCCAAGCAGTGCCGAGGAAACCGGCGGGCTGGGCCAGGCCCGGAAGGCCCAGGCCATGACACCAGAGGAGCCCTCACCTACAAGGAGACGACTGCCAGGATGATGCCTCCAGCCCAACTCCTGGATGAATCAGAACAGGCCTTCTGCACCGTAAAAGGGGCTTCTGCAGAGGCGAGGGTTGAAAGGGTGGAAGTCCCCTCCTCCATGGTCCATATAAAACCAGGAAGGGATCGGGAGGAAGGATCAAGAGACCTTGCACTTGGCGTCCCTGGTGCGTGCCAGTCCACTGAAAGTTGGCAGCGTATGCCTGACTTTAAACGCAGGAACTTCCAGAACTCGATAATCCATGGAGAAAACAGGCATTGCAACAGTCCATATCATGGTTTGGGCCCAGACAGATCAAGCACCAGTCATGCTGGTCCGAGACGGAGTAAAGCTGGCTGCAGGGACACCACAGAACGAGACGTGACTGGACGGAAAAAAAAACAATAACCAAAAACAGTACTCGGCGTCATTGAAAAATAAAAAGCAAAGGTCTTACCAATCAATGAGAGAAATGCAGCTGAACAGAACTAGGACGGGGTACGATGGACTAGGCTGATGACGCACATAATTTTGTCACTCCACACATGAGGTCGTGTTCACTCGACAGCTGGAGAAGCAGAACTGGGATGAAGAAGGAGTCAGCATTGGTTACTGGCCAAGCCGCGAGCACCACACAGTGCATCAACCTAGAGGGTGGTGCTGCCACAATGTTGGCTCCTCCCCTCACAGAAAAATAAAAAGCTCTCGAGAGGCCCTGATCCTTTGGCCAGAACCCACCAGTGATGATGGTGAAGACTGAAACAGATAAGATATAAATAATACAAGACATTTATATACGAATAATACAGTGAGTACAGATGCTGCAAAACAAGTGATGTAGATAAATACAAGTTGCTTAGGCAAGGTTATACAAATGTACATAATTACATAAATTCAGAAAGTAGTTCAAACAGTGCAAAATTGACAGGAAGTGATTCAAGCAGAACAGGGGACTAGGGTGAGGAAGTAGGCAATTAACAGAGCTGACTCAATGCAACCAGAGTAACTCCAAGAACAACTCGTAGGAGGGGTTGCAAGGCTAAGTGAGGAAGGAAGCAGGACAATTTATTTATTTATGTAGTTATTTATTTATTTAGTTTTTGTTGACCAGATAAGTGCACTAGACAGATTCTGCCTAATTTCAGGCACGACCCGGGTGAGGGAGATACAGATGAATACCAACTGATTTTGAACCAGATTAAGCTGTTGGTGGTATTTTAGTGAATGGGGGAAATTTGGCCAGGGCACCAGGGAAATTCCCCTACTCTTTTCGATAAGTGTCAATGGATCTTGAACATCCACCTGAACTATCACCAGAACAAGCAGATGGGACTTCGGTTTAACTTCTCATCCGAAAGACGGCACCTCAGGAGTGCAGCGCCCCCCTCATGCTGTACTACAGTGTCAGTACTGGGATATTAAGCCAAGTGCCTGATGTGGGGCTAGAACCCACAGCCTTCTGATCTCTTTGCCTCAGAGGTGAGTGTGCTACCTGCTGAGCCACTGACACTGACAAGGCAATGGGGAGGAGAGGAGTGAGTTGGATGGAAGGGGTAGAAAACTATTAGTTACAGGTGCAGACTTGAGGAGAAAATAGTGGGATTTAAGAGAACTCTTTGAAGGAGTAAAGAGAGGTACAGGTCAGAACAGTAGAGGGTACTGTGTTCCAGAGGAAGGGCCCAGAAAAGGCGAAGGCATGCCAGACTACAGCTAGGTGGGGTTTCGGGATAGAGAGTAGAGGTACATCAGTTGACCTTAAGGACCTAGTAGAGGTTTTATGCTGGATGATGTGTAACAGGCAGGGAGGAGTGAAGGTATGGACGAGCTTGTGGGTCAGGCAAAGGGTAGGGTATCAAAGTCTGTCTTCAAAGGATGGCCAGCCAGGGGAATCAAAGACAGAACAGTGCTGCATCCTGGCATTAGCACCCAGGGTGAAGCGAACAACCCTGTGGTAAGCTTACTTAAGTTTGGTAAGATGGGAGACTTGAGCAGAGTGGAGAATAGGGGCACCATAAGTGATAAGCAGGAGCAATAAGAAGGATGCTATGGCCAGTTGGGAGGAGCGTAAGGTAGGGTAAGAGGCGGTACAGCAGCCTGAGCTTTTGATGAATGGTCTTGACCACAGCTGAAACATGCAAAATTTAAAACATTAAGCATCTGAAGTGTCAGCGTGATTTCTCCTTTTTTCTGTTTCACTCAAGTAACCCCACCTACAAATGGGGGTTCCCGAAAACTCTTCCTTGAGCTTGCCTAAATGCTTACTGCCAGGCTGGTGTCCTGCATTTTAGCAATTTAAATGTATTGCCAGAGAGTGCCTGTATAGCCTCTGTGTACTGTCTCTTTAAGAGCTGCCTGGGTTGCAGTCATAATTAACCTGGAGGGGAAGCCCTTGTTGTGACTGACACAGAAATCAACCAACCAAACCTTTTGGATCCTGGGAAAAAGTCCCAGGCTGTTTGCAGCTACTTTCAGTTTGAGTTGGGGAGTCAAAGAAGTAACAGCTCGAGATAGTCTAGCAGTAATCCTGCATAGATTAGCATGGGAGAACTGTGAAAGGGCTGAGTTTTGGCCTGCCTGTCTGCCTGCTGTCCCTGAGAGGGAAACTGAAGTTTATTCGGACTGAATCCGAATTGTGAGGACGATTTAAGCCACAGAACTGTGACCAGGCTTTAACCTTAAGAAGACCGAAGATTTGCTGAATGAGATCGGCCTGTCAGGATTTCCAGCCACCTCTGAACTCCCGGTTTGTGCAGAGACTCTGCAGTTTCAACCGGATAGCAATTTGTCTGGTACAGTAGAATTTCTTACGTGTAAATATAATGTGTGCCGTTAGTGGGTCATCATTTGGTTTCCCACTGTGTGCTGAACTGTGTTCTGCTTGCTGGAGGCTGCATCCAGCTCCCACAGACTGAACCTGTATTCATCTCCATTGGGCCTACACAGAGAAAGCCATTGATGAGAGACCTGCCTGGGAATCAGCCCCCTGCTCACTCTTTGAACAGGAACATCGCCTCGGTGATTCATGTGGGCCCTGCTTCTCCTGGCACTCCAGTTCAACAACCTGCTGTCTTAATTTCGTCTTGCCCGTGTCCTGTATTGGGTATCGTGAGTAAACAGCAGGGTAGCTCCCTGCAACAACAGCTAAATCTAAAGTGTGATCATATGATTACTTTGTTGTCTTTTCTGTCACGAACTGAGCCCTCCGGCTCCAGATTACAAATAGTGTGGGTTGTGCATGTTGCTTTTTTCCATCACACGGCCCCAACCAGCTGCGATGCCGGCCTACCCCGGGCAACGTTCCTGGCTAGCCCACCGTTTTCCTACCTGGGTACCTGGAGTGTATGACTGTGTAGGGACTGTGAAGTGCATACATAACTGCATGACTGATATAGCCTTTAAGCAAATCAACCTAATTACGCCCCCCCTTGTTCAAGTCCCCTGAATAAATCAGATCTAACTCTTTTTGCATTTAACCTGACTGTGGTTCCAGTTTGTGCCAAAAGTACTGTACCGTTGCTATTTACTGTGCATAACCTTGTTTTACAAGGGGTCTCCAGGGTCGAGTCAGAGGAACCAGCCCTAGTGATAAGTGCAAACAGTGTGGGTAACTGCATGGTGAATAAGGGTCATTGTGAAAGTGATTATTGTAAATTGTTCAGGCCACTAGAAGAGAAAGAGGGGGGTTACAGTGTCCCGGAGGGCTATGCCTACGTTAGCTTGATCACTAACAACCCTGACCTCCGGGTGGAGGCACCCATTTCAGTAAAAAGGGACATTAACCTGCAACTAGCCATGCAGGCAGGGGTTGTAGCCCTTGGGATAGCGCCACCTAGGGATTACACTCTTTCCTAGTTTAGTTTTCCCATTCTGAATAAATCTTTAGCTTGGTTATCATCTTTCTTACCCTGGCTTCATCCTGTCTTCATTTTTTGTTTTGTGTACCTCCCTGCCCTAGCTTGAATGCCCTGGCGTCTGCAGCACCCCTGACCACGGGCTGTCCTAGAGTGGGCTGGGTGATCCCAGGATCACACCTGAACATGGAACCTTACTGCACTACTACTGGTCTATCATGGTGGCTCAGCAGGCTTTTTAGTTTCACTTTTTTCTTGTGTTTCTGTAGTCTCTACATCGAGGAAAGCTCCCCTTCTGTCCCCAGAGGAAATAATGGTAGCAAAGCTATCTCTTCCACCCCAGACAAAAAGACTGCAATGCTGTCTGCTCTCTTCTCCCCCCAACACAGTAAAGAAAAGCTTTCTCCTCCATCCAACCTACCAATGGCAGCAATGCGCTCTCTCTCTCTCTCTCTCTCTCCTCCCCTAAATGGTAGCAATGTGTCTCTCTCCTCCTCCTTGCCTCCCTCAACATAATGGCAGCAATATTTTCTCTCCTGTCCCTTACATGATCTTGCCCCCCCCAACAGCTATGCTTGATCCCCATTTCTAAAATCCAGTGTAGTCCACTCCTGCTCATCACAGCCCCACCACAAGAAGGAAAATGATGATATTTGCAATGCTTCACAAACAATTTCATCACAGAATGTTTACACACTGGGGCTGGCTGTCAAACTAGGGAGGTGCAGGAGCTAGAGCTGTCAGTTACACAGAGACAACATTTAATTAATTCACTTGAGTAAGCCCCATTCTTAAATAATTCTCTACTCTGACTACTGTATTTAAAGGTCATGATAGGTCTACTTTAAACAAAACAACAACAAAAAAAACGCTGAAGCTGCATTGATGCTCTTTGGGTAAATCGACTTCTCCCTCAGCGACATTTTTAGTTGAGATGCAGTGAGCATAAAACACATTTTCCCCCCACATCATAGAAACATAGACTTTGACGGCAGATAAAGACCGCTTGGCCCACCTAGTCTGCCCATTTCCCTACCTACAGGATAGGCCGCAGATCCTAGTTAACCAACAGCCTATTTCTTCCTACCCCCCACAAGAATTGCCTTATGTCTGTCCCATGCATTCTTGAATTCTCCTACAGTTTTAGACCCCACAACCTCCTCAGGAAGGCTGTTCCATGCATCCACTACCTCTCTGTGAAATAATACTTCTCACGCTGCCCTGAACTGCCCCCTCTATCTTTTAAATTGTGTCCCCTTGTTCTTGCATGTCTCTTTTCTGAAAGATGCTACCCTCTTGGACTTTGTTGATTCACTGAGGTACTTAAAGTTTCTATCATGTCCCCCTCCCTTCTTTCCTCAAGGGTATACATATTAAGCTCCTTTAGTCTCTCCTCATACAGCTTCTCTTGCAGACCCTGCACCATTTTAGTTGCCCTCCTCTGACTGCCTCTATCCTGTCTACGTCCCTGGCGGAGATGGGGTCTCAGAACTGGACGCAGTACTTCAGATGGGTCTCACCAACTGTCTGTAAAGAGGGATAACAACTTCCTGTTTTCTGCTGCCGATGCCTCTCCCTATACATCCCAGTATAACCCCAGCCCTCCCTACTGACTTCTCATATTGCTTGCTAACCTTAAGGTCATCTGATATGATTACCCCCAGGTCCTTTTCCTTTTTTGTTGTTGTTACTACCTCCCCATCCATCCTTCTATTTTGTTACCAACACACTAGCATCCCGAAGCAAGATATAAACATTAAAATATTTAAACATAACATGTATCACCTGCTGTGTCATTGTTATTTTTTGTCTCTATTTCTTTGTTTGTTTCTCTCTTCCCTTATTTAGTTTCCACATTCTGCATAACAAATCTTTAGCTTTGGCATTTCACTTTTCTGGTATGCCATCATTACGGTAACAACCTTACTGCGACTGACACTACAGAGACAACAGCGCAAGTCGCTGTAGTGCTGGCGTGGGACCACGGCATTGTTTTTTTGGGAGTACTGTACCCACTCCCAAAGCGACTTGGAATTGATTAATTTAGTAGTGGGGGTACAGGGAGGAAGAAAACATAGTCTGAAGTGACTCTATGCTGACCGCAAAAGCAGTCGACATAAAGGAGTCGCCGTAACATCGGTCGACAACAAAATTGTCGACTGACTGTCATAGATCCCACTTTTCTTACCTTGGCTGCTTCTTTTTAATTTCTTCTGTCTAGCCAGTATTCTCTTTCTTTTCCTGCCCCAACAATTTTGTTTACTTAGCTATGTATTTGCTTTATTTTCCATAATTCACATTTCTCTCCCAGGCAGCAAAGCTGATTCTTCAGGCTGGCAACCTCCCAGCCCCATCCACAATCACAACTTGTGTTTAACCGCATACTGACTGCAAACTGCCCTCTACCCCAGTAAGCACTTCCCTCTCCTGGTTTTAACACAGATAAAACCAGCCCCTGCCCATCTCAGCCCCACCACCTTCCTAAACAGCTTTGAGAGTGCCACTGAGTGGATCAGTATTTTTAAATTATCCTTATTCAGTCCAACACTATACAGTGATCATCTGCCTTTTCCTCCCTCAAAAGTATTGTAAGGTCTCCTCTTAGACATTACTCTGCCCCCTCACAAAGCAAGAAAATCATATCCTGCATATCTTAGCCACAAATCACAGTCCACCCAGAGCCTCACTGAGTCACTCTGTGTTTATGTTGTCTTGCGCGCAAGTCAACATATTGGGAGAGTGCAGATTTGGGGGTGCGGCCGCTGTTGGGCAAATGCAGGGCACGCATCAGTAGGGTCGTCCCTCATTCCCAATCAGCCTGTATGCTGGCGCGATCACTATACATACATAATGGGCGAGCACATCTAAGCAAAGGTCCGCTGCATCCGAGCAAAGCTCATCATACGCAGCGGTCCTTTGCTTGCCGCCATTATGAGCATGGTCAGCGAGTGGGCGGCTGCCTGACGTCTGCCGACATCGGGGGTGCCCAATCCCCCTGTCAGTAACTCCCTCCGCTGTCTTTGTGTGCCGACGGGGTAGCCTACTCCCCGTTGACATAACCCCCCCCCAAATGTTGAATGCTGAGGGGCCCCCCCCGCTGTCTTTGTGTGCCAACGGGGAGCCCACCCCGTCAGCATCACCCCCAATTGTTGAATGCCTAGGGGGTGCTAAATCTCTTTAGCTCATGCCCCCCACTTTCTTTGTTTGCCGACGGGGTGCCCAATCCCTGTTGGCATTACTTTCTCCTCCCCCACCGTGTTGTGTCCAACGAGGGTGCCCAATCCCCGTCGGCTACTGACACCCCCAAAAACAGTTGGGTGGCATGCTGAGGGCCCACCCAGCGTGCCAAATGTACAAACGAAAACTGTCCGCAATGTTTTCCTGTTTTTTTTACCTGTAAAGCGAAAACCGTCCCTCGTAGTCTCGATGCCCCGCACTCCACCCACTGCGCACCTGCCTCCCTCACCCCATACTTACCTCCGGAGTTCGCGATGATCTTCAGTGGACTGGGAACATGTCTGCACTCTTCAAAGCCGACCGGAACTGAGGAAATGCCGGTAAGCTGTATAATGGAATGAATAGGGTTTTTTTTTTAACTTTGCTGCATATCTCGGGCATTTCTTGGAATTTTGGCACCACATTTTCAATATGGGGTTTTTGGGGCCCCTCCTCATGAATTCTATCACTGCCATGGCGTTAATCGGCCTCGAAAGGTGATTTCGCAGTCACTGCAAGAAATCACCTTTCGGGACCCATTAACAAAATAACAGTGCCAGTGTTCATGAGGTGGCCTCTCAAAAGGCCTATGTTCCAAATTTGGTGGAAAAAATCCAACAAATGCCTGTTTTATGAGCGTGCGTTGCGCAGTTGCTACTCAGGCTCGTAACTTCGCACATTCGCAATATTTTAATGTGAGATTTTCAGCATTGTCATTTTTGTACACCTCCTTGTGAGCAGTACAGCTGTCATTTTCCACATCCTGCCCGAAATGTGTTTCCGCTCTTCCGGCGCACAACAGCGCAGTCGCTGTGGGAAATCAGTGTTTGGGCCAGATTATGAAAATGACTGACACAGTTCATGAGCAGAGGTCCTAAAATGCCTATGTTGAAAATTTGGTGATGATATTCCATAAAATAACTGTGTTACAAGCGTGCGTTGGCAGATTGCATGCACGCTCGTACTGTCATGCATTTGTGATATTTTCACTCTGGATTTTCACCATTGCCATTTTTCCACACCTCTTGATGAACAGTACAGCCGTCATTTCACATATCCTGCCCAAAATGTGTTTTCGCACTTCCGGCACAGAATAGCGTGGTCGCTGTGCGAAATCACTTCTTGGGCCACTTTGAGGAAATAACAGTGACACTGTACATGAGCAGAGGTGCTAAAATGCCTATGTTGAAAATTTGCGTCAACGCCTAAAATGGCAGTGTTGCAAGCGGCATTGCATATTTCCCACGCATCCTTGTAACTTCGCAAATTTGGTATATTTACATGCCACATTTTCAACACTGGCATTTTTTACACCTCCTTATGAACTGTACAGCTGTCATTTTTCACATCCTGCCCAACATGTTTTACCGCACTGCACTACCACACACCCAAAGGGACACCCTAATGCCTGTCACTCTGCAGGTTGGGGGTGGGTTGGCATCAGTTCAATACTTCACTACCATTTCTATGATGCATCTCTCTAACTCCTGCACTGCCAATGCCAGCAAGCAAACATTCAGCATTGACAAATGCTTGTTTATATTAGCACACTTTTTTGTTTAATATTGTAGGATGATCCTCTACTGATTCCTGTTAACCTGCTGGGCTCCAATGCTGGATTCATGCCCCAAGTACAGCTTTGTGTGGGCCTCAGAAAGCACTACTGGGATGAGGAACAAGCATTCTGGCCCATTAGCTGTGACAGAAAAACGCAGCAAGTCATTAAGCTGCCTTTGACCAGAAAAGGGTGCCATTATCTTCATGATCTTCCTACTTTGGTCCACGCTTTCGTTACCTCCCGCCTTATTTACTGCAATGCCCTTTATCTTGGGCTACCGGGAGTTGAGATTCGCCGCTTGCAGCTAGTGCAGAATGCGGCAGCCAGGCTCTTGACTGGTTCTTCTAGGTCCAGTCAACTAACGCCTGTGCTCCGCGGACTGCACTGGCTGCCAATTTGCTGGCAAATCACCTTCGAGGTCGGTTTGCTGACCTATAAGGCCCTATATGACCAGGGACCTGGCTACCTGGAAGATCTCCTTTGTCCTTGCTGTCCCTCCTGCTCTCTCTGATCCACTGATGAGGGATTGCTAGAAATTTCCAGGGTTTGTTTAAAAACTTCAGGGGCCAGGTCTTTTAGCTTTATGGCCCCAAACCTGCGGAATTCTCTACCTCGTCAGGTGCGAGATTGCCTGACTGTCCAAAGCTTTAAGGAGGCTTAAAAAACTTATCTTTTTAGCCTAGCATATAATGAGTTTTGAATGCGTTGTCAAGTCTATTTTAATATTGTTTTAATTATTTATTGTTTTATCATGCAATGTACAGGCGCCTTGGTTTTGGAAAGGCGCCTTTTACAAATAAAGATTGATTGATTGATTATAAAATACAGGGTGACTCAAGGTACTCTGGGGGCTGGGAGGGCCGAGTTTGAGTGGCATAGATTGTTAGGGGTGAATTTTAGTTCATACAAAGCTACACACAGGCAGAGTAGGGGGCAGAAAGGAGTGGGGCAGTCTTTAAGTTACTGGGGCAGTTTCTGTGTAATTTCTGTGGCCAGACCCAAGTTCTGTGGCTAGACCAAAATTCTGCAGCAACTGCCATTTGCCGCAGAACCGCAGAAAACATGGGGCCTTGCCAGTTACTCCAGTCTTTAGAAAAATAACTAATTTATTAATAAACACTGGCTTTGTAACTACGTTAACTCATGAGAGGGTATGGAGTTATAGGCATTTAATCCACACCTTGGTTGTGTTGTGAGGCATGAGGCTGCAGGCCGAGTGTCCTCACAGCACTCGATGTGTAACTTACATGCCTATAACCCCATGCCCTGGAGTGGGTTATTGTGCTTATGACATGGGTTATGTGCACAACAAGGGAAAAACCCACAGAAAGGGGCTTTCCCCTGTTTAAATAGCAAGAAAGGTAATTTATCCTGCAACCCTGCAAAATAGTCCCTAACAAATAATGCATATTGCATTGCTGTTATGCGCATAGAAATGTCACCCATATAGTACTGACATGATTTGCGACATTTCTTGTGCATAATAGTGTCTGCTACCTTATCTACCATGTTTACTTTACGCCCCCTTACACCCAGGCATCCACATGCAGCGCAGAGATCAAAGGGAGCTGCCGTTACTGTCAGAGTCTCTTTCTGTGTCATTGTCATGCTCTGTGCACAACCGTTGCTTAGCAAACATTATGGAGTGCCAAACGACTGACCACTGCAGGACTTCTGTAGTGGAATGGTATGTCCTGCTCCCTCTGTCCAATGACCACAGTTTTGCCACAGTCGGGAGGATCATCCCTCTCATTCATAGACATAGACACACATACACACACACACAGCAGAGGTGGTGAACAGAGACAGACACAGCAACAAAAGGAATGGTGTGATCGATGTCCCGGTTGCTGGCGCTGTCACACTCTGTCTCTCTCTCTCTCTCTCGCGCTCTCTTTCTGCCGTGGTCCAATAACTGACAGCTTTAGAAATGCTGTGCTTGATGTTCCAGTTGCTGTCCCTGTCTCTTTCTCACTCACTGTCTGCCACAGTCCCTACACAATCATTACTTCAAAAACACTCTCTGCTTCTCTCTCACCCCCCACACACACACTGCAGTGTGCAGGTCACTTTCTGTCCGTCTCTCTCTCTGAATCCAGGAGATTGTTCTGTTCATAATCACAGGTCAATTATACTCCTGTAGACTTTCATTTGCAACCTCACAGATCACTAGCCACAAAAGACTAATAAGGTATTGTGGGGAAAGGGGACATTGTTTAACCAGGAGTAGCACACTGATCTGAAGCTTGTTTCCAGATGTGACCTGGAAGCACAAGTAAGTTAAGTGATTTGCTCAGGATCACAGAGTATGCACCGAGGTGGCTGTGGGATTCAAACCCAAGTCTCCAGATCTGAAGCTCAGAGCCTTAACCCACTGCGCTATACTGCCTTCTATTGTGGTAAACATCTCTGTTGTGTGCTGTCACAGCAACTGCAGGCCTCAATGCGGGCGGTCACCCATGATGTATGGGTGGGCGGGCAACAGGCAACCACAGTCACACACTCCCGTGCTCTGTGACGCTGTCCTGACTCCCAAGACTGGCCCCCAGTAACACTTCAACCTGTGCCGGGGGGGGGAGGGGAGGAGACGAGGTATCTCGGTGCACTAGGACAGCCAGCAGCTTGCTGTGTCGCTGCTACAATCACTGATGTGGATGTGGGATGGAGGGATCACAGCAGCAATGGGATGAGGTGCTCAGTCTCAGGGTCTCTCTCTTTGTCCCGGTACCCCGCTGCGCTGGCTATGTGCGTGTCTGTCTGTCTCTCTCTCTCTCTCTCGGGTATGCCCTTGGCACACAGCCATGTAGCTCACTCTCTTTCTGTCTCACACTATCAGATGAACTGCTTGGCTCCATGCTGCCAGTCACCAAGACACAACGGGCTGTGGGAAAAAAAGTTACTTGCCGCTCAGTTTTCGTGGACAGACACAGAGAGAGGGAGAAGACTGCAGCAGTCGTTAATTACATGTCCTGCTCTCACTGTCACTCACTCTCTCTCTGTCTCTCTCGCAGTATCAGCAATGCAGTGGCACTCGCTGTCTTGGGAATAACATGTATTAGGACACCAAAAAAGATGCAGTTGCTGCAACACCATCAGGTGACATGGGATTAAGTGCCAAAAGTCACTTACCATGCCCCGTTATCCCCAATGACTAGATGCAACACACTCTTGCTTAGGTATTGTTTTAAATGGCTGCCTTTCAGTTCAGATTTCCGTACTATACAATGAGTGCTGCACTGTCCCAGGATATTGATTCTGGGAGCATCACAGTAGCTGTGCATAATCAGGCATTTAATCCACGGTCACCTGATGGTGTTTCACCAACTGCATTTCTGTTTTCTCTTAACTGATGCTATAAAACAGTAATAATCAGGTATAACACTAGTTACACAAAGTAAAACAACAGTACACATACAGGATTATAAAAGAAAGCTTGCACACTTGTGCAGGTAAATGCCTCTATCTTTCCTGCAAGTTACAAGGTCTTCTTATCTCACTATCCACTAGCCTTGCTACCTCAACTTCTCTCTGCAGACACACAGTCTGGCTCCCTCCTTGGACACACAGGAACTCCAGCGAAGGGGCAAAAAAATAACTGGGTTGTAGCATTTATACAGTCTCTCTCTCTTCCCATGGTGCCTTGGTCAAGCGAAGCTGTGATGTCACTTCACTGTACCCAAGTTCATTCAAATGACTGACGCCGCTTCAGGTCTAGAATTTTTGGCGACACCTTCCTTCCAATAATATCTATCTTCTGTGTCTTAGGGACCCAACTTCCTTGAAAATTAATTGGAATAACAACACTCACTCACCACACATTCATTGATTTATGCATTTTGTTTACATAATCTCCAGTAATAATCTAACCCATTTGAGGGTTAATAATATCCTTTTCTCAGGAATCTGGAATCTAAATAAATATCTTATTTATAAATGTTAAAACCTATATATACAAAACACAGTATTCATTATTAGCCTCCATGTGAAATTCACGCTTATTTTTTTTGGATTGTAAATATGTTGTTCTATTCAAAAAACTTCTGTGCATCTGAATATATCTACAAAACACATATATATATATATATATATATATTCTACATTCTTTTACCCTCCTGGTTGCCGGCTACCAGGGCATCTCTTGGGCGTAGACCCTCTTAGCCTTACCTCCATCACCGGCCTGAACCCCTATCCCGACTGAGGAGTCGGATGCTGGGTCCCCCCTCTCCTGTCAGCCCCATATGGGAGGAAGCAGGGACCACAGAAAGTTAAGTCAGAGTCAGGGCCGGCACTGGGCATGTGGGCTCAGCCACTGGAGTCTTGCCATCGCCTCCCCAGCAGCCAGGTTTTTCCTTCCCATTTTCACCCCGGGGCACAGATGTGCACCGACGTCCAGCGCATGATGGGCATGCTCCCGCATTCGTGCACAGGACGTACATCAATGCCCCCTACCCCATGTACATGCCCCCCCTGCACCATCCTCCCTCCCAAGGAGAGGAGAGGAGAGGACAGCAGTCTTCCAGACGTTCGATCCTCTCCTCCCAGGCTGACCCCCGGCAACCCTAGTCTGCTCCTGAACCCGGGTCGCCAGCGTGGAATCAGATGTGGCATCCAGCGCTTCAACCCTCAGTACCACCGGGCTGGTCTGATACAAATAAATATTATAAAATGGGTAGGGACAATCCTGCATTCCGATTGGTCAGTTGCTGTCCAGATCTATGCAGTAATTGAATGGTAACCATATGGGTCTGTCAGATCCTCATACCATGATCTTGTGGTGAGCTACAACGGCCAAGAGTGCTATACACACACTGTTTGTTTAACTACACAGACAGCGACTCCGAAACTGGCACACAGAAGACGCTGGCATACAGAAACACCCGCATGATGAATTATTTATCATGTTTTTTTTAGTTTCCATCAGTCGTGAACTAGGCCAAGCGATTACCATGGAGACTGAGCACTACACCTTCAGGACCTCCTCACATGATCGCACTGGACTGGGGACGATAATGTAAAGAATGCAGTTTCTGTAATTTTAAACTTGAAACTTGTTTAAAGCCCATTTTATAAACACAGTAACACACTATGATACATGCAGTTACCTAGTAATTACCACCCCCCCCAACTGAAAGGCACTCAGCTGACACCTCATGCTTCCAACCGGGGGGGGGGCATGCAGTAAGTACATGGTAACTGCATGCCATGTTGTGTATTATTACTTACTTTCAGTTAAATTCCTATTATTGGGAATACATTATCCATACTGCATTTTTTTTTTTATTGCTCCTTCTCAGGCTCGCCTGGCTGTCCACTCCTTCAGGCCACCTAGGCCCCACATGCCACTCGAACCCCCCCCCCCGCAATGCTGCAGCCCTCGGTTAACCTGACGTAACCCTTCAGAAGCACCCATAGGTGTAGATACATATCCTGGGGTTGACAGGGTCAGCCAGGACACTTCCACGGCTTCATGGTGACGGGGACAGGCAGACAACATCTGGTCAACTGGGGGGCAATTTTCTGCCCTCCCCACTCCCCTCCTCCCTCAATGGGCCGGTCATGATGGCAACCTGAGGCGGGGATGTTAGGCGGCATATTGAGGCATCACACTGCCTAGAAAGTCACCCAAGCTACCGCCGAGTGCCTAAGGCCCACCCACCCCCCAGGAGGGAAGCGTCTGAAGGACGATCTAAACTCCCTCCCTCCCTGCCAGACTCCACATATTGCATTTTGTCAAAAATTTTCTCTATAAATGAATGCATAAATTGGGTCACCTTTTTCTCTTAGAAATTCTCATAATTCATTTTTGTAAATTAACTTCTAGTAGGTCTAAAAAAAAGAAAAGAAAAAGTTAATATAGTTAAGAGACTGACGTGAGCTGTTTTTGACCCTCTAGACTCCCCACAGACTAATAATGAGAGCTGAAATGTAAGCAACATGAACTCATAAAGCTTTAGTAACAGCATAAAGATTTTGGAACATCAGAGTTTAAACGGGAGCTCACTGGAGCTTTACAGGCTTTAAGAAGGTGCCATTAACAAGACACTGAAAATAAGTTTAAAAATATTTAGAATAGAATCCAGTATGGAATGACTGAATAATATATGTGATACTTACAGCTGTTTGAGTATTTCATTTTGTAAAAAATCTGTTTTTTTTCACAGACCTATTAGAAATTAATTTACAAAAATGAATTATGAGAACAGTAGAAAGAATAGTAAAGGAGATCCAAGCTCCCCAAGGTGGCTTTGGAGGCTTCACTGTAAACCACATTACCATAGACAAACACCGTCAAAATTCATTTTGAGAATGAGCCCACAGCAGGCAGGAAGTGGGAAGCAGGAGTTGTTAAGGTGTAGTACACCAAGCTTAGGGTGAAGCGTCTCTGTAAATGGCTCTGATGTTGGAGAATAACAAGAGGATTTTACCCAACCCCACATCAAGATACTTTAAGTGGGAAAAGCTTCAAGAGGAGCACCACAAAAGGCCCTGAAGACTGAGAGTTGTTGGAACCTCTCTTGCCTCTGCCTAGTGCCAAAAGCCACGGAAGCAGTTTTCTCAGCATTAAGTGAGAGCTGGTAACTGTGGAACCAGTGCTGAATGTTGCCAAAAGTCCAGCTTCAGCGGCTGTTGCAGCTGAATTACACACTCCAGAAGCAGAGTACAGTGTCTTCTGCATACACGTTAATGTACGAGGAGACACAGACGGACAGCATGTGTTTTTGGAAGATGAACAAGAGGAGAGGATCAAGGATGGAGCCCAGACAGACACCAGAGCTAATATAAAGCATTGCTGAGCTGCCAGTCAGACAGGTAGGAGGAGAACCAATTAATCGCTAGGTCAGATAGACCCACCTGTCTTAGCTTATAGAGGAGGAGGAGGGGATGGGCCACTGTATCAAAGATTTTAGCCAGATTGATGAGATACCCAAGTTGTACAAGAAGCACACTCTTGAACTGAGTTGGTGTGTTTAACTTACCTACTACTGAATCTTAAACAACTTTCCTATGTCCTTTTAAAGACAGTAAGAAATGATTTGAAATACCTTAATGGAGAACACTAGTCCTCCCAACAATTCCACCCTGCAAAGTAGAACCCCCCCCCAAACGATTAGTCTTTTCAGCCTAAAAAATTATTTATTTCTCTCTGTACAATAATGCCAACTCCAAAGCATTCTTCTGTAATATTAACATGGCTGAAGCAGTGCAGGGCCATGTGATATGCTTAGCGTAGCTCCACGCTGCCCCACTGTATCAATTATACAGTGGATCAGCTCAGAGCCATGCTAAGCATGTCAAATAGCACCATGCTGCTCCAGCCATTATTACATTACTGAGGAATGCATCAGAGTTGCTATTATTATACCGAAGTAAACAAAAAATAATTTTAGAGACTGAACAGCCTAATCGGGAGGGGTGGCTTCTGCTTTGGGGGGCTGGGGTGCTGGGAGGATTATGCTTCTCCTTTAAACACCATGGGCCAGATTTTCATAACGGCCCCAAATGCCGCAAGCCCCGGGTGCACAAGACACATGAAGCACGGGGCATGTAGCATTCTTCTGGCCAGCAATCGGGATTTTCTATCCCATGCACCAACTGCAGCAAGTTAGACCAACTTTTTCTGGTCTTGCTTGCAGCAATCTTGCATATGCTTTTTGCGGGGCTTGTGCCAAATATCTGTCACAAGCTGCTATAAACTGGGTAAAGTGTTCTAACTGCACCTGACCTACTAAAATCAGGTGCTGTTACAACAAACTGGTTTGGCTCAGTAGTGCCGAAAAAAAAAAAAGGGTTTGACACAGGGCTTGATGCAAGTCCTGCACCGCCCTTTGAAAATCAGGTCCCATTTTGTTTCAACCTTTTATAGAGCTAGTAGACCAATGCCATTTTGTTCATGTGATGGTTACTTAACCATCAGCCTCCTTATATAACGTAACTCAAAATAACCACATAAGAGAGTCCATTTCCTGTCACACTCTCCCATTCCCCCTGGCATGGGTGTGCTATAAGAAAAAATTACTTACCATAGTAATCTTCTTTCTTCCCAGTGATGCTCAGATATTCATAACTTTATGCAGTAGGCCTGAGGGGTTGGACTGCCCGGAGAGATAGAACACATGCAAATGATGGAACACTGCACGTGAGCATCTTTCAAACACTGCCTCTACTAACTGCCTTTGTTCTAACCTCTTCAGATTTTATAAAGGAGCATGGAAAGTAGGCCCAGAGTAATACAGTACTATAATTTTATTATTAAAATTGGGGTTTTCCCAACAATATAAATTTGTAAAACCAAAAAACTCCAACTGGAGAGATCAACAATTCAACAAAGTTAGAACCGAATGCCAGAGAAATACCAAAAACAGGTAGAAACACGATGAACTCAGTTCACCTTAACTATTGACAGGTGTAGGGTAAAACACACTCCAAGGGTGTATAGTGATAATGGTGGCACCAGCATGCGGAGTGCAGAGGCTGAAGTTCTGGAAGGGGAGGTTGGGAGGGAAGTTATGAACATCCGAGCATCACTGGGAAGAAAGAAGATTACTATGGTAAGTAATTTTTACTTCTAACCCCAGTAATGATCAGAATGTTCCTAACTTTATGCAGCCTACCAAGCAGTACCACTGGAGGTGGGCACATAACTTTACTTTGGAAACAGACTTTGCAGGACTGCTGTGCCAAATCTAGCATCACTCCTGGAGAGAATATCCAGGTTGTAGTGTTTTGTAAAAGTGTGTACTGTTTTACAGGTAGCTGCTTTACAGATATCCACCAGCGGAACATCCCTGCCAGCTGCTAAAGTGGCAGCTGTTCCTCTTGTGGAATTGGCCCTCAATCCTGATGGGGGCTCCTTATCTGCTTTAGTATAGTAGAATTGGATACACTGGACTATCCACCGAGAAAAGGACCTTTTAGAGGCTGGATTACCTTTTCCCACATCCCCATAGGTCAGGAACAGCTGTTTTCTATCCTATGGCCCCTTGTGACTGTCATGTAGTAACGGAGAGCCCTTTTTACATCCAAACTGTGGAGTCTTCTTTCACCAGAGGTAGTATGATCAGTGAAAGAGACAGGGAGAGTGATGGCCTGGTTTAAGTGGAAGTCCGAGACCACCTTGGGAAGAAATGTTCTGTTTGTTCTAAGGACTACCTTATCCCTATGAAAGTGGATATAGTCCTGATCTATACAGAGAGCCTGAAGCTCACTAATCCTTCTTGCAGAAGTCAATGCCACAAGAAAAACTGTTTTCCAAGTGACATATTCTAAATGAGCTGTAGCCATGGGTTCAAAGGGAGAGCCCATGAGTTTAGCTAAACACACGTTCAAATCCCAAGCTGGCACTGGTGCATTGTGAGGGGGATGCAAATGATTCAGGCCTTTGAAGAATCTTTTAAAAATAGGATCCAAAGCTAAGGTTACCCTGCCCCAGCAGAAAGGTAAGCAGACATAGCTGCCCAAGGAACTGGATTGCAAACCAGAGGAATGTAAATGGGAGAGATAATCCAGGACCACTGGAATTCCAGCTTGGCCTGGTGTCAGAGATTTACTTGAGCACCAAATTGAAAATCTTTTCCATTTAGAAGAATAGGTTTTCATAATAGAAGGATTTCTGTAAGCTCTTAAAATGCTTAACACAGATTCAGAGAGGTTCAATTTAGCATATTCTATGTCCTCAAGAGCCAAGCCTTGAGGGTGAGGGACTTGAGATTCGGATACAGCAGAGTTCCCTGGTTGGAAGTCAGTAGGTTGTGCCTCCGAGGGAGGTGTATTGGTTTGGTGACAGACATGGAGAGCAGAAAAGACTACCATGGCTGCCTTGGCCAATCTGGAGTTATCAAGATCAGTGATGCTGCATGGAACCTGAGCTTGAGTAGTACCCTGTGAACTAGAGGAAAAGGAGGAAAAGCATACAGGAACCTCCCTGACCAATCCAGGGTCAGGGCATCCAGAGGGAGTGTGCCCTGGTCTGGTGGTCTGCAACAATACTGAGGCAGGTGTTGGTTCTCGTGGGATGCGAACAAGTCTATTTGCAGAGTACCCCACCTTCTGAAAATAACCTGTATCACCTGTTTGTTCAGGGTCCATTTGTGATGGGCCTGATTGATTTGACTCAAGGCATCTGCCAGGATGTTGTCTTTCCCTGGCAAGTGGATTGCCTGCAGGAATACTCCCAGAGAATAAGCTAGAGTCCAGATTCTTATGGCTTCTGTGCAAAGGAGGCCTGACCTGGTGCCTCCCTGCTTGTTTATGTAATACATTGTGGTGGTATTGTCTGTTCTGATCTGTACCACCTTGCCCTGTAACAAAGGAGAGAAAGCTCTTGGAGCTAGCAAAACTGCTCTGCGTTCCAGCAAGTTTATGTGCTGAAGGGACTCTGCAACTGACCAGGTACCCTAGGGGGCGGGCTGGGGCGCCCATCTAGGGCAGCACAATAGGGATGTATCTGTTGTGAGAACCACTGAGGGGTTCTCCTTTTGAAAGGGGATTCCCTGTCTTAAGTTGGATTCCTCTTTCCACCACAAGAGGGCCTGTAACAGTGCCCTTGTTGCCGGAATGAGTTTTGAAAAAGGGTATTTTTTCTGACACCAGTGAGCCCTGAGATGGAACTGGATGTCCCTTCATGCGGAATCTGGAGCCCAGCACTGTGCTTATGGAAGCAGCCATGTGGCCCAGTAGCTAAAGAAACGGTCTTGCTGAAGGCTTTTCACTCTGTCCAGAGGCAGACAGGCTCTGGCCTGTATTTATTTCTGCTCCTATGAATTGCAATACCTGTGTAGGGGTGAAGGCAGACTTTTTCTGATTGATCAGAAATCCCAGAGACTCCAGAAGGTCCTGGGTGACTTTCAAATCCCGCTGTACTTGCAGTGGGGATTTTCCCACCACTAACCAGTTGTCCAGATAAGGAAAAACAGTGATTCTTTGTCTCTGAAGATGTGCTACCACAGCAGCAATACATTTTGTGAATACTCTTGGCGCTGAAGAAAGACCAAAAGGCAGGGTTGAAAATGGCTAGTGGCCTGAAGGGAGTCTGAACTTCAGATATCTCAAGTAAGAATCCCTTATGGGAATGTGGAAATAGGCATCCTTTAAGTCCAGTGATGCCAGTCAGTCTCCCTTTTCGAGCATTGGCAAAATCACAGCTACAGTTGCCATTCTGAACTTCTGTTTTTTCAGGTGCTTGTGTAAAGCTCTGAGATCCAATATAGGCCACCACTCCCCACTTTTCTTTGTTGTTAGGAAGTATCTGGAATAAAAAAAAACCTTCCTCTCAGAGACTTTGGAACTGGTTCTATTGCTCTTAGCTGTAGCAGGTTTTGAACCTTTGCCTCTAGCAGTGTTTTTTCTGCTAGGAAGGGAGAGCTGAAAACTGATCTTTTGAGAAGGGGGATTTGAATTCCAGAGACAGACCCTGACCCACTACCTCCAGAACCCATCTGTCTGTGGTGATGTACAGCCAGGCATGGAGGAGGTGAGACAGTCTGCCTCCTACAGGTAGGGAGGAAATGGCCTGTGGCTCAGGGAGTCTGTTTGATTGTGGCTGAGGCTGAGCTTGGGACCCTCACCTCGAGCCCCTTCTACCCCTGCCCTGGAGTATCCCTGCTGTGGATACTGCTGGTATTGGGGTAAGGCCACTGGCTGGAAGAAGGACCTGGTATAAAAAGACCTGCCCCGGCCTCCCCTTCCATAAGGTCTGGTGGATGGAGAAGCTCTCTCTTTGGTAGAGTTGCTTCTGTAAGAGGCCTTATACTCATCCACCTTTTTCATGTAGGCCACAGTGGATTCCCTAAAAAGGGAATTACCCTCCAAAGGAAAATCCAAGGCCTTAGACTGGGTATCTTGAGTAAAGTTTGTGGCCCTGAGCCCTGCAAACCTTCTCTGTGCCACCGTATTCGCCATCCATCTGGCTGCAGTGTCACTGGTTTCAGCAGCCATTTGTAATTGGTACTTAGCTGCCTCTAACCAAAACCTGGCAGTTTCAGCTAGGTCATCTGACAAAGGCAAGGGAGTTTTTTGGGACATAGTCAGGACTGACTGACACAGACACTTTTGATACTGGGCAGCATATGCCTGGAAGGTAGCTGACACATAGCTAAAGAAGCTGACAGGTACCCATTTTTGGCCATACTGTCAATCTTTCTGGAGTCCTTGTCCGGAGGATGTGAGGACAGAGGGATCCTGGCCTTGTCGCACGCAGCTTGCTGAATAACCCCCAGGGTGGACTGGATGAGAGAAGAGAAATTCAGCTCCCTCCCTCTCCAACTGGTATTTTCTGTTCATCCTCCTGTCTATGGGAGGGATGGCATTTGGTGTCTGTAGAATCTTTAAGGTATCCTTCTTAAAGGATTTGTACACCGCTAGGAGGAGAGCCTTTGTGGGTGTCAGCCCCATCATCTCAAGGTACTCTACCTCCTCTTCATCCTCAACTTGCTCAGTAGTGGAGATGTCTAATGCATCTGTCATCTTCCTGACAAATGTAAAGTGGGATGGAAAATCCTCAATCACCCTTGGAGGAGAAACAAAGTCCTGTTCAGGGGAGACTTCTGGTTCTGTTGGTCCCTCTATAATCATCATCTTCATCATCACCAAACTGATCCCCTCTGTCTTGAGGGGGTGGATGCACACTGCTGCCAGCCTGGGGACCCTGGGGAGGGGCAGGAGGCTGCTGAGGAGGAACTATTGCCTGTAAGGATTGGATTATTTTAAAAGCCTGAGCAATTTCTTGGGCCATTGGTACAGGCATAGCAGGCACAGAAGTCCTTGGTTTGGCAGGCAAGGGTTCTGTGTGCTTTAATGTTGTACTTTTTTTTAGAAGAACCCGGTCAGCCGGGTAATTAGTTCTTTTAGTGCCCTTTTCGCCTGTCTCAGGGGCAGGCACAGAAGCAGATGTGGGTTCAGTCACAATATCTTGGGGTATCGGCTGGTTAGAGCCAGAAGGACTCTTTGTGAACTTTTTCTTGAGCTTTTCAAGGCGCTTTTCTAATGTTTTATCTGGGAATGCTTTGCACACTTCATATTCCTCTTTAAGATGGTCAAAACCCAAACAAACCACACATAAAGTATGTTTATCTGCTTCTGCAAATACTTCTCCACAATGAGAACAGTTTTGGAATCCGGGTTCACCGGTTCTCTTTTTGGGTTTCTCAGACATGATGTAAATAAAAGAGAAAAACCACAACCGCTAAACAGCAAAAGCTTTTTTTTTTTTTTTAAACGATCGGTTCCGGAACCAAAAAGGAACCAATGCAACCAAACTGATATAGCGGTATGGAACCGGGTCAGCAGTTCTGGTAACCGAGAATGATCAGTTACAAAATCTTAAAAAAAATACGTTTTAAAAGATTTACTAAGGCGGTTCTTTAATCAGAAAACCCCGATTTTAACAAAAACTAACCTGGTTCCCCCGTGGTTACACCAAACTGAGAGGACCTGGTAAATTTAACCGTAAACTAGATTAATAATACAAAACAAATAGTAGAGGCAGTAAATGAAAACAAAATATTATCTATGAGTAGTATCTGAAGTTTTCTTCACACAGGAGGAAGTGGACGAACGGGACTCTGAGCAACCAGACTTTTCAGGCGGAGAGAAATATCTGAAGAAGTTAGAACATAAGCAGTTAGTAGAGGCAGTGTTTGAAAGATGCTCACATGCAAAATGTTTCATCATTTGCATGCGTTCTATCTCTCCGGGCAGTCCAACCCCTTAGGCTTTATGCATAAAGTTAGGAATATTCTGAGCATTACTGGGGTTAGAATTGGGCTCTGTTTGTTCATTAACTTTCACTTCAGCAGGTAGAAAGCCTCACATAACATGACACGCACACTGATCTTTTCAAACTGCTTTAGACTTACACTGTACATTTACAAAGTGTAATGAACAAACTGAGTCCCTTCACTATAGCATTCTTGCCAGTTCTTTTCAGAACTTCCCCAAGAACTGTTGTCATGCAGGTAGAACTTGCAACTCTGTCTCCATTTTAAGACTCCCGTTTCTGGCAGTGTGAAGTGGGAAACTGTTATTAATCAGAACATGGGAGTACTTTTTTTTGTTATACTAAAGAGGTTGCTCTGTTTTTACCAACACAGCAGCCGATGTGGCGATTTGCATCAGGAAGCTGATGACCAGTGTTTTAAGCTGCCCCATGTCAAACAGTGCTTCGCTAAGCATTTCTGTATTTTCCAGAAGCCACAAATAACATTTTTAAATGAACTAAATTGCTATTTCCTAGACTATGATCAAAATTCAGTGTTCGTTTACGGTTTATCATTTAACCCAGAAATGAGCCTCAGCCCAGTGTGTCTTTCCCAGTCACCAATTTTAAATAAATAAATAAATAATAAAATTAAAAGTAAGAATTAGCAAATTTGCTATAGAGTTTTAGACTCCATCTTAAACACTGCTGATGCTTACTGTATATAAATACTATCAGCAAAACAAGCACTGGCCAGCGCCAAATGTTCACTTGCTTGCATCTGTGGTGTAGTTGTTGGGCACAGATAGCACAGCAATTACAATTAATACATGAATAACACAAGTTATAATATTGAAATTGACATGATTGGGAAATGAAGATGTTCACATGTAACATTATCTTCCTAGATTTTGACTTGAGTGCCTTGTGACTAGGCAAGGCCTTCAAAATGAAAAGAAAAAGAAAGGCAGAAGGGTAGGCAGACAAACAGGAATTCAGTATTCTGATGCTGTAATAAATGAAAAATTGTCACAGACCCAAAACTCCTCTGAAAGGTCAGAAAGATACAAGTTTATTAATATGCTCTGCAATTACTTAATTCCTGGAGTATATTAGTTGAGCCTTGTTCATTTATGTTGTAATGACCAAAATGCTTTATAGTGTTCGAAACACAGGTGAGCAGAGTAGCACAACTCCTTACCTAAAGTGATCAGTGAGTGTAGGAACATGTTAGAATATCTGTTTTACTTGCTTTTGACCATCCATGAGAATACTGTAATTCCATAAACTGCAAACACTGCATCATGGGTATGCAAATTATATGGGCTGTGCAACATCTGTGCTACTCTAAGAGAAACAAAGTTCTAAATAGTAAAACATATTAAATAGTAAGCAGTAGCATATGTGGAACAAAAAGCAAAGGTAAGATTTCAAGCAGTAAGTAGGAGTTGCACAAGGAAACCCTCTACCTTGCATTTTCCAGCCTTATGACTTTAATTTAGTTATTTATTGAAATGGTTCATTAGGAAGGTACACTGAGCAACAAGTCGCTCATCTCCTGGTGCGACCTGGGGGAAGGGGTACAATAAGAATGAGAAATTAAACATTCAAGTTACAAGATCAACATTAACATACAGTTGTAAGCTAGGTGTTACAAACAGTGTTACAACAGTGTTGCACATAATATGTAGAAAGAGTGGACAATAATAAGTGCCGGGTTAATAAGTAAGCAAGTGCTTACATGAAAGAAAAGGGAGAAGGGGAGTGAGGAGTGAGGTGGGGGGTGGGGGAAGAGTAGTGTCCCTGGAAACCCCCCTCAGGATGCAAGGAACCCTGCAAGGGGACTGGGAGGGGACCAGAGAGAAGGGGATAAGGCAGTGTCCCAGAGAGACCCCTTTAGGATGGTGGGAGAAGGGAGTAGATGAGAGATACAGGCCCCTTGTGGGGGTAGCAGAGGGACCCATGGAGAGCATTCAGGGTCCTTTACATTCTGTGAGAGATCAAGGGAGGCCAGTAAGGGGGAGGAATATGGGGGAAGGGGAGGAGAGCTAGAAATTTTCAGGGTGGGTGTGCACAGAGTAAAATGAAGGTGACGGTAGAGGGGCAGGGTTTGTCCAGGGCTTAGAGGAGGGAATTAGGGAAGGACATGGCAGTCGCAGCAAGGTGCAAGGTAATTACTGAGAGCAGAGCTGATGAAGTAGGTGGAGGATGAGTGCTGGATTTGAGGGGGGGGGAGAGAATTCCAAATTTTTGGGAGGCGGTGATAGTAACCGGATTGGCTGATTTGGGTGGATCTTCGGGAAACAACCAGGGTACGGGAGTCGGCTGATCTAAGGGAATGGGAGGGTGGGAGTGTTATAAAGGAGGAGGTGAGGTAGGAAGGGAGCTCACCCAACCAGTGCTTGGACAGGGCAAGGACTTCATGGGGAAAAGGAGGAGAGAGGTAGAGAGCAGGTGGAATCAGGGAGGAGACTCAGTATTCTGCAGCTGTAACAGTAAGCAGAGGGGCGCACCCCAAAAGCCGTCTCACAGCTCAGACTGATACCAATATGACTGCATGCTTTGCAGGTGAAGGTACAAAAATGTGCTAGTCTGCTAGTTCTATAAAGGTATTCTGTTTTCTGATATAGTTGGGTGGATTTTATATGAAGAAACATTTGGAACTTTGGTGTAGTGGTATGGCCTGGGTGCTCACCAAGGTATACTGAGGTCCTTTCAACCTTAACCGAGACATGGGGTTAAGCAGACAGTCTGGTTTGTCCAGGGCAGCTGAGGTGGTTCCTCCAGAGATAGGCACTGTTATGGTTAGTTGCTCGCCTACCACACACCCTAGCCCCACTCAACTTACAGTTCACTGATGTACAATAGTACTGTGTATTCAACAGCGTCTTATACATCCGACATGACTTGAGCTCAGTCACGTAAGCTTCCACTTAATAATGGAGAGAGCAAGGAATAGGAAAACTAACTTCAGAACTACAAAAAGGATTTAAAAAGCTAAGCTGAGCTAGGTAAACAACACAGGCATAAGACAGCACCATAAAACACATTTTTTAAGGGGGGATACGCACACAGTTCAACACAAAACCTAAACATGAGAAAGAGAACTTACTTTGAGAGGGCTCTTGCAGTAGGTAATCAATCACCTTGTGGACTGTGCCCCATGGCGTCAGGACCACACGGAAACTTTAGCTAGCAGTGTCTGATGGGGGACCACCCACCTGATGTCACGTGACGGATGTCAGCGTGACGCTATACAGGGGGTGGTCCCCATGCCTGCCTTCCAGTTCTTTCCCACCACCAACCTAAGCATGTCGGACCTTGAGGAGATCGTTGCTGTAGTTTGACCGCTTTTCTTCAGATGAGTATCCATTTTTTCTGTCTTTTAGAGATATATTTTTATTTTGTTCATGTCATCGCCATCTTCCGCCGAGTCACATAAAAATAAGCGAGCCTTGTGCAGCACACAGCTACCACACAAAGATTCTCACTCCCTCTGCCTCTTCTGACTAGGCCCAGAGCACAAGATCGAGGATTGCGAGGCCTGTTCCAGCTTCAACCAGGCCACATGGAAGCATTGCCAGTAGGCCCTTGAGGCTCATTTATTAAAACAAAAAATGGCCACGATGGAAAAAGAGCTCCAGAAACTCCGAAGCACTTCCTTCTCTCCTACTGACTCCCACAAGCATAACAAAAAGATGGATTAAGAGAAACATCGGGACATGGATAAGTCCCCCTCTCACCTGCAGCCGCCCTTTGGCCCCTCAGGTGAGCAGCAGCCGACTTCCTCTGGGAAGTCTGCTGCTGCCTCCAAGCCTGCCTCACCCCAGGAGCAGCCCTTGGATTTCCCAACAACACTAGTCACAGTGGCTGCAGGTGCCTCGGCAACGTCCGAGGCTTTCACAGCTCTTAGGCCCCTTTCCACTGGCGGGTCTAAGTTGGCTGGCAGGGGCAGTAAGGCACTCGTCGGACCCTCCGATGAGTGCCCTGCCCAGGCTGTGAAGTCAGGCTCTGGGATCTCCGGTACCCACCCGGCCACGGTCAATAAGTCGGTCGTCAGTCCACCTGATGTCCGCCTAACCAACCTGGTTGATAAACCAGTCGTCAGTTCACCCAAAGTCTGCCCGACCGATCAGCTCACGTCGGGGTCCGGTGAGGGCCCCAACAATGCCCAGTTACTGGACGTGCCACAGCTTTCCTCAGTTGGGTCTCTTCACTGGGTCACCCCCTCCTCTCCTCCGGAACAGCCTCCTCCGTTCTCCCCAGATCATGGGGGGACACAGAGGACGGGGGTCGTCCATCAGGTGACACATTCCCTAGCTCACCTCCGGATCTGACGATGGAACCCCAGGCAACTCTCTGGGCCACCTCCTGCCTAATCCTTCGCGGGTATACCGCACCGATGCCAGGTTTCAGCTATGCTGGTCCGGTATCAGACCCGTCCCCCGAGTCCTTCGGGCCAGGTTTCAGGCCTCCTCAGGTCCCGGTGCACACCTACCATTCACCAGGATACCCAACGTCAGGATTTCCTTCGGGATACCCACCGGCCTACCAGCTTCCTCCGATCCCTCTGCCTCCTTCTCAGTCTCAGGTGGACTTCCAGGCTATTCTGCAATCCTGGTGGTCGGAGACCAAGGCCCAGCTTGTGTCAGAGCCGGATAGCTTCCATCCTCCTAGGGATGTTACCCGGGTTCTGTTGGACCAGGTGCCCTGGTCTATCCCTATGCCAAAACGCACATCAGCCAACATTGGGCCAGCCGAAAGAGCCTTTGACAGAGCAGTTGACAGACAAAGCCCCCCCCCCAAACTCTCGGGAACCTTCTCGTCCTGATGTTTGGTCCTCGGAGTCCTTGGATCCGGGCTCGGATTCCAACTCCTCTTCCTCTGCAGGGTCAGGGTTTGAAACTCCTCCCACAGAGGAGCCTAGGCCTAAAGAATTCCCAAAATTTCCACCTGAGGACCCTTCTTTCATGAATCTCCTAAAAAGATTGCAGAAGTCGATGAATGGAAGTCCAATGCTCAAGATCCTAAGCACCAACGCTGGCTGAGCATTTGGACATCCAGGAGGCAGCTCCTGTCCTCATACCTCCTTGGTTACAGCCACATGAAGACCTGGCACCCATCATTTGGATGATGCCCTCTTCAATACCGGTAGTAGTCAAAAAGGCTGACCTGACATACAGAACGCCAGAGGGTAAAGATCACCTTAGCGTTCATCCCAAGGAGGACTCGGTAGTCACTGCAGCAGCTCATGACAGGTCCACTAAGCCAAGACATATGAGCACTTCTCCTCCTGATAAGGAGTTGAGACAGCTGGATCAATCTGGGAGGAAATTCTGTTTTTCCTCCACTTTGGCCATGCGTGCCTTGAACTATGTGGCACACATGCAGGTTTACCAGAAGTCTCGCTAAAGTCAGCTGGAACCTGCCACTGAAGCTATGCCAGACTCAGAGTCCAAAACTATCCTGACTGACACCATCAAGTCTGCCATTGTGGCCTGTTAGCATTTGCCAAGGGCCACCTATGATGCCATGGACTCCTTAACCAGGGGTACTGCCACGGCGATTAGCCTCAGGAGGTATTCCTAAGGGTTTCTGGCTTGGCACTGGACGTTCAGGCATCCATCCAGGATGCTCCGTTTATGGGCTCTGTAATCTTCGGAGGTGATGCCCAAGACATCATCACCAGCCTTCAGGATAAAGGCAAGGCCCTAAAGTCAGTCCACAATATGTGCCGCCCTAAGTTTCAGGCCAAGAAGCCTTTTCCTCATCAAGCTAAGCAGCAGACAAACCAGCAGCAGACAGCCAGATGTCAGACAAAATGCAGAGCACTGTCAGTAACAGTCGCCTCTCCCACCAAAGCTCAAAGAGCCTCCGGCGTGGCTCTTCCCCCCCCCCCGACTTGCAGTCTGTGCCCCCCGTCCATCAGAGGGGCCAGTGGACGGAAGGTTCACCAGTCACCTGCCGGGGTGGGAGGCAGCCACCACCGACTTGTGGGTCCTTCAGTTGGTCGGGCAGGGCCACACTCTGGAGTTTCTGGAGAACCCCCCCCCCCCCGACAGGCCTCCAGGGGTGTCATTACCCAAAGGTGCACATCCCCCTCTTGAGGGAAGAAATCTAGGCTCTGTTACAAAAGGAAGCAATAGAGCCCATTCCATCAGGCCAGGTAGGAAAGAGGTATTATCCCCACTTCTTCCTGGTCCCAAAAAAGACAGGAGACTTGCATCCCATTTTGGACCTCAGCACTCTAAACCTGTACAAAGAGTACAGGCGGTTTCGAATGCTGACCCTCTCAGCTCTGCTGCCCCTCCTGCACAAGGGACAGTGGCTCTGTGCCCTGGACATGCAGGATGCCTACCTGCATATTCCAGTTTTTCAGGCCCATCACCACTACCTCAGGTTTGCCTTTAAAGGGGAGCATTACCAGTTCAAGGTCCTCCCCTTTGGCCTGTCCTCGGCACCTCAGTTATTTACCAAGTGCCTTGCGGTAATGGAGGCAGCCCTGAGGCGCCAGGGGAACTATGTGTTCCCCTACCTCGACGACTGGCTCCTGTCAGCCCCATCAAGGGAGCAGCTGGAACTTTCCCTCTCAGCTACCCTGGGCCTCTTTACGCAGGTTGGGATCACTGTCAACCTTTCCAAGTCCCAACTTGCCCCTTACCAGTACCTTCAGTTTATTGGAGCGGTGCTGACTGCAGCTTTCCTCCCTTTGGACAGGGTGGAAACTTTGCAGAAGCAGATTCATCTAGTGGCCTCCAGCAGGGGGGTCACGGCCAGGTTGGTTCTCCGACTACCTGGCCTTATGGCAGCTACCATCCCCACTGTTTGTCTAGCCAGGCTACAGATGCAAATTTTGCAGTGGACGGTCAGAGCACAGTGGGATCAGAGGTCAGATGACCTAGAGTCTGGAGATCATGACCATGTGGTCTAGGTCCTAGACCACATGGTCACTGTCTCCAGTTCAATGCAGCGGGATCTTCTATGGTGGCAGGATGTCAACAGCCGATTCCTTTCCAGTCCCCTCCTCTTACCCAGACCCTGACTACAGATGCATCAGGGATGGGTTGGGGGCACTCACCTTGGGAACCACAGGACTCAAGGGCTGTGGTCTCTGTCAGAGCTCTCTCTACATAGAAATGTGATGGAGATGAGGGCAGTGCTGTATGCTCTCAAGCCTTCCAACACTTGCTCCACCAGGGTCCACTATTAGTCCAGTCGGACAATATATGCATAGTCTGGTATCCCAACAAGCAAGGGGGCACTTGCTCGTATCCCCTTTGCAGGGAGGCGATGCGGGTGTGGAATTGGGCAGTACTGCATCGAATTCACCTCACAGGTGTTCATGTTCTGGGCATGCAAAACATCTTAGCGGTCAGTTTCAGCCACACCAGAGTTCGAGCCCACGAGTGGGAGCTCAAACAAGCGATGGTCGAAGACATATTCGACCTATGGGGTCATCCAGACCTAGATCTGTTCACTTCCCCATACAACACAAAACTACCCAGGTTTTGCTCGCTCGCTCCTGGGCATGGTGCTTTCTGGTGAGACGCGCTCTCTCTGCTGAACAAGGAGGTTTTTGTATGCCTTCCCTCCCTTTCCAGTTCTGCAGAGAGTGCTGTTCAAGCTTCAGGCGGAGGGGGCTCACATATGCCCCATATTAGCCTCACCAAATTTGGTTTCTGCTTCTTCAGCAGCTTGCATTGGAGCCTCTGGTTCTGCTACCCCTCTACCACGATCTCCTGACTTGGGAGAGGGGCACACTGGTCCATCCAGGGCTGAAGTCCCTTCACCTTCATGCGTGGCACCTCAGGACATAGCTGCTTCATGTTTTGGAGTTTCCTCCAGAGTGGTGCAGGTCCTGGTAGAAGCTAGAAAGCCTTCTACGAGGACGACATATGCCATGAAGTGGAAGTGTTTCTATATGTGGGTCACCTGGAAGGGTCGGAACACTTTTTTGTGCCCTGTTCCTTAAGTCATGGAGTAGCTCCTACACCTCTATGACCTGGGCCTGAGCTACTCTTCACTGAAGGTCCACCTGTCGGCTCTTTCTGCCTACCACACCTTGGTGGGAGGCAAAACTGTGGCTCAGTTGGCACCTTACCTCATGCTATGCTGGCGACCTGGGTTCTGGAATGACCTTGGGTCACCGGGGTGCCAGCTCGGGGTGGTGGCATTGAGCCATGGCTCTCCCCTCCAATGGGGTCCAGTGGGCGTGTAGGTGGCAACGGGCAGGCAGCGACATAAGTCAGGGGAGAGGTGGAAGGGGCCACTGGATCCTGGTGTATGCATGCATACACACATGTGTACACTGTGGCCCGGGGGGGGGGGGGGACAAAAATAAGAACAATCCCATAAACTATAAATGAAAAAAACCAAAACTGTGGCTCAGTTGGAGGTTTCCAAAATAAAATCGAATTTCAAGTTGCTGCATTTTGTATTGAGGATATATGTATGAAAATGTAATTCTTGTCCTTTTCAGTTCACTGAGCCCTATACAAGGTAACTGATCTGTAGATGCTAAATAACATTTGTGCTGGTGACAGGAGCCCCCACCCCCAAATTGGGGTGGGTTACCTTCATCTCAAGCCATCTGCCACTCAGGGGGTGGGCTACCTGCCCTGATATGCAGTACCAAATTAATCATTATATTCAGTATAATGTATATTTATTTCTTTGAAAATTGGATACCAGGAAAGGCACACTGAGCCACAGCTTGATTCCAGGTTTGACCTGGGGGTGGGATACAGAAAGAAGGAAACTGCTAAATATTAATAATGCAATAGATGGGAAGAAGTTATAACTTAAAAAGTGCAAAATAATATAAAGTAATGCTATATAGTATGTACAAATAAAAACCCTGCATCAGACAAGGATAGCAGGTAAGTTAAAGTGGTCTACATCAGTACAAAAAGCTTGGCAACATATAAGTGTACTGAGAAGCAGAAAAATAGTCCAAGCGCAGCACACTGAAAGAGGGAAGTCCAGAGAGGCAGGAAGGAGACCGAAGGATTTAAAGGGGTGTGGGGTGGGAACAATGGGGGAATTGGGAATATATTGTGCACCAGATTAATAATTTACATGTGCAATAATCACTTCTCAGACCGCACATTATGTTTAATTTATTCAGTGAAATACAATGACCTTTCAAGTTCAATAAACTCTGTTAGCATCTGCCTTGATACTCCACTGCCATGTAATATTCAAGAACACTTGGGTCGCTGTTGACTTGGTGGCTGTTTTCAGGGCTGGGCTATGTTGCCCTGCGAAGAACTTTAGCACAGTTGCATTTCCTGTGCAATCACATTCTGTAAAGTATCAAACGATGCAGAGAGATCTTACAAAGCCTAATGGTTTGTCATTTGAAAAAAAAAAAAAGTGATGCTGTACTGTACATAATTTTGCAAAGAGAGTAGCAAACGACAGCATTCCATGACACAATTTAAATTTACGTTGCCTGCAGGCAAGATTTTCACTCGGCTGAGCTGGAAAATAGGATTCTACTGAAATAAAACAAAATGTTGATGCTATAATAAAGGATGTGATGGCCTGGATCAGAGTCAATTTAGCAGCACCACAGTACCAACAGGATTACAAATACAAAAGAAAATGTGACAGCTATATAATCCGAAATGCTGACGGATAAGGAAAACGCACTCACTATCGCCATTGTTCATCCATACAATTTTATTCAAGAATTAAATGGAAAGGAAACAAATATAGTTCCTGAAATTCAGACAGTGGCTTGGTCTGCAGGGCTACACTGCCTTGACAAAAAAATTAAAGTCATCTTGTGGCAGTTCTCATTCGCATCTAGTTAACTTACATCTGGTGGCAAATCTAAGGCACAGTACTGCAGTTGGCATGCTTGGATTTGTCTGTATTTGAACTCATCAAAGAAATTCAACAGAATGTTTAAAACACTGTTAATCTCTTTACTGTTGTGTGGCCTTACAGCTCCATAATTAGATAAATTAAAGTGGTCTACACACAGTGGTCGACTGCTTAATCTGGTTCAATCTCAGTTGCTTACCATCTGCATCCCCTCCCACCCCTGAAAAAGGGACTTCTAGGCCCAGTGGGCTTACCGGGTCAACAAATCTCAACAAACAAGTTCCACAACTGGTTCTCAGAGGCCTTCAATCTTTTTTTGAAGTTACCAGTGAAACATAGCAAGCTTATAAACAAGCACCTGACAGCGTAACAAAATGACCTGGCTCCCTGCCAATTTGGGTTTACAAAGTCCAGGCTATGGAAACAACTATGTTGCTGGCAATCTATGGCCGCCTTGACTGAAAATTTCTTGCATGGATGCAAACTGCATTTCAATCAATCAACTTTTATTTATACAGTCCCCCATCCAGGACATTCCAGCGCTGGACATAAAAACATAAAAGCTCACAAAATGGATAAAACTTCATTAACGCATTAGGAGGAACAAAAGTTTCAGCCTGGTTCATAAAAAGGCCAAGGGAAACAAGTAGGTTTCTAGGATTTTAAAGGTCTCCCCAGAGATGTGGCACACATGGAAAGGAAGGGAGTTTCAAAGCTAGGGCACCATCACTACAAAAGCTCTGTTTCTGGAAGATTTTAAATGAGCTCATAGAGATAAAAAAAATTCTCCCCAACATAATGGAAACGGCAAGCTGGAGTACAGGGGTGCTGAAGGTTTTCAGTGTAGCTAAGACCCAGTTTGTGCATGTCTTAAAAAACCAACAAACAAGTGCTGATGGTGGTACGCCATCTAACTAGAAGCCAGTTCACTCAACTGGAATTGCTCAGCTAACCAGAAACATTGGTCTACCATGCTTAAATAAAGTCTGCTGGGACTACAGAGTAACAGCATTCAGCAGGGACTTCCAAGTACTGTAGGTAGTATGGGAGTCATGTTGAGTCAGAAGACGGCGGGGTAATGAACTGAGACAGAATAAAGGTTGCAGTGCCAGAATAATGCGTGTGTGTTCTGTCAGCATGAATCAAGACAGAAACATGGATGCCTCAATACCCTGAAGCATTCTTACTTCACAACATCTTGATATTTTTATCCAGCGCTTTGATATTAATGCATCCTAATGCCTTCTTTTTTCTGTGCTGGACTACTGCAATTCTGTGCCAATGGGCTATCCTAAAGCCCAATTAGACCCTCTACAGGTCATGCAAAATGTCACTGTTACTCTTCGGTCTCATTCTGCAAAGTTGGATCATACTAATTCTATTGTAAATGCAGCAGTTAATGCACATGTAGAAAAACTGCACTGCCATTTTCAATTTAGCAAGGGAGCCTTAAAGGGACACTGTCAACCTTTTTTGCATCATGTTATTTCTAGGTAAAAACCCGCATTTTATGATTGCTTATGTTCCCGGTTGTTTTATCTGCTTCTTTTCTTAGTAGAACTGAAATGCATGTTAATGGCATCATTATACCAACCTTGTTTTGTTTCAGATTCTTAATAATCTACTGTTATTACATACTTCCAGAACATAAGAAAAATCCCTAGGATGCAATCAATGATGTTTTTTTTTTCTTCAAATGAAAGTTTATTAAAGGTTTTAAGTTTCCCTTAAATACACAACAGAAACACAATAACGTACAATGAATACAGACATATCATCCCAGATAATACGCAACAAACTGAAACATTCAATCAAGACAAAATAACAGACCAAAATAGAAAAAAGTAAACTCCGAACACTCAACAACAGACTTACACACAACATAACAACAAACTGTGGGGGTTGTCAGATTATAATAAACTAAGAATCCACTAATGATTAAAGATGAGAGTTCCTATTTAGTATAGGCACTAGCCTATATATGGGTACGTGGTCATATACTGTAGTCTAGTAGGGGTGAACATCAATTATTGTATATTCTTGTGTGTAAATCAGTATTAAAGATGATCCATATTTTTTCCATCTGGTACACTGAACCAGTTAAAATAACTGAACCAGGATATCCAGAATATTCCGACCTTCTTTCTCTGCCTAATAATGGAAATAAGGAAGCCAGCGATTTTTATTTTTTTTTTTACCGCAGTTTTTTTCTCTCCTGCTGCAGTGCGATCAGCGGGGGCATCCAGCTGCCGGCTCCCCCCACCCAGACAGCAGCAGGCTCACTCGCATGATGGGTGGTCCGCTACGGCCACTCCCCGACCCGCTGGGAGGCCCCCCATGCCTTCCCATGCCAGACTGAGACCAGACCCACCCCAGCGCGATTCCATGACAGACCTCCGGGCGGTGCGCGCCCAGTCATTTTCCTCCGTTACTGTCCCTTGGAGTGTGGACGTGCAATGATATCAAAGGCACAGC